>JAHTLZ010003542.1:45742314-45772822 GCA_023846285.1 Phrynocephalus versicolor | reverse complement strand
CACACACACACACACACACACACACACACACACACACACACACACACACACAAGAGGAGGGAGAGAGAGGGAGACTAGCTTGAGAGGAGCCAAAGTGCGTGAAAATAATTTGTCTGGCCAAGCGAGCAGAAGTGTTACTGTCGGGTCAGCAGCAGCATAGATATCTGGACATTTTTCTTCCATTTGACTTGCAGAATAATGAATTCAGGTGGCATATTTGGCATCCTTATTAACCAGGTGTGTCTGATTGGAAACCTGGGTTGACTTTGTAGTCTTCTAAGTACTCCCTGAGGCCAAGGACAACTGTGAGTGATGTGGCATGGCAATTATACCAGCTGGGACTACAATGCAGGTGCAGAGGTAAAACAGGGATCAGTTGCCTCTTCATCTATCCCTCTCTGTCTCTGTAAGCAGATGCGATGGTTTTCTCCCCATTTGCAAGTAGTACACGTGTGCTACCATGTCGCGAATTGTACCACATGTGTGGCACACAAACACACCATCAGTAGAGGAACATGCTCAGCAAAGGACTAGAATACAACTATGCATTCTTCTTCTCTTAGGAATTGTTTGCAATTGAGCTGAACAATTATAGGCATGTATTGTGATGCTGATATCTTGTCATGGCCAAACAAACCTACTGTTTGCTGTGAGATGTTTTCTCCAATCAGATAATGGGTCTGCACTCAGGATACCCTCTTCTGCTCACTACCATTCAGTCCTGTTGAAAATTAGCCCTGGCAATTGCTTTGTGTTTGGCTGAGAAGTGATGGTGGAAAAAAGGAGCCAAATTCTGGGATTTTCCCTTGTGTGGTGTCACTTTGTGAATGGTGGTGGTGCTGGGGGAGGGGGCTGCTGTTCAGCACCTTGACCATTAGCCTGTGGAGTGTTTCAGGGTCCCACTACTATTTCACATATACATGAAAAAACTAAAAGAGGTGGTCCTGAATTTTGTGGCCTTGTACCACCAGTGTGCTGAAGGCACCTAACTCAAATATATCTTTAAACATTCCTCTCAGTACTCTTTGCAGCTTCAAAATAGCAAATGTTAACCATTACACCTCAAAAAGGCCATGGCAAATATCCAAGGGCTGGAAATATATTATACACTTGTTGTTCTTGTTGTGAGACGTAATTAAGTCACCTCCAACTTATGGAGGCAAGGTGATTCTCTTAACCCTGACGGGATAGCTTTATCTATTGAAGGTATTTTTATCCCGTCTTCCAGTTACACATGCAAAGAGAAGTTAACAGTGGAATTAGAAGCATTATAATATAACAGTTGGAAAAAACCAATAACAGCAGAAACAAACAAAGTGAGTACAAGAGGGTCAAAGAAAAGTTAAAGACATACAGAAAAAAGATGAGTTTGGGATTCTAGGGGGGTGTTGTAGTGAGGGGAAATTGAAGGGAGTGCACACCTTGGAGACTCTGCCACCATCACAGTCAAACACTCTAATTTTTCAAAAACACACTGACTGTGCACAGTTGTTTACCAATCTGGAATGCCATGCCTAATTTAATCCAGATGGGGAGGAGAAGAAAGAAACATTGATGGTGCAATACTAATTGCCAAAACCTAGGAAGGTGAAATACATCTGAGGTGGAATTTGTTCTTTCAAAAAGGAAGTCATTATGTCCTTTGCTGTGCTGTAAATACAGCCCAAGCTGTCTTGGCTGCTGCCCATCCTGACTCAAGTTTTCAGAAACTGCAATTATATTCCTGGACTAGTTCGGCTATTTTTACAAATTTTTATATTATTTATTTTTTCCTAAATATTTTACCCAGGCTTTTCCCTAAAAAAAGATGCAAGGTAGCTTACATAGCTAAAAACATATTAAAAGTCAAAATCAGTCAGCGATTCAAACATTTTGAAAAGAATTGATCACACTCTATTAAAAATGTTAAATAAAAGCATTGCAGATATGTAAAGGCCCCTGGGCAAATCCTCCCACGACTTCTACAACTAATCATCTCTTCCCCCTCCCCTATCCACCAATGAACATCTGGTTTGAAATGTATATCTCATCAAATATTATATTACACACCTCATTCTGCTGCTATATGTCTGAAGAAGTGGACGTGGCCACGAAACGTTACCTTAAAATATGATAGTTAGTCTTTAAGGTGCCACATTTTGTGTCTTTTTTATTTTTGTCTGCAGTTCTTGAAAGTACTAACACGTCTATCCTCTCTGAAAGATAAAGGCATCACTAAAAGAGATTTAGAAAAACAATAAAAGGCTAGCCATCTCATTTTAAAATACCTCCCAGGCCTACAGAAAAGCCTGCCTAAAGAGAAAGGTCTTAACCTGTTTTTAGTAGGACATGGGGACAAATCAGAAGGAGCAGCACCAAGCTGTTTCACTGTGCCCTTGCTGGCTACAAGGCTGAAAAATATTGTCCAGGACAGAGAAGTGACACATTCTCCAGCTATGAAAATATAACTCAGAGCATCACAGACTTTCTGACAGAAGATGTAAAACTTACTGACTTGTCACTGTCATTTCATCTGCCCATAGCAGCAGGAGGGATGGGAACACAAAGAATACAGTGTCATTTCTGCTCAGAGACTGGCCACTGTGTGGCTGCTTCCCATTCAATCTGGTTATTTAGAAGATCTTGTTCATGTTAACAAGCGGTGGTGTGAAGTTTTTCCCCTCTCTTCCCTCCCCATCTCTTTTCCTTTTGTGTCATTTACCCATAGCCATTTAGGCAAGGATTTCTTGCTTGCTACTGACCCTGTGTAAGCCAATCGAGGAGGCTTTTGGCTGAGGAGGGGGTTAAAAAGAGAGACTTAAAGCAATTGCATAATTAAATGTGGGGCTTAAATAGGCTACTGCTACTATACAATGCACTTTTATCAGGCCAAGAAAGCCAACACCCGAGCACTTCCTTGAGCTGTTGATAGAATCAAAACCCCGTAGAAAGAAAAACCAGAGGTACTTTGTGGGCATTAAAATGGAGGCAATAAAAACGAAAGGTGTAGTTTAAAAGTAAAATAATTGGTCATCATGTTCTCCTCACCATGGAGACTTTCATGCCAAGATTCATAACCCTCAAATTTACATTTCTTGGACTTATCGTCGAATTTATAATTGTGGCAACATTTAAGCATTAACATCTGCTACAACTGCATACAAGAATGATAGTCTGAATAATAAGCATTATCTGGAGATTGATTGAATAGCAATGAATATTTCTTTCTGAAGGTGTGAGGTGCACTCAGAAGTCGTATTGTGTTACTCCTAAAAAGTCAAATATTCTCTTATCCTGTTTTGTATTTCTTATCGCAATAAACACTTCACACCTCATCATTCAGCATCATCTCAAATGCAAATTATCCTTGGCTGAAGGACCACTTTCATAGCCAACAACCATGATAATTCTCTCACAGACTTGCCCTTTTAATAACAATTTCAGCTTCCTTTTATGTGATCTAGGTTAAGGTTACTATGTCCTAAGCTGCATCCTAAGTCCAAGATCCCCCACAACCTTGCATTTCTGTTCACCACATATGAGCGTGAAAGCTGAATAGCTAAAAAAGCTAACATGAAAACAAACAAACCCAGATTTGTTTGAAATGTGATGTGTGTGGAGAGCTCTGCAGATACTCTGGACTGCCTGAAAGGCATACAAGATTCTCGATCCTTAACTATCTCCAGAGGGCAAAAATGTTGAAACTGAGGCTCTCCTACTGCATAGGGCACATCATGAGAAGGCAGGATTCTCTGGGAAAGACAATAATGCTTGGAAAAGTGGAAGGCAGCAGGAAAAAGTAGAATATGAGATGAACGGTTTATAAGAGCTCAGTGGGGCTATGGAAGACAGGATGTTTTGGAGATTGCTCATCCCTGGGGTACATGCAAGTTGGAGGTGATGGCACTTAGTGGTATATAACAGCAGCAGCAACGACGACAACGACAACACACTGCTGTTGTAACTGTTTTAACACTGCTGTTGTAACTGTTTTAGTTGTTTTTGTCCACAATATAATTTATGCAACTGGGGAATCAAGTTACTTAGGCACACCATTACTTTCAGAACAACCCATTGCTTCTCAGTCAAAGACTGCTGTAGGCTGTGAAGCATATACTTATGATGCACTCTAATATCCACCAGATATTTGCAATATAATATCATGTGCCTCTTCCTTCTCAGAATCCAGCTTGAACACGTGGCATTTCTCACTCCATATAAGGTAACATTCTTTGCTGCAACTCCTTGAACATCACTATATTTCCATGGGAAATAAGTGCAATGATCCCATAATTACTGCACTCTTTGGCATCTTCTTTCTTGGCGTTTGGAAAGTATATTGACTATTTCCAAGCTAGGGACCATTGTTTTGTTTTCCATATTTGTTGGCATGTTCGTGTTAGGATTATGACAGATTCAGTGGTGGTTTATTCCTTCCCAGTACTTCCAGAGCAGCCTTCACTTCGCTTTCTAGAACTGGGATTCATCTTCAAAGGAGTCCGTAGTCCTTTTCAGTACACTACTTCAACCATCTTGTTCTTTGATTCTGGGCAGATAATATTCTTCCCCCTTGGCCTTTCAGCAGTCCTCATCTAGGATTATATTTTATTTGAGTATATGAATGGTTACAGAATGGCTACAGTGAGTTTTTACAAATATGTTTGTGAGGATCGGTTTTACAAATAATGTAAAAAAGAAAGCTTAAACAAAGTTTTGTTAATCAAGCTTGTTCTCAGCCCTTGTTTGGACAAAATGTGCAAGCTGTCATGCTCCAAAGCCTGCTTTTGCCAATTAGGATGGAACTTTCTTGTTAATATTGGTTAGTCCTTGAATCTAATAAAACTCATTTTCTATTCCGTCCTTGAAATGTTTTCAAGATGACAACTCTTTCAAATGAGAAATTTTACTGGCAAGTCCCAAGGCTTGGTTAATTCCCTTTAGAATCAAAATAAAAATGGCAAATTAATATTTAATGCCTGAAGGTCAGAAAAAGAAACAGGTAGAAATATATAAGCCTATTTTATTTAGCAAACGAATGTGAAAACATTATTTTTTTTTGGACTGCAACCTCCCTGATGTGAAATGCTCCTTGCTTCTCACTTAATAACTTTGCAGTTGGAAGTTAAAAGCAACAGTGAATATGGTTATATATTTATTTTACATTTGCTGAAGCCACCATTAAAGCCATATTTACCCATCCATGTCAATCATTCAAGCTTCCTCTCCCTCTCCCAGGGCATTTAAAAATAAATAAATAAATCCCAAGGACACTTCTCTCCCTCCCCCCCCCCTTTTCTTTGCTTCTTCATTTGTACAAATAAAATAAAAATCGAAAGGGCAAATGAGGCTCCATTTGCAGTCCAGGTTCAATTCTGGTTACTTTGGAGGGGAAACACACTTCGCTTCTGTAAGCGCCAAACTCCTTCTGAAGATACCTGCTTTGTGCACATGCCATGTATGTGATCATTCTCTATCCAGAAGTCTACATCCAAAGACTAGTATTGCCTGCTGGGTCTTCTTTCCACCTCCACCTCTGTCCCGGGTGAGTCTTTCCAGACAACTCTCAATAGTGAAACTATTGCCAGCTGTGCCCAGAAACCTAGATTGTTATTTTAATTTCTCAGCACTTAGTTTCTGTGCTTCTGCTACCCACTGGCAATCATGGTCCCATCCCCAAACTGGACTAGGTCCAAGGAGGAATGCCTTGTTTTTGTACGGAGTCCAAACTTCAGTTGCTCTGCAACTTTATTATTTATGTCCTTTATGACAGTGTTCTGCTATCTCTGTTTTGGTTGCCCACATGGCTTGCCCAGATATCGATTTTCAGGTGGCATGGAGTTTGGGCAATGGTGGAAGGTGCTGCTCTGAGAACATGTCCACACCAGCAGAGCCGGCTTTCTCTGATCTTCTCTGTTATTGAAGCAACATGTAGTTGCTTTCAGGAAGTCTCATTGGTGACATTATCAAGTAGGGAGACACCTGATACCCAACAGAGCTCCCTATACCCATTGATGTTGCCCAACCCTATGTGCTATACAGTGCTACATGGCAGATAAAACGCTAGATTGCAAAGGCATAACTGATGCTACTGAGAAGCTCCAACCAGACCCAACTATTCTGTTTGCTAGGACTGGAAAGAATTCTCACCAATTTTCTTATTCTCAACCAATACAGGTTATCTTGGTCTGATAGCACAGAAACTAAATTTCGAGAAATTGGTGTGTCAAGGCAGCCTGCCAAGGAATCAGTGAGGTCTGTGGCATTTTTCAGTGTTAGGACGCAACTAACTATTGTTGTCTTTTCCATCTGTGAAGCTAAGAACACAGAGAAAAAATGACAGAAGAATTGGCTGAATGAGTCGAAAGATGCAAGCAACCCATCTAATGCTTCTACGTTTTAAAAAGTCCATGCAAAGTAGCTGCTTTTGCACTTCCTGAAAAAAGCCATTTCATGATAGACATGAAATAGTCTTGCGAATGCATGAACTCTCACAGAAGAAAACAAAGAAAATCTCAGCATCATTCAGACAAGGAGAAAACTTTTGACCCCCCTCCTGTTTCTTAGGCAATGCTAATCTGGAAAACAGGTACCTATGTCCCATGGATGGAAAATGAAGATGTGGATCTTACCTTAGGAATGGGCATTTTGTTTCAGAACCAGTAGGTTACAAAATGAATCACGTGACCCAGGTGGTGCTCAGAACCGTCTGATACATGCGGAGCCAATTGCTTTATCTTTCCCTCTGCTGGCATGGAGCTGAGCTGCAAGGAGGAAGCACACTGAGATGTCATCTTTCCTCCTCTGTGGGTGCTGCCTAATCAGGAGCTGTGCAGGGAGAGGCATCATCCCATCTCCCTATGGCCAGCACCCATGAAGGAGGAAAGATGAGGAAAGAAGACATTGCAGCATGTTTCCTCATTGCAGTTTAACCCCACGCGAGCCCAGAGAAAGGTAAAGCAATTGGCTCTGCGTGTATCAGACAGTTCCGAGCACCACCCGGGCTCGCGTGGTTTGTTTTGTTACCTACTGGTTCTGAAACAAAATGCCCATCCCTATGTACTCCAGAAAGAAGTGTCAGTCCTAAGTGGAGATTTCCCTCCATGAAACTCAGATCAGTAAAAATATTAGAAGAACAAAAAAGATATTTTTTACAATAAAAACTGGCACTCAACTACAACAACAAAAAAGGGGTGACCCTTCCGTCTAAAATTTGGCATGTGTAATCTCTTTCTAAGGGGCTATTTATTTTATTTTATTTTATTTTATTTTATTTTGAATATTCTACCCAACCTTTCTCCTTGGAAAAGGACCCAAGGTAGCTTACAATAATGAGGGACAATATACACTCCAGAACATTTAAGGCATATTCTAGCAAAGAAGAAGGAGTGTGAAAGGGCATCTTAGAACATTAAAAGATAACATTAGAGCTATAAAGAGCATGCAAGAAGAAAAGAAAAATCCATTGAGGGGTGAAAATCAACATGGAAAACAGTAGTGTTCTTATGCAGTCAGTCAGTGCAACCATGTATGGTAATCCATCTAAAACTCACATCGTAGGTAGTCCCTCATTCAGGGAAAGCTTGCCTGAAGACGAGGAAGGTCTTTGCCTGCTTCTGGAAAGGCAGCAGGGATGGGGCAGTCCTGGCCTCCAGTGGGAGGGAGTTCCAAAGTCTGGGAGTAGCAACAGAGAAGGCCCTTTCCTGTTTTCTTCTGAACTGCGGGAAGGAGAGAAAGTCTTCTCCTGATGGCCTTAGCACCTGTGCTGGTTCATACTGTGATATTCGATCTTTGAGGTAGCTTAGACCCAGGCCATTTTGTGCTTTGTAGGTTAAAATCAGCACCTTGAATTGTGCCCATCAGCTGACTGGCAGCCAGTGGAGCTGCTTTAGTAGGTTGTATAATGTGATCTCTATAACCTGCCCCAGTCAGCAATCTGACCGCTGTGTTTTGCACCCGTTGAAGTTTCCTGAAACTTTCCATCAATAGTCCCACATAGAGTGCATTGCAGTAGTCCAGCCAGGAGGTCACTAGGGCATGTGTTACAGTGGCCAGAGCAGGTTTCTCAAGAAATGGGCGTAACTGGCATATAGTACTAGTTTTAATTTTGCAAATGCACTCCTGGGCATCTAGGCTCAAGGATGAGTCTAGAACCACCTCCAAGCACTATGACTAGCCTTTCTTTCTTTCTTTCTTTCTTTCTTTCTTTCTGACTCTAAAGATGAGTGGGAGACACAAATTTTTGACTTTCAAATCTTTACTTGGGTCAAGCCATACTATTTCAGATTCTGAGATGAACCTGACATCATTTCCACCCTGAAGCTGTGAACCAGGGTATGGACAAAATCTTAAGGTCAGTGCAGATATTTGCCAATTACATAGTAGTCTCTTCATTCATCAGAACATTCTTGAAATCAGACCCACTGCAAATGGAAATTTTTATGCTCTTCCACAATTGTGGTGTCTACTCTTCTAAAAATAGTTAGATGCCATGATTGCTTTGCTATTCCCAAGTTGATGAATGTGTGAGTTTTGAAGGTTGCCCATATAATTACACACATTTTAAAAAGTAATCAGCATTCTTTATTATGTGCAATTACAAAATGTGTGATCACAGTTTAAAATGGTTTCCATTTCACATTTTCACAGGGCATTACAGATGGTATTTTCAAATCCAATATCATGGCACAAGCACTTACTCTGTGGCTTTGTGGTTTATCATGGCACTATAAATCAGAAATACAATTATACATATGGGAAGATCTCAAGGTTCACTGTGGCATTAGCACTGACACAAAATTTATGGTATGCCATATGTTTTCTCAGAACTGAGAAGAACCATTTTCTTGTATATATACTGGAAACATCTGCATACTGACTTAACTAGAACTCATGGGCAAGTCTGTGGTTGAAATCCTGTGTGTGTGGGGAGGGGGAGGGTTCTGACTGCACAAAAGGAATGATATCATTAGTGGTAAGAGTCTGCCACTGATTAAAGGCTTTCTTTGGCGATTTCCAGGTGAACAAACTTTGTTGCATTGTGTTTGAACCATGCACACCCCAAAATTAGGAAATGAATTCTTTAATCAGCAGCAATCTGCCACTGCCAATGGCATCATTCCCATTGTGCAGCTGCAGTTGTGCAAAAGAATTTTAGACTCTTATGTATGTGAGGTGTTGTGTGTGGGGGAGGGGTCTGGATCTGAGCTGCTTCCTGGGTGCTGACTCTACTGATACTCCTCCTGCTGCCCATTTTTATATACGATGCTGCATTTCATATTTTTCAGAAGGATCCTTCCAGCAACCTGCATTAAAACCTCCCCCCCACACACACACAAATGTGAAAATGCTATTCTATGAGTAAAACTCTGCCCATGGATCTGTGGTCTCCTGGAATAGTTATGTGACAGGTTGTCTGTGAAGATTCTCAGTCATCCAGGTAAATTTATCTGGAAGTTGAGTCATGGCTACTGGACTTCTTTTTGAGAGATAGAAATGTTTCGCTGTTCATCCAAACAGCTTCATTGGTCAGCCGATGAAGCTGTTTGGATGAACAGCGAAACATTTCTATTTCTCAAAAAGAAGTCCAGTAGCCATGACTCAACTTCCAGATATGTGACAGGTTAGTTATTCTTTGCGGGAAGTTTTTCTGCGCTATTGTCAAACTACAGAGGTTTCCATAGACAGTTATCTATGAGTCATGTAGCTGCTTGGACCCTATGATTTTGCAGGAGGGAAAAAGCAAAGGACGGAGAGCAAGTGTTCTGCTCAGAAATACATCCTTGCTTGACTAACTACTGCATCCAGGATACTTTGCTAGGTTTTTGTGCACCTGCATCTTTCCTACAGACTTACATGCTACTTGCACCAAATATTTTGGAGAAAAGCATGAAGCAATGATTTAAAAAAAACACTTTAAAAGAAGAAAAAAGAACTCAGAAATTATTAAAATTTAAACTTGGACAAATTTGCTGATGCTGCTCTTTCAGTGCCCTTCTCTGGATTCCTGGTCCTTTTTGGCTGGTCCCGAAGTCAGTTAAGTAGAGGGGGCCATTTTAAGATGGCCTAGAATCTGAATACGTCTTTTAAAAACCTGTTCACTTTTTCTTTCTGAACTTACTAATAATGGATTTCTAATAATTTTCATATGCAGTAAACATCTGACTTCATAATCAATGCTGGTCTGTACTGTATATACATTACACAACATGAATGAAAAACCTCAAATGCTGTTTGGAGATCCGATTTTTCCTGCCCTGCTCCCAGAATCCATTCTGGAGAACTCAGATGCCTTTTGGAGTATTTCGGAGGGGAAGGGAAGGAAGGAATGGGGGAAACTTCTTTGGAAGAGCAAAGGTCCATCTACACCATGTTGCTCCTTAAATATCTGAAAACTCAGTTGCTAGGATGGATATACATGTGTTGTTGTTTTTGTTAGAAATGGAACCTGAAGATGTGCCACCAATTCTATTCTAGTTAGTTATCAGTTAATCTACACAGTTAAATGTTTATTCTGCATTCATTGTAGCTGAGATTTCTAAGAAAATATTTTAAAAAGAAGAAACAGACTTAGTAACAATGAATTTACACATATCAATTTTCCAAGCATTTCCCAGATATATGTGATTTCCCCCTAAGCACACTGTGTCCTACAAATCTGACTAGCAATACAAAGTAATTATACTGATCTTTTTATTTATTTGTATATCTTTGAATAAAGTTTCTTTACCTATATGCATATAACTAATTTATGTACATGTTACAGATGCTGCTGCTATTTATTTATACCATTTAGAGACACTAAATATGCCCTAAATATTAATTCTGAAACTTACTATTTATTGCAAATTATACATGCTATCTAATGTATTTTACCTGCACCAAAAATCCCAGAAGTCCCCAAGTCTATGCATATCTAAGGTAACTTTTTTGAAGTAATCTTTTCTTCAGATGCATTTGTGAGCATTTCCACCTGTGCTATTTCCCCTGCCCTACTCTGATACTCCCTTTACAGAAAATATATTCTCAATACAAATATAAATCTCAGATATAAGCAAGCAAACATAAAGATTAAATTATATTTCCAGCAACACTGCACACCCATCAGCCCGTTCAAAAGCATACAACAAACCCTAGATGATGAAGAACAAAGTTTTGTAGTTTTAACTTATTCAGCCCACAAAACAATCGCATTCCCAGGCAAAGTTGGAGAGAAAGCAGCTACTGCTAGAAGTGTACACTTCAGTTCTTCTCTTTGGAAGACTCTTTGCAAGCAGCTTGGAACATCTGAATTTCTTTTTTATTTTCCAGGTACTAAGAAAAGTGCAGTCCTCTCGCAATACGATGTAAGAATGGAAGTCAAGGCATGTAGGCTTCATTAGAAAACATGCCAGTCTAGTAGAATTGCAGGTGCTCATCTTCGAGCTGGATTATTCTTTGCACCCCATGGATAGTATTGATACCTAAAAAGATTTAAGAAGTGTGGAAAGAGAAATCACAGTACTGTATTTACAAATCATTGAGTCAGGCTGGATCTTTGTGCTTATCAGGTCAGCAACCTGCAGAGAAGGATTAGCACCCACAGGAGGAAAGGACTACATGATTTTGTCCTTCATGCATTTGAAAGTTGTTTGCACTAGTAAAACAAGTATGCGAAATTCCAGCCTATCAATTAGCACAGAAATTAGCTGAGATGCTGGGTGACACTTAAAGCCAAGCTATTCTGGTTTCAAATATGTCAGTGCTACTGTTAACAAGAAGCATAAATTCTACACAAGACCGCTGATGCTTTTCCTCACACAGAGAAGTAGCTATTTGCCATCTATTAGGTAAGCTTTTTGTTAAGTTTTACTTCCCCGATTGGAAAGGGAATGTAGCTCAGGGAAGAACCAGTGCATTCCATACAAGTTCAATGTTCTACATGTCACGGGCCAAAGGACTAAGAAATACCTTTGCTTAACATCCATGAGGACTTCTTTTGTATATGGAAGCAGTCCTGAAACTTTTTGCCACAAGGACCAGTATCATGCTTGTGCAAGGTTTGCACATGCCCATGTGCAACAGCTCCCCACCCTGGTTCTGTTGCAAGCAAAACAAAAATGGCCATGATGGGTGCATGGGGGGCAGTGCAAATGGAGGTGGAGGAGCATTTGCGCCTACTAAGGTGCATGCCTTTGAAGGAACCTTGCTGGCCACCGAGGTGCTGGGCATTCCAAGCCAAGTTCCTGACAGGCTGCGGACTGACACCGGTGTACGGCTCAGGGGATGGGAATCCCTGGTATATGGTATTGAATCAACAGTGAGACTCAGTGAATGCAATCAAGTGGTAAGTCACAACTGAAGTAGATCCATTGAATCAATGGAACTTACAGAAGAGGTGACTCACCAATCCTCACTGATTCAATGGAACTACTTTAGTTGTGGCTTACTACTGGATTTCAACCAGTATGTAGCATATGTTCTTATAACTAATTGGCATCCCAATGAAAGTGACCAACTTTTGAAATATTTCCATCTCCTTTAGTTTCATGTCCTCCAAATGCACCCTAGGCAAAAATGGAAAGTATGCAGCAATGATCAGGGTGATGGCTGGACAGTAAAAAACAGCAGCTACTGAAATCAGAATACCAGTAATGTTCACAGTGGCTGAACAGTCCCATCAAATATTTCTAAACCTAGAGCCTCTTTCCTTTCCTTTGCTAACTTCTTTTGTGGTGTATGCAGTAAACATATCAGCCATACAAGTTTGTAGTCCTGAAATTACATATTATTGCTTTAGATGTGATTTACCATCTATTCTAGTTGTTCACCGTCATTGGATGCTGTCAAGTTCATTCTGACTTATGGCAACCCTTCCCTTTTGATTTATGGTGACCCTGATGTGGTTTTCAAGGCATGCTGATGCCATACTCCAGGGAGCTTCTCTGACTGAACAGGAATTTGAACCCAGATCTCCTCAGTCCCAGTCTAACAGTCTACCTACCCAAGTGCATTGGCTTTGGAATTTTAATAATATTGATGTTTTTCAAGATAAATTTGTAGGCACATCTAACAAAATGGTCAGACAGCTATTCTTTGTCAACATGACTTTTCAAAATGAGGATAAATGTGGGAGGAAACAGTTCCAATGTATTGTGTTACTCTGTGCTTCAGGGAAGCAGCTGGTCCTTCAAAAATATTGACTGAAAATATGCCACACTACTTTCGCTCTACTACATGACATGAAGTCACACAGTTAACTAAAGCCAGTCAACTGCAAGTAGGAAAAGGCATGGAAAAGTGACTGTATCTATGTCAGCATCATTTGACATGTCCTCTTGCAATGACCCTCACCTGTTTGAGATGATACTGTAATACCCACATTCTTCCAGCACCTCTTCAATCACAGCCTGCCAAAGTGAAGTACACTGAGTTTCATTATCGTGTGAAAAGGGAACTAAAAGAATTTATAAAATGGCTTAAAACAACGTAATATCTGACCTGCATTTGTTCATATGTCATTCCTTCATTCATTTCAGATGTTCTGGGAAGACCTGTGAGTAAATTACATTAGTTAATCCTTAGCCGGTTGAATGCACATGCTGATTAAATATAAAGAAATGTCAAGTGGACCAGGTTCTTAAACAGATTAAGGCTGCTTTCACATGACCACTAAAATCCGCTGCAAAGTGCTCGCAAATGCGGAGCATAAAATCATTTCCCCACGAGCAGTGGACTTAAAAAAAAGTGCGACCACGCCCACTTAAGCACGACCCAGTGCATTTTACAAGTACCTGGTCTCGAGGTGGTAAAATCTGTGTCACTGTTGCAATGCGGATTTTAAACTGGTACGAGTCCGCGGGAAAATGGAAAATCCGCACAAAAACCCTTTTGCCCCCATTCATTGATTTTTTTTTTGAACTGGCAAGTACAGCAGAACCTATTTGTTATATTCGCATAGCAAGCAGGCACTCCATGACCCATGTGGTGCATGCATGCCCTTCCTCTGCCTTCTGTATATCCCCCCCCCCTTTAACAGACAGGAATCCCGAATGGCTTCCTGTCCTGCTAAAATTAGCTGCTGCCGACTAGAGGAAGCATGTTGGGTGGGCAGACGTGAGCCCGTATTTTTTTCTCCCTGCCCCCCCCCCATTAATCCACAGCAGATTTTAGTGGTCATGTGAAAACAGCCTACGTTATTATAACTGTATGACAGCACTTCATACAGTAAAATGAAAAACCAAGCCAACATGCACAAGGTAGTAAGTAGCTGATTTTTAAATATAGATGGAAGTGTTAAGTCCAACTCCTTTCTGGTCACAGACATAATTCGTTAAAGTGGGGGGGGAAAACAGATACTAAAGAGAAATCTACATTATGAATTAAAGGGGGCTGTGTTCAAATATGTGTGCAAATCCAGTGATTTGTTCTGGGCTTTGAAGCTCCAATGTACATAAAGAAGAGTTTGCAGTGGAACCAGCTTTTCAATTAATTTTGACAGAACCCGACTGCATTGGCACTCCTTTTCATCGGTAGATTAGCTGTTTCTATTAATTAATAGGCATCTCTGCTATTCAAATATGAATATCGGTAGATACTTCTGTCAAGAGCCATCTGCAGCTGCTAATGCATTCCTTTAAGCTTGTGGACTTGTTCTCTCCATTTTAATTAAAGGGTATCCCTGTGTTTCATTTCTGAACAGTTGTGGGTACTTTTGTCAAGCATGTCTTCACCTGCCTGCCTGCTGGGCTAAATTCACAGTGGGAATGTGGGCATTAATTTAAATCCAAATATTCCAACGTCCCGAGCAACATATCTGGATTGGGCAGGGGGAAGCTGTAAACAAAAATGAGCCTCGCCCTGGATTTGGCCGCAGGCAACTCTCCACCAAAGCAACCCCACTGGGCGAATCTGCAGCAGGGCTCCCTTTGGTGGACAGCTGCAAGACTTGTTTTTGATTGTGGACAGCTTCTCCATCAGACCTTTAAGATAAGTGGATGAAAAAGAAAAAAAATGCCCCTCATTATTCCCATCTGTCTCCATCTATTTCCAGGAGCAAGATTACTACTGTATATTTCTTTAATTTGCTTGTAAGTGGTGCAGCACACACACTAGAATAGGTTGTTGTTGTTGTTGTTGTTGTTGTTGTTGTTGTTGTTGTTGTCGTCGTCGTCGTCGTCAACATCATCATCATCATCTGGTGAACACAGCTGCCAGGTGTTATGCTGGAGTTGGTCTTCTCCAACGATCGAGGCTCTTTCCAAGAACCTAGGATGACTGGAGATATCTTCATAGAATATATGCTGTTCCTAATAATGCCGCCATTTGTAGTTGACCGATGTTGATCTTGTCTATGTTGAGGGTTTTCAGATGTTGATCCAGGTCTTTTGGGATGGTACCCAAGGTGCCTATTATTACTGGTATTGTTCTTGCTTTCTTATTCCATAGTTTTTCTATTTCTATTTCTAAGTCCCAATATTTGGTTGTCATTTCTCTTTGCCGTTGACTCTTGTGTCTTGTGGTACTGATGATCTGAACTTTGTTTTCTTGCTTGTATACTATCATAATATCTGGAGTATTATGGGCAAAGTGTCTGTCACATTGTATTTTGAAATCCCAGAGCACCTTGATGACTTCATTTTCGGTAACCTTTTCTGGCTGATGCTCCCACCAGTTCTTGCTTGACGGTAGGTTGAAATGTTCCAGTGGAGCATTGCTGCTACTTTGTTATGGTGGACTAAATAATCAGTCTGAGTGATTTTGGGGCAACAGCTGATGATGTGATCTACAGTTTTATCCTTTTCTTTGCATAATTAACATTTACTATCTTTTGACGATTCATCAATTTTTGCCTTTATTATTATTATTATTATTATTATTATTATTATTATTATTATTATTATTATTATTATTATTATTAAGCTCCAAGAAGGATTTAATTTTCTAGCATCATGAAGTGTCTCTCAAGCCATTTCACGCTATGGCAAATTGACAGTTAGAGGAGCCTTACAGCTTTGACAGCGGCAAGACCCACTTTTGGTCCATTCCCAGTGATCACAAGCATTGGAAACCGACCAAACCAGAGCTATCACACCCACACCAAAAAACCAGAAAGATGCAGATAGGGATGATATGGGGATGATTTGGTTTTCTCCAAATCCAAAAGGGAACAAACCAAACCATTCCCACAAAGAACCAAACAGGGGGCTAAATGCCTGTCTGAACATACTCTAAGATGCATCTAGAGGAGGTTCATTTAATTCAATGGAACATGCAAATATATCTATTTGTACTGTATAGCTTTAAAAACTTGTGTCTTTTGAGGGCATTTCTTTAAAGGTACATTTTTTCTGCAATTTTTTGTGTGCTAATTCAAACACATTATTAAATCATGGGTATCGACTGCACATGCATATGCTTTGTAATAATGTTTGGAAAATGCTAATCTGGCAATTTTGTATTCATCTAAAACAAATCTCTCACTCAACCCCACTATAATTTATTTAGTGGCTGGGGAAAAGAATGTTTCTCAAGATGCCTGTACAAAGAACCTCAAGGTTCTACGTGTATGAGGTCATTAAAGGCTTAAAAAATAGAGCTGGACTAGTATTCCCTTGACTGAAGGATGACCTGAGGTCCAAGTGGAGGAGTACCTCACCCTGAAATGGTGAGTGGGATTTGACACCCCTTCACTAAAGTGGGGAGGGAGACTATGTAGTCAAGAATGTGAGGGGGGAAAGTTTGACATATTCCATATTTTATTAGGTCATCTATAGGAAAAATTCTGTTGACAGTGTCATGCTCAGACTGTTTTTGCTGATTTTTATACATTAGGATTCTCTGTGCTGAGTGAGGAAATACAGTGGTACCCCGCTTAACATAAGCCTTGGTTTATTGGGGGGGGGGGGAGAATCACCTAACAAAATAATTTACTAGAAATGGGGATGGCCTGCTTAAAGAAAATTTTAAACAGAATGCCCCACTTTATGGGGGTTTTTTTGGTAAGGCAGTGTGAAAAAAAGTGTAGCCAGGATGCATTATGCCTCTGTAGTTTGTGGAGGTGTGGGAGGAGTTGGAGTGGTTTTTGTTTTTGTTTTGGAGCCATTGTGGACATTTTTGCAGTGGTTTTTGGACTTTTCAAACTTTTTGGTGCATTTGTCAAGCAGTAGAAAGGTAAGGAGCTGATCTTGTTGGTTCCGTGCTTTTTACTATGTGTTCTGCATTGCATTGCATTGCATTGCATTGTGGAGGGGGGTGAACTGAGGTTTGTCGTTTCTGTCTCTTTTGCTGTGCATTCTGCATTATGTGTGTGTGTGTGTGGGGGGGTTTCTGCATGTTATGCATTTGGGGTGGTTCCTGCTCTGTATGCCTTTAAAGTGTACTTTATAAAGCATTTTGAACAGATAAAAGGCTTATTAAAAACTTTTTTCTGACTGTCAGAATGGATTAATTGGTTTTCAATGCATTCCTATGCGAAAGTGCACTTTGCATTATGAAATTTTCATAATATGAAGCATTCCAGAGGATGGATTAATTTCATTAAGTGGGGTACTGCTGTATATGCAGAGATAAGCAGAAGTATTTTTACTTTAAGACACTGAGAAAGGGTTAAAATCCCTTTCTCAGTGTTACAAAAAGTCAGATATAGCAGTTACAACATAATGCCCAGGAGTTTCAGTATGAACTTTGAATGCCTGGAGGTTTTCTGCTAATATAACTATTTACTAAAGCTAGCAGTTACTTGCCAAAATGGCTCAATAGCTTCTCATTTTGATTCACAGGTGTCCGATAGTTGCCTCTGACATGTCTTTTCACCCTAAAAATGCCAAGATTGGTTTTACCTGCCTAATTTTACCTAACACCATGTGCCCTGACTGACAGTTTTGCTATTAGTTCTAGCCCTGCTATTCCCTTGATCTCTTGAGTGTGGTTTCTTCCCTACTGACCGTTGATTGGTTGGGCGGTCCACTCATTCTTTTGTCATAGAGATGATTCTCCTTCACAACCCACTGGCTGCTGTGATGCTTTATGCTTTTTGAAGGCTATTTAAAGAGTTGTGTGCCTCAAGAAGAAGGCAATAGAGGAAAAGAGCAGATCAAGTTGCACATGTCATAGCTTATGAAAAGACCATCAACACTTTGAAAGAATTCCTTTTTTAATTTGTATGATTCTGTCTTGTGTAAGTTTTTTTTTTTTTTTTGGTGGGGGGCGTTAAACAACCTTGCTTATACTGACAGAAGGGTGATAAAAAACTGCCAAGAAAACATGCATATTTTCTATCAGAATATTTAAATCAGTATTAAGTATTAATAGAGTATTCTGAATGCCATTAGAGCCAATCACACAAAATGTGCAGGACATTCACAGTAACAAATGTGCACTTTTATCTAATATTTTTTGTTTATCTAATATTGGTAATGTCACTTACAGCACCAATCCTGAACGGTTTGGTTTTCCTCAAGACTTACCTGGTCTGTTATCTAAGACCAAAGTGTGTCCAGCTGAAGAGTGAAGCAATGGGTGGCAATCTGATGTCAAAAAGCTAGGCTCAATGAGTTCAGGAGAACCTTGGAGAAGCTGAAAAAAGGCAAACACAAATGTAAACCTTGTCTCTTTTCTTTGAAATGATCTGTAAGCTCAGAGCTGGAAGTATGAAGTGAATGTATTGAATTTAAAACAGCAACAGAGCTAGTACCTACATCTCATTACAGAATTCGCATTTTTTACTTGGCAATTCTCAATTTGTGTTATGTTCTTACTTTGGAGGGAATACACCATCTTGGAGATGAGGAGATTCTATAAAGGAAAGAGGTTCTCCAAAGAAAAGAAAGTTAAAGAAGATAAGGCCTTCACCTCAATAACAATTGGGTTGTTGATTAACCTTATCACATCACATGTATGAATTATGGAGTAACGTCTCTATTAGCTGCAATGGGAAGAGTGACAAGTTACTGTACCAGAGACCATAGAGATGAGAAACAGGCTAGAGAGTAACCACCCACCATGTTGACCATAGTTACTGTACCAGAGACCATAGAGATGAGAAACAGGCTAGAGAGTAACCACCCACTCATGTGGAAAATGGTGCAAGCGTGTTTTCTGTGACTTCAGAGGAACAGATCCAAAGTAATGGATTCAAATTACAACAGAGAATTCAACCAAGCACTAGGAAGAAATTAATGTTAGTAATTGCTGTTTGACAGTGACATGGATTATTTTGGAAATGGTGGACCTCTCCTTCATTGGAGATTTTAAAAACACAAGTTGGATTGCCATCTTTCATGGCTGCTTTAGCTGCAGGCTTCCTGCGATAACCAGGAGACTCACCTCAACAACTCTTTGGATCCTTTCCCGGTCTACAATTCATGCTTGCAAGTGCTAGGGTCATGCACAAACATGATTAAAACAATTTTGAGCCTTAGATTCTGCATATGGCTGTATTTTAGGATTTTTAGCTTTTAGACATTTGAGATGGGTTTTGTAGTTCAAAATTCTAGTATTTTCTTGGACTGTATATTCTAAAACCATGCTACTGACTAATGCCATATTCATTTTTCTTTGCATTTGCTTTTTTTACTGAGATTTTAAATGATTTTGACTTTTGCCTTTTACTTTTCTACGTTTTAATACAAATAATAATATTTTACCAGAGTGTGGTTTTTGCCGAAGAGTGAGTGTGGCTAAAGCCAAGTGTCTTGGCCAGAGAATTAAATTTGGAACTTGGGATTGGGACATTTAGTCTATATGTCCTATCTCGAAAGGTTGGTGTATCTTTTAAAGTACACAATCTGAGGTTACTCTATGGAGTCTAGCAACCTGAGAGGCCTCAGAGCACCTCCACAGGCACTCTTCTCAGCAGGGACAGCTCAGGGTATAAGAGTGGTAGGATTTTAAGGTGAAATTGGCTATCAGGGACTAGATCCAGAAAGCAGGGCAATCTTTGGACCCTGGTTTTTCTCAAATAGTCCCTACCTTGGGAATTCAGGGAGTTGTAGTCACTGCAGGAGCCATCTTGGACTTCTGCGTCCTGTGTGAAAGCCTCTGGGCGAAGGGCCCATGCCCAAGAGTTTGGAGGAGCTCCGGAGCAGGGAGGGTGATCAAGGGAGTGCATTCCTCCATGTCCTCCCCACCATCTCCCCCACAGTTATTACTTCTTCATTGCTCGAAAGGAGGGAGGGAGAGAGGGGTGTGTGTGGGATAGGGATTTGACAAAGCAACTTGGGAAAATGGGTCCAAATTGTGAGTTGAGTCTGATTCTTTTCAAATAAGGCCCAAGTCAAGTCCAAGTCAAGTCACAGCTGTGACTTAAGTTGGACTCAACTGTGAGAGCAACATCATAAATCACCATCTCTGGTAAGAAAAACTACTGTCACCGCAGATGAAATAAGGGATATTATACTTTTCATATTATACCCTATCAATCTTAATTTACAATTTTGGACTAAAGTCATTATTTCATTTTCATTTATAGATTTTTTAATTCACAAATAAAAGTTTTGCTGTCTGGCTTAGGTATTGTTTGTGGGCTGGTATACAGGCAGGAGAAGAAGCTGGTGGAACAGGCACTCCTGATTTTCAGCATGGATCACTCTCTGTGTCTTTAGGGCCATCTAGCATCGCATTTTTACATCTATATGACGTCCCCATGTATGAGACAACCCACACTTTTCCAACCCAAAATTACAATTTTGCAACAACACAGTTCTCTCCTCAGCTTACTTCTGTGTATAAAATGGCCCTCAATTTTCAGTCCAACAATTTAAGACAAAAATATAGTCTTATACACGGAATAATACTGTATTCATTACCATGAGGCCCCCACACAAAAATGTTCACATTATCTGTGAACATTTTTGAAAACAAGGCACTAATGAGAACAGAGATATTAATGGAAATAATGGACAGAATGAAAGAGCTTGACATGTCATTTAGCAATTGTCTCCCACTTTTCAAGGGAAGATGAATTACTTTCTTCCACCGATTATATTTGTGCCTCAAATACTCATTTCTGAAATGGTGGGTATAGTTGAATATGAAAGAATAAAGTCTCAAGTTGTCCAAAACTTTCTCCTTTCATTTTTATCAGAGAAGAAATATATGTTATGTAAAATTCCGTTTACTGCAAGCTTACTTCAATATGTTTTCAAAGCTATACAGTACTTGAAGACAATCCCTTTTTTGTATGGTAGATGATTTATTACCCACGATAATCTACTGATATCCTCTTAACAGTGACTCATGATAGGACTAGTTCTGATCAGTGAGAACTTCTTTCTAGCCTTGAAATTAAGTTTCCACTGGGATTTTCCAGTTTAATTTTTAATTTCAGCAAGTAGGATAAATAGAATTTCAAGAACTGTAAGTTGCCTAAAGCTACAATATCACAGAGAACATGGGTTCTCTGTCCTTTGCTACTTGCATTAGTAGTGTATTAGTTTTTCAGCAGGTTCTAATTTGTATCAATCAATCAATCAATCAATCAATCAGTACCACAGGCACCCAGTGCTTGCTCATTTACTGCATACTAATTTCTACACAGCTGCTTTTGTAACACAAGTGAATTAGAACCTAAAATAATTTTTAGAATCATATGACATGAAGAAAAGCCAGCCACAGGAGCATAGATGTTGTACTTGCATAAACATAATACACCCAACACATAGATATAGCATTTGCAAAGGCAAATATTCTTGATTCACTTCCCTTATTGAACTGTGAAATAGAGAGAGTCAATTTAACCCTGGGAATGTAAAGCCTTGCTATCACTATCTGAATAACTTCTCCTGGATGACTGAGACTCACCTCAGATACTTTGCTATCATTGCATATGATGGACAACGGTTCAATTAGGTTGTTGTTAATGATGACATTATTCTATTATACAATAAACTTATGTTATTTTACATCCTTATCCCTAATTATATGTTATATTATTATTTGGCCGAGTGGGTTTTTATTTCACATTTGTTTCTAAAATAAAACAGGAAATAATGAAAACAAAACAGGTAATAGAACAAACATCAGCGAGAAATGGGAATCATCTCCAAAGGCAACCAGAAGAAACTGAAAAAACTGACAGGAGCCTTAATGATACCTTGATATAATTTTGATTCCTTGCATAAATGATGTGTCATAGCTAGCTTTAGTACTCATGGGAAAGTAGAGATCAGACTCTTTCAAAAAGAAATCTAGACAGGCTGCCACGGAGTTATTAATCTCTGATATGTTGATATGTTAAGCAAATTGAATGGCTCGGATACGAGTGGGGAACAATAAGTACACCTGAGTTGAGGGAATCGAAATGCATTGGAAGTTAAGTGCAAAGAAGCCATTCCGGACTTGTGTCTGCAGAATTCACATCCCTGAGGCACTGGAGTAAAAAGTGAAAGGCTTTAGAAGAAATCTTTAAGATGTTTTTAAGAGATAGAGAAAGGATTTAGGGAGATGGTTTTGGACAGCACCCGGGATAGTTAGAGCTTAGCAGAAGGTGATCTAGCTATGCCAATAGTTAGAGAGCACTTTAGAGATGGTCCAGCTGTCCTAGGGCTGCTGAGAAAAAATGGCGAACAAGAAGTGAGGAATGAAATAATATTTTCTTGTTTTCTTCCATGCACTTCCTTTTTGCTAACATTCATAGCCTATTCTTCATTTTGAAAATGCTCGAAGACTGTTATTTTGTTTTGTGTAAGCTTATTCATTTTCTTCCAGAAGCTTGTTCTTTGATTTTGTAACTATTTTCAACTTAATCTCTTGGCTTGCAGCCCAGTATAATCCCTACTTTGTTTTAAAACTCTTTTTTATTATTATTTATTTTTAAACAAACCTTTAAAGGACTTGGTACCTGGAGACTGCTTTTTGAAGGAACCCAGGTTAACTAAGTATTTTGCCTAGCCAAGATTGATTATGAATACTGATGAGTTTTGAAAGTATGTTAAGAGCTCCCTAGGCTCTGTTAAACAATAAACTCTGCTCTGATTCTTGTCTGGGAGGGGGATGGTGGCAGCGTTCTAAAATGGCAACATCTCCTCTGAAGCTCTGCTGCTTTAGGTAAGACTGACTTGCCAGTTCATAAGAACTTGGCTCAACGTAGAAGACCTCATGATGCTGTGGTTGTCTGAAGTTACCTTGATTTGGTCAGGCAAGTTTAGTTACATTGCTCAGAATCCTGGAGAGGTCAGCTTTGAACAGTATAGTACATACAGTACGACCCCCACATCCGCTGGTTCACCAACCATGGATTCAGTTATCCGCAGTTGGTGATCAGCGGGGTGGGTGGCAAGGAGGGGTAAAATTTAAAATTAAAACTCACTGCCCCAATGTCCTCCTCCTCGCCATCGGTGCGCCAGACACCCTCCGGAGGGGTGGGGTGGAGACTCACCCAGCTGACCAACCGGCCTTTCAACTTCCTGGTTGGGTCCCTGGTGGTAGAAGTTTTGAACTTCCTGCTCAAACTTCCAATCCACCACTCGGGACCTGAGCGGGAAGGCCGGTGAGCCAGGCGGGTCTTTAAAGCCTAGCTCTGAAGATCAAGAGAGGGGTAGTGGGCTGGAGGCTTTTGAATCTCCCGTCGCACCAGCACTCTGGCTATTATGGCGGGGGATTCATATTTTGTTTCTCATTTCATTTTGTAATTAATTTTTTTTATAAAAATGCTATTTATGGAAATGAAACAAAACGGAATGAGAAATGAAACGGTATTTTTCCATTTTGTGCCCATCCCTATTTCACACATAGAAGCAGATCCCAGGTAAAGTAGATCCCTATCTCAGGCAAAAATATCCTGCCAGGGACTGGGGGTGGAGGCATTGGCAAGAGTATGACCAGCTCAGGAGGGCCACTGCAGTGTGCCACAATGGGTGGTAATCAATTTTCCTTCTAATTTTCTGGAGTGCTGCACGGGAGATCCACCTCTTGCATGAGCCCATGCAGCTTAGAGGGCACATAGCCTTGTATCCAGGAGAGATGTATGCCTACTTAAGGCCACCCATTAATGGTTGTCCAGACCAAAAGGGGACTGGGAGGTTGGCATTGGCTGACAGTTGGGTTACCCAATGATAGAGTTTCTTCCTCATGCTGCATCAATGCTTTCTTGCTGAAACCAATACAAGCTATGGACCAATTTTATCCTCTTAGATTTCATCCTGCAAATACAGTTCTAACTTGTTAATGTTATCTAGTATAGAAGCTTGTGGGACGTGCAGAGAGGCTGTCTCATCTGGGTGTGCAAGAATTTCTAGTGTTTTAAACCTTAACAATTCACAATACAGGTTTATAAAGAGGTGTGGATCTCACAGTCCTTAAAGTGTGTTGCTACAAAACAGCAGTGGTCTGAGTTCTGCTGGATGATGTCAAAATATTGAGTCTGACAGCACACTTGGACAGCTTTAGTGCTTTTGGATCAAGCTGAGGCAAAATTGAACTTTTAAAGGTCAAAGCTCTTCCTCTTTTAACCCCTCAATATGGCGCCTTCTCCTCCTTCCTCTGCATCCCCTTTGCCTTTTTCTCTCTGATTTCCCTCAAGATACGATAGATGTACAATAGGTAAACAAATATCTGTTTCTATGTATACAGATATGGGCCATTGTTTTCATCACATGGACAATTAGGCAGACATAATTTTAAACATTTAATGTAAAAGAGTGATCAGAATTAATTATGTAACTATTCAGAAATAAAAGTCTGAAATGCACTATCCTGAGGATTTGCACTCTTGTTGTTTGGTATTTGAAAGGCTACTTATACCTTTTTTATCGCATACATGAGTAGAAATACTCTGATCTCCCAGTAAATAAGATTCTGTGCTTCTGATAATGAGCTGCACAGCTTTTCTTCTTCTTTATGTAGGAACATGTATGTGTTTGTGAGGTGTGTGTGTGTGTGTGTGTGTGTGTGTGTGTTATCTCCAGAATATGTCTATAGTTTCAAAAAAACCTAGAATCAGTTAACTTCTCATTGTAAATAAAAACATACATTCAAACTAAAGCTGAATTGTTTTCAAAACAACTACCTTCAAGAGAGTAGTTGTTTATGGGCCTCCACTGTTCATGAATAAAATATAAAACATTAGCATACAGAAATATCAAGCATCTTACTTCTTCAAACACTCCCTCAAATTATGTAGTCCACGTTTTAAAAACAATAACAGGGGGAAGTCATGATCAGTTTTGAGGTGATCATGAGAATACTGTACCTTTTTGATTTCAGATTTCAAGTTGCAGGGGTTGCTTTGCTGACTGAATAAGGATTTCTTGAATCTCTCAATGACTCGTCTTTTCGAGTTGCAGTGCAAAGTTGGTGGGAGCTGTTTGAAGATGCAGAACAGTTATCAGAGCCCCTTCTACTCCTTATGTTATAAAAAGAACATAAAAGGATTAAATGTGCAAAACAGTAAGTGAACATGCTGCGAAATTCTACTTTTAAGATAAGAACAGTTTGGAGTCATTCTTTCATCTCCTTAGTCTACTTTATACCACCTACACACATTTATACTCTTATTATTTCTAAGGGAGAAATGCTACTGCTGCTGCTGCTGCTGCTGCTCTTATAATCGTATCAATATATGGCACATGATGATCAATAATTCAACAAGAAAACTGTAAAGCAGCTTAGCATTGTGTGTGTGTGTTGTGTCGTTACAGTCATGACTGACCCTTCGTGACTCCACGTCCATGGAGTTTTCTTGGCAGGAATACTGGAGTAGTTTGCCAGTTCCTACTCCAGGCACCTACAGCATCTGGTATTCCCTGGTGGTCTCCCATCCAAGTACTAACCAGGGCCACCCCTGCTTAGCTTCTGAAATCAGGTGAAATCGGATGTGCTTAGGGCATCTAGGTAGCTTCAGCTTAGCATTAGTGCCTCCAAATACTCTTGGAAGGCTGAATAGTAGTGCTGGCTGAGTGCTATCTACTAAGATTGCAGCAGGATAAAATTCAAACCAGCTGCCTAGATGCCCTAAGTACATCTGATCTCGCCTGATTTTGGAAGCTAAGCAGGGTTGGCCCTGGTTAGTACTTGGATGGGAGACCTCCAAGGAATACCAGGTGCTGTAGGCGCTTGGAGTAGGAACTGGCAAGCCACTCCAGTACTCCTGCCAAGAAAACTCCATGGACATGGAGTCACTAAGAGTCGGTCACGACTGTAACAACACAACACAGAAATTCAAACCAGATACTTCCCCATATATATATAATGTTATAGTTAGGAATCCAAGTCCTCTTGTGGCCAATTGTTGAAAACCCATTGTCATAATTTCCTCCAAAATACAACAACAACAACAACAGCAACAGCAACAATAGCAACAGCAACAACAACAACATGCCATCAAGTCAATTCTAATTTATGGTTACCATTTCCAGGGTTTTCTAGGTAGAGAGTGCTGAGAAGTGATTTATCAGTCCCTTCTTTTGCAGGTATCTTGGTATCCTGCAGCTTGCCACACCGGCCACGCCAGCTGGCTCTTCTTCAGAGAGGCACAGTGGGAAATTGAACTCCCAGCCTCTGTCTCTGCAGCTGAATACCTAACTCACTGGGCTATCTGGCCTATTCGTTTCAAACTTCTACATTTCTGATTCCTTCAAAGACGTTTTCCTCTTCTCCTGAGCCTTATTTCTAGAACTGTACCTTGACAAGGCATCTGTCTCTCCTTGAGGCATTCCTACAAAGCACCGTGGCTCTTTTCATCTCACCTTGGTGCAAACAGAACCAGTTCTAACTCACTGAAACTGGTCAATGTCTGACAGGGAGCCCCCATTTTGTATGTCATCATGAACAGAGGCTAGGATACAAATGGGTCACAGTCTACACTTATGTGACTGCATCTGCTCATATTCACACTAGCTAAATTGCTCACTCACAGTGACACTTAAGCTTTGTGGAGGCAATTGTTGATTTCTGCTTCCATAACTAGGCAAAGCAAATGTATAGTGATGATGCTGTGCCAATAATAATATCTATCTAATTATTTTTAAAACCCTCCAGTTTATGAATGTAGGATATTGTGCTTCTAGACCAGTGATTCTCAACCTGTGGGTCCCCAGATGTTCTTGGACTGCAGCTCCCAGAAGCCTCCACCACTTGCTGTGCTGGGAGGGGTTTCTGGGAGCTGCAGTCCAGGAACATCTGAGGATCCACAGGCTGAGAAACACTGTTCTAGACCCATGATTCAAAATGCCATGAAACAGCTCATCCACAAAATACTGCCTGTGTTGCCAGCAGGGAAAAGGGATATCAAGCTTTATATAGCAAAGGGTGGTCTGAATGTTAACACCACCAATGGCAGCAGTCACGATTAGAGATGGTCACGACCAGAAAAAATGATGTTTCGAGTTGTCGTTTGTCGGGACAGGTCCGTTTCGGGTCGTTGCCGTTTGTTGCGATAATTTTCAAAAATTTGTCGTTTTGTTTGTCGTTTGGTCGTTTGTGGGTTGAGGTTGGGGTTGGGGTTGGGGTTGGGGTAAGTGGGCTCTGGGAGGAACCTCTCTGGGTGCCTCTGACGTCTGACCCACTAAGAAGGGAAGGGAAGCATTTCGCGGAGCCGCCACATATTTATTTTTTACATATGTTAGGGTGTGTGGGGGGGGGTAAGTGGCAGAGGCACCTCTCTCTCTGGGTGCCTCTGACTCACTCACTAAGAAGGGCAGCATACTAGCGTGCCGGCGTACAGGTTAGGGAATGGGATAGTGAGAGTGGGCTCTGCAAGGTGCCCTCTTTGACTCACTAAGAAGGGAAGTGTACTTGCGTACAGATCTGGATTAGGGTTGGTGGGGTTAGGGTAAGGGCTAGGCTTAGAGTTACATTTAAGGTTAGGGTGGGTTATTGGGCTGCACCTCTGGGTGCCTCTGACCCACTAAGAAGGACAGCGTACTGGCGTTTGGGTTAGGGTTAGGGTTAGGTTAGGGTTAGGGTTAGGGTTCGGGTTTGTGGGCTTTTAATGCCCTCTCTGGCACACCCAGAAGTCTCAGTCAAAACCTGGCCATGCGATTGATGGAATGGCTCCAAAAATTTGCATGGTCCCATCCCATCCCATGGCCAGCCCATCATTGTGCCTGCGCAGGTGTAAAAAAATAAAAATAAAAATAAAATAAAATCAATGGAGACGTTTTATTGCAAGAAAAACCCACTGCTGCTACTATAAAAATCAGGCATTTAAAATACCTAATTTTCACATGTTTCTGTGGTGCTTTGGTGGGTTTCTGGAGCACAATTTCAAAAGAAAAATTGCGGTCGCCATTTTGGATCCCCTCCCACCGCATGGCAAATGGAGAGAGACGGCGAGGATGCCCTCCCAGCCTGGTACCAGCAGCCCAGGACAGGAGGGGGGGAAGGCCGGGGACCCCCCCGAAACCACCCCTCTCTGGTAGGTGCCCTCACTGAGGCAGGCACATTTTCGCCTGCTTTTATGGCCAGGAATCGTTTTTTTTTCTATTTTTAAAACTTTTTTTCTGTGCTGCGCCGCTTGGCATTGCGCGATCGCCGGCGCCGTGATGCCATGAACGACAACGACAAATCAGACCCAATTTATCTTTATCGGGTCGGGTTCGAGCTGGAGCGGAGTAATTGTCGTTCTCGTTCCTCGTTACGTAACGAGAACGACGAACGAGAACGGAAACGAGGATTTCGCCGAGTCGTGCCCATGTCCAGTCACGATGGTCTACAAGATACTCTCTTCTGCTCACACCCATCCACAAAGTGACACACACAAGGGAAAGTCCCAGAGGCGGACTCCTCTTCTTCATCTTTTCCACTTCCCACACAAACAAAAAGGAGTTGTCTAGTTCTGCACTAGTTCTACGCACACCACTGAGTCACTGAATGGACTAGTTTCACACACATAATGGATCAGACACTAATCACTAATCTCAGCTCCAAGGTATGGAAAGAAAAGTACATTGTTATGCTTTGCCGTGGACTTCCACAGTTGTGGGCACTCTCTCTCTCTCTCCCTTGCTTACTGAATTCCTTGGTAGTAAGCAAGGGGCCTGGAAAGCCAGCTGCTTATATTGTGCAATCTTGTCTCCAGCTACTGGCATTTCATTCCTATTTCTGTTTTCAGGGATTCAGATGTCAGATGAGTGGAAATAAGGTAAGAGGTTTACATAATCATTTTTAAAAGCTTACATGATTCCACACAAACCCCGGATCCAGATGAAGCCTGTTGCCATAGAAACCGAATAGGAGAGGCTGCTGGAAGCCCAGAACTAACAATGAGAACACTCCCCTTTATGAACTTCAGCTTTTGCTTGCTGGAGCAGATCCTCAACCAACAGCTTTGAATAAACATCCCCCATGTTTTCGATTGTCCTGCTTTATGTCAGAACACTCTATAGTAAAGGACAGAAAGAAGTATGTGAAGGCTCCAGGGATTGATTGGTCATTGAAGTGGTACACCTTTTATATTACTATTTTAAAGAGTTGAAGTGCAACAGGTTATTTGAGTCCATCAATTAAACTGAATTAATTACTGATTTACTGATTTGGAAACTACTTCAGTTACAAGAAAGGCAATTGTGTAAGAAGCCATTTTAGCTAGTTGGCAAGCCATGTGTCATTTTCTTCACAGCAAACAATGGGGCAGCCATCTCTGTGGCGTTTGCCAAAAGGAAGGGGGGCACTTGCACTATTCTTCTTATGTGCAGCTTTCTCCCATCAAACCTGGCCATAGGAAGACACTTAGCACACTTCCAAAATTTTATGCCAGAAACACCTACATTGAATGGTGAAATGTTACTTTCAAAAGCACAATAGTTTGTTGTAACCATCTGAAATATTTCTTAAGAAGAAACACCTCCTGTCAAATATTAACATGCAAATAATATTAGGAAGGTATTTCATAAAGCCCTGATACCCAGTGAACATCAAACATCTAGAGTTGCCCTTCCGAACCTGATAGTCTCCATGCCTACTGGTAGGTTATAATCTCACAGATTCAAAGGGCAACAGCTTGAGGACACTGGCTCCAGTGACTGTCATCGAAATGACAATACTTATTTTATTTTATTTATTTAAAATATTTTACCCCACTTTTCTCCTTAAAAGGGACCCAAAGTACTTTACATCATTAAAAGGAAATAAAACAGTAAGCATACAAATACTGAAAAAGGATCAAATACCACATAAAGCAGTAAGCAAAAGCGACATCAAAAACACATTTAATGTGATAAAGCACAACAATCCATTTTAAAACCCCACTCAGGCAGCCAGTCATTAAGGGAAAGCTTGCAAGGTCTTTACTTGCTTGTGGAAGGACAACAGGTATAATATCTCTTTAAAAGATATTTCTTCCTGATGTACCCATATACCCTGACTGATCTATTCCTATCTGTAAAATAGACCCCCTCCCAAAATTTTACCACAAATGGTAAGGGTGCAAAAAACTATGACCTGAGGGAGCCATGTAGCACCACCCAATTTGGGATGCAGCAGACACAAACATTAAAGCCAGCATACCAGAAACCAGTACTGTACTGGATATTTGTATCAGCACATCAAAACAAACAAACAAACAAACATGTGTGTGTGTGTGTGTGTGTGTGTGTGTGTGTGTGTGTGTGTGTGT
>JAHTLZ010003542.1:45712729-45742304 GCA_023846285.1 Phrynocephalus versicolor | reverse complement strand
GTGTGTGTGTGTGTGTGTGTGTGTGTGTGTGTGTGTGTGTGTGTGTGAGAGAGAGAGAGAGAGAGAGAGAGAGAGAGATTCTGATGGTCTAGTTGTGTGACTTATAGGATATGGAATAAAATTCCATGCAGTAATCACTCGTCCAAATCACTCATACATTGAACCTTAACTAGTGTATTAATATTTCAGCAATGTTGAGTAAACCAAGCTGTGTATGCAACAAACAAAAAACAAGCCTGTTCAAGAATGCAAAAAATGTTATCTAAAAAACATGGCTAGCCTTCTGGTTTGCCCCAGAGCTTTGTGGAATGGCTGGTGTAGTGTCTGAAAGAGAGTACAAAAAGCATGGAGATCTCATTTGAGTCCTTCCTAGTACATCTGGAATATGTCCAAGGCAACTTCTGGACTTTACTGGGATGGTGTGGTGCTTGGCTTTAGTCTAAATTTCCTCTTTAATCAGTTCAAATCATAGTTCGTTTTCTTCAGCCCTCCAAATATTGAATGGAATGGGAAGGATACACTGGGGTGTTTCTGTCCCTTAAGAGTGAACTGTGATTTTTAGCTCCATTTTGTGGTCACCCTCAAATGAAATGCCTTTTCAGCCTGTTTTTGCACATTTTTCCAAAGATGGTGCACGCCCTTAGTTTGCACTCCTTATAGGACAAACAGTGGTGAAGAGGAAGGTTCATTGCAGCAACATATGGGGATTAAAGGAGATATATTTCTCCTCCAGTGGACAATGCCTCTTTTTTGGAACCTCACTTTCACCAAGTATGTGGTGATCTTTTTCCTTCTGGGGTCATAAAAGCTTGCCAAATGGAATGCCTCTTTCAAGACAGAAAGCTACCTTAATATAGGCAATAGGATCTTTCCCCATCCAAATCATTACACTGAATGTTATGATGCCTCCCATGGGCAATGGTGATACATTTTGTCTCCATTTTAATGTGGACACAGCATCACAGCAATTCATGATGAATGGCATTAATGCCAGCACTACAGAATATGTTATAGAAAAGCCCTCTATGCATTCACCTAGACTGCCAGCATAAAACCTGCTGTAGAGTGGGTGGATGGGGAGGCAACTTATCCATTCAAAAGAGGGAAGTTGGCAAAACCCGATAAAAGGGCAAACTGGTTTAAGAATCAAACAGAGGAAGTAAGAAATCTTACAACATGTGATAAGACTGGCCTTGCAACAAAGAGGCCACAAACAAAAGAAACATCAAGAATTGTGAATAACAGGATGACCATAAGGGCGTAAAGGAAAGGTGGCTGAATGGAAAGCTAAAGATAATGCGTGAAGAGCAATAGGGTAAAGATACAGTTAGCTCTGAAATGGTGCTAATAAATTCAGATGAACAGGTTGCTTTTACAATGTAGTCATTCAAGTATGGGAGGGTTTACAGCACAAACCGATGTTTATTGACTAGGCTTAATTACACAATGAGGTTTACATCCTAGGACAGCGTTGGCGAACATATGGCACAGGTGCCAAAGGTCGCACTTGGAGCCCTTTCTGTGGGCACCCAACATTGTCCCTTTATTGCCACCTGTATTCAGGTTAAATTGCTGTATTGGCACTTTGAGAAAAAATTGTGGGTTTTGAATCACAGTTTGGGCACTCGGTCTCTAAAAGGTTTGCCATCACTGTCCTAGAAAGCAGCTACAGCACTGGAACTTCATTATGAATTAAGATGGCAGGTATGCTTCAAAGACAGGGGGAAACTGTCCCTTCTTGACCCAGAATGTAGCCACTTGGCCCTTACTCCTACCACCACTTCTTCCTCTTTAATTTCTACCATCATCAACCATAGCTTAAGCTTTCCCCCCTTCTGTATTGTAACTAATTAGCATAGACAGATATTTGTCATCTGTTAATAGCAAATTATCTTGCAAAATGAGGCTGTCATTTGTACATATTCTGTGACTTCCTTGTGACTTGGACATTGACAGAATATAAAATATTTTCTTTTTCAAAGACCTGGAAAAGATGAATGCATCATATATTGAAGGATCAGTTATCAGTAAGGGAGATGAGACAAAGAGACTGGCTTGTTGAAATTCTACATAGGAAGAAGTGCGACTGAAAGCAGGAGATATTAAGACCCCCCCTTTGTGTTCCAGAAAGATGGTACAGGATAAAGGAATGGGGAGGGGGGAAGGCACCTGGGTTCTGAATCCCCACCACTATAGTCTAGCAAGCAGCTTCCAACATGAAACCACTAGCAGCAATTAACAGTGCAATGGACGGAAAAAGTCCTATTCTGTCTTATCCTGTCCACCTGTTCTCCTGAAATTCTCACAGAGATCTGAAAAGACTTGCAAGATTCCATGGCCAACTAGAATTATGAACCTAAGTTCTCCTCCTAGGAACTGACACGTTGCAAAAATTAACCCTTCTAGCCTCAAAGCTGGTGGCCGTGTTCTATAAATCTGCTAACAAAATGGGCCAGCCACAGCATCTGTCATAGTATCTGTATACTTGGGGGACCATATTATCCAAATATGGAAGACAACAGAGGGGGACAACCTGACCTCTTGAGGGAGAGCACTCCAGGACCTGGGAGCAGGCCCAGAGAAGAACCAGTTACTTATCTGTAAAGGTGGTTCTTCGAGTGGACCTTCATGAAGCCACACAGATGGGTTTCCCAGCACACACAGAGAGAGGTTGGACTTCCCTAGCAATAGGAAAGTTTGTTAGTCTCCTCCATCTAGCCCCATGCATGTGCAAGAGGCTTCCCACCTGAACGCCTCAGTTCCCTTGAAACTGCCAGTGTGACAGATAAATGCCAGACATCGCATGGTGAATCAAGGGGAGGCAGGCGGGTACTGTGTGGCTTCACAAAGGTCCACTTGAAGAACCATCTTTACAGGCAAGTCACTGGTTCTTCTTCTTCATGGCCTTCATAAAACCACACAGATGGATGATTACAAACAATACTCATAGGATGGTGGGAACTCATGCCATCACAAAGGAAAGGACAGCTTTCCTGAAGGAAGCATAGGATATCTATCATCTGGGCATCCATCCGATTGTGCTTCATGAAGATTATGGGCGTTGACCACGTGGCTGCATTACAAATGTCCTCCAAGAGGGTGCTCCTCAAGAAGGCTGCTGAGAAGCCAACCGCTCTGGTAGATTGGGCTTAAACAGGACATAGCAATGGCCATTTGGCCAACTCGTAAGACAGTTTTATAGTAAAAAAAAATCCAGCGTGAAAATTGCTGAGGAGAAACAGTGGACCCAGTAGAACCAGGGTCATAGCAGATAAACAACCTTTGAACAGGGACAGTTTTGGTCATGTAAAAGGCAGGAGCACAACAAACGTCCAAGGAGTAAAGGTCCCATTGCAGAGGAGATGGTGGATTTGGAAAAAAAGGTAGCATGGGAGACGGGTTCAGAAAGGTAGAAGGAGGAAACTAACTTAGGGAGGAAGGAAACATCAGGGTAGGCTACCAACTTGTCCTTACAGAACTGAAGATACAGAAGGTTGCAACGGAGTGCACAGAGCTCACTACATCTTCTTGCAGAAGTAATGGCTAGACAAGAAAGGCCATTTTGAAAGTTAGTAGGCAAAGGTCTGTAGTGGCCATAGGCTTAAAGATCACCCGCTGCCCGCCCGCACTCACCAGGGATGCAGGCAAGTGGCATGTGATGCGAACAGGGCTTACGGCTGTGGAGACGAGCGCCCACCACCTGCCCGCACCATCCCAGGGGTGCTGGTGAGCAGCGCGCAATGCGAAAAGGGCTTTCGGCTGCAAAGCCAAGCGCTCAGCTCCGCAGCCCAGAGCCCTTTTTAAAGATTATGCGCCCTTCGCCCCTCCCCCTCCCCCGGGATGCTGGAAAGAGGCGCACAATGTTTAAAATTGTGGCCCCCTACCTGACCTGCATCCACATATCATCAATTTTCAGCCCCTAACCCCCATGATAGATGGGGGGGTTACTGTAACCTTATTTACAGAAATCAAGAGGGTGGCAAGGTATTACATGTTATCGAAGGGGAACAGTTTGTCTCCTAACAATCGAGTCAAGGAAGTCTGTCACTCTAAAGTGTCAGTCATCTCAGCTGCTATCATATAACAAACTTTATCCAGATCTAACCTCCCATCCAACTTTAATAAAATCAAGGTTATCATCCTTAATTGGCCAATTAAGTGAAGTGGGCAGTGCAAAAACGTATGAACTAAGGTTTCCACCCCCTTTACACATGGGCATTGCCTTTCTGAGTAAGGAATTCCATTACATCTGCAATATAATATAGCAGTTGGAATGATATTACATCTACCCAAAGAAAAGGCCTTATGGTTTTTTTTTGGGGGGGGGGCATTTGTGGAAGGAAAGGTAGGCAGCTGGTTGCCACATTTTAAAGGGAATATGAAAAAACAGTGGCGAGCTGAAGTTATTGGCAGCACTGCATAGGTCCTGAAATTCAATATCCACAATTCTTCTTTTGATAATTTGGAGAGCTTGCTCTTGACTTAGGATTCCAAGATAATCAGTATCTATATCAATTGATTTCAATTTTTTAAAAAGTACCATTGACCTGAAAGGCAGAGTAGAGTCCTGCAAAATTTGGTATAATAAGGTGTTCATGTTTGAATTGTAATAAATACTCAACTTGGTTGAGTGTATGAAAGAAGACAGTGCCTGCAGCTAAAGGAGAAAAGTCCTAAAGTATTTCTGAGCACCTTTAGACCAAAATATGGAAGATGCAGCAGCAGCAGCAGAATTAAACACAATCTTATTTTGGAGTACGACTTTGCTGTTCTCAGATAGCTTTTGATAGTATATTTAAGTCATTACCATCAGCCAAAATAGTACCCACATTATCAACTAGAGATGGGCACGACTCAGAAAAATTGTTCATTTTCGTTTTCGTTTTCGTCTAGGGGTCCGTTTCTGCTCGTTTCCGTTTTCGTGAGCTAATTTTCAAAATTTTTCGTTTTCGTTTCGTTGCGTAACGAAAATGACAAACAAAAACAAAAATGAAAATTTTTTCGTTTCTTCCCATTTAGCTCCATTAAGTGTTTTTCCAGTAACGAAAAACGAAAAATGGCTCGAAATTAGTCATTTCGTTTCCGTTTCCGTTCCAGTTTTGAGCTGTTTTTCGTTTAGTTATGTAACGGAAATGAAAAACGGAAACGGAAACGAAAATTCCGCTAAGTCGTGCCCATCTCTATTATCAACACAGAGGTGCGAGAGAGGTCTTGGGTGCCCTTAGTGATGGCCCTGCAAGGTAGCTCTGCTTTGAGGCATGTAGGTGGAAGTCAGTCTACAACTAGGGACAGTCAAAGAATGGAAGTTATGAGTTTCATTGCAGACTCTCTTACCCCATAATTCAAATGCTTGTGGAGAGCCAGGAAATGACTTGTGACACATAATGTGTCACAGCAGCTAACAGAGACGATTTAGCTACACTCAAACAACATCAGTACAATATACCTGGGTGATGTAGATGATCTTGTGCAGCTGGATTAGAATCTGTTGGATAGGATCGCTGATCTGACGCACCTTCCGTTGTGACACAGCAATCCCTGCAGAGGCTACAGACGATAATGCCAGAGTCAACAGTGAAAACCCATTTGCAGGTTTTCAGCATCACTCTCAAATGCAGATGTGGAAAGCCAAGGCAAAGGAAAAGATATGAAGGACACCATTGAGGTATTGCAGAAAGCCAATGAATATAATGTTCCCTTTTAATACAAACATCAAAATATAAGTTAATTATAAAATCAGGAATTGCAAAAATATTTTCTTCTTGTGTTACTGCAGTAGAAATATTATCTAGGAACAAGAGTGAAGTAACTAATGATCACATAATCCAAGAATATTTTAAAAAATTATCCTAGTTCTCTAAAAGTTGTCATATTGCTTTTTGTGTACATTTACTCAACATTCTAGGGGGGGAAGTAAAGTTTATTTTCTGTCTCTGAGATCTGTATGACACGATTATTTCATGAATTCTCTGCAAGCAGATGTAGAATCCATAAAGGAGATTCAATTTTGGGCACCCTGTTGCCTGAAATCAGAGTATATTTAATCTTTCTACTTCCTTTTTGACTAGATATCATATGGATGAGCACACGTTACTTTTTTTCCAGTACTCTGTTTTTTTGGGACACAAATGGTATGTGTTACATAAATAGCAGCTTCTATGTAGGACTCTTTGGCTTAACATGTAAAGCAAACACATATATATGTCTGGCTTACTGGATTTGTTCATTTCAGTATTTGAATATTATATTTAAATAACTTTGCATTACATCTGTCATGACAGATGGCTTGTAGCTCATCGTTTTGTGACATAATAAAGTCATAACAAGTTGACTTTTACTAATCATCATTAAGGTGTAATGTTAACTCCATTTGGGAAAATGTAAAGCTGTCACCACCAGCAAGCAAACTAGTCACTTACACATTCAAATAAAGGGGTAAAATATTGTTTCTTTCATCAAATTATTATGCTAATTTCTGAAAATATTAGAATTTCAGATAAGTGAGAAGATATTTTTATATTCACTAGCTCCTGATGCAAATGAATCCACATTGGTAAGCTAAAGGAAAGGAATCAGTAATCAGAAGAGTAGGGTTGAAAATGATTATGATCCTTGGAAGGAAAAAAATAGAATTCTAGAACATCTCTGACTCTGGGTGTGAAATCCAAGGGTTATTGCTAAGATGGCAATCCAGATGCAGCTTTCAATAACAGATGGAGAACCGTTCAACCTGTTGCTTAAAAGAGAGATCTAAAGCCAGCATAATGATGATGGTAACCGAGTCATAAGAAGGAGCAAAATTATACATTTGGTTAAGAAGAGCCTTCTTTGAAGTGAAGCTGAAAATAGTCCTTTGAAACATTTTAGGGTTCTTCACTTATATGTTATGCATAATGTATTAAACAAATTGTCACTGATTATATTACGCAAGAATGGGAAATTTAAATGAAAAAGCATTCAGTAAAAGAGAAACTGAAACTTTGCTCCTTTTCTTGGAGAAGTATTTGAGAACCCATCATCCTACAGTAGGAGCAGAGACCCTTGACACACATGTAGTGTCCCTGGGCTCTTTCAATTGTGTGGACAAGCTGGAAAGCCAATGGCATTAACTCTCTATGAGTATTATTATCACATTTCATAAGGGTATATGACCTGAGACTCTAAGCCAGTGGTGGCGAACCTTCGGCACTCCAGATGTTTTGGACCACAACTCCAAGAATTCCAAGCCTGTGTTGCCAATGACAAGGAACTGTGGGAGTTGTGGTCCAAAATATCTGGAGTGTCAAAGGTTCATCACCCCTGCTCTAAGCTATCGTTCAAATGAACTAGGTTATTATTCTAGGTTGTATGGTTATTTTTTTTATTACAATTGAAAAGAGAGCACTCTCAAAAGTGAATAAATTATTTCTGCATAGGGGTTAATTTAAGCAGCTTACCCCCTATATTGCCGGAGTGTGCTGTACACATCCTGAGAATTAGCTATGGGAACCCTTCTTTACAGTTGAATAACTCAGGCCCTTGAAACCCAAACCTCTCTAAATTTTAGGGGCTTACAGGGAAGAGCTTGAGGAAGCTCTCCTGCCATTTCCATGCTGAAACATGCCTGCTGGACTGTACCATAATTTTTTGTTATGTTTAATTGTTCATCAGATTGGAGAATTAATAGCTTCTCCTGTGTCACTGATTCCTATGTCATACTTTCTTGGTTGAACTTCAACCCGGAAAGTTTATTAAGCCTTAACTTACCACTACACAGGAGGAAGCAATTAATTATCTGGTTCAAGCAGGGTGAGCCATTGCTTCCTCTGCCACTTTTCCCCTTACCATCCAACTGAAATCTCTCTTTTTAAAAAATACAAAACAAAACACTTTTAAAATTACCGGTTTTGGAGTTTAATAACTTGGCCCCCTAAACCCCAGACCACTCTAAATTTGGGCAGCTTCTTGGGAAGTGACCAAGAAAGCTCCCCCAGTTTGGTTTCTTGTTGTTTCGATCTTTTCTCAGAGAGATCTAGTTCCACAAAAAGAGTGGCTTTTTTATTCTTCTTCAAGAAAACATCTACACTACTGCCAACCCAGTTATAATTGCTTCTGTTGTTATAAATTATTTGAAGGCAAAGTGATACTGTTAAGTACTACCATGATCTTTCAGATTGCGAAGAATCACAGCTGGAAGGCTATGGGATTTCCACCCTGTTACTAACGAGTCCTCTACATTCTTAACGTGGGCCCTGAACATGAGCGAAGGAGCTTTCAGAAGTAGATCGAAAGGCAGCAAAGCTGAAGAAATAAAAGAAGAAACTGCATGTGAAATATCTTTTTTAAAAAAACTTTAAAGATGATTCTAAATAGCATGATGAGACCCCCATTCAAATCTAGTTGCGGATGCAAAATTACCTGGTCTAGTTCTGGATCCAGTGATACCAATTGAATCTCTGGGGGAAAATGGAAAGGCTGTTGATTAGAAAGATCTCTCAAAAATTTCTTTATGAGAAACTCAGAGCAATACTCTCTTTGTATACTTCCTAGGGGTGAAAGCAGCAGAGATGGGGAGCTTTGTTACTAGAAATGACTTAAGCGAAAAAGGATGGATGATTATTGGCTGGCATTTTTCACCACTTTGCAAGTTGAACATTTTTCTGCTTTTGTGGTTGCTCATCATGAGGAAACAATGGATTTTGTTTGTGTTTTCATTTTTCAAACACATCTTGCTGGAAGGATAAGATTTTAACACCTCTTAATTGCAGAGCTGCCTATGTCATCTGCTTTGCCCTCAGAAGCAAAGCATCTGGGAATCCTATGTATGCCACCTCAAATTCTATCATGGCAAAAAAATGATCCTGGAGGCACAGCAATGTATCTTGATAGAGTTGGTTGCATTCATACTGTAGGAAATTCTGAAATGAGAACATACAGCTTTCCAAAGGGTACAACTATGGAAAAAACAAAAGTCGCTGTTTAATAATGAATATGGCCACTGAGGTTAAAAAAAAAACATATCTACCCAAATTAGGAAAAGGAAAAAAGGTTATAAATGTAATGATTCTCTTTTTGTTTTCTTCAGTGCATAACAAAACCAAAAGCAGAGGTATTGTGGGACATCAAAGATTCTGTGTGATTTTTGGTGGCAAAACTATACTGAGAATAGTGGCATAACTATACTGGGCTAAACACATCTCAGTTAGATTAAATCCACTGACACATTGGAATTTATACTTCTGACTTAACAAGTCCAAATCATTTAATGGGTCTACAACAGCTGGAGCTAAAAACTGCTTTAACTCCTTCTGTTATTGTTTTCTTTTTCTTTATCTCATCTTTAAAAATGCTTAACAAGACTACTGTTTAGGTTATTTTGCAATTTTATTTTTAAAAAGTAACAAAAGACAGAAAAAATAAACTCATTTGGGGTGTGTCTTGTAAAGGATGCTGAGGACGTTTGACAAACTTTGCAGTACTTTGCATATGTTTTTCATAATTGGACCATTGTCCGCGCAGTCGCCCATGTTACTGAAGTGAGAACAAAGGATAAAGATGGCCAAACAGTGTATAGCTTTAAAGTTACATGGCAAACTTGCCTTGCTTGAGACTGTCTTTCAGAAGCACTGAAGCTCCGTTTTATAATACCTGTAACAAAGCACAATAGGTACAATTCTTGGCACTGAAAATACTTGAAATACTTGATATACGGCTTTTCATCATTTTCATCCTATTATAACTAGAGCACTAAATATAAAATATGGTAGTGCATGATTAACCATGAACATTGTATATTCAAAGTTGCTAATCAGAGAAACATTGTACAGTACAGTGGCACCTTGTATAAAGGAATTAATTCGTTCCAAATGAAATTCTATTAAGCAAATTTTCCTTTATACAAATTTCCCATAGGAATGCATTGAAAATGGAGTAATCCCTAATTGCGACCATTTTTATGTTGTACAGATTTGCCCCATAGCAGATTCTGTTAAGCAAATTTCCCCTAATAATAATAAACTTTATTTTTATGCCACCTTTCTCCCCGAGGGGAGAAATAATCATGATAATAATCATGTATCGTCACATTTCACAATCCATTTCAGGGTTTGCCAGGTACAGAATGCTCTAAAGTTGTTTACCATTCCCTTCTCCTGGGGGTTCCCTGTGACTTACCCAAGGCCACATAGACGGGCTCTGCATGCAGGAGGCACAGTGGGATATCAAACTATCTGCAGCCAGATATCTAATCCACTGGGCGATCCACCAGTGGTGACCATCCACAGGGCCGGTGCACCCATTAAGGCAAACTAGGCCCTCCTGCCCCCCGCCACTGGCCACCGCCATCCATCCCCCCGCCCGCCAGCCACTGCTGCCCGTTACTGTCTGCCCGCTGCTCCCCACACGCATCAATGCCATCTGCCCCCGTGCCCATCACCGTCTGCTGCCATCCACCGCCCCCCCCCCCCCCCCCGGCCCGGGCGCCCCCCCCCCCCCCCCCGCCCCACCCCCCCCCCCCCCCCCCCCAGCCCCCCGCCCCGCCCACCTGCCGCCCACCCCACCCCCTGCCCCTCGCCTAGGGCACAAAAAAAACTTAGCACCAGCCCTGACCATCCATAGTCACAAATGAAAGGATGGTGAGGGATAAATTCTGGGAAGGGCTTAAGAGGGCCAAGATTTGCCTCAAGGACCTTAGCATCACTGACGAGTAGGAGTAGGAAAGCTCACATATTTGTAAGAGAATAAAAATAAATGAAGGCGACAGTAGACAATGTCACTGTTTTCTTTACTCAGCGTCACCTGCCACTTTGATGTACCCATCAAAGGATTTCTTCCCGCACTGTACTGAAAATATATTTCACTCTCTTACTGATGTTTTGTATTTCATTTCTTGTTAAAGACTCCCAGAATTAACAAATTATGTCAAAAATGGCCTATCTTGATTCTAAGAACTTCACTGGTAGAATTAACATTCAAAATAATAGTAGTGATAATACTGTATATTTTATTTTGCCCCTGTTTTTGTTTTGTTTTGTTAACTTTAATTTTCTTTCTTAACTGGCTGTTTTCAATGTCTTCTACCATTTTAGTTGAAATAAGCTAAAATATTCTTCCCATAGTTTTATAAGATAAACCCGTGGAATACATCTGCATACTTAAACTTTGTTATCAGGTATAATTCTTAAATTTAGCCTAATAAATTTTTAATTTAAATACAGAATTATAATTACAGCAATTACTGTGAAGCACAGAATATGGATTATGGAAAACACTGGAACAATGAAGAGATTTATACAATGAATAAAATGTGTCAGTATAATAAAATAATGTTATAAGCTGATGGAAAGATGATAGACTTAAAATTAATAGCAATCTTAATAAATGTGAGGGTTTTTTTTGTTTTTTTAACCAATATTAACATAATTGCTGGTAGTACTGAGAACCACAAAGATCCAGTTCAGAGCATATACAGTGGAATAACCTTTACATTAAACATTTGGGCATATAATGTAAGACAACTAAAAGAAAAATAGCAGCAATAAGACAGTTTTTAAAAAATCATCAGTGTATCTGCATTAGGACATTAATGTGAAGAAAACATCTGGAGGATTCTGGCACAACATAGGAGACCTTAATAATAACTTCTCAGTAGCTACCAAAATCTTAATTATTTCATTTCGGAAGAAAAAGCGAATGGCTGGAATACATAATGCTGGCCTAAATCCAGTTTAATGACAGTGCAACAAAAAAAAAATAAGCAGTAGGGATAACACATCGGTCAGGTGTTTTTTGCAGTTTGTGGGCTCCTTACTTTGCTGGAACAGACCTGGCACAGGGCTCCTTTTTTGAAAAATAAAAGGGGGGCTGAAGTCAAGTTGACTACAGTCTGATCCCAATATCTTTATGTTGGTGTGTGCATCCCCTCTGGTCACGTCTGCCTCAGGCTCCCTGCTGGCACTGCTACTGCTGCCACTATCTCTGTCACTTGTCAGGTGTGTTGCCAGGATTGGGGGGGGGGGTGAGAAAGGATGGAAAAGGGTGTGTGAGGGGTGGGGAGGCTCATTAGACCGAATGAAGGGGCAGGGGAGTGCAAGAAGTGACTTATAGACCGAACGAAGGGGCAGGGGAGTGCAAGAGGGTTATCAATCAGGTCTGTGGGTGAGCAGACCTGATTGGGCAGGTGAAGGTGTGACTAGGCAAGTGAAGGGGCAAGCACCTGTGTGAGGGGCTGAGTAAATGAGGGGGTATTGAGTGGGCATTCAGGCTCCAGGTTTTTTGTTTTTTGTTTTTAAATATCCTGCTGTCTGGTATAGCAGTGTATCAGATAGCAAGATGTTTTGAAGCAGATGGCTATTTGCATATGCAAAATAAATACTGATGAATTAATTCCACATCCACCCTAAAATAAACAGGAACAGAAAAACTTCCTTCCCTGCCACAGTGCTCTGTTCAAACACATACTTCATGTGGGCAGTATAATTTAAATCATTTTGAAAAGGAGAATCCAGTAGAACAGTAGGTTTTATTGTCAATGGAATTGAGCCCCTGTGCCTAGTTTTCTACTTTGGCCATCAATTGTTTGATTTGGCAAACACAGCAGCAATTCTTTTTGAAGTGCTGTCCTCTAGTTTTTTTTTTTTTCTTTGATTTGGGCATATTAAAATCTGACAAACAAAGAGTATGCACAGCTTTCCATTTGGCAAGTGTAAATAACAGATGAAAGAAAACTGTCATCAGGCAAATTAAATTTTAATTTGGTGAATGGATTGGCAAGCCCTTGGAACAGGTAAACATATAAAATATGTAATAAAAAACCCACTAAGATGTGTATTTAATGAAAAAGACAGATTATAACATTGGAACCTATTTCAGATATATGTACTCATGTACATGCTTCAAAAGAGAAGGGAGGGAGGGAGGGAGGATATGTGAGTTAAATTGCATAATTCTGAAGGAAATATCATTTTATTTTATAGCTCCATCCCCTGAATTCTTTGCATGCTGCTTCTATTCATATTATTACGATGCATAGATCTTTGGTGGACAAGTGTACACAATGGATGGTGCATGACCTTGTTCCCTTGCAAGATATAGGAAGACTAGAAGGGAGGATTTGCAAATGCTTAGAAATATCCCATCTCATCTACTTCTCTTTGCCAGATTTCCAGTGGCTAATTATCTACACAATAAACTGGTTGTCAAGAAAGAAGAATAACAATCAATGGCTTTACATTTTACATTTTGTTTATTTTATTGTGACACTGGAACAATATCACAATATTTATAGGACAAGACTCCCCCACATTCAAATTATTTCCATCTCAAGTGTTTACCACTGAATTTATGGAAATCTAATATGATCCCACTAGTTGCCAATAAATTCAGACAAATTAAGCATGAGTTGTAGACTTATAACAGTGCTGGGCTGTAACTATTGCAAATTATGCATTTTTGATCACCCATTACTTCAGTTCAATACTGAAGTATTGACAGATCCAATGATGTCCTGTATACTGTTGTCCTATAAGAGAGGATAATTGCATGCTTTTGGTTATTTTATTGTTTCTGCTATTGAGAAAATCTCCTCCAAATTCTCCTTTATGACTTTTTTGTTCAATGATATCTGTTCAGTTTTGCTTAGATTATCATGGGCATCAATCCTGTCATTTTTTGTATTTACCTCATCTGGGACTGTCACATTGATTGTGTTCAGATACACATTGAATCCAACTTCAAAAAGTACAATGTGATTTGCAAATTGTAAGATGCTTCTTACTCTATCATCATGGTTTGCCACCTCAATGTGATGCCCAATGGAAGATTATTTTTGTGATATGCTGTCAAGTAAATGAATGGTAAGGACCTGTAATTCCAGATACAGCACATCAGTTTGGGTATCTGGCTGTGGAGCAAGGCATACAAGTATTTTTTTATCACACATACATACAAATACAAATACTAGTGACGACAGTGCATGCCCCACTCTGGTCTAGTTTGTAATTAAATTCAGGATAGCTAGATTACTGCCCCTTGGAGTTCTACTTGTTTTGCAGAGCTGACATAGCCTACTTGATTATCAGACCTCAAGTATGAGATTTGAATTCAACCTTCCTTTGAAAAGTATTTTTTTCACATGCCATTTTCAACTAAAAGAACAGAAGCATATATTATTTCTTCTAAATTTGGGTACATACATCTAACCTCAGTTTACGAGTACCTTGGTTTGTCAGTGTTTCGCAAATTGAGCAAATTTTTAATAAAAATTTTGCCCCACTTTATGAGCAATGTCTTGGAAAACGAGCACCGGCTTGGCTCACCTCTTCCTCCTTCTCCTCCTCTTGACTGGAGGTGGTCTCTGGGGCTCATTGCAAGGGGGAAATAATCATTTTTACAATTATAATGTTTATTCTTTTTGCAATAATTCATTTTTATTTATTATAAACACAAATTACAAATATCGTTTGCTAACTTTTATAGGTGGAGACTCAGTGGTATCAAGTATTTCAGAATAATCCTTCCTAGCTAGTAACATAAATTGTGATAAGACAGTGGCTAAAGTATGAATAAATTATTGCTGACTCATCTATCTGAGTTTAGTTTATCTGATGACCAGAAATTCAAAAGAGGCTTCTGATCAGTTAGGAATTCCCAGAATTCTGAAAGGCTTCCAAGACCACTGTGGAGTAGATGAGCAGACACCATGATACTTTAAACCAGAGTGAGCCCTACCACTCCTCCTGTACAGTTAATAAGGTCTCTGGGCATGTCAAATTAATCCAGGGTTCACACTCATTACTAGTATTGTATTTGTATTTGTTTGTTGGTTTTGCTACATGCTGTATTTGTATGTGTGCATAATAAAACTACATTGATTATCATGTGAATTTTTTTTTACACACACTTCCAATATAGTAGTCCCCCACTATATTGCAGGAGGGATGGATTGATGGACACAGGAAGAGAAGTGGACACAGCCAACCCACCCACTTGCTTGCTGTGCTGCCCATGTGCCTTCCCCCCAGCCAGGGCAGAGGGGCAGTGGCTTCTCCTCCATTTCCCCCCCTTCCCTCGTTAGTTTGAGGCTACTCCCTGCCTCTTCTGGGCTCAGCATGTCATTGTTGGATGCCCCCCTCAGGTGCTGGTCCTTGTGGTTGCCCTGAGTGTTGTGTGTGTGCGTGTGCTTGCTCTCTCTCTCTCTCTCTCTCTCTCTGTCATTCCTCCGCCTTGCTGGGCGCTCACTGGGTGAGCAGGCTGGTGAGGTAAAGGCAGATGGTGGTGAGATGGTTAGGCATGAGGTGAAAGCAGGAAGCTGGTTAGGGAAGGAGATAAAATAGAGCAGAAACCACCCCACCGCCTCAACTAAGGGAAGGCAGCCAGGTGAGCAGGCAAGGAGAACCCTTTCTGGGGCAGCTGTGCAAAAAACCCCTCGGGTGCCAGTCCCTGCAGTCGCCCTGAAAATGCAGAACCTGTCACTGCCGCGGCTTCAGCTAAGGGGAAGTCAGGCAGGTAGGCAGGCAGGCAGGAGAATGGGCAAGGGGTCCCTTTTTCTTAACTGACTGAGGTGAATACAGGAAGCTGGCGAGGGAAGGAAGAAGAATGGAGCAGAAGCCGGGGCCTGCAGTAGAGGCCTCTGAACCCAATATGATATGCGGATACCATCACCATGAAGGCATCCACAGATCACGGATTTTCATTTATTGTTGTGGCTGATTAGATAACTTAACCCCCACGGTAAACCGGAGATTACTGTGCCATACACACTTACAGTATCACTAGATACATTTTCTATATCACCACCCTCATTATCATCATCATCAGAGCTGTAAGGGATCTCATGGGTCACTGAGTCTAACCGCTATCAAGGAGGTACATTGGAGAACTGAAGTCCCAACCTCTTATACCACAGCCAAATAAAAGTGTTCTGCTTATATGCCGCCCCATACCACTTCAAGTAGTCTCTGGGCGGTTTAGAGTTTAATTATGAAGGCTACATACCCCCCCCCCCCCGAAAGGATGGACGGCTGAGTCAACCATGAGCCGGCTACCGGGGATTGAACCCCAGGTCGTGAGCACAGTTTCACCTGCAGTACAGGCATTTAACCACTGTGCCATGAGGCTCTTTGTAATACCCAAGCTACTTGGATATATATGGAATAAAACTCCCATACTTTTGTCTTGAGCATCACATTCAAGTAGCAAACCATGGTGAAGCAGCAAGAAGCATTTTACAACTTCAAATTAACATTGCAATTTTTGAAGCTGGATATGATGTTTAGCTAAGGACTACTGATGTGACAGTAACAGACACTGTGGCAAATAAAAAAGTGACAGGATATGATACCAATGACAATCAAAGGAAAAATGTACAAATGCCATTTGACAAAAAGTCATAAAGGACAGGTAATGAAAAAAATGTTTTTTAAAAATAATATAGCTGAAAAGTATAACTAAAAGGGCACAAATAAAACTATTTATTTGTCACAACACACTTTCCAGAAAAAAAGAGGCTTTAAAGGGTATGAGACTCTTTCTCTACAATGATATTTAAATGTTTTAAAGGAACATTAGCTAGATTGCAAAGCAATTGAGTTTTATCGTTGGCTGTTGGTTAAACTACCGTGAATATAAATCTTTTGGTGTTAATAGGGGTTAAAACAGGAACAGAGCTGGGACCCTATGTTTCACGTAGAAAATTTCATTTCAAGATGGCAATCCACCAGGCCACAGTCATACTGCAAATACTGGAATCTAGTCTTCATCACAGAAATGATGGGTCCTCTCAGAACTTAAGCTTTCCTTTGAAAATAAGTGAGGTTTTTATCCTTCATATCAGGAAATGGCACTATTAAAATGCAAAGGCTCAGAAAGTCGAGGATTGGGACTGTTTCTCCAAGCCTTTTTGCAATAATGTTCTACATTTCATATTACTACTTTGTTGCTTTTCATGAAAATGTTTTTGCAAAGAAAAAAATGTGAGCAGAAGCACCATGCGGTTTCAGCTTCTTGGTTGCTAAACGTATTGGTGTATTTGGGTCCCCCCCCCCCCCGGTGTGTTAAAATGGTGAGGGTAAGGCAGCCAAAACAGGCACATTTTCTCTATGCCAAGCTATCATCCTTTCACAACCACTGGGCACAAGAGAGATGGACTTCAGATTCCCTGCTCCCCATTCTATTCGACCTCAGGAGACAGCGGTGTGCCTAATGTTCATGTATAGAAAAAAGTGTTCTTTGCATAAAAGCATGGAATTGGCATGTAAACCACAGTTTCATTGAACAGTGGATTCATTGTGATAATCTTATCTTACATATACTGCACTTCATTAACACTATTCTCTCAAAAGGTCACCTCTATTCATTCTGAGGCTTGTTTGCAATTCTCAAGTTAAGCGTTTTTTTGGCTGTATTCAGACAAAATGTTAACTACATTTGGGCTTTATGGAAATAAGTAAGGATGAGCCTCAGGCTCGCATACTATGCACCTCCACCCTTGCCTTATCACAGATGACTAGGCACTTTCACTTTCTGCTTTCAACCATGGTCACTAATTTCACCAAATCTGAGGTTTCAGCTATGGTTAGGAAAACAAAGATCACTCAGCCCTGTTTATTGCTGGATTATTTTCTTAATTTGTAGCCTATGCTAATTTGAGTTTATCCAGCTTTAGACATAAACTCTTACAGAATTTTCCAATCACTGTGTCAAGAATCAGTAAGTAACCAAATTGTCTGTGCCAGGGTTTGTTGTTGTTGCTGTTGTTTAATATGGTGTTTCTTCAGAAAGGAAACTGAATAAACACACTATGATATGTTGTATTCCCAGAACAACACGGTGCATCAGACCTAGCCTCCCAGGTAATGCTTACTTACATACAGTATGGTGTACAGTAATTTTTTCTAAATTTGACCCACTGAGGATTGATCTGACTTACTGAATATAGCCTCCTATAACACAGCTCTTCAACCTTGTAACATGTGTTGTCACATACACTGGATTCACACACACATAGGGTTTCACGTAGAGCTTACCTGCCTGACGTATTAATCGTGTGCACATCCCTTTCTTTCTGGCATCTTTCTATGACCCTCTCAGTCCATTCTGAACAATGTAGACCATTTTGCATCCCATGTCTTTTGCTTCAGTCACTAGCTCAGATGCCTATATCAAAGTTCTCCTAAAATCAACAGTTAAATTTCCAGCTAATCTTAGTGGATATTAAAACTGATTCTTAAAGCAGCTTACCAAATGCCGAATCCTTAAGGGGACTTGAACTAGAGTTGCTGGAACTATCTGATATATCCAGCTCATCATCAATCTCCGAGAAGACACCTGCATACAAAACAAGTGAAACCAGAAACAAAGCGTTCTAACCAGCTGGGTTTATCCTCTTAGAAGCACTGAAAAACTCTAATGAAACCCTACCTTTTTCTGAGTTTTCTAAAGTGCAGTTATCATCTGACAGGGTTTCTTCACATGCTTTATCATAATCTTTTCCAGAGGACTGGTGGAAGTTTTCATCCAGAAGGCTGAGATTTTCAGAAAATTCACTTTTTAAACTGACGGCTCCACTGTGACTGTGGCTGAAGCTTGACTTCTCGTAATGTTCCTAAGAAAGGGTTATGGAAACCATTGCTGTTTATGTTTTTTCGCCCCACAATCCTGCATTATTAATAGCCAGTTAAATAGCAGAGCATTTTTTGGTCTTTTGGTATTGAAAGCTGGCCCAGTAACTGAGATAACTAGAGGTGCACATGTGTCTGCCACAGTTTTGTTCCATGCTTGACAAAGAGCAGTAATCGGGGACAGTATATGTGACATTTTCTTTCTCCCTGAATCAGCAACGAGTTATCTATGTAGTCTGATGTAAACAGCATATGAAAGCCTATTGCACAGCACAGTAATATGCTGCAACTAGAGCAGACCTATTTAACCAGTAGGAATTTGGTGAGCCAACTCATCTGTAAATTCCATTCATTTGATGGGCCTACTCTAGTTGCAATTTGCTACACTGAGAAGCAGGACTTCGACTAAACAATTGACTTATGCTCCACTGTACTCATAGTACTTATAGTTTCTTTATATTATTATTATTATTATTATTATTATTATTATTATTATTAATTTGCAGACCGAGGCTTTCACTAACTGGGGTGCCACAGTAATAATGCATTTGCTTACCTGTGGCAATACAGCCAAGTGATGATGACATGCCACTGCATTCCTGTTGGCCTCCATAAAATATCTCTGGGTACGCCTTCTCTCCCGTTCTAATTTCTTCTCCAAAACAAGCTGGGAAGTTGATAAACCATCTAAATACTTCATAATAACATCTGATATCATTGAACTGACCTCTACTATGTCAGGACGACTTTCTGCATCAGGGGTCAAGCACCTGTGGAAAAATTCTCAGTCATACACCCTACAGTGACAATAACCAAAACGGAAATAGACTTAGGTTCCACTTGAAGTAAGCAAGATACTGAACAACATAACTAGATTTTGCAAGTTTCTGTTAAGGACATCCCACAGGATCTTCTGCAGACCTTCTTAGAAATCTATGCCTCTGTGGCCAGAAAAAGACATCATAAATACTAATAAGAATGGAGAGATTGTGTGTGAGTGTCACAATGGGAGTTTCTCCCATCTCCTGGAGTTTACAAATTAGACTGCTTTGTGAATTAAAACATGACTCTTTTGATATCTGCTTTTTCACACTCAAACTCAAATGAATGCCACAATAATATTTCTTCACCACTAAAATGTTTTTACCTCTAATGACATATTAACTATGTGTCCTTTTCTGTGGCCTTCATCCAATTTTCTCTAGGCTTGTATCTCTAAATAGATCTGATCATTTGTTTATAGAGTAAATTCTTCTGGAACACAAATGACTCAGCAACTGAGTTCAAACATATGCTAGAAGAATTGTTTTCCAACACAGAGTAAAACTGGACCAAGCCAGCTAGTTAACAGAATGACCCAACTGTGCATTGCTGGGTTTGTTTGTTTTGGAAAGCAGTGTGTTAAAAAACCTAGGTGGCAACACAGACAACAGCATAACTGTTTCAGAGAATTGAGACTTGTTGATAAAACATATTGGAACAGCAATTAAATTATTGACCATAAGAAATTGTCAGTAGGAGATAGAAAGAGGATGGGCAGCTGAGGAAGTAGTCAATATGTTTTTCAGCTTTGGGGAGAAGGGGGGGAGTAGGAATTATATTAAGAGGTAGAACAAAGACAGGCAAGTGATAAATGTCCTAGAAGGGTTTATCCAAAAAGCTACTTGGGTTTCAAAAAAAAAAAAAAACCCAGAAGGTTTCCAAAGAAATACTTCCTGGCTTGTTGAGTGGGAAAGGAAGGCTGTCATTTTCTGCTAAAAAAGATTGGGGGGGGGGGGGGAGAAAAGAAACATAAATTATGAAATTACTCTAAAACACTAGACTATCCCAGAAATAGATTCCCAGTGTGATGCAATGGATAGACCAACTAGGACTCTGGGGAACAAGGATCAAGGCCTACTTGGCCATGGAAACTCACTGGGGGAATGGAAATGGTAAAACGACTCCTTAAATATCTCACTTACATTGAAAGCCCTATTAGGGGCACTGTAAGTCAGTTCTGACTTGGCACCACAGAAAACACAAACAAAAGCAAAAACAATGGTCTCAACCATGGTCTCAAACTACAGGAAAAGAGATTCAATTTAAACATTAGGAAGAACTTCATGACAACAGTTAGAGCTGGTCGGCGGTGGAATATGCTACCACGGAGGTTGGTGGAATCTCCTTCTTTGGGGGTTATTAAGCAGAGGCTGGATGGCCATCTGTTGGGGGTACTGTGATGGGGGTTCCTGCATGGCAGGGGGTTGGACTAGATGGCCCTTGAGTTCTCTTCCAACTCTATGATTCTATAATTCCACCACTGTGGGGTGGTATATAAGCAAACTGTTCTGCTTATATACTACTCCATAACGCTATAAGCACTCTCTGGGTGGTTTACAATTTAATTATGCAACTAAGATAGTGGCACAATAAATATTTCAGATCATAGAATGTCCCTCTCCTCCTTTCATCACTGTCCCAATTAATGGGGGGAGAGCCTGCCCGAAAGCTTTCCTAAACACGTCTGTTTTTATACACCTTTTAAAGATGCAGAAGATGTTCAGATAAATAACTAGGTCTCAACCTTAAAGGATTTGTATGTTAAAGCCAAAACCTTGAACTTGGCTTGGAGATCAACCAGTAGCCAGTGTGGTCAAACCAGAGTTGGAGTGATATGATTGAACTTATTCACTCCAGCAATTGGTCTGACTACTGTGTTTTGAACCTGCTGAAGCTTTTGTACCAGCTTCAAGGGAAGCCCCAATTAGAGTGCATTATAGGAGTGGGAGGAGGGAGGGAGGGAGAGAGAGAGACAGAGAGACAGAGAGAAGATTTTAGAGTGTTGGGGGAGGGGCTCAGAAGTGGCTTGATGAATATGCCTGAATAGAGAAAGTAGAAATTAGGCAAAGAGAAAGAAACAAACACTGCCAGCACATTCTTGTTTTTGCCTCTTGTTTGTGTCAGAAGCTGTGCTGGAAAAATCCAAGTACTGAGGAGCAAGAAGTCTCCCTGGAATCACAGGGCTCCAGAGTAGTTATAATCTTTAGTATTAAAAGCATTGCCGAAATATAGATCAGTCCTGAAAGGCAATTTCTCAGGGAACCTAATAGGGAGGTGTGCAATTCAATGAAATCCAACTGAGTGGTTATTCTTGTTGCTATGTGCTATCAAGCTGTATCCAACCTAGAGAAATTCTAATTGGTTTTTCAAGGTATGTGAGATATTTAAGGAGTAATTTTATCACTGCCTCCTCCATGAGTTTCCATAGCCAAGTGGGATTCAAACCCATGTCTCCTGAGTCTTAGTCCATCACTCTATCTACCTATACTGCCCGTCACTGAATATTTTATACTGGGATAGATCAAATAAATCTCATAAAGTACAGTGGTGAATCGCTGCTAGCTACCATGTTAATGCATGCATTTCCTGTCAGAGGCTAAGTCACATGTCCTGCATAAAATATGAAATACAGACAATTTCTTAACATGTAGTAATCTACTGCTGAAATTAATGGTATTGGACTTCACAACAGCCAACGTAAAGAAAAGGATTCTGACCCATACAGTGAAACCACAGGAAGGCTGGATATTTTAGATGAAAAATGGGCAAGTAGTGTTTCTCAGGCTGACGTCAGTAAAGCAGTTTTACAGGAAACCAAGTACAGTACACACTGATTTGCTTGTAATGTCAAGTTTCAATTAAGCTCATCTCTCCTAGGTAAAACTGATTATTTTGGAAATTAAGGTGATGGAAGACACTTTATAAGGTGACTGCTTTTTGTTCTCCAGTCCTCACAACAGTACCTAGAGCCACCAATGCATGTATTATCATTTATATCCGTTCTTTTATGAACGGTATCCCATGAGTGTATGTGGTGAATGCTAAACCAATTGATCAAGCACTCCAAATGAATCAGTAGCTCACTGCTGTGATATGCATAGGGTCTAACCTATAAAGTCCCCAATGGCTTAAGTCCAAGCTATCTCAAAGACCGTGTCTCCAATTAAGAGTTAAGATCACCCAGTTAGATTGTTACATAAGTTTCCGGTCACATAGCACAGGATGATCAAATCATTTTTCCTGGCCAGCAATGTATCTGCAGCTTACTTCCCCCTCAATGGGAGGGCTGTGCTACTTTGTACCAATGTTGATTCATACCGTACTGGTATTGCAAGTGGGCATGCTCCTATCAATTAATTTTCTGGGGAAAGGGCTCTGATTTCAGGGTGCTGTAGGGAGGGGGAACCAGATTAGATTAATGGCATCGATGCATGTGAATGGTAGTACAATCACTATAGATTTCAGGTGCCATCCTACCTTTCCCTGATCAGCCCCCCCTCTCTGCTTTGTTGGATGGGATGGGGCAGGTGAGCCATGGAGATCAGCAGCTAAGGGACCGGGGGGGGGGAGAGACCTCATCCAGGCCCTTCCAGAGGTTGCAGAGAAAAAGTCACACTCCAAAGCTCTCTTGGATCCCTCCGTTCTCCCCCACCCCAGTTCTCTCATCACAAATGTCCCAGGAAACATCGGAGAAAATAAATCAGTTCCACAGTGTAACTATCCATAACATTTCAAATAAGAAGAAATGAATTGGTAATGTTAAAACAAATGGGAACATTCATTTTATTTATTTATTTATTTATTTATTTATTTATTTATACATTACCAGAAGGACTCTGGGCAGCATATATACCAACATTGTTATATATATAACAGAAGTACAACAGAAGTATGAACAGAACTGATAGAACTGGGGTTCATTTGGCTTGGTGATCTGGCCCTTACTGCTTTGAATGTATTTTTTTTTTTGTCTTGCATTTATTTACAATTTTTAGTATGGTATCTATTTGATCCTTCTTAGTACAGTGGTACCTCTACTAATGAGTGGCTCTACTTACGAGCAGATCGACTTAAGAACGGAAAACCATTAGTGTTTTAACTGCTGTCTTACAAATTTTAGATACAGTCTGCTCTACTTACATTTTTTTTCAATTTTTTAAAAAAATTAGATACTGCTGCACTACTTACGAGTTGTTTGACTTATGAGCATGCATTCGGAATGGATTAAACTCGTAGAGGTACCACTGTATTTGTAGACTTATTGTTTTTAGCTTTAAATGCGGCATTTTAATGTTCTAAGCTGCTCTGACGCCCTTTTAAGGAGAAAGCTTATGTAAACAAACAAACAAAACAATGGGAAAATTTTAGTTCTTCTTTATAGCCTGTACATAGAGTGGATTTTTGATGATGGACAGAAGCTGCAACTAGAAAGAAGATACAAACCTTTACAGGGGACTTACCTCTTAATGACAGCCGATAACTTTTCAGAATAGGGACTGTCTGGAATGGGCTCATATGCAGCTTCTACAATCTGCAAGATAAGCATGACGATGGGGAATGTAGGAAAAGGCTGCACTGGGCACGTAGTAAAAACCTTCTTTTGTCTTTTAAATGTGTGACATGTGCACTATAATCAATACACTTTCCCAAATAATCTGTGCCCAAATTTTCATCTGAGAAATTACTATGTATCTATCTATGAGTCTAGTTAGATAAATGCAACTTTACCTGAAGAGTATTAGCATTTTAGACGGAGACACAGAGCCCACCAATCTCTATTACTAAAAGGGTTTATTACCCCCAAGATATGGCTGCTTTTTTAAATAAGGTCATCATGAATTTTGAAGCCCCTGAAGCTATCTTCCAAGGCTTGCAAATTTTTGCTACAAAGCAAGGTGATGAGGTCTATAATAGCCCTTTAGAATGTTATTTGCAAAAACAGTGAAAATTTGATTATCTCAGAAAACCTTATCTCATTTTAGGAAGCTGCAGTGAATGCTTGTATAAAGTGAAAAGGGGGCTGAGACATTGTGGATTGTGTAGAAGGCTACAAAACCATTTAAACCAAATTTTTAAAAATGAATGTAAAGATTGGAGGATGAGAAGCCAACACAACATAGAATCCGATGGTTAACCACCAGAGCCAATGGGAAAAATCTTCTTTATTCTTTTGATTCAGCAGTAGAACTGACCCACTGTGTACACCAATACAGTGGCATTCAAAACTGCTTCTGTGGTACTGCTTTAAAGTCCCAAATTATTATGTAGCAGGGCTGCCCTGGTCACGCCAACTATCATGTTTTCTAACCTTGCTCCTAAGACTCATTGTGCTCCAGCATTCGTATGTTGAGTGGCCAATTGAAGCAGAAGGTTCTGGCTGGGTGCTTGAGGACACCCTGGAGAAAGCTGTGTGGAAGGCACCCTGTGCAGCCCCGCCCCAGCCCAGGGAGAGTGAATGGTGCACTTCTAGTTCATTCCCAAGGACATGGAGGAATTCAGGGCAAGGATCTTAGCCAAACTTGTCAACAGTTGAATGCAACAAAGGCTGAAAATAAAAGCCATCTGTTTGAATGACATTTATGTCAATTTCGCCAGGTTCTTTTGATGCCCAATTGCCCAAGGAGAATCTACTACCATATACTTTACATATAATAGTTTAAAATACTTTTGATTTCCTCTATGTTGTCAGATCTTGTCGGAAATAATCTAATACAACCAAATTACTTACAAATATTTTAAGAATGAAAACAAAGCCCACGACTGAAGACCAAACTGATCTCTCAAGGTATTGGATGTTGAAATGATCAGCTAGATTTTAATCTGGCACTTAAAGGAAGGCAACATAAATTCCCTCCAAGGGAAGGGCATTCTAGAATTGGAGTATTATAGCTCGAGTTGGGTGCTTCGTGCACTTGGCAGCTTCATTGGCTGCACAGGAAGAATCCCGAACCTAAAGCAAAGTGTTCTGCTTATATACCGCCCCATACCACTTCAAGTAGTCAACCATGAGCCTGCTACCTGGGACTGAACCCCAGGTTGTGAGCACAGTTTTGCCTTAAGTACTGGCATTTAACCACTGTGCTAGGTACATGGCCCAACTGGTCTGTGGTAGGATGAAAAGAACTGAAGGAAACCTGGGGTGCCATGCTGATGACAGCTTTGTACACAGCGCCCAACTCTAATTATAGCTAACAAAGCCCTCTCCTGTGAGTCTATAAGGTGTGCTAGTTCCAAAGGTTGGACACAGAGGAGTCTCTTTCCTCCATTAATCACATATTCAAGGGCAGATATTTCCTCGCCTCTCTAAGTCTCAGGTTTCCACTGCACAATGAATATTTTTCAGAAGACACAAGAGGGAAGTAGCATTCATAAAGTACATGTATGCAAAAGTAATGGGTATATTTCCATCTAGCAAACCTGCATACTTTAGTTGCTAAGGAGAGCATGTTGGTGCTGTAGAATGGAGGGTTGAGTGTGACCATCTGATAGAGGACACATCCTGCAGCCCAGACATCGGCTTTCTCGCCATATGGCTCACTCTTCACCACTTCGGGGCTACATCAGTAAAAACAAAATTCAATAGTCCATAAAAGACAGGGAGACAGTCACAGAATTTTTTTTTATCAAGGAATTTTTTTTTATAAAGCTAAAACCATTACTCTATCCTAAAGACTTATTTGAAGATAATGCAAAACAACTCAGATTTGGTTATCAACTGTTTTAATTGCTGTAGTAGGAAGGTGGATGAGATGAAGTAGGAAGGTGGATGAGATGACCTTCAGAGTACAATACAGGCAGTTGAAACAGGTGATTTCCATTTACTGTCTTCCCATCAATAGCAGATACAAATTAACCATTTCATTCTTTCTCCCATCTCAGATCAAACACACATTCTTTCGGATCAAGCACATAGAATTCTAATAATTGCTGACGGTAGCACTAACTGAAACAGGTCAAATTGTCACATATTCCAAATGAAGGAATGTCCCAATTTAAGGGGTAATTAATTAAGATGAGTACTTAAGGAATACATTGAGACAAAAACTTTTCTCCTTTTATCAGCTTCCTACACATGATCCCATCCCTGACCCCCAGGAAATGGAATCTGTACACATTATTCATTGAATGTGGGTACTCTACCCTTCAACTTGTGTTTCCATGCATCTGTGTTTCCAAATATCAAAAAAGTTGGGCAAGGCAGCATGAGATCAACTCAGTGGGTCCAAGTTCACAACTATGATCCACACTACAGCAAAGTGGCATTTACAATGAGCTATGTAGGTAATGCATGATATTTAAGCCAGCTGGATTTTACAGGCATTATATTAGCAGTAATCACTATGATATACTTTTAAGCTTTCAATCCCACATCGTGTACTCGGGCAGAAAGATCCCCATTTCATCTGCTTCCTGGTTAAAACAGATTAACATTTCCCTAGCTAAACAAATAGTTGTAGCAAGAACAGGGGAAGGTTATCTGAATATTTTCAATTTCATTAATTCTTTTTTAATAGGTTGAGCCATGCTTGATCTTTTCTCTGAAAGACCGAGCACCTGCTCCTCTGCACATAAATCATACATTTTTAAAATTTAATAACAGATCCTCTTGCATGTTAAACTCCATCCTAAAATGGGTTTGGCAGCTGAACAAAAATTTACAGCAGCACAGAAGATAATATAATTTCCAAGCATTTTGTTAGGCTATTCGGATTCACGAAAATTGCTCCAAATATAATGGCATGCATATAAGTTTGCACCACTTTTCAAAAGATGGGGGAGGGAGGGAGGGAGGGAGGAAGGAAGAACATAAGAAACTTTCCTCCCTGAAAGTTACTGTATGTCATAACACAGTTGATAGAATAATCACTTATCCTACCGATCCATTTTCACTGAATCCTTCAGCATTCTTTATACTTCAGTATTCACTTCCAGTTTTATTCTGCTAATATTTTATGACAATATTTACATAGGTTCAACTCTAATGAGGATATTGAGATTCTCCTTCTACCGCTCCTATCTGAATGTTAATGAGCTGATCGATAGCATCCTTCTTGTTTTCAAACTGCCTTACGTGTAAATGTTTGTTTGGAACACAGGATTCTCCATGCAAAGGTCATAATAAAAGTGACTACTGTTGGACAGATGCATCGATAACCCTGTCAATAATATGCTGCTAAAATGAGAGGATTTAGGAAGACTGAAAAGCTGAAGGCTGCAAGAAGCAAAAGCCCAGACTGAGCTCCATGCGGCAAAACTCCTATTAAGCTGGCATCTTTGAGGTTCAGGTATCATGAACTCACATCTGCCATTGGCTCTCATCACATTGGTCCATGCACTCGTGTGTCAAGATTAGACTACGTGGGGCTGCCTTTGTGGTTAATGCGGATGCTCCAGCTCGTGCAGAATACTGCCGTCAGATTAGTACCGGTAACAGGTGTAAAAACAACAACAACATATCACCCCTACCCTGGCTGCACTGCACTGGCTGCTTATCCAGTTTCACGTTGACTTCAAGGTTCTTATGACATGTGTGTGTTGTGTCGTTACAGTTGTGACTGACTCTTCGTGACTCCATGCCCATGGAGTTTTCTTGGCAGGAATACTGGAGTGGTTTGCCAGTTCCTACTCCAAGCACCTATAACACCTGGTATTCCCTGGTGGTCTCCCATCCAAGTACTAACCAGGGCCAACCCTGCTTAGCTTCTGAAATCAGGCAAGATCAGATGTGCTTAGGGCATCTAGGCTTTTATGACATACAAAGCCCTAAATAGTTTAGGAATCCGCGGTCTGTCAGAACAGCTCCTACAACAGAATACTGCCTGCAACACTCGCTCCTCCCAGGAGGTCATCTAAGGGTCCCGACCCTGAAGGACTCACAAAACATCTACTAGGAATCTGGCTTTTTCAGTGGTCATGCCACGTTTATGGAACCATCTGCCCTCCAAGATCTGTCTGGCACCCACTCTGTATACTTTTAAAAAACAACTGAAGACCTGGCTGTTTAGACAAGCTTTCCTTGACCTCTGACAATTATCCTGCTGATCCTGGCCTTGAGATTCTATTCCTCTTTTATTGTCTTTTCATATCATTTTAGATTTCAGGTCACTATTCCGTTACTTTTGATTGAATTATTGTTATTGGTGATTCTTGATTGTTTATGGTTATTGTTGGTTTTATATAATTAATGTGTCCTGTACATGTATAGCTGTAGTGTTATTTATGTTCCCATTTTGTAAACACCCCCCCCAGAGTGACCTTTGGTCAGATGGGCGGTATATAAATCAAATCAAGCAAATAAATAAATAGGCTCTGGGCCTTTTAAACTCCACTATTCTTGCAACTTTCATCGCATATACAGTCTCATGTTGAACAAGTAGAAATCAAAGAGTAGCCCTACTTCTGTTTTGTTCTTGGCTTGTTATTATCTCTCATTCCCCGTGAGTCTGCCTCTTTTCCGAGTTGGAGACACAGCTTGCTCTCTTATCTGGTTTGCTAGTAATCATTGCAGGGAATGTTATTGATTGGTGTTTGCCCTTTCATCTTAGCTCCTCCAACCTTTATGTGTATTTGATCAGTATCCATCATACTAGTCACATCCTCAACCATTATGATTATACCACCCTGCTGCATGTTAGATGTCTCAACTATCTTTTTCTTTTTGTGTCATTTTCTCCTCTGGCTTTCTTTATGACCACCTTTCTCCACCCTACTTTTAATTATTAAAAGAACAGCTAACGTCCAGTTGTACAGTTACATAAATTGCAAAACTTTCAGGGGCAACTTGCGGTAAGTCAGTGTTTCTCACACTGTGTGCTGTGGGGCTCCTGGAAAATGAGGGGCACCATGGAATCCTCACATCCTTCCCCCCTCCTCAAACAACATACACATTTACTTGCGGTTTCATTGATGTCTGTGCATGGCACAAAGAAAAAATCCTGGCCTGCTCTACCAAAAGGACTGGATTTCCTGCCCCCCTGTTCACAAGGAAGCTTTCCTGGTCCCCTCACAAATAATACAACTTCTCCATTTTTTGGAAAGCAGTTTCTCTTAGAGAAGACAGGCCACAAGTGTGCTTCTCTTAAGCCTGCATATGCATAGCCTCTGCCTCCACCTAGTGGTCAGTTGTGGTAATACACACTGGGAAGGCGCATTCATGG
>JAHTLZ010003542.1:45697610-45712719 GCA_023846285.1 Phrynocephalus versicolor | reverse complement strand
TTATTATTATTATTATTATTATTATTATTATTATTATTATTATTATTCAGTAGGTAATAAATTGATTTGTTACGAAACAAAAATGTAGAACATGTTTTGTGATGAAATGAAATTAACTGCCATGTTTTGCTCTAAAAACAAAACAATTCACCCTAGAGGCACCAACTTTGGTGGGTAGCTTTCTTGGACTCTTCCCTTTAAACCCTCCAAATTTGGGCTCAGTTATACAACTCCAAAGTGGGTCCTCCCAGGAGAAAATCATTTGTAACTGGAAAGTTATGTACTTGGAAATAGTGATCCCAGGCATCTAGCAGCATGGAAATTACAGCAGAGCTTCCTCAAGCTCTTCCCTATAAGCCCCACAAATTTGGAGAGCTTTGGGTTTCAGGGGCCAAGTTATTCAACTCCAAAGTGGGTCCCTCAGGAATACATTTGTAATTGGAAAAGTTATTTTTTTATATATATTTAATGACAGGTTTGGTTTTGGTTTGGTTTCTCTTACAAATGATTTTTTCCTTGGGGGAACCACTTTGGAGTTGAATAACTCAGTCCCCTGAACCCCAAAGATCTCCAAATTTGGGGGGCTTACAGAGAAGAGCTTGAGGAAGCTCCGTTGTAATATCCATGCTGCCTGCCATTTCATTTCATTTGGAAATGGTTCGAAACGTTATGAAACAACGAAACAGTGTGCCTTTATTATAAGGTGCCCATCCCTAGTGATAACTTGTTGAAGATGTGTATTTAATAACTAATATATGCATATATAATTTTTGCGCATCCTATGGCTGGCCACAGCATATTCTATTTAAGCAAATAAAGACTCCAGCGACACCCAAAAGTCAACAGGTTTAGTATGGCTGAGAGGACCATAATTTCAGATAATGGTTTATTCTCAAAGCATAACTGAAACAAATTCAACTCTTGGTTCTTTGAGGTATTGTAGCTAGCAGTTAGACTCATGGTCTAGGCGCTGAGTTCTAACACCATTTATTCTTCCTCTTGATCTTCTAATGAATAATATTAAACAGTATCCATCCAATGCCATTACAAGAATCTGTTGCAGTTTTAAGAGAAAGCATAACTACAAACTTCAGAACTGATATTCTCTTACCAGGAGTAGAGAATTGTTCCAACAACTGAGGTGAGCTTGCTATTTTCTTGTTTCTGCTTTGCAAGACCAAAGTCAGCTGGAATAAATGCAGGATGTAAAATCAATCAATCGGTTGTTAAATATAGTAGCAGAGAAAAAAAGTTCTCAAATAATGGCCAAAATCTTGTTGCTTACTGTAGCAGTAAATTGTACTAGAATAGATCCGTGGAGATTTAGTGAGTAAAATCCTCCATAAGGTCCATTATACATACTAAAGTTAGTCACAGTTAAAGTAGACCCATTTGGATCAATGGAATTTACAGAGGCATTGGCTCATCAAATCCCATTGATTCAATGGGCCTATTCTAGTGCAATTTACTCCCCTAAACAACAGGATTTGGGACATTATTTTCTCTATCATTACCATTTCTGTATCAATAGGCAATATAGCATATTTTGGTCATATGTGCTTTACTTCTAAATGAAATACATTCTAATCAGCGCCCTATCACAATACCAATATATAAAGTGATTCATTCGGATGTGTTTGGTGCCTCTATGGAAATGAAATACATTATTTAAACATCTATCAAAATCCATTTATGAAGATTAGAATTGAGCAGATGCCAGAGCCAACAACATGCCATCAACAGAAACACTTATTTAAGAAACGTTTGACTTTAATCTAGCTATAGAAGCTTCTCTTCTTGGCAGCCACTGAAAAGCATTAATTCCTCAAAGCCAAATCCTGGAGTCATATACCAAGTGTGATCTTTGAAAAGGGCACTTTAAATTATTTTAATTGTCAATGGATTACTATGCTTGGACTCCTCATGACAAAGCATTTAATTAGCATCCTTCTTATTGGTGGAGATAAACTTTCCCCATCTCTTATAATGCTGGCCCAGAGTAGCTCTGAGAAGTGAAGTGGGTGTGCATGATTGCTGCTGCCTGTTGATTTTTCTTCCAGAACAGTAGTTCCCACCTTGGGTCCTTAGATATTCTTGTACTAAGACTTCTAGAAGCCGTCACTACTAGCTATGCTGGCCAGGATTTCTGGGAGTTGGTAGTCCAAGAACACCCGGAGACCCATAGTTGTGAACTACTGGTCTACAGCGTAGTCCATAGAACCATAAAATTGTAGAGGTGGAAGAAATTCCAAGGACCTTAGAGTCCAACCCATGTCAATGCAGGAGATTCATCACGATGGCATCTCTGACAGATGACTATTGAAGCATGCAGTGAAGGAGAGATCATCACCTTCATTGGCCATTTCATTGTCAAACTGCTCTAATTGTCAGGAGGTTCTTCCTAACATAAGAAAACTTGTGTGCACTTGCAGATTAAGATGCAAAATGTTTTGGGGGAGGGACCACAGCAATTGGATATTGTTGCCTTGCAAGATGTAGAAGTGCAAAGGAAAAGTGTACACACTTGGAAAGGTAAGTTGAGGCACAATCAATGTAGGCCATTGTTCTCCACAGTAATCAATAAATAGCTGCCTCCTTAAAGATCTGCATCTTTAGATGGAAACACCTCTTGTAGTTCAATCCTCAGTATACAATTATCACAATTATCTTTCCCAAGGGTAGTCTTATGTGTACCGTATTGGGATGAAGTCCTATTGGGGGGGAGGGGGACTGGTTGAATGGTAAATCAATACTTAGCATTTTTACACATTCTATTCGTTAAATGGGACTACCCATAGGATTCTAGCCCAAGAAACCAATTCGAATAAAAGGAGTCATGAACAACTACATGAAAAAGAATTACTATTATCTTAGAACTGGGAAACAAAGACTAGGAAGACAAAGCAAGTTTGCCCAAAAGGCAAAAGGGGAAGGGAAGAGATTAGATCTTGTTGTCCCAAGCCATAAGATGATCCTTCGATTCAGTTCATTTTGAGCCATATTGACCTGTTCACTAATCCAAATGCTAGATATTTGCAATGTTGTTCTGCCTTGAAATTTCCTCAGTGGCAGACTTGCTGTGCTGTTCCAGATCAAAATGAAATCTCTAACTCTGGACTGGATCTAATTTTCTGTTTTGTTTTGAATGATACATGGAAATAGATATTAGAATAGATAAACTGGACCACCTCCAGATTTGCTGCAACTGTTTCCCTTCACATTATGACAGGTACAGGCCAGAACATACCTATCTTTACATTCCAAGGCAATTTCGAACAATATTGTCATTATGTTTTAGGATTATATCCTAATGTCTCCTACTTGTTTTTCCTCCTGTTAATATCCAATACAACTATAACCACTAACGATTACAAAACAGGTTGAAATATTTTCATCATTCAACACTACATTCACTTTTAAAATGAAGAAGACAAAAGTAGTGTGAGATTGGAATGGACACTAGAAACAATTAAACATTAATAAAATTTGGTGCAAAATATTAATAAATAATAATGGAAGTTGCCTCCATAAGAGCATAACATAAACACATAAGAAGAGCCATGCTGGATCAGGCCAAAGGCCAATCTAGTCCAGCTTCCTGTATCTCACAGTGGCCCCAACCAAATGTGTCTCGGAACGCACAAGACTAGATATCTGTCTCCTGATACCACTCCCCTGCATCTGGCCCTTGAAGTACACTGCTTTTAAGCCTGGAGATTACACATCTTCATCATGGTTTGTAACCTGTGATGGACTTTTCCTCCAGGAATCTGTCCAATCCCCTTTTGAAGGCCTCCAGGCCAGATGCCATCACCACATTCTGTGGCAGGGAGTTCCACAGACTAACAACACACTGGGTAAAAAAAATCTTGTATCTGTTCTCACGCTCCCAGCTCTCATTTTGAGTGGATGTCCCCTAGTTCTGGTATTTTGTGAGAGGGAGAATAGTGTCCCTCTATCCACTTTACTCATACCCTGCATTATTTCGTACATCCCAATCATATCCCCCCTCAGGTACCTTTTTTCCAGACTAAAGAGCCCCAAATGTTTTAACCTTTCCTCATCAGGGAGGTCCCCCAGCCCAGTAATCATTTTAGTTGCTCTCTTTTGCACCTTTTCCAGTTCCAGATCTGGTGGATGATAGCACACCCCCACTATCACATTGCTCCTTGGACCTGTTAGTTTAACCCACAGTGTTAATGTTAGTGTTATGATGGAGTCAGACCCACTGTGTCAATCTCCATTCTGCTGGATTTTACCCCTTCTTTGACATAGATGGCCACTCCACCTCTTTCAGTTAACAAAAATATACCATTTTTAACATATAGTTAAATCAACTCAGAAAAAGGCAAAAGACAATGCTAAAAATAGCAAGGCCCTCAAATGTAATTAAAATTAAGGGCTATGCAATGGATCTCACTCAGTGACTCTTCTAACTATCTGTAACTTTGGACTTTCACAGCTGGAACCAGTAAAGAAGTATCATTTCCCACCAAATAGTATGTGAACTCTATGAAGACTTGTTAACTTCTAGGTTTTTGAGTATCAAATCAGTGTTTAAATGAGCTGGGGGAAAACTAATTACAAACAATAGCTTGCAATTGATTCTATTTTATAATAACTAAGTACTGTATTGCTAAATTATATCAGGATTGTAATGGATAGCATTGGAGAAAATTTGTAATCTTGCCATAGCTCAGTATCAGCTCAGTATAGGTATTTTGGGTATACAGAATAGCTATTTCAATCCCGTACTGAATATGATTGAATGAATTAAAAGAGAGATGTCTAAACATGATGTAAGAGCACCATGCAGTGGATTTTTGCTTCAGTACACTCTGCTGTTTTAACGTGTCCAAAATGTGGTTCTAAATACAGAAACAAAACATCATTTATTTCTGTATACAAAGGCTGATATGACTTCTTGTTTGCATTTTAGCTTTCCATGGGCATGCATGAATTTTTGAAACCTGCATATGCATTACAGAGTGCCACAAATAATGAGAATTGTAGGATGCACTAGTTTGAACATCTAAATGTATAAAAATATTACACCTGCCAATATGTAGTGCATATACATTTCAGACATACCCTTTGAGCACTGTCTTAATGTACAGGTAGTTTTTTTAAAATGTATGTTTCACTTGTCTGACTAAACAACAGAAATGTCAGCACATCTTTCTTGCTTTATAGTTTATTTACAATCTCTATCACAATGCTTCCCAACCTATGTTCTTGGACAGCAACACCCAGAAATCCGCCCAGCATATGTAGCGGTGAAGGCTTCTGGGATTTTTAGTGCAAGAACATCTAGGGACCCAAGTTTGGGACCCACTGATCTATATATTAATATGCTTTATTGCTGGAAAAAATGGCTTCAAAAATAAATGGCTATAACAAAACATTTCCTGTCCAAAGCCCTCAGAAATGTAGCCAGTCTGGCCTCCCTTAAAAGGGCGTTCCACAGCCAAGGTGGTAAAATTGTGTCCCATCAGCACTTGCCAACCTAGCTTCCTAAAGTAGTGGAGCACACAATGGGTCTCTGCTGAGGAACTGAAATATGGGGACGCAGAGGTTGTTTTCATATCCTGGCCCCATGCCTTTCACAGCTTTTTAGATCAAAGATATCGCCCTGAGCTTAGTTTGGAACACAAACCAGAAACTGTTACTCTCCACTGAGAAACTGAGTTACCTGGTCATTGAAGCACCTGCCATATAACAGTCAGCAGGTGCATTTTGCACTAGCTGTAGCTTCTTGCTGCTTCTGATGAGCAGCCTCACAGACAGCCTATGAAAATAATCTAGGGGAGAGATCGTTAAGGCAAGGATTAAAGTAGCTAAATCTGCCTTTGCTAGGAAGGGGCCCAGCTGATGCACCAGCTAAATCCGGGCACAGTTACTCCTGATCCACAGCAGCCTTCTGGACTTTCACCCCCATGGCCACATTTGAATGGCAGCACCGAATGCCTCTGAAATGGCTGGGTAAGAAAACTTCCTCTGCATCCATCACCCACAAGAGTAGTGTGCTACATTTAAAGATAGTGCTCAGAACCAGATCTGGTAATGAATACTCCCTTGGGGAATAGGTTTGCCAATTACGTAGACATTAATTCAAAGTGGGATGCACTTTATGAGTATGCACATAATTCTCTGCACTAACATTAAGAAGCTGAAAGGTGTAATGATCCCCTAAAAGACATCTAAAGCAGAATACTGATATAGTAGTTAAGATTTTGCCGCTTCCATCTTCTTCCTTGTCTATCTGTCCCAGTAGGTTTGCAAGCCCTTCTACCATCAGAGCTTTACAAAATACAAAAGCTAGCAAGGTGCCAGTGAGGTGGTGTAATAATTTAGTTATAGATATTTCCCACAGATTGGCACCATGGGATCCGGATTCAACCCTCCAAAAACATCAGCAACGAAGAGGAGCCAAACCAGGAAGCAATATAGAACACACCACAAACACACCACAAATATCCTGGTTTATTTGAAAACAAGTTATGATAAAGTTAGAGAGTTCTTGGCCTCTTCTGCCGTAAAGGAAGCAGTGAAGGCAAATGGCTTGCTCAGATATGAAAACATACATCAAGTCACTATCTTTTAGCCTCAAAGGATTATTGCAAAACAAAAGACTGGTGGGTGAGATAGGGATGGAATCAACTGATTAAATGGCTTGGTCGTCTGGTCTAACACCAGGAGCAATGCTGGGACCAAGAGTGTGCCAAGTTTACATTTGAACATCAGCAATTAGTGAACATCTGCCAATAAGAGACAGATGTTACAACCAACTTGCAGATACATTTTGTATGCAGCATGTATAGAAAATGGCGGTGCATAATCTTTTCAAAAAAAACCCATATAACGAACCTCTTTGTGTGTAAAAGACCTGCCTTTTAAGATGACAATGGTCTTGCCAAAATATCCAGTGACAAATGACTGTATGTAGGCAAACCGAGGAGCAAACTGGTTAAGGTGCTGACAAACAACTAACAATAATCAGGAAAGAGAGCTGGATGTTCATTGATATCTCAAATAAAAATGACACAGCTAACACAGTTTGCTATCCTCAAAGGACATTTAATTATGTCTAATCCAGGCTACTGGTTTTTATGTCCTTCCAGATCATCTAATGATGTATAAGAGAAGACAAACCATTCCCCAAATACTTCAATTCCAGTTTACAGTTCTTTGGCTATTAATGTGATGAATTAATGTGATGAAGCCTTGTCCTTCAAAGCATTTTGCAGCAAATGCACAGTTACTTGAACACATGTTCTGAAGCTCATAATCACACAACTTAATTATTTGTGAAGCTGAAATGAGAAATGGAAACATTAAGAAAGCTTACCTGCCCCAAAGGAAACAAAGGGAATGCTCCCGTCGCAGGCTCAGCCCCTGCTCATAGTACTTATTTGCACTGCATCTGAGACATTATTATTATTACAGCCCACTAAAGTGAATCATGATACCTTCTGTCAAAGATAGATATTGCAAGCAACCAAGTACAGTAATTGGATGAAGAATGATTCAGTTGTAAACTGTGGGGATTGCTACACTCGAGTGTTCAAATCAGTCTTGTAAGATGGGAATGGGCACACTCCAGAAATCTGGGTGTCACTAATGGCCTTGGGAGATACGTCTCTCTTCCATGAGCTTACCACAGATTCTCCCCCCCCCATACAAAAATACTGTAGTCTTTTTAATGGGAAAGACCTCAAGGTGCCCTCTAGTGGCTAAAATGAATTTTGAAACGTTTTGAGATACGGGGAAACTGCAGGGATATTAGGGAGCCCTCTAAAATGGCAAAATTACTCCAGACGGCCTAATAGATAAAGGGAGGACTTTCTATCTCAACTCTGCTAAGCGTTTAAAAATGGAAGTCCCTTGGCATTTTGGAACCTAGTCTTGTTGCAACATAAGGCCCAGATCTTACTTTCATGAAGACATAATCAATTCTAGACCATATAAGTTGATGACATGACAAACTGGCCCTCTACTGTGAACAAGCCAACATTCTAGTGTGTGCTGCTTAATTTTTCCCATGTGATCTATTATGCACATAAGAGAGCAATTGTTTATTGTTACATCCATATCAGGAAGTCTGGCTTGTTCCGCCCCAACAAACCAGAGTCAAAAGCAAGCAAAAAAAACCATGATTTATGATGGTCACGTCTGGGGAGAGAGAAGCCAGAGCTCCCTGTTCACATTTAGTGAAAAATGGTGATAAATAATACGAGGACAGAAGACCTGTGATCTGTGTAGACTCTCCTGGTTACAGAAGTAGAACATAAGAAGCATGCACAAGCATTTGAGTGTGCTGTAAGCAAGGTTTCCCTTAGTATAACAGATTGTAATTTTAGCTGGTCAATAAATAACTGGTGAATGTGCTGTGTTTTAGCAGAAATTATCTGTATCTGACCATCACCTACACCACCCACACTTTGAAAAATATACTTTCATTAGTAAATATACTTAGGAGAAAACTGGCTTTGGTTTGGTTAAATATTGAAAAGTGATGATTTAAAAAATTAAATGTCAACTCAAAAAGCAATGAGCCTTTGCGGTATACACAGAAGATGAATCATTGAAAAAAATGCATGAGACAGTAGGAATGTTTGAAAGGGGGTATACAGAGAGGGCAAAGCATCATGTACCTCTTAGCCTACTGAGGAGCAATATGATTATCCAATACTAGTATGGGGATCTCACTCACCACCAAAATGGTCACCAGTAGTCTAGGAAATATATTTAAATAAGGTATATGTATGCAATCTGAAATCATCCACCTGGGTACTGGGCTATTAGTTATTTTCAGAGGAAGAACAATATGCAACAAATATAAATATATTATAGCAAACCTTCACAACTGGGCAGAAAGCTTACCTTCCATAGAAAAAAAAGTAAACAGGAAACACCTGGTTTAGATGTTAAAGACATAACAAAAAAGACCCACAAAAACTATGAATATGTAACAGTAAAAAAAAAACCCATGAAAAACAGAAGGGTAACTCTGAAATAGATAGCAGTTTTCATCCATACGGAAGTATATACAGAAAACACAAAAACAGTATACCATTGGCCAGGAATTATAAGTTTTATTTGTGAAATGTGTATTAGGAATGGTTCAAAGTTTACATTGTTTCTCAAACTATTTCCTAGATGTCATCTTGTAATGGATCTCTTTCTACTGAAATTCTGTGTGTATTATTACATTATTAGAACTTACTGATTGTTACTTTATCTTTGTCTCCCAGCATGATATTATTTGGAGTGAGGTCTCGATGTACAATCCTCTTTTCTTTGTGCAAATACCGAAGAGCTAAACACAGCTTAATAACAAAGAGACATTTTAAAGCTAATGAAGTGCCAAACAGAATAATGATTTTTAACAATAATAGCATGCAATGCCAATAATTAAACAATAGCTTAAAACATGGCACAAATGAGTAGAGAGCCTTATGAATACAGTGGCACCTTGTAAGATGAATTTAATTCGTTCTATGGGGCAGTTCCTGGAAGAGGAACTGGCAACCACTCCAGTATTCATGCCAAGAAAACTCCATGGACATGGGGTCACGAAGAGTCGGGCACAACTGTAACAACACCACACACACACACACGGGGCAGTTCATGCTATGAAAAATTCATCTTACGAGTGCCATTTCCCATAGGAATGCATTGAAAACTAGGTTTTCAGTGCATTCCCATGGGGAGGCTATCTCAACAGCAGAAGGCTGTTACCCCTGCAACCAACAGACAGCTGATTTTGACAGCTCCAAGCTGTCTGTTGCGGCTGTTGTGGAGCAGCTTTCTGCTGCTAGAGAACCCAGCAAATGGGAGGGGGTCTGTCCCTCTTCTTTGCTGGGTTGGGGTAGGGGAAAAGCAAACAGCCTAGGCTGGGTTAGGATCACTGATGGCGGGTGAAGCAGGGACACAGTAATCCTTGTCCAGCCCTGCCGCCGCCACTGCCACTTCCCTTAAAAAGTCCCTGTGATGCCAGGGATCGCGTGTCGCACACCGCTTGGTCTGTAGCACCTGATCTGCCATAAGGGAAAATTTGTCTTACAAATATGCCTGTTCCCAGAAATTTCATTCGTCTTGCAAGTTTTTTTGTCTTATGGGTCATTCGTCTTACGAGGTACCACTATAGGTTACAAAGAAACTTTGGAGCACAAAACCCAGGGGGAAATGGAAAGAATTATTTCTAGAATAGGCAAAATTGAGAAGAGGCCTGTGCCAGACAAAAATAATCTATAATCTTCATCACATTAATCAGTAGAGTGCCTAAATATGTCTCAGTGGCATGAACTATTCCACACAGCCTCACATAGTACCTGGGATGTAGAGAAATGAGGTAATTTGCTTGATGGTTTACCTCAGAGAAGATAGCTTCCCTTCTGGTTGAATGGTGGGCTACTAGGCATTTCTCTGAAAAGGGAACACTACATATTTTACCACTGGAAACTGAGTTCTCATTTATAGTAAGCTTTGCCAATGTCACTTCTGCCAAGCTCCTTGAAAGAGAAACTGGTAAGAGACCACCCAGGGTAGTGCCTATGCCACTAACTGGAGCGTTATATAAATCCAATAAATCCAATAAATAAATAAATAAATAAATAAATAAATAAATAAATAAATAAATAGGAGACCATTGTCTTCTAGTGTCATATAGAAAGGCTCTCAGTATAATGTGTATGAATCACTGACCTCTGGTTCTAATCACATCTTTGGCAAAACCAAGAATAACATTTATAATGCACAATCAATGTATAGCATATTTTACTGAATACAAGAGCCCAGGTCCTTGCCTGATAAACATCAACAAATTAGTATTCCACAAAGCAGAAACTGGGCAAAGAACAGTAATGAAATTATGCAGCCTCTTACTTGAATGAATATATTCCATATTCTTTCTTCTGTAAATTGCTGTTGCTTTTCCTTCAAAGAATGAAAATGTTCTCCAAGTGGTGCCCCTTCTATGAGCTCCATGACTATGTATAGCCTATCATCTATACACAACAAAATGTAAATGTAGTAAAAGTAAAGGACGCCACATCTGTGACCAGTGAATGACAAAGAAACATTCCCCTGGCATAACACACTATAATAAATGATTCCAAGAGACAGACTAACTTATCTGCTTACTTCTCAAAGAAGTATGACGGCACAGGTGTCTATGCCCTCATAGGAAATGGTTGAAAAAACACAATAATGTCTTTCTGAACTCTCTATAACAAATGTATTGTGTTCAACAGCATGACATATTTCATCTAGGACAATCTTCAACAGATCTATGATGGCTAATAAGGATACTAAATTGGATCCAAGTTTTACAGTTAAGTTGATCTTGATAACAAAGTCAAATTCTTACTTTAGATCTTTTGTTCAGAGCATGTTGACCCATTTTGATACATCAAAAGAATCTGACATCTATCTTGGGCCTTCAACTAAGAAACTGACAGCCTACACATTGGATGCCTCCCTTCCTGAGTTTATTTACCGTGGCTAAAGGCCTCCATAATTGCTGAAGAGCTAAGAATGTGACCCAAGATGTGAACATCTTGGAAATATACATTTTCTGAATTGCACAGTCCCACAAACTCTTTTTCTATTCTCTTTCAACTAAAGCACTATTTGATACATTCAACACTTAAATCCAATTAGAATATATCCCTTGAATTGGATAATTCAAGTTGTGGTGTTGTTCGTTGGAAGATATAATTCAACACTTTTATTAATCCCATTTATTTAATCAATCTGTTCTAGTTGGGACTAATAATTGGATTCAGTCCTAACACTGCACTCAGATATTCCAGTGAGTTTCATGGAGCTAGCCCTCACTGGGTACAGACTGAAGCCTAAAACTTGTCAAATTATGCTAAGCATCACCCTTAACAGGATTACAAGCTTCTTGATTATGATAGATACAGCCTAAATAATCTTGCTTTTAGTTTTGTATTAGAAATGTATTATGCTTGCAGTCAAGCAGTGGAATGCAGCCCCATAAGTTTATACTTACTTTCTAAGAAGGTTCTGCAATATCGTACAATATTAGGATGATAAAGCTACAATAAAAATAATGGATATGGTTAAGGTTAAATGTACCATTCATTTTTATACTGTTTTAGAACATTCCTCTAACTGCGGGTTATAGCCAGTAGCTATGAGATTATGAAAACTACCACAATGTTGGCACTTCTAGTTAATAAAAGGCTTCATGACACAATACATGAGGGTAATACCCTCACAATCTTATCTTTTTATTATCATGCTACTTCCCATGACCCATCTGCTTTAATATAAGTTCTCCTTCCCATTTCATCTTTATTTGGTCTATTTAAATAAGTCAAAACCCAAAGGATCCTGTGTGAACAGAACAGCAGACTTGGCGTTTCATCTGATCCATATGACTCTTGTGTTCTTATTGCAGGGTTAACTTCTTTTTGCTGAAAACAACAATGTGCCTTTACAGAAAGACAAATGCCCCAAAATGGGTACAGCGTAACCACCACCACCACATTCTTGACTTTCTGATGGTACCTGCTTGCATCCATCCACATATTTAATGCATCTATACACACACAGTACACCACAACATATGACTCTCTAGTATGAATCTGTTCTGGAGGAAGAAGCAAGACTTTTTAGTGCAATCCTAAATGCTAACCTTATGACAAATTAAGGTAAATGGACTAAGAAATGAAGGAAGATTGATAGTATTTAGCTTATTCTTGGGCCATGTTGCTGTAACTTTTGCAGGTCTAACTAGATATTGCTCCAAAAACATGTATGAATCCTCTCCATCGTTGTTAGTTTTTAAAAATTCTTTGCAAAATAGCAACTGCAAAGATTTCCTATTCTGATCAGGTCCACAGCCTAGAAAAATAAAGACTTTCCCTTTTAGTTGTGACATTTAAAATGGGTTTTTTTGTGTTTTGATGCTGGAACTTTGTGTTGTTTGGTTTTAAATTGTTTCCACTGCCTTATGTTTTAAGACATTTTAACCTGACCTGAGAGCCTATGATGTAGGGTGAGATATAGAAGTTTAAATAACTGTTTAAATAAATGAATAAACAAATACATTTTCTTTATGAAACTCCCCATCTCCAGTTTTTCTTTATGAAACTCCCCATGACAGTGTAAGAAAAGAGAGGAAAATGTAAAATATTTATCTCTAATGCTACATATGTTACTGTTTACAAATGCTAGTGTTGCTATTTGTTTTCTTTAAGATGCATGCTTGATTAAACAACTTCTTCAGTTCTGTGGTTCCTTTAGGCTACAACTCCTTAAAATTTAAATAAAGACAAACAAGGCTACAACCCCTTAAAATTTAAATAAAGACAAACAAACAAACAAATCAGCTCAACTGGAAAATACATTAAACATTCTATCCCCACAGATTCATTAAAAGAAAAAATATCATGTTACTTGCTGACAAAAATGCCTTGTTCTAACTGAATGTTAAGCATTATAAAATGTTATGAGAAAGAAGAATTGGTTTCCCTGCCTTTTCCACAACTTAAAGTTTTTACATACATGATTTCATGTTATAGCATGGCATCAAATCATTAAAATTAAAATAAATTAATCAATTAAAATTAAAGCACTGAGATCAGTCAGGCAAAACTCAAGCATAGGATTGCAGTTTAGTGTTGGGTATATTGAATGAAATGTCCCCATTCAGCTATTGCATGTATTTGTCGCCAGCCAGACCCTGGGAAATACTCAGATGCATAGCTCTAAGATTTAAGAGAGGGAAGTTCCTCTTTCAACAGAAGGGTCACTCCATGTGGACATCATTGCCAAGTGTGGTGCTGCCACCTCCACATAAATGAATGGTGACATCTCGGCAGACAGCACCGATAGAAATATTAGTCTCTACATTTGTCGAATCCCAACTCAAAGATGTAGCAGTGGCAACACTGTTTGAATGGGCAGAACCCTATTGTGCAGACTGATCAGGAAAAACTACCAGCACAGCTGCGATGCTGGCTACGATCAGCCACAACAAGAGCCAAGGAGGGAGTGCAAAAACGCAAGACATGGGAGGAGGCTAGCTCTGCTAGACCCAGACCATGTATAGCCCTAGACATAGTCACTGTTCCAGTACAATCTTATGCCAAGGTCTTCTTAAGCAATTTCCAGAATCACTGGCAGAGCTTTGGATTCGGGACAGCTTCTCTGCTAGCCCATAGCCATCTTTGATAGCGAACACTGTGCTCTGCGATGCCAGTCTTGCTGACAGCTAGGTATGTGTCAAGTCCACTGACATTGTCAAGCCCCACACACAGAGCACACACACAAACAGGGTTCAGTTCTTTGCCAAGATCTTTAGTGGAAAGCCAGGCAAGTTCAAGTCCTTTTGCCAACAATCAAGTGCCAGATAAATAACAGAATCCAACTCCCAGCAATTAACAGTCCAAGTCAAAACCAGAATATCTCACAGAAATCAGATGCCAAACCCAAGGGAACAGATTAAGCTGTTGTCCAGGAAGCCAGTCCAAAATCAGGAAACAGAGCCAAGGTCACAGACAGGAACATGGGTGCAAGTTCAAATGGCGCGTTGCTCCCACAGAGAGCTCAAGGTGAGCTTACCAGCTTTATCTCAAAACAGGGAACACACCCTTACTTCTGGAAAGGCTCCTGCTAGTACTCAGGGCTTCCCGACCTGATTCCCCATCTAGCATCAAAGACCCTTTCCCTAGCTCTCCTGGTAGCACATCTTTGCAGAATCCTGCTCATAGCCCTTCTAGGGGGAGAAGATATGTTTTCAGCTGAGTCATCAGACCCAGCTGCCTGCTGACTTGAGCTGCAGGGCTCCTCCAGCAGCTCTTCACCATTTAACCCCTCAGATTCAGGTTCTGTGACAGGCAGGGTCCTGGCAGACATCAATGACATGTAAGCATGTAACTATGTATGTAAAGAGCACCGATTCCAACTTTCTGTTGACTGGCCCACAGAAGCTAATAATATTCATTCAGTTCAGCAAGGGAGGGAGATTCTGCAAGAACCTGGGAAAGATGTCCCCCAGGTCCTGGCACTGCATCCAGGGTGGTGCTGTAGTAGTAGTAGTAGTAGTAGTAGTAGTAGTAGTAGTAGTAGTAGT
>JAHTLZ010003542.1:45682064-45697600 GCA_023846285.1 Phrynocephalus versicolor | reverse complement strand
GTAGTAGTAGTAGTAGTAGTAGTAGTAGTAGTAGTAGTAGTAGTAGTAGTAGTAGTAGTAGTAGTAGTAGAGATGGACAACAGAGGAGAAGAACAAGCATGCTGAAATGGCCACCTGGTGCTTACCAGTGCTGGAAGGAGAACAGAGATGTAAACAAATTGGTGGTTCATTTCCCAGTGGAGCAGCTGATATGTGGGCAACCAATCAGTGGCAGCACCTGACCCTGCATCTACTGAGATTCTGCCTCTGATTGGGTATGCACTGGAGAGAATAGGGCACCAAAAACACAGATCAGCTGTTTGACCCACTGAACCATGCTGAACTAATAGTTCGTGCCCATCTCTGTCACTGAACAAAGCAGACCTAGTCACTGCTATCATTTTCCAGGACCTCAGCTGCTTCTGGATTCTGCCTGTGAAATATATTTCAAGGGCAGGACTCAGAGGCATTGCGAAACAAGGAAGCCAACAGTTAGCTCCAGCTATCTATCATCTATGGAATACTGGGCCATTGAAATGTGTGTGTAAATGGAGAGTGTAGGTAACCTTAATGGAAATGGTTGTCACCTGACATCCCCCCTGATTTCCCTGAAAATATATTTTTAACATGTTTAAATTCACCTGTTCTTTAATTATGGTTAATTCCGAAACTATGTTCTTCACACTTCTGTCTCTGTCTTTTTTATCCTTTCCAAATGCTGGATTATGTAAATTAATTTCTTTCATTGCTAGAAGGTTTTGGCCGCTGCGTTTCCGAACCTTTGACAGCAGGGGAAAAAAAGAACTCATTGATTTGAACAATAATGGAATGGAACATAATGGAAGTAAGCATTATTAATTCATTAAAACTATCTGCACTGTGGATACACCAAAAAGCTTATTTTTATAGCTAACAATAAGCTTGAAAGTACTTGAATCCCTCTGGTGCTATGAAAATATTGTTAGATAAGATAAACAGCTATTTGAAAGAGTGGATTGGTGCAGAAGCTTGGAATTTTGAAAGCCTTCTATCACATATTGGCTGAAATATGTGGCAACAACTCATCTGAAGTCATTGACACATGTTATCTCAGTAATGCTTACAACAACCTTGTAGAAGTCAAGCTATACTTTAAAGAAAAATACACATCCCCTTTGATTACCTTGCTTTTCCTCCTACAATGCAATGTTCTTCAATAACCTGACTTAAACCCATATTTGCCTTCTTTTTACTAGTCACAATACAAAGCTTACTGGGATTTAAGATACAGAGATATGGAGAACAATATGCTATGAAAGCAGACATATTTTGCCATTTAAAGAAACACTGTTCTAATGATATGCTGTCTCCATTGGGGGATATTTGCAGAAGGGTGTGGATACTGAGGCATAGTGCATTGTGTAAAGATACACAATGAAGTTATTCTTAGGATAATAACTGAAATGGCAGCATCTTTTCTCATGTAACTTTGTTATGTGATTTACTCAAGAAACAGTCATATATTTTTAAAAATGACAGGGATAAGGAGAAGTATGTCACAGCCACATGTTAAACCAAATCAAACTGTGGGTAATAATGTTTAAAAATACAATAGAAATAAAACTCAAGATTGGGGAATATGAATGAAAGTAAATATTTAATACACACAAAAGTCAATTTTACCTTGTAAACACTTCCAAAACCGCCACTGCCAAGATGGTCCAATATAGCATAATTGCCTATATATTTTGAGGGTGTTTTATTCTGATTAATATTTTCAATATTTTCAGCAATTTGTTTTACTTGGTCCTCCTAGTTAAAAAAATAAGTTCAAAGGCTTTAATTTGGCTGATAATGTTGTGTTAACATCCTCCAGTCTCCTGGCTAATTACACACATTAGAGACTATGCTCTCTTTTATTTCCCTTAATTTCTCAAATCAAGAACTTCTGAAGGTTGTTCAAATCTTTCAGATTTTAGCAGACATCATGTGATTCTAACAAGCAATTTTAAAAAACCCAGAGTTTTGATACTTACCAGTAATGAATTAAGCTTAAATACCAACTCTTCATAAGCACAGATCTCACGAACATAGTGCCCAATGTCAATGAAGCTCTCAAACAAGTCTGCAGGGAAAAGTCTACAAAAATATCAACTTGAGTATTTGTTGCATACTAAGTACAATTCACACCCAATCAGGTATCCCATTCTAGAACAAAACCTGGTTTTATATTATTAAATTACCAGTAAGTTTAGAGATGGAACTCTATTTTCAGATAAGTGGTTTAGCATTAAGATAGTCAGCTGACACATTGGAAGGTTCTAGCACATTCTTAACTCACTCTTTAAATCAATGCTCAGTTCAATATTGTCCAGATTCCCCACTCAAAAGCCACCAAGGGGGTGAATTCATGCAGCACATGACTCAATTTCCAAGTGCACTTTCTTCATGCATCTTCCACACTTCAGAAAACAAAGCATTTATTCTTCTGTAAATCATGCTTTAGCTGCTTTCATGCCATTTGGTAAACTCTGGAATACAAGTGCTTTAAAATGTATAAATGAACATCATATTCCAATACCAATTTGGGGTCTTCAGACATCTTTTCAGAGATTTCCATATATCAGCTGTATATCTGAACAGGTCCTAAAATGTAGCATCTTTGCCACAGAGATATCCATGGACAGTACTGACATTATTTTTATTCCACCTTGTTTTCTGCAGTTCCAGCTAAAAATCAGTGAGTACGGGCTTTAAGCCTAATGCTGAGTATTAATTAACATGTGGACTTTTTGTTACAACTCAAGTGAACATTGTTACAGTATAATCTCTCCTAATATTTCATTTGAATACCTTTTGAAGAGATGTCTGTTCCTTTCCATGCTGAAAAGAAATCTCAAAGCTCTGAAGGCATAACACTAGAATAAGAAAAATGCATATATTATAGATAATTCCATGCAAAAGCATTACTAACCACATTTTGTTTAATTATTCTATCCCAGTAGCATACTAAATAAGCATCTGATTGTAGTTAATTCTGGTTGCATGAATACCTGATGCCCTGCTGAAATAATAATGAGAACTATTTTAGTGCTGGGTTAGAAGGACATCAATCTTCATTTGTTTTATGTACAGTGGTAAAAACTGTTGCTACCAATAATATGATTTTTCTGGAACTAAATTTTTATTTCTCTACTCACATTTTTAATCTTTGTTTAATCAAGCAGCATGAGACTTATTTAAAGGACTAACCCTTCTAAATGGCACATGAATTTTGTGCATTGAAAATCTTAGCTAGATACATAACCCAATAAGAATTTATATGACTTACTTTATTATTTATATAACTTATTTTATTATACATTAAATTGAACTGGGAGGCAGTGGAAGATAGGAAGGCCTGGCGAGCTCTGGTTCATGGGGTCACGAAGAGTCGGACACGACGAACGACTGAACAACAACAACAACAAATTGAAAAGTACTGTACTTAAAACAGCTTTTTTTCAACGAATCAGAAAAAACTAGGAGATGACTATGTTGTTTCTTCTTCTTTTTTCCTACATTAAATAATGATAATTAATAACTGAAAACATCAACAATGGTTACCAAGGAATACAGGAAAAGATCACCGTGACACATAATTATTGCTGTTATTAAGTAGACTATTATATCACCACTTGTCTATAATAAACAATTTCACAACCCAACACTTGTTTTAAGATTTAATTGTTTCAACTTCATATATTTTGGTTTCATTTTGATTACAGTACATTACAAATTAATGTAATGTCTTTTAATGCTGTACCTCAATTCCCTGGTCTCAATACTTGAACATGTTTTTAATTGTACTGGACTGTATATTATCCCTCACTACTGTAAGCCACCTTGGGTCCTTTTCCAAGGAGAAAGGCAGGGTAAAAATACTCTAAAATAAATAAATAAATACTTAACTCTCACTGATTCCGATTGGTTCTCATTCTACTTCTTCTGGATTTCTCATTCTACTTCATCTGTGTAGCAACACTTTCCTATCCTTTCTTTGCTATCTGTCAATTTCAAATGCTGTAAGAAACCTTAGATTGGTATCCTGCTCAAGATTTACAAATGGAGAACTAATATTTGGTGAGCTGTCTGTTGGGCAACTACTGTACATGTACCCCGTTACCTGCACAAACAGGATACTGACCTTAGGAATCAAAACAGAGCAGCAAAAGAAAACAAATGGACCTAAAAATTCACTGCTATCAGAGGTTTCAAGCTAGACTGGTGTCAATTGCACAGGACAAAATCTTGCATATCAGGCACATGAATTCTGCCATGCTTCACATGCTGTATTGTTTCATATCAGATCTACCTATGTATACCATATGAGACTTTAGAAGTATGGTGTTGGTAATGTATTGATATATGCTTCAACGTTGGTGTCATATTTAGCTGGTTATTCTGCAGTGTAAACAACAGAGCAGATACAGATGCTATTTCTCCTGTTTGTGCTTAAAGACCTTATAAATAAAGTAAAAGGATTACCTGTAGTAAATTAGCTTTTGCTATATTCTTCTCTTTGTTAGGTACAAGCAGCTTTGCTATTGTGTAGACACCATTTTCCTGAGAAAACATGCATTCAATATTTAATGAGAACACCGACAAATGCTTGATAATAACTCAGGCACTTCTTTATATGGGAACCACAGAATCCTTGCCCTGGTTGGGGAATGACAATCTATGCAAAATGGTCACCCATTTTTGTTCAAATTTTGCTATTTTTGTGCAAACCTGTGCAATGTGCATACATTTTTTTGCTGCTTTAAGAACATGAAGCATGAAAGGGTTTGTGTCTTCCTTTATAATCATCAGCCTGCCCTCTGTGTGTGTGTGTGTGTGTGTGTGTGTGTGTGTGTACACGCATGCACACCTTGCTTCTCAAAAGGAAAGGACAGTTGAATCATTTTGAATCAGTAACAAAAAACTGGAAATGACAAAGCTGGTGGCGTTTTAAAAGTCAATCTATATGAGGAATTTAGTCAGTATTCTCTCCCATCATTGTTATATGTCACCAATTCATACCTGTGACACCTCTAAGAATCAACAACCTCAGTAACATATTATCCCAATAACATTGTTCTGATCCTGCAGATAAAAGACTGTGACTTCCTTCAGTGAATCTATCTAGTTCAGGTTTGGTTTTTTTCCTACACTCTTCCCTTTTCCTAAACCAATGAGATGAAATTCAGTAGTGTGACAACTAGAACAGGCTCATTGTATCATTTTGTATCATTGGGGATTTGGTGGGTCAACTTCTCCATAAATTCCATTAATTCAATGGGCCAACTCTAGTTGTGATTTACTGCTGGACTTCAACCACTGTATTTTCTTCACTGTTCAGCTTCCATGTCCATATAGAAGCTGGAAATACCATAGTATTGATTATCTTGGCCTTCGGTTCCAATGACATATCAGTGCCCTTCAGGATCTTTTTCTCGTTCTCTTTAGTTGCTCATCCAATTCTCAGTCTCCCCCCCACCTTTTTTTTTTTTTTGAAATCTTGGCTGCAGTCCCCATTTGGATTTGTGATTGAGTTAAAATTTTAAAAATCTCTTCTTCTTCATTAATCAACATTAAAATATAATTCTTCTGTAGTAATTCTTCTGCAGTCATTGTTTTTTCTTATCACTGTTCAATTATAACTGTACTTTAGATTTTCCCCCTTCCACATTCACAATCTATTGTTTTCAAATCACTGTTGTTTTCTGTAGTCAATGGCAGGTTCCTCTGCTAAGCCCTTCAGGTGGAGGGACTCCCCCCCCTCCACCGGTCAAAATATTGTGAGATGAGGTTTCGTGCTCTCGCAAGACCCCAGGAGTAGAGATGGGCACGACTCAGAAAAAAATTTCATTTTCGTTTTCGTCTAGGGGTCCGTTTCATTTCGTTTCCGTTTTCGTAAGCTAATTTTCAAAATTTTTCGTTTTCGTTTCGTTACGTAACAAAAACGAAAAACGAAAACGAAGATTTTTTCGTTTCTTCCCATTTAGCTCCATTAAGTGCTTTTCCAGTAACGAAAAACAAAAAACGGCTCAAAATTAGTCGTTTCGTTTCCGTTTCCGTTCCATTTTTGAACCGTTTTTCATTTTTCGTTTCGTTATGTAACAAAAATGAAAAACGGAAACGGAAACGGAAATTTCGCTAAGTCGTGCCCATCTCTACCCAGGAGCGATGGGGGAGGGCTCTATATAACAGGGCCTCCAGGATCTTTTTTGTGAGGCATGAGTTAATTGGTCGCCTTTGGAGATGGATAGGAATTTTTGCCCTGCCTTCGTGACTGGCCAAGTGAGGGCAGGGATTTTTTGCCTATCCCACACTAGTACAGGTGGAGTCATTTGGGAAGATTATTTGCATTGGTAACACTGGTGGTAGTGCGGAATAACATAAGCATTTGGTGACTCCCAAGGTGGTAACAAGATATGCCCCTTCCAACCCCATAGCCCTGCAGATCTAGAGATCACAGAGTCCGGGGGAAGCAGAATTGGAAATCATCCTGGGATGAAGCAGCCAGTGGGAGGTGCTCTAGGTCCCGGGGATGATGGTGGTACATCAATCTGCCCACTAAGGGGCACTGTCTGGGGGAACGTACCTCTGTGGGGCAAGGGACTCACCTGGATATACAATGCAGTTGGTGAGGTCTCTTGGGCCTCTCTTGACTCTCTTAAAATGCAAGACTAGGCTATAGTTGATACCTTTATAGGCACATGGACTCTCAACAGCAGGACAAGATCGCACCACTAGGTAATATTCTTTTTCTTTAATCTGGTGCCAATTGGCTATACCTAGTGGGTTTCTCCAATTCCCAAATGGACCACATGGGTTTTCTGCATCAAGCCTTCCCTGTTAGGCTGCCTATAGCATGTATTTGTATTAAACATATTGGTTAATTTTCAAATACCATATATACTCGAGTATAAGTCGACCTGAGTATAAGTCGGGGGCCCTAATTTAAACCCCAAAACTGGAAAAATTTATTGACTCAAGTATAAGCCTAGGGTGGGAAATGCAGCATGGCCTGGCAAATCCTCCTTTGTGAGCTGGGTATGTGTGTGATGTTTAAAATTAATTTTAGCCACCGAGGCAAGTGCTTGAGTTGGTGGCTAAAAGTCATTTTAAACATTGTTTTAAAATGACTTCTTAAAAAGTCATTTTAAACATGGGGGCAGGAGAAGTGGCTCACAATGTTTAAAATGACTTTTAGCAACCGACCCAAACTTGCCTCAGTGGCTAAAAGTATTGACCCGAATATAAGCCGAGGACCCCTTTTTTCAGCCCAAAATTAGGGCTGAAAAACTAGGCTTATATTTGAGTATATACAGTAATTCTTCAAGTCACTCTCCTGCCTTATTTCTGACTCTTAGCTCACTTCACTGTTTTGCTTTATTATGTTAGCATTACTGTCACCTATGGTTTTCAGCACATTCCGGGCTCGTGTGTGATCAATTTCTTCCTGGCCACTTGCCTACAATCTTTTCATCTTGTCTTCTTTAACATCTGTAGTTAGAGCATAGCCCTGAACAATGGTTATGCTGATAGACTTTCCATGACATTTGACTGATTTCCCCTTGTTACACTTTGTATTATAGCCCCAAATCATTGTGCTATTAGAGTCACACTGTTTCTTTTGTCATTTCCAGGAGAAAAAAACACTGTGATGATCTGACTGAAAGTGTCCTATTCCAGTCAGTTGTAATTCTCTGAAACAAGGTATTGTAATGTTTCATTGCTCAGTTTCCTGCTTTACACTTCCATGTTTAGCTTGATCCATACTTCTCCTACTTCATCTTTCATTTTATATGTTCTCAGCAGCAGACATTAGCCTCTGCTGACATTTTCAAATAGACATTTTTGTCTTAAACCCAATTGTTTTCTGGTGACAGCCCTATTTGTACTTATCTTCCCCAGTTGCTGACCAGGTGCCTTCTGACCTGGGAAACCCATTTTCTAGAACTGTTTTGGATCATCTCATCACAGGGTTTCTGGGGTGTAAAACATTCAACAAGGTTTTACCATTAGCTTGTGATGTGTAATAGTAACAAATGTTAGCTTTCGCCATTGATGGGTGTGTGATCTTATTTCCCCTGTTTTCATCTAATCAGTCCTTCCTACTTCCTATTTTCCATATTTTTAAATTCTTCCAACCATACCTGCTTTTGTATCTGTTCCACTGAGGCAACAAGGTCAGAATCGAAACTCATTTAGCCATTAAAGTATTGCCTTCTCTATCTTTTCTCCAGCTAGGATATTATAGAACCAGACCCTGCTTCCTTTCTAAACATCTTGGCTTTTGCTTAAACATCCCCCTAGAACATTTCTTTTGTTAAGAATCTTTAAAATAATAATAATTTCTGAACTGCAGAACTGGAAGGAGGCCTAGGGATCTTCAAGTCAAGCCCCTCTCAAGGAGGCCCAGTGAGGGAACTGAACTTCTTATGGAAACAAGAGATATTCTGCTTCTGAAAATTAAACAAGAGCATCATCCTTCTTCCATTTGCATAATACTACCTTTAACTCTAAGCGGATGCACTTTTTTCCAACCACAGCAGAACCATGTTTATCATGATGCCTGCAAAATTTGCATTCCCAAACAATAAGAGTGCATGATAACACTAAAGAGATAAACGCTTATTTAATTAAAGCTATGCAAGGGTCTCTTACCTGAACAACTTGGTGAGCATTGGTATCATTAAGGACTAGCTCAGTAACTGCAGCACAGCAAGCTGGAATATATCACCACAAATATACATCTCAAAGTGTTCTTGTAGAGAATACAGTAAAGCATCTGGTATCTGTATCCATTGTTTATTAAAAAATAAGTATACTCACTTTGAGAGGTTTAAACTTTAAATGGAATAGTAAGCTGTGTCATTGGACCATTCATTATATTTCAGGAATACATTTAGACACTTTAAAAGTAAAGACCACAAATATTTGTTTGCAAAATGAAATGTCATGCAGCTATGTTCAGCAGGGAGTGTTGTGGGTTTTATCTCCCAAAACGCACATTCCCTGTTCACTCCTAATTTCTCTTTGATGCACAAAATAATCTATGAGGACAATCTCCTACATACCCCTTAGTACTTGGCAAGCTGCAGTCTTAAGGAAAGCTAGTAAAAACTGTTTGTTCATCAGGTCTTGCAACTGTGAATGGCAAGCTACAATTTCATACAGGGGAAATAATAGGAAATGTTTGCCTTTAAAAATAAGGCAAGAAAGGGGTTGCATATTGGGGGAAGGTGCTCAAGGCAAAAGGGAATATTGAAGAAGGCACAATGGAGGCCTAATTGAGACCTGGTTCATTATGACAAACTGTGCCCTCAATCGTTGCCTCCAACTCAACAGCCCACCTTATGGATGGAATTGTAATTTTAGAGTGTGCCATTGGTATCATTATGACATGGCTGATACAGGAAACATCTTCATAATCATGATCGTTATTATCATCACCTGCCTGAAATAATATAAACATTGAAAAACTACCCAAGCTGCAAAATTAGCAATTAAATACCCACATCACAGAAAACAAACTAATGGGCAAATTTCCCAGCTATCTGATAGAAAGCAGAAGTGGTGTCTTGGACTTAAAACAATAAATCACTCATTTTAACCAGTTTACTCCACCGACGATGCATTTCAATGTAGGAAAGTATTTTCTCCCTATTGTCCAACTCCCATTCTCACAACCTATTTCTCTCTCTCTAAAAACGAACCCAGGACTAAAGAAAACACACACACACCATTTGTTATATGTCAGAAATATAGCCTCCAAGTTTACTCATAATGCTGTAAACTGTAGGTTTATTTAAAGCTTACAGAGAGTCACAATAAGTGAAGGTTCATTTATAATTTAGAGACATTTCTCAGTAATTTAGGAGAAATTTATTTGTATATTGCTTGGATTCAGAATATTACTATACGTGAAAATGACAACAGGTCTGTTTGTAATGAATGTACCTGCTTGAAGGGAAATCATGTTTTCTTTTATTTCATCAGGGCTTAAATCTTCTGACATGTGAAGCTGTTGGATTCTCCCTGCTGCATTTGCACTAGATAAACTTGCAATGGAAGAACGATCTGAAAACAGATTTCTCTCTCTGGAAAGCAAAAAGCATTAAAAACATTGCAAGTATTTGCTAGATATGTGATAGTTAAAAGCTATTTACTTTGTAATTAAAACCATCTTCTATATATCTCTGAGCATCAAACTTTTTGAAAACCTTGTAAACTTGGAGCAGCAGCTAAAGCGTTGTATAAAACATGGTACAGGTCCTTTCACACTATTAAACAGCAAATGGGGAAATGTGAATTAATTCTTGCTTTTAGTTTCTACATTTACTTATTTATTTATTTATTTATTACAACTTATATGCCGCCCACTACCCAAAGGTCTCTGGGCAGCTTACAATCAAAAGAATGAAAACACTTTAAAACAGTTAAAAATAGAATATCCATAAATAATCAAAGCAATAATAAAAACCTTAGACTAAAATCCTTACACTAAAATTGCAATGTACCTGCTTGAAATGTACCCATGTCATTACAATGAACCCATGCTGAAATCATGTTGCACAGCTCTGCATGGTCCACACAAAGCTGTAGAAGTAGGAAGGGCATAATATCCACAAAACATTTCTATACACGTGACACATAACAGTGACAATGAGGGGGATAGTGCAATCAGCTGCATGACCGAGTTGTGCAGTGCTGACTGGTGAAGCTTAAGGTTTAGTATGCTTACAATGACATAACTTGACATTATGTTTTCAGTCACTATGTCTATAAGTTAGTTTGCATATCCATAGGATAAAAAAGAATTAACATAATGGACATAATCTTTTCCATTTGTATCACCTAAATTAAAAACCAACAACTTTCTATATATTTATGCTCCATATTGTTTGAAATTACGTGTGAGAAATTTACTACAAAAGGGAAGAGAGAAAACATATAATTTGAGGATCTCCAAAAACTCATTAGCAAGTAAATATGTTCCATAATAGATAAGGAAAGCTCCGGTTAGAATATTGGGAATGCAGTCCATTTATCCCCATGAGCTGATTGATTCTTGATTATATTAGTTGTTCAGAGATCACAATGAAATAATTGGAAAATGTTCATCAAGACGCAGCTTAGATTGTAGTAATATCAGTGTTACCTAGACATAATGCCACAGTCTTATAAAACTCTGCTCATAAATAAGACACTTTGAATTCATACATAGTAGATATATTGATTTAGCAAAACTTAACCCAAGGGAAACAGGGACAGGACTACTCACTGATTCAACTTGGATTAATTCCACTGTGCTGTTTCATGCATAGCTTTGCTTTAGTGGGTAAAGCTTTACCCCAATGGGCACCAATTTTCATAAGTTTATCACACAGCACTGAGAGTGAATATTACTTTTAGAAACACAACTAACTACAGCTTGATCCATTAAACTCATTCTTTGCAATATCAGAAGGCGCCTAAGAGGGGATAACATTTAGTTATGGTTGTAGAAACCTACCCTTGTAAAATATGGAGGAGTTGTTTGATGCCACCCCAGATACGGATTTCCACACTGGTTTCAGGATCCTCACAAACCTGGACCAGAATCCAGACTACACTCCACAGCAGCTTTAGGTGATCCGAATGGAGCAAACTAAGTAGGATGGGAATACCTTCATATATTCTGACTTGCTCTTTGACATGGGATTCTGAACAGAGGAGACGGAGTAACTCGGCTGTCAGCCTACAATGAAACCAACACGTGACCATAATCTAAGCAGCAAAAGCTCAGTTTGCCTATTTAATCATCCAGATAATCTAACATCATTGCATTTGTCCTTTATGGCACTTAGAGGTTGTTATATCAAATTTTGTTCAAATTAAATAACACTAAAAAGGCTTCTTCAGTTAATTCCAATTTGCTACAAAATATCACACTGTTCTCTAACAATCTTAGCAATAAAGCAAGTAAAAATTTGCTTGCTTTGTATGATTATGAATTATACCTATTTCGCCATCCTTCAAGCTTGGAACATGTTATATGTTATAGTTTGCTGGAATGGGTTGAATAATGAATGATTAAATAAACAAATGAATGAGGACTGAAACCTCAATTTAGCCCATAAATGCTCTATCATAATTGGGAAATGTATATTTACTTATAATCTAGTTCAGATATTTTCTACTTTAAAAACAGAAAATAATGTCTAAGGAGAAAAATGAGCTGTAAGAATACTAATTATGTGGCCAGAAGCCTTCAGCACATGATATCACCAGAAATGATGTCCTACCTTTTAGAAAGCAAGTCATATTCTTGTAGTATCATCAATAAATTCTCTACAACATTGAGCTCACTTATTTTCTCTCGGCATTTGGGACTAAAATGGAAAATTCTTACATGTTATTTTTGCAAATTACATGGAAGCAATGCATCATCAAAGGCTCCTCTTTGTCTATGTTTCTTTATGTATATATTTAAATGATAAATTAACATCAATAAATAAAAATTGCTTAGCATCAGCCATCAATCACTAGTCAAAGAAATGGTCTTAATATTGTTTGCTGAAATGACAGATCCGATACCTGGCAAACTGCCCAGAGGAATAAGTTGTATAACTCTGGAGCAGGTGTTCTAGATAAGATCTTGTCATTCAAACAAAGTAAACAGAGTGTATGAAAATAAGTGGACTCTCAGTCACTCTTAATGCCCAAGCTTTTAAAGGTCAAAACCACCATCTTACATTGCACTTTGGGAACTAGAGAAATCTCATCTAAACTTACAAGAATTGATAAAATCATGGCTTGGAAACATGATTTCCATAAGCATTACAAATTGTTTTCTGTTTGCTGACACCTAACAGAGCGCAGCGGAGGAATAAAACTGAGACAGACCCCAGGGACAGCAAGCAGGAGTTAATAGAGTTTTTATTTTGTTTTTATTTATTACTTTAATTTGTATACCACCTCATTAATGACAGGGCACTATTCTAGGTGGTTTACAAGCAGTTAAAACCGGAGTAAGAAATGTTAAACACTAAGATACAGCACAAATAAGCAATTAACATAAAACATAAAACCAATGAAACCAAAACAACTCAACTGTGAAAATACCATATTTATCCAGGGTCAGAATAAAAGGCCTCCCTGAAATGTTGTCAACTGCCTTCTAAATGAGTACAGGCTGGGGGCCATGCAAACCTCCCCTGGAAGCTTATCTCATAGCACCAATGAGAACGCCTCTCTTGAATTGGCTACATGTAGGAGCTTGGCCATCAACATCTGGTGGGTCAGGCAGATGACATTGGGGAAATGCACCCCAATAGGTAACATGGTCCCAAACTTTGAAGGGTTTTTTTATATGCAAGTGTTAAAATCTTGAACCTGATCCACAACACAGTGGATAACCAGTTTTTTCATAACTAAGAAAAATGAGAAATAAATTGGTAGTCATCAGATAAAAACTTACCTTTCAGCTAAGCTTGTGAGAGCAAGCAAAGCACCTATCAGTACATTATTTTCTCTAGCTCCAAGTAAATTGACCAATGTCTAGAAAAATAATATTATAAAATAAAAATTACTAATGGTTTGACAATTATAACAAACATCCACCTGCTTTTAAAATGCTTGTGTTAAACTTATTTTACTTATTTGTTTATATCAAAAGGTGAAATGCCATTCCAAAGTCTGGGAGCAGCCACTGAGAAGGCCCTCTTAGACCTTGACAGTGTTTTCAAAAGGAGCTAGAGATGGACACGAAACAAAAAATGAAATGCTGTTTCATCATTTCGTTGGGTAACAAAACGTTCCATTTTTAAAATTAATTTGTGACCTAATGAAACAGTAGGACGTGTTTTGTTTTGTAACAAAATGCCATCCTCCCCCTCTAGAACGAAACAATTTGTCCTAGAGGAATCAATGGCAGGAGAGCTCAAGCTCCTCTCTGTAACCCCCTGAAATTTGGAAAGGTTTGAAGTTCAGGGGGCTGAGTTATTAAGTTCCAAATGGTGTGCCAGTAGTTAATTGAAAGGGTGGGTAGAGCTCGTGCAAGCAATTTGGGGGTTATTGACCAGTTGGTAGTGATTCCATACCAAGGTTCCAGTACCACTGTCAAATATCCACAGTTCAACATTCTCTGTGTTATCATTTCATGTTTAATGCATTTGTAGTTCTTAGTTTCATTTTGCATGGTGCAACCACCCCTTAATAACCCACTGGAAAATATGAGTTTGACTACCTTAAATCAGAGCATGGATATGTTACTTTATTTAGTCTTAGTTGAAAAAAGGAGTCTATCTGAACTTCATAAAATGGAAAAATCACTAATATAATAATTAATCATCATTTTGAAAAGTAACCTAAATCTAAATACAATAGTCCCCCACTACATTGCAGATTGTATATTGGGGTCCTGATATACTGTGGATTTTCATTTAGAGAGAAGTGACTGGCACGGAATCTCTCCCATATCCTGCTACAGCTGGGATGCCCCCCCCCACTCCTTCCATCTATCATCCCATTTGCAAAGAGGCTTCCTCCATGCAGCCTCTCCCCTCCCTGTTGCAGCCAGGATTCCCCAGTCCCAATCACCTCGTTTGCAAAAAGGTCTCCTTCATGGAGTCTAACCCTAAACCTAACCCCCACAATAAATGGGGGACTACTGTATACAGTGGTACCTTGGGTAACGAGTAACTTGGTTTACGAGTGTATTTTGCCTTGATTAACGAGCAGTGTCTTGATATACGAACACACTTATGTGTGTCACATAATCAAAGGGCTCTAAGCCAATGGTGTCTCACTCTTTCCCCCCCCCCTGCTGGAGGTGGGTGATTGTCTGTTTCAGATTCTGTTTCAGGCAACAACAGCAACAGAGCTGAAGGAAGGGCAACGAGCTTGGTAAAGGTACAAACAGTTGCCACCCCAATCAACCCCCATTCCCAAAGAGGCCACCTCCATGGGGCCTCCTCACACCATCCCTACCACCAACATTGCAGCCAGGATAACCCCACTCCCATCACCCCATTTTTAAAACAATCCCCTCCATGAAGGCTCCCCCCGTCCTCTGCTCTAGCTGGGATTCCACCCATTGCTCCATTTTTAAAACAGTCCCCTGCGCGGAAGCTTCCCCCCCTCCTCTGTACCTGCCACAAAGGTTTTCAAATGCCAGTTAATTTCATTTAATTATCCTTTGTACTGTATTTTGTATTATATTACAGCATTGTAATCATTTTTATATAAATATTTTTGGGCTGTGGAACGAATCATCTGAGTTTCCATTCTTTCCTATGGGAAAATCTGCTTTGATATGCAAGCGTTTTGGTTTACAAGCATGCTTTCAGAACAGATTATGCAAGTTAACCAAGTTATCACTGCAGCTATTTGAAAGCTCAGTGGTTTAGATATCCGGCTGGAGAGTCAGACAGGGGGAGATGGATTCTCCATTGTAACTCCTTAACAGGAGCTGGACTCAATGATCCATAGGATCCCTTCTAGCTCTTTCAGCTTGAAGAAGAAGAAGAAGAAGAAGAAGAAGAAGAAGAAGAAGAAGAAGA
>JAHTLZ010003542.1:45640290-45682054 GCA_023846285.1 Phrynocephalus versicolor | reverse complement strand
GAAGAAGAAGAAGAAGAAGAAGAAGAAGAAGAAGAAGAAGAAGAAGAAGATTTTCTGATGGAAGGTAATTTTGCTGTTATTAAATCTTAATCAATTTATGAAGCGCTCACTAAAAGGCTAATTAATAGCAATGATAGCTCATTTACCTTATGTGCTCCACTGGCAATAACCCATTGCCTTTTATCTTTAACAGCTGATAGCTTTTGAAAAATATCTGTAAATTAGTGGGAAAAACCCCTGATTAAATCACATTTCAGAGATAATTTTTATAAGATCAGAGTATAGTTCCAAAATAGCAACCTCCGTTCAGAAGCTTCTGTGATATAAAAGAAACTCTCCAAAAATAATTGAGGAGGTGTTTGCCTTGAGATTCAAAATTATAAATATATCAAAACAAGCGCTCTAGTCTAATTTATCCGTTATCACTTCTTGTGTGACAGCAATTGTACAGTGTCACAATTATAGATTATGCTGATGAACACTTCAAGTATCCTTCACATATATGGTACATCATCTATTAATCACAAATGTGACAGAGTCAGTAGATGTATCCATCAACATAGTCCAATAATCGTTAAGAGCAAGGTAATCAGTATGTGTATCCACCAAAACTTACATGTCATGTTGATCAGTCTGTCTACATTGTGTTGCACATCCCCATAGCCAAGATAGTCATTTACCACTGTTTCCATGTACTATATGGTGGGGAAACATTGACAATGTGTTATTACACATATCAGAATGTCAAATAAAGTACATACATATCAACAGTAGATGGCACACTAGCCTCATGACTTAAAATGAATGATTTAGTAAAGAATAGAAATAGAACCAGTTATTTTTTTAAAAAAAACCCAAAAAGCTATTTAGAGAACACATTGCAGTTCCTGCAATAGGACCTTTTCCTACAATGCACTTTAGAATCCAGAGCACTACTGGGGAACAACTGCAAACCAGTGACAGAGGACTAGGTTCATGTATTGCATGAAAAATGTCCCAAACTCCATATTTTGCTGGGGTCCCTGAAACCTTGGAGAGGTGCTGCCAGTTGGTGCAAATATTACAAAGCCAGAAAAAAAACAGAGGTCTGATGCAGTAAAAAGTAACTTGTCTGCTGTGACCATCAAGCGAATAGCTGCTATGTTCTTCTTGTGTTTCATATACTGTGGTCTTAATATATCATGGGACCGCAATATATGAAACAAAGGACTCCTGGGGCAAGCTTCATGGGCCTGTTTGAGGCCTCCTGCACTTACCCCAGGCCTGGCACTGCCCTGAATGGGCGTCCGATCAGCTTTCCGGGCCTGTTGGAGGCCCCAGAAGTGATTTCCGGAAGTGACTTCCAGATTGCCCCAAACCACTTCTGGGATCTCCGACAGGCCCGGGAACCCCATTGGTGGCCCATTTGGAGCAGTGCCAGGCCTCGGGTAAGTATAGGAGGTGCCAGATAGTCATCCCCCCAGTCCTTACCTGACCCAGCATATGCATATTGCAGATTTTCCATTATCGTGGGTCGGGTTGGGTCCCTAACTCCGGCAATAGGTGGGGGATTACTGTAATGCCATTAATAGATGGTTGGGGAACCTTTGTTCTCCATATGCTGTTGGATTACATAATCATTAATAATTAGCCATGAGGCTGATGGGATTTTGAATTCCACACACTGCGGGGCTATGATATAACTAGTTAAAATTCCTGTTTTAACTTGACAATTTAAAAATGGCACAAATGTGTGACCTAGCTTTCAAATTCAAGAAGAACTCCATTTTAGAGTAGACGTTGAGCTAAGCTACCTTGAGTCCTTTTATTGAAGCAATGAAATAAAATGAACAATATGAGTAAGTGAGTGAAATATGTTCATTTTGAAATATTTTGCTGTTTGGTGTATGGAAAAAGTAACTGGCAAATTCTTCCCTGTGCTCATCAACATCATTTTAACCTTGCTTACCTATTAATTTCTAGCCTAGAATGAGTTCTGACTAATTTTAAAGCTTATATTATTGTATAGATTTTAGATGGAGCTACTAAACAGCATCCTGGTTAGCTTTTTATATTGGTTTCACTGTGAGCATGAAGAAAATATATTAAACATTAGGCATGTTGTATATGTAGAGAAAAGTGGAATGTATTCAATGATACAGAAAAATAAAGCCAAGTTGTGTTAACAACCATTGAGAAGAGTACTTGAAATGTATACAGTGGTACCTCAGAAAACGAATTTAATTTGTTCTCCAAGGCAATGCACTATCTGGAAAAAAACATTATCCGAAATGTAGTTTCCCATTAAAATGAATGGGAAACCAATTAATCCATTATTGAGGTCCGAAAAAAGGCAAAAAAAGCTGGGGGGTTCAGACCTCTTTATAAAGTGCACTTTAAAGGCATGCAGTGCTGGCACACACACACACCTGAACCACCCCTGCAGTGCAATGCAAAACATGGAAAAAATGAAAGCTGCAAGCCTTCCCCAGCCATTTCCCGCCCAAAGAGCAATGGAGGGGAAAAAATCCAAACAGACAAACAGAGGCATAAAACCAGAAAGCCCAACCCAGCCTTTTCCCATCCAAAGTGCAAAGAGAAGAAGTGCAAAGATTAATAAAAGCTAGCTCCCTACCTTTCCAAGTTCAAATCCCTCAGCAAAAAAATGTCCAGAATGCCTCCAAAACACCATGAAAAAAACATTCTAAATCCACCCCCTCCACAAATTACAGGGGCTGCAATGCAGCCTGGGTACACTTTTTTTTGCAAAGCATTTTGAAACATTCGTTATCCGAGGCAGCCCATAGGGAACATTCGGGATCAGAGGCAACCCTATTTTTCCGATTGTTATCCGAAAAATTCATTATCAGGGACATTCGTTATCCGAGGTATTGCTGTATTTTATTTTTTGTTTGGCCAGCACACATCTAACTAGAGAGTATAAGCCAGATGGCCTTACCCAGCAGATTAGAATTCTGAATCATCATTAAGACCTATACCCTTTTGAAGCAAGCAAGCCATTTAGGAACTTAATCATATTATAGAGGACTGTCACTATTGTGATTCAGCTAAATTGCAACATGTATTGTTTTGTAATCCCTTGGAAACAAAGTGTCACATGTGTTCACATCGACTCATGTAACTTTTTTTAAAAAAACACAGTTAGAAATCTGTTTTATAGACATTTCTGTTTTTGCCTTTACATATCTTAAATTCATGGCCAACAAAACATACTTGGCAAAACAGAGGATGTTACCTGTGCTAAAACGTCAATCCCACCCAGGCTGTGGAGAATGTCCTGTATGAAAGAAAACAAACCAAGAGCATTGAACACCAAAGGGCTACTTTTGCAGCCTGATATGAGGCCTGTTCATCTACATCAAATTGGCTAATGATACAATCTTGCAATGTGGACAATAAGAGCAAGCTGCACTCGGAAGGACGGGCAGTAGCAAAAGAAACTTTGGATTTTGTGGAGGACATTGTCACTGTGAGAGTTGTGGAGATTGTCTTTGTCCTGTCGGCATCTACATTTCCTTCCTTCTGGGGTTGTCTTATCTTCCCACCAAGGAGGCGCTACGGTATACACAGAGCAATGCTTTCCACTATGGGGGATGTCTCTTTCTTCCTGCCTTTTGAATGTGCATTTCCCCTCTTTTGCTCTCCAGCTGCAGATTCACTTGTGAATGTGGCTGCTATGTCTTTGGGAAGTGTCAGATATCTGTTGTTATCCTATGGCGTTTGTCTATGTGAGGATATTATAGGTGGGAGAGTATGATAGACAGTTGCCTGGATCTCTCTCTCTTTCTCTGTGTCCGTGTGTGTGCGCACGCGCGTGGTGTCAGAATGCAAACTGGCATTTTGTCCCATGAGCGGCGAAGTGTGGTGTGAGAGAGCAGCACTGCTTCATGGGAGAGATCCATATCCCCCCATGTTTCAACTTGGGATCTCTTTACATTGGAGAGTTTTCACAGATGGTACCTGTGTGCTCAGCTTCATTTCTGCAGGCATGGCAGCTTTCCAGCTGGCTGGAGAGCTGTGCAAGATCTAGTAAGATCTGGGGCAGCGGCTGATGTGCCAAAAATGAGCCGGATAAAGGGCAAGGCCTATTTCCCCAGGTGTGCCCAGCTGCCATCGATTTGCACAGTGCCCAAACGCATGGCACTATGCTCTAACATTTGCTTGGTTCACTTGAGCTGTGCTTGGATGGAAAACAGTTTTCTGTTCCTCAGCAACTCGGTCATAGACAGCAGTCTTTTTTTTTTAAATTCTCACAGCTGCTCCAAGAGCAGAAGGCAAAGCTTCCAAGCATGGAGAGTCGCGTAGGGATTTTGAGACCCTTTCCTGAGATTAGAGGATGTTGGCTGTTCTACTTGACCTTCAGAAACCATTACAGATCCATGTAACATAACTGGATTGGACTCCAATAGACTTACAAAAATGTTAAAGCCAACCGAATTCAGTGCAAATCATTCCATAAAAGTATGCTTAGCACTGTGCAGCCACAATAAACCATCTCAGCCCATGTTACACTATCAAGCCAATACTGAGGATATGGGTTTTAATAATGAATTGGGGAAATCATGTATACATAGTTCTCAGCTCTGCATTATTAAAACACAGCTATAAAACTGCAGCAGTTCAGTGTCTAACCATTAAGGGTACTGGTACCACAACACTGAGACAAAAAAACACATACAAACCAACCTGATAACTTGGATCCCTCATTAACAATCGTATACAAATTAAAACTCTCAAAATATGGATAGATGAAGCTCGATTAGCCCATTCCCTGAAAACAGATAAAAATAATGTTATTACCTCTCTGTGGAGTGATCCTAATGGAACCACTCTAGCTATGAAACAGTATCCTGACATTATTATTTTTTTTGAATTCAGTATTCTGGTCATTGACTGGCATGATTACATGTAATAAAATGCACGATTGCCCATTTATATCCCAATGATTCTAATATGAAACTGGCACACACAACTTTATTTGGCATTCACTTAACTTTAAAGGTAAACTTGACTTAGTGTACAGTGATAACCTTCACGAACCTGAAGCCTTCCAAGTAAGATGAATTACAATTCCCATCATAACACTAAGTCTGATACAACTGGGGAGTGCATCAGCATAAAGAAGACTGGTGTAAGAGATTTAAGTGCTTTCTTAGCTTTAGTCACAACATTATACTGTTAGATTCAATGCCAAAATAAGGTGAAAATAAATACAGATGGTCAGATATATAAATCTTCAGTTGTACTTCCCCGTTCATGTACTTTTACACTCCCCAAAGTTTGAGAAACTACTTTGTTCTTGATGACATTGTACATACAGATTTGTAGAAACATATCTGCTCAAATACAAAATATGCAATTTGTTTGTATTTTCACCCTATCTAATTCCCTCCCAGAAACCAATAAGGTTGATTATTATGACAGTTCAGTTCTATACTGGGAATGAAGCCAGTGATTAAAAATAATATGATAAAAATAAAGGCTGTGCTGATGCAAATGGATACAAGAAGAACTGAGTTATATGGAATAATTCTCTTGGACCAAAAAACTAAAAATAAAAAAGATCAGATCCAATGGCTCTTTTCCAGGTTCCCATTAGCGTACTAACTAAAAAAAGAAAAATAAATCCAATCCAGGGTGAATTGCTTTCAGTCATACACAGAAAATGATTTTGCCACTTAACAAATGATTAATATTGTATACAGTTAATGGTAACATAACTTTAAACTATAATATGACTAGTACAATGTGTTTTGAGGGAGTTGGGTAAAGTCATCCATATTACAGCTGGTGTGTTCTGGGAAACTTAGCCAGAAAAACTCACAACAGCTATCAGATCCCGGCCGTGAAAGCCATTGAGAATACCATCCATATTACTGTACTTCCCAAACTGACAATGGGTTGGATCCACGCTTCTTCATATGTAAGGATCATGGATGACTTCATGGGGTAAATTCGAAATGTCATTAATTAATTACTCAATCTTGTCATCTTGTAAATTTGGACATTTACACACAAAATTTATTTAAAGTAAATTTTCTGAAAGCATTAATTACAGTTCGCCTAAATATTTTATGGGTATAGAGAATAGCTTGTTTTTTAAAGTTACTTGAAATGAATGCTACACACATTGTAATGCAGTTATAATTTAACCTTATATAGACAGTGGAAAAAAAGCATGACTGGGCTAGAATAATGCTGCATGATTAGCAGTCCTTGATGAGAGAGGGGATAGTATCTACTAGAGCAGTGATGGTGAACCTTTTAGAGACCGAGTGCCCAAACTGCGATTCAGAACCCACCAATTACTCACAAAGTGCCAATACAGCAATTTAACCTGAATACAGGTGGCTGTGAAGGGGCGATGTCGGGTACCCACAGAAAGGGCTCCAAGTGCCACCTTTGGCACTCGTGCCATAGGATCACCAACATTGTACTAGAGTAAGTAGCATGACCTGAGTACCAGTGATAAGCCTATACTTCTTCCTCACTAGAGAGACCTTGGTACTGTGACAAACAGCTCAGTGAAAAGCAACTCAGCAGAAAATTTGTATTTTCTACTTGTTGCCTCTACTAGGAAATGCAAGTAAAGAGAAGAAAACAAAGCCATCAGTACTGCAATGCCTTTCCAAAAGGGCATGGCTATACCATGCACTGCACCAGTCTCACCAAACCCAACTCAAGACTGATACTGGAGAGATGGAGAAATGGGGAAATTGCAGTTAACTAAAATGATCAAGGCATTTGAGCAACCTTCCTCTAAAACAGGAAAGGTGAACAATCCTGAGGGTTTTAGCTTTGGGGAAAAAAAAACTCTAATAAACGAAGAGGCAGGAATTTAGCAAGTTATGGATGAGGTGAAGAAAACAGAGTGAACCTGTCCTCTTGGTCGTGATCCTATACAGTACAGCAGGATCATCCAAAGAAACTGACAATATTTTCAAGGCAAAACAGGATTTTTAATCCTATTCGATGCACAGCACATGTGTCGATTCACTTGGGCTTAAAGAAACACTTGGGGGGGGGGGTGCAGCTCTCAAAATGGCCAATGAAGTCCAAAAAGAACATCCCCGAGACTTGATGATGCTCTGGTTCCGAGGGCTAGAAAGGAAACTATGAAAAATGTTGGCTAGATCTATCCATGGCCGCAGCCATGACAACGACAAGGCCTGTAGATTTCACAATGACAGCCAACAGTGGGTTAGAGAGATAAAAGGTTCCTTTCATGCCATGAGGGCTTTCCAGACATATCGTGTTAGCCACTGCAAAAAAAAGAACAATGGAATAGAGACATCTCTAGTCTAATTTTGCAGATTATGTTCAGCATTAAACCCATAATATGATATCTAGTCCATGGTGCACTGTATCATGGTTGTGATGACTGACCTTAAACAACAGTCCTGTCCCTACTGGGTTGTTTCTTTACATAGAAAATACCCTTTAATTCAGTGGTAAGGATCCAGAGAGCTAATTAGGCTCATGTAAAGAGTACGTGCTAACCCGGAAGAATTTTTGGCCTTTGTCCTATGAACAATTTTCCACTCCCTCCCCCTTTGCAAAATGTCACATCACAAAGTGATCTTGAAAATCAAGAGAGAGTCCAGTGTTACAGAGCCCTGCTGAACAGATGTACTGTCGCAGAAAATCAATCTTAAAAGTTGTCCTTGAATTTAAATAACTATTTTCAAATTTAATTAAGGTGTTGTGTATTATTGAAGCCTACTTTTTCATTTTAAAAGAATTATAAATTGCTTCAGTGTACTTACATAAGATTCAGATTTAGTTTTAAAGCATATGTTTGTAGCCTGCCAATAGGCAGTGTCCAAGTAGGTACACTGTCAAAAATATCAGATATCCCAGACTGCCAAAAGGCCATTCATGCACTAGGGACATATGTCCTAGAGTTGCCTTCATGGAGGGGAAAGTAATGTGCCATGCAGTGTAAAGGATGGGGGCACAACTTTTTATATCTCAAATTTCAAGGGCAATTTTTAAAGCAGAAGGACATTTCTCACACCCAGCTTCAGTTAAATAGAAACTCTCTGCATTCCCAGAGCAGATATTCACAGATTCATCTCTGGGGACCTTGAAAGTTTAAAAACAAGGGTTTTGATGTTCCCTAGATATGTTTTCAACCAAAGAATTCTATCCTTAGTGTTACTGGTATCATGGAGTTATTAATTTATTTGCTTGATGAATCTCATTCCATTGTCTTTGAACAAACAGGACATAGGAAAACAAAACAGAACCAACAGAAGAAGCAAAAATACCAGTGTCCAGTGAAGTAGCCATAAACCATGTGAGCTTGGGCTATAATAAAATTTTAGACCAGTATCCTGCTGGAGAATGCAGAGGATTAAAGGCCCACAAGCAAATGGGTCTCTACTTGTGTGAAAGGACTTGTGGGCATACAGTGCACAAACTCAGTAAAAATCTGTCCCTTCCATCAAGGAACTACTGAATTAGCAGAATGGATGACAAAGACATCATCCTGCCGTAAGCTACAACATTATAACTATCAAATGTTATATGGCAAGAGTTGGCAAATCTATGGCACGAGTGTCAACATTAGCACTCAGAGCCCTGTCTGTTGGCACCTGACATTGCCCCTTCACAGCCACCTGAATTCAGGTTAAATTGCTGTATTGGCACTTTGCGAAAAATTAGTGGGTTTTGAATCGCTGTTTGGGCCCTCGGTCTCTATAAAGTTCGCCATCACTGTTATATGGTCATACAAGATTGATGAGAAATCTATATTCCTTCTAATTGAGTTATCTTCTACACAGTCATTCTTTTTTCTCAAACAGCCTTTGAGAATTCGATGAAAGCTTATGGACCCTGATGCATATAAACACATAACAAGCTGCCTAGATGCCCTAAGCACATCCGATCTCGCCTGATTTTGGAAGCTAAGCAGGGTCGGCCCTGGTTAGTACTTGGATGGGAGACCACCAGGGAATACCATGTGCTGTAGGTGCCTGGAGTAGGAACTGGCAAGCCACTCCTGTATTCCTGCCAAGAAAACTCCATGGACATGGGGTCACGAAGAGTCGGTCACGACTGTAATGACGCAACACACACACACACACACACACATCTGTGCAGAAGACCATCATTGGGCCCTATAGAGATTTGTGGACCACAAGTTAAAAATCCCTCTTACACATTCTGATGGAGATGAATTCCAGGATATGATTTTTGTGGCCATAACAGGGCAAATTAATGTTATATCTGATTATGAAAGCATACAGTCTTCAAAGGTACTGCAAGCACTAAGGTCTACTACCAGACGGGTAATCTAATATTTTACATAGCTTTCTTACCTGCAAATAAGACGATTCTTAACTAAAGCCGTGAAAATGTCTTGAAACAACTTGTGTTGAGGATGCTGGCTAAAATTTCTCTCATTCTTGTAATTCATACTGAAGGTGGGGGGGAAAGGCAAATGAATTCTCACACAAAGAACTGTGAATGATTAAACATTAAAGGTGGTTGGTTGTTTAAAAAAAAAGTATTACAATTTATCCTTAAGCAATCCAGTGCTGTTACCAGATCATGATTATGTGGGTTATTAGTTTCCAGTCAATATGATATCAGGAAAAATTGTATGCGTACCCCTACTCAGCCATGAGCAAATTTGTCAGGCACCTCAAGAAATATCCATGAAAATCAATCCTTCTTCACTAGATGCTTGCAGACATAACAGTTGTCTTGACTTTATATGGGGAATTGGTAGGAACTCAGGAAAATTGCCCATCAGGAGAAAGATGTCCAATTGTCTCTGATCCCCCACAACCTGAGCTCAAACAGTATGAATGTTGATCTGTCTCAAGATGGCCTGTGGCCAGGTACAAGAGGATAACAGCTTTCTCAAGATGCCTCTGATCACCTTCCATACCATAGATGGTATCAGCTATTTTGAATGTGGATGAGCATAGTAAGTCAAGTTTATACTGGGGGGAAGGGAAAAGGAAGGTGATAAGAGAAAGCATTTCAAACCTGATAAAGTCAAACTCCAGCATCCTACTTTCATGCCACCTAAAAGGGAGTGCTGGACAGATTTCACTCCCACCCCCAGAAGAGAATTTTGGAACTCCATCTTGATGACCAAAATAACACAACTTCTAAACCGTGTCTGTGTCTGAAGAAAAGTGGATTGTAGTGAGCTAAACCTCATACTGAAATAATCCTTTCAGTTTTAAAGGTGTCACAATATCCAAGTCTAAAAAATAATCTTATAGATTTAACGTATTAACATTAAAGTTGTCACTAGAGATGGGCACAAAACGAACAATTTTTTGTTTCCATTTTCGTTTTTTTGTTTCGTTACGCAACGAAATGACAAACGAATTTTGTCTCTAAAATGAAACGAAACAAACAGAAACACCAGAAATGTTGTCGTCCGTTTCGTTTTCGTTGCGGCAATACATTGAACTGCTTTAAATGCTAAAAAACCCACAAAAATTGAAATTAATGGCAATGAAAAGGTAACGAAGCAAACGAAAATGAAAACGATTTTTTTGCAAAAATTCGGGAAAAACGGAAACAAACCGAAACGAACCCCCCAAACGACAAACAAAACACCATTTTTTTGATTCGCGCCCATCTCTAGTTGTCACTTTCTAGTTAAACTGAAGAAAGGCATTCAATCTTTTAAGAAGAATGATTTGAAAGGAGAAGTTGCTTTCAAACATTTATTCTTTAATTGCACCTGCTGATTGTTATCATTTAAATGCAAAAGAAACCATTTTAAAGTCAGTGTGTTATTTCCATGCACTGCACCATGGATTTCTTTGTGTTTTTTTGCAGGGAAGTAGTGGTTTTGGCTTTAACCTTATTTTATAATAGGTTTATAAAATAGTGTCTGTCTTCAAGGTATTGTGGAAGAATATTTGTTAGGCTTACATGGTCTTTACTGTCTCTAAAGTTTTAGAACACACTTGATAATGAAGGAGGGAGAAAGCATGTGACACGGATGATGTAGGATTTGTGTGGAGGCTTCTATATACAAATATGATAAACATTAGTCATCTTAAATTCACTATACCTGAAATGTTCAAGTTCAACAGCCTCAGTTGATTCTTGCCATTGATCTCGACATTTCTCCCCGCAATGGCTGCACGAGTATTGCTCAGACTTAGGCACGCTATTGTTAGCACAGTCAAAATTAAGGGCTGGCAGCTGCAAATGCAGGGGGAAGGTCATATTAGGCAAATGGCGCCATAAAGCAATTAAGCAGACCTAAAAAAATCCTGTGCTAGCTACTCAGAAACCTAATAAAACTAAAACCAAGATTCAGCTAATGAAGAGCAAAAACTGCCATTATTCCCATCAATTTTAAAGTCAGCTAGGCATCTGCTGGGTCTCCAAGGATAATACACTGATTCCCTAATGATTGTTTATTCTAATATGAGTTTTCCTCACTCTTCATTTTTTAAATAAGCTTGTGTTTGTTTATAATTGGTCACCTGGGAGTTAGCACAACTTTGTTGTACGAAGAGAACATACACATTTCCCTCAGTGTCGGATTTGGCCCACTGTTACCTCCTCTTTTGGGCTATATAGAGAACACAAGGGGCTGTGGTTCATACTGAGACAGTAGTGAGGAAAAAAGGTGTAATGGCCCACTCAGAATGATTACTGGCAAGACTAAGAGATCTGAGTATTGCTCAGCTCCCTTTGAGATGGGGTTTCAGTTACAGATTTTGCAAATGTCATACGTTTATGGAAATTTTGATCAAAACAGCAGCAGCAACACCAATAACAACAGTTTCCCTCTTCAGGGAAACTGAGTAATGAAATTTTCAAACTTAAACTGATTAATTTTAATAACATAAAATATGTAACTTACAATGAAAATATTTTTATGCTTCTTTATCATAATTTATGACATATCTGGGGCAGTTTGCATGTTTATTTCCAAGCAAGAAGACTCACTCTTTTTAGTAGAGCATGTGCAGGTTTGCAGCCTATAAAGTACACCTTATACATGTTTCTTCAGAAGGAAACCCACAAAGTTCAGGGAGATGTATTATTTCATTAAGTGCGTATAGACCTATAGCTTTTGTGTTGTACAAACAAAGGGACAACACGTATAGGATATTTGTTTGTAGTCTTTCCAAAATAGATCAAAGATATGAGAAAACAAATAGCAATCCACAAAGAGGTTGAAACTATGTATGATCTTATCATACAGCTGGCAGCAACAGGTAGGAGCAGAAATTCATCTCAGATTTAAATGTCACAATCTATCCAATATTCATGGAGATGTTCATTCTCTAATGCTGCAGATTGTCATGCATAAAAAAAATCTTTCCCTGCATATGCTGGGAATCTGTAAGAACCTGTGGTAATCATGTTATTAGCTAGAAGGCAAACTTATGGCTATGGATTGTGCTTCCAGCACTAGTAAGTCTGAGATGTTGCTTAAGGACAAGAACTGACACACAAATCTGTATTGACATGAAGTAAGGTCTTAACATTATCAGTTACAGTTAAAATCCCTCTGGTGTAACATAGGGTCAGGATCCAGGGCACAAGGAAAGCTGTTTGCCTGCCCTGGAAGAAAGCCAAAGGCGACGGGATGCTACATGGGTTTATAACCACAAGGTGGCTCCTGGCTTCCAGGGAGTGAGGCTGGACTTCTTGCCCCTAATGTGGGCACACTCTACACCTACACAGTCTTGGGTCCCCTAAGGGGCAACACAATTATGGGGGGGGGGTGTATCACCCTGCCCCCTCACTTGGTACAGCACAAAGTGACAATCTTTTCCAGTGCTTTCTCAAATTTTCATTCCCCTCCCCAACTGGGAATATATTGAAAAAGTACATCCTCAAGGAACATGAAAGACACTGTACATTTTTTCAAAATTTCACAACAAAACATACAACACAAAGGTAAAAGTGAAAAACCTCTCACTGACATGTGGGAAGAAACTGCCTAGAAAAAAAAACAAAATAAAAAAACTTACCATGTATGGAACCTGAGCCTAAAGAAGATTTACTGAGCAGCTTCATTCCAACATCTTTTCTTTCTAAAATGCATTACCCATTCCTGGGACATTTATAGCCTTTTTCTTGCTTGACTGAAAGTGCCAGAAGCCTTTCAAAAGACTTGAAACCATGAAATTGACAGTGCAAAAAAGAAATTAATACTAAATCAAAAATTTACTAACAAATAAATTGGTTTGTATTTATTAGGGGTTTTTTACTAATATTTTTTTTACTAGCCCATGACTGGGTCAAGTGGACGGCCAAAACAAGATCAGTGGTCACCACCACCAAGTGGGACAAAAGCTAAGAAAAAGACAGAAAGGAAGAAAGAATTTGATTTGTATACCAGCTAGAGCAGTGTGAATTCACTAAGTGGTATATTAAATAAATTAATAAGAAAGCAAACTTTAGTGAACAGTTATGGCTCAGACATAAGCTATTGCCAAAACTACCTGTTGTTTGCTTGACTGTACATTTAGACGTGCCAGAAGTCTTTCAAGATCAGAGTAATCCCTAGGAGAAAAGATCAATGACATATCTATTAATAGCATATTACAGTGTCGCCTTTCCTCAACATGTGATGCAAACTAAATTGCACTGATGTTGATCTTTTGGCAGAAAAAGCAATTCGTACTATTGCCTCAGCAGCTCTGCTTTCGGCTCTGCTATGGTTGGATGGATTTCTTAGTCACCCATTGTTTCTATCAAACTGAAAACTTTAATAAACTTGGTGACCAGAGTAACAGTTACCAAGTACACATAGCATTTCAGATTAAACAGTTATGTTGGGCAGCTGGTGCAAATTCCACAGAGTCACTGCTGACATTTAGTGAAAAGCATAATACCCTTGAGGTGTGCTATCTGTTGCGTTTTCCGTGTTCTTCACCTTCTTATGATGATCAGGCATTGTATAACATTAGTTCATCATGAAGAACACATTCTGTCTTTCAACAGGAAAAAAAATATTAAGAACACCATTATTGTTCTGTTTGCAAGTACAACTTAAGACAACTTAAGAAGCAATAGAAAAACTCTATAGGGGAATAAAACACGGAATTTGTAACATACTGTATTAGTGATTGAAATATACAATCTGGAACTGAAAGCACCATTTTAAGTTAGCTATCCTACCATGTTAGAAATCACTTTAAAGCTACTAATACATTTCAAAAATAGCTTTGCTTTCTGCATGAGTAGGCAGGTTAATCCTGCTCAACAAACTCTCATTCAAAGTACATTTGGCTGCATAAAAATCGGCAAGTGGTTCTTTCAAATCTTGATCACAGACAGTAAAAATCCAGTTTCTTTTGCTGACTGTTGTTGTGTGAACAGAACTAAAGCTGAGTGGCCTGTAACAGACATACTGTATATTACTATTGGATATTTAAATGTCATTTACATATTCTAAAATATCAGTAGCTTCTCAACAAGACAAAAAAATAAAAATAAAAGGAATTGCTGATTTAAAAATCATTGGCCATGGCCACAACTGTTTACTTACATCAGCCAATAGCACTCCATCAATTTAAATCTCAGTAGCAAATTACTGCATACTGTATTAGGAAGTCTGTGTAGGAATTTACTGATGGACATTGAGTAGTGCAACTTAGTGTGCATCAGCACTGCCTAAGCTGACTTCTTAACCCTGTAGAAATTCTCCACCAGGATTTACACCCACTTTGTTGTGCCATTATAAAAAGGTAATAGGATTCCAGCCCATGCCTTGAACCTCATCTAGAACTGAAACATGACTTTTATCTGTTCATGTCAGAAGCACATGGTACAATTAATAAATATGCTAGACAATTTTTGCCCAATGATGGGCAACCTCAGGAGGATTTGGAGCGGCCATCAACTTCACGGTACATGTTGAGAAGCACAACGTAGAATGACATAACCCAATTGCATTTATTCTCTTGTACAAACATCCCCCCTTATTTCAAAGTACCGGTCTGTGAGTTAGCTGAAAAAAAATCTCAAAACATGCTTTCCACAATTAGCAAAAAGCTGCCAGGGAGCAGGCTTTTAATAACATGGATGTCAGTATGTGGATAAAAACTGATGCAATAACTTATGCTACACATTAACTGTGTGAGATAACACACAGGGGGAGATTAAGTCTGAATAAAATTAAGTCCTGTATACTCTCAGTATCATTTCAGATTTCAACAATTAAATTATCATGTAACTGTCCAAAGCTACATTTAATATTTGTTTAAAAAATGGAATGCAAGCCTGCAAGTCTAAATGATATTTAATGGACCAAAGACATTTAAAACTTTTTAGTTATGTATTCTAACGTCTATTCTCTGTCAGGTCCAGCTATTTATAATATAACGTAATAACGAGACATGCATCTGATCGAAGGGCTTTCTAGTGAGTCAAAGCTTATGGTAACAGGATAAATCCAATATTTAATAGAGATGCCCTATTGCCTATCGCCTAATTTTTATTTTTATTTTGGAGGGGGGAGGATCACTCAGTGCATGCTTCAGGAACACGTTGTTTTTACATGTCCCAGGACTACACTGAACTCTGAAAACAAGTTCTGGGATCGAGCGCAGGATCTTCCCTAAGAGACACTAACTAGGACGTCTTTCCTCCCCGTCACTAAATATGGGATGGTCTCAAGAGGAGGACGGACGGACGGAGGGAGGGAGGGAGGGGCTTCTCGGTGACGTCATCCATACGCCCCCTCCCCACTCCACTTACTTAACCGGGGTCGCTGCTCCTCGGCCTTAGTGTCCCTCCCCTCCTGGCAGCTCCGTTTTTAGCAACACGCCAGAAAAGTTTATCCTAGGGAAGGGTTATTATTTGCAATCCAAGCCTCCTCCCCCCCCAACCCCCCGGTGCCCGTTCAAGAGGATTAAAAAAAAACCTCCCCAGTTGAGCAAGCCAACTGACAGACGTCGCAGCCAATCAAGCGCCACTTTTGACCCAAACGGAGGCGTCATCGGCCAATGGATGGCCAGGTAGGGCTAGGCGAGAGCCCTCCGGGGAAACGGAAAACGCCGCCGCTGTTGTTGCCATAGGAACGGAAAAGCCGCGGCGCGCTCCAGCCCAGGCCGCGCGTTGGAAAGGATTGATATAATGTCGCCTTCAAGTCACGGTGGGAGGAGATGCGCTGACGTCACTCGGAGGCTGAGTCGGGCAGGCTCTCGGGGCTGATTCTCTGCCCTGAGAAGAGAAAGGGCGAACTCTGTGAGGCAGCTGCCAGAAAACACGTTGTTTTTTTTCGGAGGATGTTGATCTACATATTACTTGTTCGAAGTATGGGGTCTGCTGCTCAGCCAGTATTTTCCAGAGAGGGGAAAACTAAGTTTTGGTTACGGACAATGTGATGCAAAATCAATAATACAAATCTAGGGCAACTTCCATGTATAGCAAATTTTCGCCCATGAATGCCATATAAACCCCCATTACACTGGTGGCCATAGCATCGCTTTGTGCAAAAGCATTATATTAGGAACATTTATTTTCCATCCCTTTTCTGAAAGGGAATCCCTGATCTGGAGCTTCCCCTTCAGACCACGTCGTAGATCCTCCTGCTGGAGATGAGGATCTTGTTGCTTTCACAGAGTAACACCTTTGGTCTGCTCCGCTCATTTTAAACTGCAGATTGCCTGGCTTTGTGCCTACCTTGATGTTGGGACTCTCACTGCTCTGGTCCATGCACTTGGCATCTCCAGATTAGACTACTGTAGTGCTCTCCAATCCGGGCTGCCTATGAGGCTAATATGGAAGCTTCAGCTAGTGCAGAATAAGGTGGCCAGGTTATTAACAGGTACAAGATCATATCCTGTTCTGGCTGGAGTCAGGCCTTCTGGTGGTTGCCCCTTATTTTTGGAATTGCCTACCTATGGAAATAGGCTTCAAATATTACTTTCCCCATCTTAGGGCTTTTGTACTTCTGCAAAACTTGGTAAACTGGTTTTAGTACATGCAAACAGGATCTCAACTATTAAGTGCTACTGAGAAGACTTTGAATGGCTTTTTTTCACCCCCCCCTTTTTTTTTCATGTTCAATTTCAATCAGTTTCCAGGTCCTATACAGCTTGCATGAGATGGGACCTTCAAGGGCTTCCCCATGTTTCCTCTGTTTCTGCAAGCTGTAACTGCCCCATCCATTGCTGTCCTCTTTTGTGTGTGGACTGTGTTGTTTTAGCTAAAAAAAAGAAAAGACTAACACCTGAAGAACTGAAAGCAGGGTTTCAACCTATAATGCAATGGTGTGGACTTACTGAAATGAGCAAAACAATATCTTCAAAACAAATTCCCTTTACTCATCCCGGTGATATTTCTTTGTGAGCTTTAAGCTAAAATGTAATGTTTGCAACTCCATAAAAAGTGCATCTCCTTTGCTCAGAAAGAAAAGAAATAAAAACTTTCTGTTCAATTTATTCCTTTAAAATGCAGGTGATCATTGCCAGGCAGTGGGAGAAGAATGTTCTTGCAGTATATATCTGATAGAAAACAGGGGAAACAAAACACTACTCATCCAAGCAGATTCATGTCTTATAGTTCACCTTGGTTTCACATCACCTGGTCTGAACAGGCTCATTAGGTGGACAGTGGCCTGATTAGGCTAGTTAGCTGGACAATGTCTTGGGGTGCATGAAAGTCCCACCTATGCAACCCTTCCCAACATCATTAAGTGTGGGTCATTAGCTGTGGCCTTCTTGGTGAAGTGCTTCTGATTGGTCTGGGGATAGATGAAAGGACAGAATAAATGGCAGACAAATTGTACCTTTGTCCCCCCACCTCTATTGAGAGAGGGGTTTTCAATACATGCATGGCTTCCCTGACCCCCCTCTCGAACCACCTATCTTCTGTCTAATATGTGTACATTTTCATCTTTGAATGAGTGTCCTTTGTCCTTCAAATGAAGGTACACCGTTGATTATGGTCCTGAGCTGTTGCCCCTACTGTGTTGAGCCATCCTCTTGTTTAGTGGCTGTTTGGTTTCGCCAATGTAGAGCTCTGCACACTCCTCACTGCATCACCACTAAGTTTCTTCAGAATGATGAAGCTGCTTGGATGCGTACCAACACGTTTCAATCTCACAAGAAAAGAAGTCCAGTTGCCATGACTTACCTTCCAGGTCTATTACAGTAACATTTTGTTCAGATGCAAATAAGAGCATCATTCAAGTACGGCAAATTCTTACATCACAAAGAAAGAAAATCAAGGGGGCGAGTATAGGAAAATCCATTCTGAACCTCCTGTTGATGTCCGAGACAGCAATTGGCAAGAGTGACAGAATACATATATGACATGTCCTTGTAATTATTTTTATCTCCCACAAGTGAATGACTGCTATTTGCTCCTTAGAAACATGCAAATTCACTCTTCTTTTGAGATCAATGAAATATGTTTGTCTTCTTTTCATACTTTTCACTGCCCCTCAAAAGGGCAAGATTTTGCTAGTTTAGCAGAATACAAATTGAAACTGCAAGATTAGTGTTATAATTTATAACAATACCAAAATATATTAGATTTGATTAAAAGTTTCCTCACTGGGTTTTGCAGTACTTAAAGCATATGACAATATTTATTTATTTATTTATTTTTTTCCATACTGCACTGATTTTCCTGAAGGAACTCTAGGCGGTTTACATAGAGGGCAAACAACATAATAAAAAAATACACAAATGACTGGTTCAGTCAGTAGTCAAGTAATGAATAATAGTAAGTCAGAAAGACTAGGGAACAGCAAGCATTTGTAGCAAAAATGCTAATCTTAGAAACCAACATACAGCAGTATAGAACTGGAGAAAAACCACACCATTAAAGTCAGTGACATTTTATTGCCTTTTCCCAACACTTTGAAACATTACAAAAAATAGTTTTTACAACTATTGTTAAACAAATTGCACAAGTTGGATTTTTTGCATTATTGGAGAAAAATTTGTAGGCATATAAAGTAATAAAATATTGTTTTTAACTTTGAAACAGTGTTAAATTGCTTTGGATTTTATTATAAAAGGAAACAGCATGTGTAATTAGAAAAAAGTCATAAAAATTGGAATAAAGTGTGGAGTTACACCTTGATTCAAAGTACAAGTTTTGTTCATCTAGATTCTTGAAGACTGGAAGACACATTTACAAAACAAAACATTAACAGCAAAATATTAAAGGAGGCATCTCCTGACTAATAAACTGCATTATAAAAATCTAGCTATTAAATAAGTTACTTCAAGACTGCTAAATAGTGACAATATGTACTAAATATGAAAATCTTTATTTTCACACCAATTATTGTACCAAATTTCCTATAATTGCCCAGTGTACTAAAAAGTTACAAAATGAAATATATACAAAAGAGGAAAATTGCAAGACAAATATCATGTGTTCAAATTAACAAGTAAAGATTGACATGAAACTATGGATCTGTACATTTACTAAATTAAATGGTTAGTCAAAACATTTGTACTGTAAGTAATGGATGGCAACTACATGGTTACCTAATTCTAAAAATATTAAATTACTGACCAAACTTAATAAAATCAAAATTAATTCAATATATTGTGCTAATGACGAACAGACTTTGAACTGGTGACTTCAAGACAATTTATTTACAAAATATATAATACATAACCCCTTTAAACAATGCAGACCAGTGCATTTTTATAATGCACTGCATTTATCCATGGCATTGTATACCTATCTTCACAAAGGGCACATTTTATTAGACTACTGTACATAGAGATAAATGTATCTAAAGCAAAAGGAGGGAATGGTTTTTGAGTGTTAAGTGACTAACATTCTTTTACACACTATCTGATATACCTTTTGCTGATTATATGGTAATCTGGAATAACTTGCGTTGAAATATGAAATGAGGCAAGCAAAGGATAATGGGTACTCTGGATATATCCAGAAGTGAACTCTTCAAGTTCCTACATCTAAAGCACTGTTAAATTGTTTATATGAAGTGTAACATTGAAAAAACTTTACTTAAAGATGTCCATGTATGAAAACTGAAACATCTTTGTAAAACACACTTTAAAAAATGTTTAAAAAAAGATCAAGAAAAGCAAATTTCCTGGGAAGGCTCTGCATCTATTTGTACAGTGAAGTAGAGGTGCTTCCAGGTAAGGCTTTTATTGCATAATCACTCTGCTCAAACATGCTAGCTTACAAAGGTTTGGATCAGAGTGTGTTCTACTTGTGGTTCTCATGGGTCTTCCCACTGTCCATTATTTTTCCTTCCAGAGATAACAATCTGGGAAAGGAAAAAACAATACCTGAACAATGCCTTTTGACTGGGCGCACTAGAAACCCATCTTGGAAACGCACTAGTTTATTCCCCAGGAGATAATCAAGGCATTCACAATTGTTGAACTATTGATTCTATCAGTACGATGCAAATATACTGGCTATAAATTAGGTCTCACCCTATGGTGATTCAGTGCACAGTAGATTTTTCATTTACATCTTTTAAGGCAACATTTATATCTATGTACAGTAAAAACTATGTCATTGTTTTACTTTAATACTATCATTTTTAATTACAATGAAATGATGTTTATAAAAAGCAAAATAAGAAGTAGATGAATTCAAACAGAATTACCAAGAAAATTCTCAGCATGTTGTGAGATTTATCTGGTATAAAAGATATTAAATGTATACAACAATATATTAATAACCCATATTGGAAATGTCAGGGTAAACAGCATTGTGAGTAAATGATGTTTCTGGCAGTGGAAAGCATTTTTATATACCGGTAATTTAAATCATTTTAATTGTAAGTATGTTTAAATTTTCATTTAAATTACCAAGACTATTAACCCTTTGACACTGAAAAGTTAATATTCACTGTTCAGTATTATGGGATTATGCATTTTGAAAACAAAGGGTTACAATTCAAGACAATCTGTTTGGGTTTTGCAAATCATTATCCATGGTTCTGAAAGCAAAAAATCTGAAGTAATCAAGACAATTGCAAACAACTCTGTGAATGCTACAAACATGATTCTCCTTTCATTGTACCAAGAGAAAGTTTGCAAATAAAAGCTATTTCTGAAACCTTAAAAACTTAACATGTTTATTTGGGGGTGTTTGTAAGCTTTCTTTAAAATTGCTGCAATTTTTAAAAGTTTCAACTCACATATATGATGTGGTGATAAGTGAAGGATAGCCATGATTTTCAAATAAAGAAAAGAGTGCATGATTACAGAAGGCACAGGCTGTCATTGTGGAATGAAAATTATCACCAAGAAAACTGTTCTTAGTATTTCATATCAACATTAAGATGTAATCAAAAGCTACTTTGATGCTACTCAAATATCAGCTGTTTCTCTTAATGGCATTACTCACCTTCCTTTTCATGCCCCCCCCCAAGAAGTTTTGAATTTACTCAACAACATATTTGTTAATGTAAAAACTGGTCACTAATGATATTTTACATGCTGTTTCAAAATTTTATATTTCCATTGCTTGTTCTGTTTTTAGCTATGCAACCATTTTTATTTCTCTTTGATGCCATGCTACAGATTACCTCTGAAGCGCCTTCAATTTTAAAAGCAGTTTACTCTGAGGTACAGTGATTTACTACCTGGAAAAGTCAACCATACTGCTAAGGTTTGTGATCTAACAGCAGACAGTGCAAGTGACCAAAATTTCCATATTCCAAATAAAATGTTATGTGGATTAGAGATACAAAGATTGTCAGAAAAGAATTAGGAATTTATTTAAAATAAACTAAAATGGTATATAAGTTTATATTAACATTTTATAAGGTGTTAGGAACTGCCAGGTTTATTGTAATGTGTTGTTTGATTTTCATAGTAATAGTATTCTCCTTTAGCAACAATTGATTGCACACTGCTGGGCAGTCACAGAAAAAAATATGGGAAAGAGCACAGCTTTCTGGAAACATCCCTTTGATAGGTAAGCAGCAATGGACGTGAGTACTCCATTAACAACCTCAAAGACAAATCCATGCCATTTGCATATAGTCAGTCAACAGCAACATGCTTCTACAGTGCTACCTAACTATCCTCTACTCCGTTTGTCATTAAGGATGTATTTCCTTCTCCACTCTCTCTTAGGTTACTATGAATGTTGGCTTTAAGCAACATGACTAGAGATGGGCACAAACTGGTTTGTCTCCATTCGTTATGGAGGTGTTGATGCTCCCCTCCGCAGCTCCTCAGCTTCAAATAGCCACGAATCCAGTGCTTGCAACAGCTCCAGCTTCTCTGCCCCACCCTCTTGGCTCATCATCCTCTTAGACAAAAGGGCAGAGCAGAGAAGTCTGAGCTGCAGCCAGGAGTGCAGAAATCATGTGAGAAGCTTCCAGAAGCCAGCAAACTGGGCCAGGTTAGTGGCTGTTTGAAGCTGAGGGGAGGGGAGCATCAGCAACTGTGTTGCTACTTTAAAAGGCAATACAAAGCAGTTTGCACCCATCTCAAGTCATGTTGAAAGACTAGATGGACTAGTTCATGCCCATCAATCAAACTGGTAATATTAACATATATATTAACATACAGATATTGTTCATTTCAATTGAGTGTAAACTTTACTTATTTTGTTCTCATGGGTTTGAATAAAACATTGCAAATGTTTCTCCTTGCTGAGAAAGATTACAATATTTTTTGCTCTTGTTTCAAAGTTTGGAACTTAAAATGTTTTCTATGCAAAACATTGCATTTAGTGCAAAATGCAGAATTTTTATGGAATTTAAGTTTTTTTCAAACAAAAATGCAAGTTTTGTGCAATATAACATATTTTTTACTTTTTGTTGGCAAATACTGTTCCTTACAAAAAAGCTGGTCCTTTCACTGCCAAGCAGGTGGCAAAAATCTTGCAATGGTTGACCATTTTTATTATTTCTTTTTTACAAGGACGAGAACATATGTGTGCCTTTGTTCCATCCTTTTATAATACTGCCAATGAAATAAATGGAGATTACAAGTAAAATCACAAAGTTTTGTTTAATTTAACTAAACATTGGTGACCTGTCATTTTATGCAACTAACTTCAATAAGCTATTTTAATAAAACAATATCCTTTCAAAATTATCCTCCGTTTTTAATTTGCACTTGAATGATTTAGCTTTTACAATGCTTATTCATTATCTAATGCTTTGCAGGTTATGGTCATAGTAACAACTTATGTTCTTAAGTAGAGAAAACTGATATTCCTTCAAGAAAACAGGAGTGATTTGTGATCTTTCATGAATGAAAGGTGTCCTTCCCTGGCCCTGCAATTCATGGAGGAAACAAAGGTCCAATGAAGCTTTGTTACTGGATGAACTCTACTGCCAACTTCTATATTAATATGACTAGACTAATTTATTAGAACACTGTGGGAAGTGGCCCCTGAAGGCTGTAACGGCAAAGGAATAAAATCACCATTCATTCCCACCTGCATAGGTGGAACTGTGGTGTAAATCTGACTCCAGCCCACCGCATTTTGATAAACTAGTGCAACAGACAAAAAAGGCAATGTGCTATTTCATATCATCCTATTAACTGAAAAGCAATTATTTTTATTACTTAGTAAATGGTAAAACATGGTGTGTGACAATATTATATAAGAGACTGAAACCAGATGAGAAACAGCTTTTAAGAACATGATTTGACTTCTGAAATATTGAAGGGAAAAATACAGAATAAAAATATTGAAGAAACATGGTTGATACACAAACCGTGATGGTATTCAATTTTTAATGAGTAGTCTCTCAGCAAAAAATAATTTTATTCACAGTTCAAGAAAATAAAAATATTTTTAATAAATGTGACCTTACTTTTAATTGTTACATATCTAGAGAAGTGTGATGGCTTACTGGCTCCCATTCTACTAGTTTCCTTAGTACGTCACAGATTTTTGTGACATGCCTAAAGCTCTCACACATACATCACTAACATTAGTATTGAGAGACTGTGTCATGTCACATTCCCAATACCATTTCTTACTATTGCAAAAGTTCTCCATATACAATAGAACTATGGAAATTCAGATTCTCTTATTTTCAATTCAATTTATTTTTATGCACATTTACTCTGCTACATTTTAAATTAGGCTAGATGTTCAGTTACAGTCTCCAATTTAGAAATTAGTGGCCATGGTAAAACATTTTAAATATTCCAGATCATGATTTCTACACCATTTGTGGTGGAAAAGCCATTTTACAGAAATGCATTGAGGAATATTCAAGTGAATCTGCATTTTCTGAACAAGAAATCTCAACTACTTATATAACATGTGTTATCTTAAAAACCAAACTGAAATACTGGTTCTAATTTTATACCCTCAGTTTTATTTTAAAACTAATTCGATTGTGAATAGACCCACTGAATTAATTGCTAAGTACTAAGTCAACACTTATTAACTGAAATAATTCAGTATGTCTACTCTAGGTTAACACTACCAGATGTCTGATTTTAGCTTCAAAGGTCACACTATATTTGTAGTTCTTCAATATTAAGGTAGAAAAGCAAAGTCATAATGGATACCAAATTTGTATGAAAACATTACTAAAAACAGACTATTGTTTATGTTAACATTTTAAATACAGAAACTGAAATTTAGATCGTGCGATCTCTGTGACAACCTATAGCCTTTTATTAGTGGACTGTCTTACTCATTGCAGTGGAGGCAACATAATCTTCACAAACACATCACATGGAGAGGGAAACCTAATTACAGAGTACTGAATATGGGTTATTATATGATGGATTAAGAAATAAAACCAAAAAGTTAAACTCAGCAGTATGAGGCTGGAGTTCTTTTCTTTTAAAAAGACAACAGAGTCTAGTAACACTATACTAATTTATCGCTCAGGGAATATATTTCTAAGTATAAATCTCCAATAAAAACAACATAAAATCAAAAAGGACCCCAAACACAGTCATTATTGAGATGGCACGCTGGATATTTGTTTCAGGGAAGGTGATATAAAAGTACACTTTTGCAAAAACCCAAACAGTAATTGCCTGGAAATAGCTCTTGTATACTGCAATAAATTAAAAACAGCCATATACTAAATATTTATACACAATGCAGACCAATAATTTAAAGTTAAACGTGATTTGACATACTGTATATTGATAACTAAAAATTAACTTTAACTTTCCTATTTAAAAAAAATTCAACATTCCATTAAAATAAATATCTTATAGAGTGATTGCCTCTTCTTTCTCATCTGTAGCTTGTAGCTGCAAATACAAGGTCCACAATTCAAATTCTAGTACTTGAAAGAAGCTTGGAAGTCACTCTTTTACAGTATATCCTATAAAATGATTGATATCTTCACTCACTTCTATAGTGAGGTTTCAGCATCTATGTACTTTGCTGCAGGTGGTTTTTCAATATTTATAGTCACAAACTCTTCTTTTTCAGAGCTGTTAGAGAAGCAAATGAATATAGAAAATAGTCAAAACTTGTAGTATTTATTTCATATGTAATGTATTAATTCTTAGCTATTATGATGTACACACACATGCACACACACACTTGTTAACATATCAGTGAGCATTGAACACATCAGCATATTTTAGCTTTTGAACAGTGACTTGGATGCAGGATTCCCCCCCCCCCCCCAATTTAAAGAACATTCAAGTCACAAACTTAAGAACTCATCTCAATCTAGGACATCTGGGAGCAGCAGATGACAGCAAATCATTCTTTCATTTCCTTTCTCATACATGTAAGGAGGGAGAGTGGCCTGACTGTCTCTTAGGAGGGAGGAAGCACTGACGAAATTGTTTGGTTTGCTCCTTTGCCCCCCTCTGCGTTAAAGGGAAGCAACAGGCAACATATGGTGAATGAAGCTCTGTTGCACAACTTTACACGACATCAAGCTAAGGATGCAATCAGCCAGTGCTTCTGTAGGCTCCCTAAGGATTCAAATACCAGTAGAAATGAGAAGTGGAACAATTCAATTCAGCCCTTTAGCTAGGCACCTTGTGGTGTCACAGGAAAGTCCACTGATGATTTCAGAGGTGTGATGGGTGGGAGAAGCTACCATACCAAACAATGTCAGTTTTCCATCCCTACTCTAGAGCAAATCACTACTCTAGTCCAGATTAGAGGAACTATTTTGCTATTCTTAGGATCTGGTTTTGAGGTGCCCATCTCCCTCTCTGTTAGCTCTTAACACCCACCATTTCACTGTTCAAAAAGTCAACTCATACTTACCAGCGTACATTCAACTATGAATGTATAGTCAGACTAATAGATTTTACAGTTAAACAGACAAAGCAGAATCAGAAAAGTAAAAGCAATTAGAAGCTACCTCATGTTAGATCTTGCTACTTTGGGATTCTCTGTGTTCATGGAAAGAGCCTTCCATTGTGCTGTTTTGGCCATTTCATCTGATATGTTTACAACAGAAGGATCAACACTAGACAACAAACACACTTTCATTAGTATTCCGTGCTTTGCAATACTTATGTATCATGCTGTTTATATCACTTGAGCCTTGGGTTTTCTATTTACTCAGCCACTAATGATTTGTAATATAAAATATTGCATTGCAGATCAATGTATGTAATAGCAAATATTCCAGTTAAAACATATTTCTAATATAAGAAAATAGTTTTCATTACTAATTCTAATAAGTCTGTTTTGAGAACTGATGCCATTTTAAAAACTGATCATCTTTTACCTTTTCATAATTTCTCTTTTGGAACATACAAACAGCCAAAAGATTCATGTAAGAATCTCTGATGTTCATTTTCTGTGTCACATGTTTTGTTATTCTAAGTATACCAGGCTAAATTATGCAATGGTACTTTGCAAAATACTTTAAAAACAAAGTTTCTACAATAAATTTAAAGGCAAATTCACAACTAGCCAATGATGGCTAAAAGAAAATAAGGAGTCTTAACATACTGTGCAAGACTCCTAAAAAGCCTTAATACAAGAGTGGCATGTAGCTTTTAGCAAATCAAACCTGTAGTATGGCTATATTTTTGCTGAGTGTAACCTGAAAGAGTAAGATTTGAATGAAGATTTGTGGTAGCAAGGGGTTTTCCTGGAATAATGGGTTAAGGGTTGCAGATATGTATCTTTGTCCCAAGAAAAAGTTAGTTTACTTTGAGAGTTTGAACATAAAAGGCTTTATGCTTTTACAATGATCTGCACTTGTCTTTTACTCCCTCTCTCCCATTCCAAGCAAAAGCCTCCACTAAATCTTGAAGTACTGACTGACTCATAATAAAGATTGGATTTAAAAGTACAATGGTACCTTGTAAAAAGGAATTAATTCATTCCAAATGAAATTATGTTAAGCAAATTTTCCTTTATACAAATTCCCATAGGAATACATTGAAAACTGAATAATCCAATTTTTATGTTGTACGGATTTTCCCCATAGGCAATTATGTTAAGCGAATTTCCCCTATCTCTGGAATGTTTTATGTTGTACAAATTTTATGTTATACAAGCTGTTTGCTATACAAAGGCCCACTGTAAATTTAAATGAGCACATGCTACTTTGGGACTACTTTGCATAACGTCCATTGCATTATCATTTTTTCTCAGTACAAAAAACTGCATTTCTATGTGCAAAGATTAATTACTATATGGAGTGGGGGGAAAGTTTCTTCTAGTCTTGAGTAGCTGGTAAATATTTGGCTCAGTTAACCTGAATTTAGTTTCTTTAATGCTTTCCATAGTAACCATGCACAGTTAACAGGCTAGGCAGAACTGACCAAAAGTGCATCTTCTCCCTGAGAACAGCTGGTTGAAAGTGAGTCATCTGATCTGTTCAAAAGGGTTGTGTGAATAAGATATAATTTAATACAGACAGCTACATTTAAGACATAGTGACATCTCAACTTCTTCATTCCTCTTTCTCAGGTAGGTGAATTCCAGATCTTTATGTCAGTGTCCATTCAACATTGTTAGCATATATATTAACTGAAAGATTAGATACAGAGATATGTAACAACCAAACTTATCAAAAATAGTAGATATATATCACACCTGTATTTTAGAGCTTTCACAGGAATCTGTAACACTTCGCCTCTTTCAAATGGAAGGTGTACAGTTTCACTATCCACTGTATGAAACATTCGTTCAGCTTCCTGAAAGTTACACATTATCCAATACAAATTTTAAGAAATATGAACAAGGCATGCTAAACAAGGCCTTGATTAAAACTTAGTTTTAATAGAGAGCTACTGCAATTATTATATTCTGGTTGCTGTTATAGCATCTTAACTGTACAACATTCTCCTCCCTCTGCCCTGCTCTTACTTCATATTTAGGGCATAAAGTTGGAAGCACTATGTGAAGAAATCCACACCTGCAGTAGAGCTTTATGACCCCCTCCCCCACCCTTTCTGGAAACTATTCCCGTGTCATTTAACAAACATTTTCAACTCCTGAATAAATTTCAGTAGGAGCATTCAATGGTAGAATGTGCACTACAAAACACAACTGGAAGAGACACCAAATTTGGATATTGTTCATGAACCATAAATATGTAAAATGTCCATAGGAGAGTTCTAGATTTAGCATAACCATCTACTGCACTATTCTCCTAATGACTGGGATATGTATACCTGTGGGATGCATGATGGTGAAGTATTATGAAAACAAGTGAAAGAGTGACTTTGTCTATAATCAGGCATCACTACATACCACTTGTCTAAAGACATGTCTCCCATTGCACAGCAACTTCAAGTGTGGTTTAGGGAAAGTCTGAGTATTTGCAGGGCCCTGATAGCTTGAAATTACTGAATACAAGGTCTTTTCTGAGGATTATTAATATGGCTTGTGTAGTTTGTATTTATGTCCAAAGGAAAATAGGTTAATAGTCTGCTTCTTTTATTCACCAAGATCATACGCAAAAGGAGCGGGAGTCCCAACACTACTTGCAAAGCCCAGCTCATGTACTGGGGCTTTTCAGTCGTTTCTTCCATTGATAGCCTCCCACTACCATGCAAAGTCTGCACAAGTTTCAGGAAACATGATGGGGTGAAAAGAGCTCTTAAATAAAAAGTACATGAGTTTTATAGACAGCCAAAGGTTAAGTTCACAAATATATTATGTGTTACTCATCTCTATTAAACCAACCACTTCCATAGAAATTAAACTCCACTTTGCATATACTAGTAGAGATTTTAAAATTTCACATAATTGGGAAGGCAAGCAATGTATCGTGCAACCCAGAACAGCTCCTGGTCTGGCCCTGGAGCTCGTGGAGTTCAGTACTGGAATGGTCCAGGGCTAACAGGCTTATACTGGACCAAGATAAGACAGATATTTTGTTCTGGGGGGTTGCTCCAAAAGGCGAGGGGGGTTGTCCCTAGACTGGATGGCACTGACCTCCCATTTAGGGACCAAGTGTGTAATCTGGGCATTCTTTTGGACCCAGCTCTTTCCTGGGAAACCCAGATTGCTGCCGTGTCCAGATTAGCATTCAATCTGATGAGGCTGGCTGCCCTACTCTGCCCATACCCTGTCAAGGTTTCCCTCAGGACTTTGGTGCAGGCTTTGCTCATCTACCAAATTGACTATGGCAATGTCCTCTACATAGAACTTCCCTTGGGCCTGATCCAGAGACTTCAATGGGTCTAGAATGCAGCAGCCAGTCTAATGGTGTGTGTGAGCAAATATGACCATATCATCCTGGTTTTGGTGAATCCTGGTTCCGGTACACCTTCACTGGCTCCCATTGAGTCCTGGATCAGGTTCAAGGGGTCAACACCAACATATAAAGCCTTCCATGGTTTGAATCCATTTTATTTTTCAGAATATATCTCCTTAATGTCACAAGATCTTCCCAGTCAGGGCTTCTTCAAGTGGCCACCCCAAAGAAGGCCCGTTAGTCCTCTAAGAGTGCTTTACAGAGAGGTATTCCACATAGATCCTGGCTGAGTATTTATTTCTTCCCCATCCAATCTTTTTTTTTAATGTCTTGAGCCACCTTCTTTTACAGTGGTACCTAGAATTACGACACTAATCCGTTCCGAATGCACGTTCGGAAGTCAAATTATTCATAAATCAAACAGCGGTTTCCCATAGGAATGCACTGAAAATCAATTAATCCGTTCGGATTAAGTTTGGATGCCATGTCTTCTTTTAAAAGCAGCCACACTTTACTGATAAATATAAATTAAGACTTACTTCCTTTGCCTTTTTCTTTTTGTCATCTTCCTTCTTCTTCTTACTTTCTGGCATAAGATCATCAAGCCAACTAAGCTCCCGCTTGGTGAAACACAAATCCATAAGCTTCCGAATAAAAACTAGAGCTAACACCTTTAAAACAAAATTTAAAAATAACACCTAATCACATACAGGTCAGAACATCAATAAAACACACAACTAATATAGACTGTGTTACATGGACCATAAAGGCATGGCACAATGGGTTGAAATAATAAAATAATTTCACTCTGTTGTGCATGTTGAAGTAATATATTACAATCCAACAAAATCTGAATGGACAACTTACCATCATAGGAAAAACAACAGCTGCCGCTGATGCTTTAATTGCCCACAGAAGTACAAGGCAAGTAAGCTGAATTACTGTAAATATGTGGACCTTCCAAAGTGGCACATAGCGCAGGTAGATCAAATCAGGCTGATGTTTGGCAGGCATTCCAAATAATTTGATACGATCAAAAAACTAAATTAAAAACAAAAAGCCCGAACATTATCCCCGAGGGAAATGCAATAATATCAAAAATGTAAACTGTCACTTGAATGTACAAAAATATTTGCCTAGATTATATAATGATCAAATGCTTTAAGTATTAACTTACAAGAGCTGTAACAATGGATGAGAACTTTATAACTTTGCTAGTTAAATTTACTGATGTATGTGAATGATATTTTAGAGTGTGAACATTTCTACTGCAGCAAATATGGCTCTAGCGAGGTCACAGATAGAGATAAGGAAGATTTCTTTACCCGTAAGCTGCTTTCTTTAGCTGATCTCAGCTCCCAATGCTGGGACAAGAGAGCAGGGAAAGCTCTGTTTATAGTTTCTTTGCAATCCTTAATCCATCCCCAAACCTCTGTTAGTAAATTTTTTTGCCTTACCTAAGATTAATATTTTCCTTCATCCCATCACAGAACTTCTTCTTACACCTAACACTATTCTAGGCACCAACTAGGCACCAACTATCTTTGAGAGAGTTGAGAGTTAAATCCCAATTACATAATTAAAAATAGAACTTGCCTGAATGCCCCTTAGTGATGATGCTCCCATGTAAAGAAAAACACCATACAAAACTGGCATTGGAATAAACTGTGGAGAAGATCACCAAGTTTAAATTCAAAAATTGATATTTAAGGATGCATTCCTTAAACAAAATGATAAAACAACATTTTCTCAGACTGGTGTGCTTAATTCACATTGGAAAAAGAAAATGAATTCACCAACAGGACACAGGGTTTCACAATTTGCTGTGCATACATACTTCAAATTGAAAACTTTCATACTTTAAAAGTAAAAAAATGAATATGAACTAAACTCACAATTTCAAGAAATTTTGCATTAAAGATAAATGAAAAAAATCCAAGTGCAACTATGGTAAATATCCTGGCCAGATAGCCCAGTGGGCCTAGGTGTGAACCCTAGGTGTTCGGAGTTCAATCCCTCACTATGTCTCATAGGGTAATAGCAAACCCAGAAGACAGGAACAGTAAACCGCTTCTGAGTCCTCAATAGCTAAGAAACCTAGAAAGAGTCACTGAATGTTGGAATCAACTTGATGGTACATAATAATAATTATTATTACAGTAAATATCACAATTTCAGTTTCCTGCTTTCACTTTCATGGTTCTCGCAGTTGGACCAAATGCTAGACACATGCCTAGGAAGTATCTGCAGCAGTTCCTTCTGTTACAAACAGGATTGAAAACCTGGCACCTTACATATGTTCACAACAACTACCATAATTCCGCACTACTGCCCTCTCTCATTAAGGCTTATGTGAACTATAGCTCAAAATACCTAAAGCAAAAAGCAAAGTGTGCTGCTTATAGATTGCTTCATAGTGCTTGAAGCACTCTCTGGGCAGTTTACAAGTAATTATGGAGGCTACACATTGACCCCCCCCCCCCCCCGAGAGCTGGGTAACCACTTTAGTGATCTCAAAAGTATGGAAGGCTGATTGAACCTTGAGCCTGCTTCCTGGAAATGAACCCCAGATCACAAGCCCAGCTGCAGCTGCAGTACAGCAGTCTAACTAACCACTGCGCCATAAGGCTCAGTAACATTCCAAGCTGTCAACCCTTGTGTTATGTAAAAAACAGATGGGGTGGGGATGGTAGGAAGATGGCCAACACAGACAGAGTTGTTCTGCTTTAGCTGTCTACCGACTAGAATTCCAAAAGAAATATTTCGAGATTATGAGCCATACTCAACTCTACTACTATGTGAGAGGGGAAAAGCCTGAGCCAGAACACATGGAGTTATAGCTGATATATATTAAATATAGGTAAAAGCCGTAAGAAGGACATAGACTGATAGTTTAACAATTACTCTTGGTTCATTTACCACTGCAACAGGTATTTGGTGGTTCAGTTCATTTACCACTGCAACAGGTACTTGCCCTGCCTCCTCCAGGACCTGCTTCTGAATGGGCAGCTGCCAGAGGTGGCTGGGTGATGAATCACCAAACATCTGCTGTGTGGCAGTGAATGAACCAATTTTTATCCATAAGTAATGTAAAAGCTAGCCTAGTCTCCTAAGGTAGGGATTTCTAGAGGTTGGAGGCCTTGTTCAGGCTCTAAAACCCAGAAGGATAGGCTGACCCTGACTAAGCACTATCCTTCGGCTGCCAACAAAGGCATTAAAACAACAACAACAACAACAACCAGGAAGACTGCAAACTAGTGCTAATAACCCAGTTTAAATTGGAAGCATCCTAAAGAAAGAAAAAACTATTGTTGAAGCATTTGACTATGATATTCAATAAACCACTTTCGTTCTCCAAAACTCAAGAAGTGTGTGTTTGTATCATATAGGACAGTGTTGGTGAACCTGTGGCACGGGTGCCAAAGGTGGCACTCGGAGCCCTTTCTGTGGGCACCCAAGTCAATCAATTTCCCCACTTTTTAAAGGCAAAATTAGGGGCCTCGACTTATACTCGGGTTGACTCATACTCGAGTATATACGGTAAATTGCTGTATTTGGCACTTTGCAAAAGGTTAGTGGGTTTTGAATCACAGTTTGGGCCCTCGGCCTCTAAAAGGTTCACCATCACTGATATACGAGCAAGTCTCCTTGTCTAAAGCACATCTTTCTACTTTGGCCGATTTTAGCAAAGCAAGGTCAACTCCTCCAGGACCTGACCACAAGCAGTTTATGAACATGCAAGGTTATATAACATTGCAGGACAAAGTTGTTTTTTCTTACCTTTAATACAGAGGTCATGAACACTGAGAGTCCCATCAGAACAAAGATCATTAATCCTGTCACCCTTTGTTCGCGGATACCCAGAAATTTTGGCTGTTCTCCTGGAGCAGAACACTCTGATTCTACTTTTAAACTGTTGACATGACTTATGGAAAGTACAGTTGCAGCAACAAACCATGGCAATCCCATAATAGAGCATATACCTAACATAACACCAACCATGAGCAGATCAAGGTGATAGCCACAACCTTTCTGTGGAGTGAAACATAGTTGTGTTACATTGTAAACAAACATCACAGCAAATATACATTTGGAAGAATCTGTAGAATTCTTACACAAACATTTGTTACTGATATGTATTTATTATAAAATTTATGAAGCACTAAGGTCTTGCTTCACAATCCAGCATGTAAAAAATAGGAATCTAGTAATTAATAAAATAAGAATAGGAGTGAGCTTGTTTCAAGTCAGAACAGTGAAAAACATCCTATACAATTAGAGAATCAGATTTTTTTAATCCAGTGACTGAGGACCTTCAGTATATTAAAAATATAATGGTTCCAAAGTGAGAGGAAAAAGGAAAGAACAAAAATTAAAGGCTAACCTCAGGTAGCTGTGTGTCTTTGTTGTCCCTTACCAATAAATATAAAAGAATGAAGAAATATGAACCGAAAATACTCTAGTTGAGATGTGAAAACTAATTTCAATGTAAGATTTTGTGGATTGCAATCTACAAAGGTTCATACAGAAATAAATCCATTACTTTCAAATGTGCCAGAAGACACTTTCTGTAGTTTTATTTGTATTTTTAATGGCTGATCTGTATTTCAAGCCTGTAGTAAATACATTGTGATCTGTGTTTCACTGTAGTAAATACACTAGCTCAGTTTACAGATATAAAAAGACAGTGCCAAATATTTATTTTGACACTATCTCTCCTTGCTGAAGCATTCTGGAGAATTCAAATGCTCACCTTATTTATAACCTATTAGCAATCCAGCAAAGCTCTTACCAGTCCAGAACCTAGCTTATATGGATGGATTACATGCCTACCCCCCCCAAGGCATGTTTATGTTAGCTGGTTGGAGATTTTAATGGTTTTGGCTCCTGGCTGAGGAGGCAAAAGTTGGGAGTTTTTCTCACTGTGCCTCCTAAGGCAAAAGTGAGTGTGTGTGGTCTTGGCCAAGCTGCACAATCCGAAGGTATAGTGACCGCCCCCTGCCTATTGCAGGCGTTAGGGACCTGACCCGACCCGGATAACTGAAAATCTGTGATATGCAAATGCAGGTCGGGTCGGGTCTGGGGGCCCCTAACTGGGGGATCTCCAAATGGGCCTGCAAGGGTCTTCCCAGGCCTTCTGGAGGCCCCAAAAGGGACTTGAGAAGGCTTGGGAAGGCCCTCACAGGCCCGTTCAGAGCAGCCCCGGTCCTGGGGTAAGTATGGGAGGCCTGAAACAGGCCTTTCCCCTAATTACCCCAGGGGGTCTTTTTTCATATACTTGTCCTGCAATATAGTGGGACCGCAGTATATGAACTGCAAATGGGCAGGGGACCACTGTACCCTCAGAAAGCAGGACAGGTAAAGCATTTCCAAATATTCTCTACCTGGAAAACCTTGATAAGGATCACCATAAGACAGAACTGACTTAGCAGCACATTATTATTATTAATACTAAGTTTATGATCACTGTAATAGAGAAGTACTTCACAATAATATGTGGGTAGGTTCTACTGAAAGTATTGCAAGCGGAGTAGCATATATCCACATAGCTCCTTTCACTACTGCCTTACCACTATGTTCTTAATGCTCCAATACATCCCTCATTTCACTTTTTTTAGTTAACAGCCTAGTCATTTGAAACATAAATTTTCCAAACTTTTAATTTTTTTACTCAGAAGAATTTATCTTCTTTATAAATATATCTTTTCTGACATCAATAATTTCATTGCAGTTTCTAGATTTTTGCTGAAAACAAAATTTTGACTTCCTCAATCAGAATTTTAGACTCCACGGGATATCTATCAAGAAAGCTGATACTGTACTGCCAACGGACTACTGCATTCATAAGAAGGAAATTAAAAACCATTTTCACCTTGAGCTTATGTTCCTTCCTGTTTATGATAACTGCAGTAATTTGTTGGTCCATAAAAATAAGAATCGTACAGAGTAAAGCAGGAACTGCAGCGATCACAAGTGTCCACCAAGGATTAGATCCTAAAGGATCTATGAGCCATCCTCGATCACTTCTTGTGGGCTAATGGGGAAAAATAGGGACACGCGTGAAAAGAATAAAGTACGTCTTTCTTATTTATTAGACAAATGTTTCCTTTCATTAATACTGTATGCACGCTAACTATACTAAATGACGCCATTTCCCCAAATTTCTCTATAGAAACATTCCTTAGCATAAACTCTGGTTAGCTCAGTGTTCTAGGTTTCTGGCTGCAGAGCCAGATGTTGGGAGTTCAATTCCCCACTATGTCTTATTGACAAGAGCTGGAGTCCATAATCCATAGAATTCCTTCCAGCTCTGCTGTTGCAATAGGATAATGATGAAGAAGATAGTTATAATTTAGGATGACTGTCAGGCCAACAGATCGTTATAGAATGAAGGTGCAGGCACACTTCACATGACATGTAGTTAATAAACATATTCCTCCATTTTTGCAGTGTGTGTGTGTGTGTGTGTGTGTGTGTGTGTGTGTGCTATATCGTTACAGTCGTGACCGACTCTTAAAACATAGCACTAAAAGACATGAGATCAACTCCTTGATCATCATATGATCTTACACTTGCACCTGAAACAATCAGATGGTTTTTTTAACACAAGCTGCCTACAGAATCCATTTTGTCTAGTTTTGTGCACATAAACATGGAAAGAAATCCCATTTTGGGGGCAATTATTCTTTATGAAATGGGAGTACAGTCACTCCTCACTTAACAACAGAGTTCTGTTCCTACAACTAAGTCATTAAGTGGCTGGTAGTTAAGTGAGGATCTTGAGGTGCATGTCTTGTGGCGTACTGAGTCTGGCCTCCTTGCAGTCAGGGCAGAGCAGGAAGGTTCTCCAGGAGGTTATGGGAGAAGCAGAACAAAAAGGAGGAAAAAACAGATGTAGAGGTGGCTGATGCTCTGCCTTGTTTGGGTCATTCTCCTCACTATTGGGAGGGATTCTCACACTCACAGCAACACCCATCCCTTAGAAGCAATGGAGGGGGAGGAAGGCAGGGGGAGGGGCAATGCCTGTAGCCTTGCTACCTCCCCTCTGAGCTGCTGACAAGGTAGGTACAGGCAAGCAGAGGCAGGATGGATGCTTTGGCCCAGGCCCTGTGGGCTGGGACGGTAGGTTCTTCCTGAGGGAGCAGTGATGGCTTTGGCTGCTGCTTCTGGTTGTAAGCCTGAGCGGTCATGTAAAGTGAGGAGTGGCTATACACTGATCTTCTCTGTCTTTATGCCCTACAGTGGTTTTGGGCTATAATTCCAGCTGTAGGTGGCTATTGAGTACATAGCCTGAAAGCAATGGAAATTGAATTCCAAAATCTCTGGAGGGGAATAGAATCCTCTTAAACAACAACAATAACAATATACTTACTTCAAATTTTTGTGGCACATGAAGTTTAGGAGAAGGAACTCCTACAAGATAATCAATAATAACCATAATCACTATTGTCAAAAATACAGCAAAGTCACTTATTGTAGAACGCACCTGAAAAGGAAGGAGAGAGGCACCATAAAACATTCAGGGGGATGAGGGTATATGCCCAGTTAACTGCTCATACTGAAATAATATCACAGAATTTGGTGCGGTGTCATCTTTAAAGTTCTCAACAAGAACTCAGAAAATTTTAAATCAAATTCCCATGGGTACCATGGGCCAGTTGCACTGTCTCAACCTGACCCACCTCAGAGGTTTGTTGTGAGAATAAAAGGAAAAACCATGTAAGCCATCTTGAGCACACTGAAGAAAAAGCAGGATATAAATGTAATAAGTATATTAAGTCAGTCAGTCGTATGCAATCTTACTTTCAATCTTACTTTCAATCTCGTGTGAAATAATGATCATATATCTTCAAGATTATTTCCCTTCTGGAAGACTTATTAATATCTAAGACAATAACATAAAATATTGCTTTAATTCATATACTGCTTCCCACGCACTTCCAAAATTCTGTCCATAAATGGGTTCGTTCAAAAGGCTCTTCATTCAATAGTTTTAGAAAGAAATGTGCTGTATTTGCTGCTACTCTGTACTTGTAACATAAAAACTAGATTATGTGATTGGGCTTTCATGTTCCTTGGGCTCCTTTACAAGTATCAAAATATAATGTACCTTTAAATATGCTTTTAAACATATATTTAAATTTTATATCAAGTATTTTTGCTACATTTGAAATCACTTACAGTGACCCCCCGCCATTTCGCGGTTCTGGTATTCCAGTCCCACTACATCGCGGGACCGCAGTACCGGAACGGTGGGGGGGGGCAGCCGGGTTGCTCCGCGCCGCCCCCCACCTCTGAGAAGCCTCCGGGGTGCGTGGGAGGGCAACGGTGGGTGATCCGGTCACTCCACGCGGCCCTCCCACGCACCCTGGAGAAGCCTCGGGGCCTATTGCCGCCCCCAGGCCCCTCTGGGAGGCATCGGAGCCGCGTGGGGGCATGGTGGGGAGCAATCCGATCGCTCTCTGCAGCCCCTCCGCTCCTTCTGGGAGGCCTCCAAGCCGGGCCGGGGGGCCCGCCAGGAGCGATCCGATCGCTCTCTGTGGCCCCTCCGCCTCTTCTGGGAGGCCTCCAAGCTGGGCGGAGGGGCCGCCGGGAGCGATCCGATCGCTATCCATGGCCCCTCCACCTTCTGGAAGGCCGCAGAGCTGTGGGGTGGTGGTGGCAGGGAGCGATCCGGTCACTCCACGCGGGCAGGCAGCGGCGGCGGAGGTAAGATCCCCCTGCCGCCATGGCGCGATGCACAATCGCCCCCCACCCCACCCACTTCCGCATTTTGTGGATTTTCATCCATCGTGGGTGGGGTGGGTCCCTAACCCCCGCTATTGGCGGGGGGTTACTGTACCAGTGGTAGCTGGAAATGCATACATGTTATTACAATTACCTTAGTCGGAAAATAGCGTTTGGTCTTGAACTGCTTGAGGAAAGAAGAAAGAAAAAATGTGGTGAAAAATAATATGACAGACCAAAAAAGAACATCCGGATAATATGGTCCATGGAGGCCACAGGCTGATCCAACAAATATGCCATGGTAGTCATGACATTGCTGCAAATTAAGCCATACATAAGCACAAGTTAGCATCAAGAACTGGCCAAACTGATAATTAAAATTGAGACTAATTGTAAATATATAGAGCATAATTTTCACTGCATATACAGTATTCCACATATATTTACATTACAGATCAAGTTTAGAAGAAGCATATTACAGAGTAGAAACTGGCTAATTGCATTTAACAGACTATCACAGATGTTTAACATTCTGCTCAAACATCGTTCAGATGATGAAATAAATGGCTTTTCTCTAAGCATGTAGTGACATCATTGCTTGCTTTTCTTTGTTTCACAAATATTTATTTTGCTTCACAATTATGAAAAACAACTAAACATATACTGTATAGGTAAAGCCACTAGATTTCTATGGCAAAAATATTGTTGCGTAGCATAGTCAATCTCACAGTGTAGTAGGCTTGCTGAATCAATTGAGATTTGGTAAATCAACTCCTCTGTAAGTTCTGTCAATTCAAATGGGCCTAACCTAACTGCAGCTTAATTTTACCACAGTATGTAGGTCTGTGAAGATTCTCAGTCATCCAGGGGAGGTTATCATGACTCAACTTCCAGATAACCATAGTATGTTATACCATGGTTTGTAGTAGCTAGAGTTGAATCAATGGAATTTACTCAGAAATTGACTCTCTAAATCCCCATTGATTCAATGGGCTTATCATAATGAGATTTACTATATTAAGCAAAGGATTTCAGCATATTTGTTTACTTTTAGCTCTTGGGTTAGGTAAAACTGGTTAGGAAAAATGTGCTATATTGTCCGTCTCTCCTTGGAATTTCAAAGCAAGTTTAGAACAGGCAAACCCAGGAATTTCATCCTTATGTACACCAACTGCTGTACTTCTGTAACTGAAAAATACAGTATGTACAGTATGTATATACTGAATGCAGTTATCTTAAGCATTATACCTTATATATTACAAACCTCACTAAGCCAGAAAGACAATACACCAGATGAAATTCAATTGCCACTGCCCTGAAATAGGAAAAGAAGCTGCTCTTTTTTATAAGCAAGACATTAATAATCATCTGATGTCTGGCTTACTATTCCACTGATGATGATTTGTAAGTTGAGCTGAACAAATTGATTGTCCCAAAGTTATGATTTCAAGCTGTCAATCTTGATCTAAGTCCCTGTCATGTAGAGTTAAGGCTTGTGTCCAACATATTTCAGATGTGATGTAACATTCTACAGACATTTTGCAACACGGAATTATCTTTCAATTCACTTACTTTAACTGTGAGATTAGACCACTCTATAGAATCTGCAGATTTGTTGGCTTTCATCCATGCTGTTAGTGTCTCATTTTTGGGATTTGGAGGCTGTGCGCATACACATCTGCAAAGTTCAAAATGTCAGCATTTTAGTCTGGCTTTTATTATATTTTTTATTTGAAATTAGGAAAATGGCATTAACATGAAATCTTGTTATGAGAAAATTGAGGTTTCATTTACGAACTGTAGAATAACACATACAACTAACAAAGCCAACTCAACTGAATTCTAAAGATAACACTTTTCTTCTTTCAGTAGACTTGTTAATAATTAGATTTACTATATACTGGCTATCTGGCACGCTAGATAGTGTACAACAAAAGTAAAACAATAATCAACAACATAAAATTATACAAAATACATCAAATCAATGAAAAGCAATGTAATTTATTTAAAAATGCAACACAAACAAAACACTGGCATTCAATAAAAACAGTCAAGATGGCAGAGCCACTGGTAAAACTCTGTGTTCTGTTGCTGGAACAGGCCTGTCTGAACAACCATGTTTCCATTATCTTTTAAAAGTGTCCAGTGAAGAGGTCAGGGAAAAGTTGGGACGGCATTGATTCCAAAAACATGGTACCTGGTTGCTTGTCTTTTCTCCTTCCGAGCCTCTTTTGGGGATGTACTCCCAGCCACCCACCCTGGGATCAAACAGTAGGGCAGGCAGAACTCAACGGAAGACATTCTGCTAGGTATCAAGGACCCAGGCCATTTAGGGTCTTGTATGTTAATGTCATCACCTTGACACAGGCAACCAATGTCAAGTGACCATTGTGGAAAAAATATATTGAATTCTAGCTAATCCACTCAATAATCTGGCTTCTGCACCTGCCGGAGTTTCCATACCAGCTTCATAGCTAGCCCAGCACAGAAGACAAAAGATGCTTTCTGAGACACTACTGATAACTGTGGGTCCAGCAATAAGCCCCGAATGTGCACCTCAACTTTAGCAGAGAAAGTAGCCCCTCCAAAGGAAAGGGACACTAAGAGACCAACAAAAAGGTTAAAAATAAAAACAAAAACATTCCAATTGCCTGGATGCTAAAATATGTCCTTATATGTCTTTATGCAGCACCAGTTGCCATTATTCAACTCCCAGATAACTACATTGGAAGCACACACAAAAAGTTATTGCTTTAAGGAGAGGCTAATGAACCTCCCTATCATCTATTTTACTAAGAAAGCCACACTTACGAATACAAGGTCAGTTTATCAAGGTTGTTGCGCATATTGAATTCATAGATTTCTCCCAAATGAAAAAGCTTTTCCAGGGCTTCATATATAAATATTATGCAAATGAGAGCAGCAAAAGCCTCCTCAGTAAATCGAGTAATGTAACACACGAGGCTGCTAGCATCAGTTGCCACTAACAATATGCATAAAAATGCTGTCCACAGACCAATACTGGTTCGTAGGGAGAGATAGGAAAGCCCATAGTCCCTGTTTAAGAAAGAAATACAGATTCAGTAAAATTTATTAAAATATGATTATTACAATATCTCAGTTTTGTTTCTCTGCCACTATGAGTTTTAAATCTGCTTTTATAATTATTTCCTCTATATTGTAATTATAACATGGTATCATAAATCAGCATCATTCAAATATTTCTGATATGCATTATATAGTACAGTAGTTCCATTATAGCCAGGCATCTGACATTGCTATCAAGGCAGAAAGAACATAGACTCATCCCTGCTGAAGGAAAAAAAAAGTGTTACAAAGTTTTTCCTCCCTTTCATATGCTTCAAGAGCATGGGTGGTGTGTGTGTGTGTGTGTGTGTGTGTGTGTGTGTGTGTGTGTGTGTGTGTGTGTGTGTGTGTGTGTGTGTGTGTGTGAGAGAGAGAGAGAGAGAGAGAGAGAGAGAGAGAGAGAGAGAGAGA
>JAHTLZ010003542.1:45619908-45636491 GCA_023846285.1 Phrynocephalus versicolor | reverse complement strand
GGGCCTGTCAGAGGTCCCAGAAGTGGTTTCCAGTAAACTGGAATTCACTTCCGGTTTGCCAGAAACCACTTCTGGGGCCTCCAACAGGCCCAGAAAGCCTGTTGGGGGCCTGCCTGGGGAAGTGCTAGGCTGGGGTAAGTGCAGGAGGCCCCAAACAGGCCCATGCAGCTTGCCCCAGGAGACCTTGCCTTCATATACTGCAGTCCTGCAATATACCAGGACAACAGTATATAAACTGCAATATAGCGGGGGATGGCTGTACATGTTCAGGCAACGAAAAAAGACAACTGTACACATGGACATCATATAAATCAAACAGACTATGTAACTAAAAATAGATGGAGAAACTGTATTTTCTCTGCCAAAACAAGGCCTGTAGTAGATAGTGGATTGTTAAAATAAAAAATAGAAGAAAACTAAAAAAAAGAGTCATAAAAGAATCATAATGCTACTGTCAGGAAAGAATATGGTGAAACATGGTTTCTCATAGGCAAAGTTGTCAAATAAAGATATATTTTAGCTCCCTATCTACTCAAGCAGTCAACAGAAAATATCATAGGGAAGTCTGGAATAGATTCATATGAATAAGGAGTGGAAATGATGGAAGAAATACATATAATTTAAGATATTTAAATGATACTGTCTTACTGGCAGAAAGTAGCAATGGCTTGAAATGACTTATGCACATGCAATAAGCAAGACTACAGTTGAACATTAAGACAAATATCATGACTACAGAAGAAAATGAAGAAATCAAAACTGTGTAAGATCTTGGTTCAACCATGAATGCAAATAGAAACAGCAGTCAAGAAATCAGATGACTGCAACTCAGAAGGGCAGAAATGAAGGAATTACAAAATCAAACTTAAGGATATGTTAGTGGAGACCAAGGCTAAGACCACCAACCTAATGTGAAAGCCAGACAATAAGAAAAGGCCTGGACCACCAGAAAGACAAACAAGTGGGGTCGAGACTAAATCAAGCCTGAACTTTCCCTGGAAGCAAAAATGATGAAACTGCACCTGAGTAGGGTTGATAAAGACAGGACATTTTAGAGGTTGCCAAAAGTCAAAGGCAGCTTTACCACCACCACAATATTAGATAGCTACAAGCCAAGAATCCCTGTTTGTTTATCTCTTCTTCTGTTCACACTAGCAAAAGGAGCCAACCAGGAATGAATAGACTGTGTCAGTGAAAGGGCTCCAAGTGCCACCTTTGGCTCCCTTTGCCATAGGTTTGCCAACACTGGATTATATAAGGTGCTTCACAGTTAGAGCTCTCACGGGGCATCTGGAGACAATGGACCAATGTTCCCTCTAATTTACAACTAGAGGCAAATGGGTACTATAGCTCCAACCCAGCACTGTGTGGCTTCGATACAGCACTGCATGGCCACACAACTTACTGTAGAGGAAGTGCTGCAAGGGACCACAATAAATTTATCTACACTTAAAAATATCTCTACACCATGCGTTTAGTGGTTTGAGAATATTCAAAGCAGCTTGTAAGTGTAACATAGAGATTTTTGCAGGCCTTATAGTTGGGCTTATGAGGAACTCTCTTAGTCTTCAGCAGTTTCCAGCCAGAGAAGTGAACACACCATCACAAAGAACTGGGACTTGCCTGTTAAGGAGATGGCATTTGCCCTAATTTGATTAAAGTTTGCCCTTGTCACATCTTTAGCTGTCCTACCCTTTTAATGATCTTAGGGATACGGACAAGTTCACAAGAAATTGCAATCAGTTTGTTAGTTGTGAGCTGAACTTGTTGTTCTGTACTTCTGTTTCCTCTATTTATTCTGTAACATTAACATTTGAACACTCACAGAATTAACCAACTCACCTCTTGTCACTCCTTGTAAATTATACTCAGACCCATCTCTAGATTCTGAAAGTTCATCATGTACTATTCACATGATTTAAAGTAGCCTTTTAGTTTTAAAGGTCAGAAGACTGAAATCAAAAAAATACATCTAGGTTCCACATCCAATACGCAATTCTGCATCACACAATGGTTGTACTGAATCAGAAAACTCACTGGGTGATTTTAAAAAAAGAACTTATATATACCTGCTGCAGCTATTTAGAGGAATCACCAAATAGTTAAAAAAAAACAGAAGGAGGCTGAAAAATTGAAATACGATACTTAAGGAATTTAAAATAATTAACATAGCAATTAGAATACTAATCTTCAAAAAAGCAATTGGTACAAGAAGCATGAAACTGAGCTATCAGTTTAATATATTTAAAATCTGTTCCTCGTGAAAAGTATTCACAGCAAGATAAAAAACATTTGTGAGAAGCAGTCTAAATGTGTGTGGGGGTGGGCAGGCTGTTCTACTTTTCACAAATTTCCTTTCTATTAGTAAGAGTAAAGCTTTCTTTATTATTAATTTGGAGACAGTTACATGTTTAGAGTTAAGTTTTGAAGATTCTTTTGAGTTTTCTATGAATTTTAACCTTCCTAAAGCAATTGTTCTTGCTGTAAATTCTGTAATTGCGAACACCACGGTTTCCTAAAATCATTGTACGTTTTTCACCATGTCACTATTTTCGTATCTAGCCCACTATAGAGAATTTTTGGTATAAAGCTACGGGACTTATTTTATTTTTAACCTTTTCTCAGTTTGAAAATATTTTTAGTCAAACATCACCAAACACTAAATCTTTCCCATAAATACACTAAAAACAGTCATGTTATTAAAAGTCTAAAACAAGTCACCATATAAGGTGAGAATTAAACATAACCCAAATCCTATTGCATAATATTGCATGCATAATAAACAATCACATAAGCATTCTTCCCATTTTCAGTCCACCTGTCATGCACAAAGGTGCACAACTGAGTGCATAACCCATTATGCAGTGAGGGAGGGCATGTCTGGCTATGCAAAGGACAGCCGACAAAATCACACGCCGCTTGCACCATTTCTTATTTATGATGCACGGTACAAATAGAATTCTGGCCACTGATGTAGATGTTGTCACAAATTGTATCCTGCAAAAATCTAAATCATTTAAAATGCTAGAATTCAAGCCAACGCCACACACCTTCCAGTCCTCTGTAGTTCAGGTCCAGCATGATGAGCTTCTTCTTTAAGAGACTCTCCAGGAGAAGCACCTCCATTTGGAAATTTAGGTATCTTCCTTTTCTCCTGTATTAAGAAATTGGGTTTTGCATTCAAATAAAAACTATAGCAACAAATGCTTCAAACTCTTACATCTAGAAAAAGTACTGCAGGATGAGTCTGCAATGCATTGTTCCTGCAAGGCTAACAAAGACGCATATCATGCATAACAAATTCATGTTGACTCATTACGCCACAAAGCCCACCACCTCCAATTAATGAATTTAGACTTCAGTATCCCAAATAGAACCTTCATTCCACTCAAGGACTTGTTTCCTCTGTGGTAAATATTAAACAAATGTCCATGGCAGAAAGCAAAAACTATTTTGACTCATACAAAGTTACTACACTAAGTATTTATTTATACATACATATAATCTGCAAAATTGATTCAATTAAATAGAGCTTTTTAATGGTGCCAAGTCAATCCTGACTATTGGCAACACTCTCAAGGGATTTCTAAGCAAAGAGTACACAGAAGGAGTTTACCATTCTCTGCTTCAGGGGGCATCTTGGGGCTGTGCAGCTTGTCCAAGGCCATATAAGCTGGCTTTTTTGGGATGCCCAGAGGGGAACTGGACCCCCAACCAGTCACCTAACTTACTGAGATATCCAGCCAGCTCTAAACACACTGAATTTATTTTACAGGCAATCATGAAAGATCTAGATAGAAAAAGAATGGAAGGCTGGTTGGTTACATGAAAATCTATTCTGGTGCGATATTCAAAAGATTTCCACAATCTTCTACCTTAATATTGTCCATGACAGATGGGGATCAACATGATAACAATATATCAGGTATAGAAAAGTGCTACTATTTGCTTATCTGTTTTAATTATTAAGCTAGAGACGTTTTAGGTCACCAGTCAAAGAACCAGTCCTCTTCTTCACAGGGCACAATATAGTATAATAAGGTAAGCCAGCTAATATTAAGAATGCAAGGGTAGCCAACTTTAAATGAATTTCGGATTCTTTCTTCTGTACTATCCTGGAGATTTCCTGAAATAACATATGAAGTTTTCTATTTATAGCTACCGTATAGGGAAAATGTCTGTGCATCATATAGAGCAAATACAGCCCTCCGGACACGGCAGCAGCTGCTATCTCCCCCCCCCCCACTGCAGCCCATGGTTCCTTTCTTCCAACAAAGGGAGCCATGGGCAGCAGTGGGGGCTTCCATAGTGGCTGCCACCAGGTCTGGAGGTCTCTGCGGCATCCTGAGAGCCTCCAGGGCAGCTGCTACTGGATCCCCACAGCAGAGGGGGGAGGTGTTTGGGACAGCATCCAGCTACAGGGGAGAAACCAACAAGTCAGAGGAGACAAAGTCCCACTGGGCTTGCAAAAAGTATAAATATCTAACCAACCTAATTACCATATATTTTTAGTGTCTATAAGCCTTTTATCAGAATATACACTAATCATTTTATAACAATTGCTGTACAGTCACCCCCTGCCATTTCGCGGTTCAGGTACTGCAGTCCCACTACATCGCGGAATCGCAGTACCTGCACCTCGGAGCCGCGTACGTGCGGGGCAGGGGGCAATCGGGTCGCTCCGTGCCGCCCCCCGCACTCCTCTGAGAAGCCTCGGGCGGCATGGGGGCAGCGGGGGGGATCAGGTGGCTCTGTGCCACGCCCGCGCTCCTCCGAGAAGCCTCGGAGCCGTGGGGGGCGGCGGGGGTTGATCGGGTGGCTCCGCGCCGCCCCCCACACTCCTCTGAGATGCCTCGGAGCAGCGGGGGGCGGCGGGGAGGCGATTGGGTCACTCCACGCTGCCCCCCTGCACTCCTTCTGAGAAGCCTCGGACAGGCACACGATTGCCCCCCCCCACACCCCACCTGCTTCCGCATATCACAGATTTTCATGCACTGTGGGTGGGGCGGGTCCCTAACCCTGCAATTGGCAGGGGTGACTGTATAAGAATGATAGATATTCATTGGTTGTCCCTTTGTTTTAATGAAGTTCAACATAGCCCCTGAAGAAGGCTTCCCAAGCCGAAACGCGTTGGACTTTTGTTTCAATAAAGCACCTTTTTGTTTAGCATCCTGAGACTTTGTCTCCTCTGACTCGTTGGTTCCTTTGGATGCTCCAGTTCTTTTGGCTTTTAGCTACAGGGAAGAGCCAGCTTGAGATAAACGCAGAGGATAAGCCAAGATGCTGGCACAAAGGGCTCCAGATCTTAAGAGGCAGCTGCTCTCACACACACACGTGGCTCCCAGCACTTTCCCACCCCGAGTTAGGAAGGCAAAACCTGTCCCTTAAGGCTGAATGCTGGCTCGCCGCCGCTTGCAAGGAAAAACCTAAAAGAAAACTAAGGCATTGTTATCAAACTAGACTTATATATAAAGCAGAGAATTTATATATGCTGCCACAGGGACCTTTGGACCCCACTGCAGTATGTATGTGTGAATATATTTTTTGCCTCTAAAAAAGCAAAAGCAAAGTGTTCTGCTTATATACCATACCATACCACTTCACGTACTCTCTGGGTGGTTAACCATTTTAATAACAATGTGCAGGCTACACACTGCCCCCCCCCACAACCTGGGTACTCATTTTACCGACCTCGGAAGGATGGAAGGCTGAGTCAACCGAGAGCCTGCTACCTGGGATTGAACCCCAGGTCATGAGCACAGTTTTACCTGCAGTACAGGCATTTAACCACTGCGCCGTGAGGCTGGGGGAGCCCTCCCAGCGCCCCCCGCCGCTGGTATGTGTCTAATGGATCAAAAAATACGGTGATTGTTTTACAACAGTTACTCCTGTCTAATAGCTATGAGGTCAGAACTGTCCCAGTAATTTTTCATTGCTATGAGAGATTAATATTCTTATAAACTGCCTATGTATTACTGTTTGGCCAATGTGCAAAAAAAGTTGGACTAATACTTGATATTAAGAACATTGTTGTTCTTACATTCTCAAAGGAATGACTGATGACGTGAAGAGGAGTGTTTTAAAGTGATTTGGCCCCATAATTTTCTCTATATTTTCTCTTGCACTCTAAAAGAAGGGAAAATCCAGCTGAAGGGTTGATTTTGAGCGTTTTACGAGTGGTCTTACAGTAGGCTGCACACTTCATAGATCAAGGAGGAAGAGAGGTGACTGAGATTGTAAATGACTGCTTCATTCACTCTGCATAACAGATTTAAAGCTTATTTCTCTTAAACAATATACCGTATATGCTCGAGTATAAGCCGAGGGCCTCATTTTACCCCCCAAAACTGGGAAAACTTATTGACTCGAGTATAAACTGATGGTGTTTTTTTCTGTTATACCTGAGTATATATAGTATACCGGCCAAGCTCTAAAGGGGCCCAGGAAGGCCCTCAGAGAGGCCCCAAAAGTGCTTTCCAGCAATCCAGAGGTCATTTCCAGTTTTCCAGAAGTCACTTCTGGTTTGCCAGGAAGCGCTTTTGGGGCCTCCAACGGGCCCGGAAAGGCTGACGGAGGCCCATTTGGGGCAGCACCAGGTGTGGGGTAAGTACAGGAGACCTGAAACAGGTCTTTCCAGCTTACCCCAGGGGGCCTTTTTTCATATACAGTACTGTGGTCCCGTGATATACTGGGACCACAGTATATGAACCACAAAAGGGTGGGGGGGTACTGCAAGTCAGAATTGATTAGACAGCACACAATTATTATCATTAAAATTACGAGCACCAACTACCAACTGACACACGTATGGAATTTTTCAAGTCCCATCAGGTTTCAAGGCCTAACATTATTTGCCCAATGTGTGGCACTTATTTCCTCCAAGGTTGCATGTGATATGAGTATTCCAACAAGCAATTATCCTTTCTGAAGAAAAGGTCAACATGCCTATTCAGCAGATACAAGTATAGTGATACTTTTGAGGAAACCATTAATACGTACCATTGCACCACATAACAGTTTTCACTGCAATGCTGGCTACACAATAATTTAAAAGCTTTATATCTTAGGAATTTTTGTGTGAAAATAAATTCATTTTCATAACAGCTGGCATTTGAATATGTTATCTATGTAAGACATATCTTTTAATATTCTCTTAGACTCCACTTACCATGTAGAGAACTAATAGTTATTCAAATGAAAATATTATACAACACAATAATTAACAATCACATCTAAATTACTCCAGTGTTGAAATGTCAATTTGCAAGTATAAAATGGTTTTAATTTCAGAAAATTAGAAGATTAATCCTGTGTTTGTGTATGTTTGCATTTTTCCCCATTGCATTTTTGGTGGGAACAGCCTGGGGTAGTCTTGCTGCTTTCTTTTCTCCATGTTTGCATTGCACTGCCGGGCGGGGTGTTCAGGGGTGGGGTACCAGCACTGCATGCCTTTAAAGTGCACTTCATAAAGAGGTCTGGAAACCCCCCCCCCAGCTTTTTTGCCTTTTTCGGATCTCCAGAACGGATTAAACAGTTTCCCACTGATTTCAATGGGAAACCGCGTTTTGGATAACACATTTTTTGGATAACGAATTGCCTCAGAGAAGGAATTAAATTCATTATCAGAGGTACCACTGTACAAGGTTATTTGTGTAGGAAAGGATTTAACCTCACAAATTACTCTTTGGCAAGATTACCCTAAACTATTTTCAATATGTTGCTATAATGTAAATTGTATTTCCTCCTTGATAAGAAGCACTTCATATGAGATACAGAACAGTAACAGATCCCAGATCTCAATTTGAAAATAGGCTTTTTCATTTTCTGTTACTGTGATGGCCAGTTTCTAATTTTATAGCAGAGCATGTATACCCCTTGCTATGACCTACTATGCTACTACACATTTGCACTGCAAGAGTTCTTACTTGAGAAGGGACACTTTTGGGTGGCTCAATTCGTATAGATGGATCCCACTCTCCTGGAGGCAGAACAGTCACTTGATCTAAAAATTCATCTATTCCAGACAGGAGATCATTTCGGTCTTTGGCTTTATAAGCAACATCATGGAAAACCTGAAAACAAACACACACATATACATATACTGTATATACTCGAATATAAGCCTAGTTTTTCAGCCCTAATTTTGGGCTGAAAAGGGGGCCCTCAACTTATATTCGGGTCAATACTTTTAGCCACTGAGGCAAGTGCTTGGGCTGGTGGCTAAAAGTCATTTTAAACATTGAGTGCCGCTTCTCCTGAACCTCCCCCCCCCGCATCACAGGGGAGAAGCGCACGATGTTTAAAATGACTTTTAGCCACAGACTCAAGCACTTGCATCAGTGGCTAAAAGTCATTTTAAACATCACACACCACTCCCCCAGCTCACAAAGGAGGAGCTGCCAGGCCCTGCTGCATTTCCCACCCTAGACTTATACTCGAGTCAATACGTTTCCCCAGTTTTGGGGGGTTAAATTAGGGGCCTCGACTTATACTCGGGTCGACTTATACTCGAGTATATACGGGTATATATTTGGTGCCACTGCATAAGTGATGTTACAAACATATTAAAGCTCAGATGAGTATTTAATTTAGATATTAATTTTTACATTAAAACTGATTAATACGACAGCTGTTCTTCAGACATTTAAAACATATAGTTGACATGAGACCTAAGCATGTACGTCAATTATGTCATTATTTAATGCTTAGAAAGTAAAATATATTTCTTACTGGTCACACTAATGGGTCAGCTTTCCACCAGTTACAAGGCATGAGAGCAGACTGTCCATATAGCAGCAATTTATATGTGTAAAAAGCCTCCAGGGAAAAGTTCCAGGAATGTAAAAGTAATTTTTAAGGTACCACCAAGGCACTTATTTCAATCAGCCTAATACTAGGTATCTTAAGTTCTATTTAAACATTGTGATTCATTTAGATTTTTAAGTTAGAAACTTAATTATTTGAAAACATACTAGCTACCTAATACTCACATCATCAGTCATAAGTGTTGCTATTGATCGACCAATTTCATGATATTGAGGTGCTTTGCCTGCTGGACCCAGCAACACAAAAAGGAATCTGTAAAAAAATTAAGCAAAGGTCATTGGTCAGATAGGAAGTATAAAAGTTGAACAAAAAACAAACAAATAAAGTAACTGCATCAGATGACAAGGCACTCAGATATATACACATATACTACATATACAGTAGCAGCACCGTATCCGCTGACTCATCATCCGTGGATTCAGTTATCCATGGTTGACGATCAGCAGGTGGTACAGATGGTGGGGCACCGGGGGCAAAAGCTACACCACATGGCCCAGTGGCTTGAACTCCAGAACGGAGGACCGGGTAGTACCAAGGGGCACTCTCGTGCTTCCTTGTCCACTGCGCTGCCCAGTGGGTGTGGTGGGGAGCTGAGGAGTGAAAGCTGCACCAAGCAGCCTAGCCCTTTTGCCCCTGCCCTACTGGGCAATGCGGTGGACTGGGTGATGTAGCAGCTGTTCCCCAAGCTGCTGTGTCATCATGTGGCTTAGCCCTTCAAACTGCCCAGTGGGGGAGCCCCAGCCCGGTAGGGCTGCTGGGAGACCAGCGGGAAGTAATGCGGGAGAGCAGCTGGAGCCACCCAAAGTGGTGGCAGTGGGCATTTGCTCACCCACTCACTGTTGACCACTGCCGCCAACAGAGGCTCTTGCAGGGCCCTCCTGCACCACGTGACCCAGCAGTGCTTTTTGGGAACCTCCATGGGCCATCTGAAGAATCAAATAGGCCAGTGGTGTCCAAACTTTGGCCCTCCAGATGTTTTGGACCACAATCCCCAGTCCTTTGACATTGATAATAGAGGCTTGGAATTCTGGTAGTTGTGGTCCAAAACATCTGGAGGGCAGAAGTTTGGACACTCCTGAAATAGGCATTGGGGTGAGTGGAAGGGACAGGATTCACCCTCAATTTTGCAAAACCCCCCCCCCAAACCACTGCTGTCACTGCCATCACTTTTGGATAAGAGCATTGGCTCTTATCCACGGATTTCAGTATCCATGGGGCAGCCTGGAACCAATCCTCCATAAATACAGGGGTCCTATTGTATGACTTAAAGCCAACAGATTTCCAAAATAAAATTGTCAACTCAATAAAAACAAACTGATAAGTGAGATAAAGATAAAAGTAAGAAAAATACAGTACCTCAGCCCTGCACAATGTGTGGGCTGGGAGAGGTGGCTGGCAGACACATCACAGCTTCCCAGCTTAAAAGAACTGGAAACTGCCTAGTTTGAGCAAGGTACCCAGCTGAGTAAATGCCAGGAAATAACATTTACTTCATATTTTCAAAATGAATAATGCATGTCTATAGTGTTTCAAACCAATATATGAAGTCAAACAGGTCATAAGATAGTATTCCTGAGAATCAAGAATTTTTAAATTTAAATAGGGTAGAAATAAAATCTCGTTCATTCATTCAGCATATTGTGAATATGTGAATGCCCACTATCAGTGAATGCCCACTACTGTGGGGGATTTAGATAATAAAACAGCTCCAACCTATTATTTCAACAGAATCAAATGGCAATACAGTAACTTAAAGTTAGCAAAAAAGAAAATTTGTAATTGTTTTTAATGAACAACTTCTAGGGATACATTCATTAAGGCTGTCTGTAGAGCATTGTCTTTACTAGTTTTCTAAATTTCAGGAAGGATGGCTACTGGCATACCTCAGCTGGACGCTTGTTCCACAGACTGTGGGCCACAACTGAGAAGGTCCAGATATTCACTGTCACCCTTTTAGCCCCTCTCACTGTTGCTATGTTTAACAATGTGGGCTGGAAAGACTGTGTGAAAAGGGTAGCTGTTTTCTAAGAGAGATGTTCCAGAAAGTATTGTCGCAAAGGTTATGACTATTGGTCATAACCAGAAAATAAATATTAAGCACAAAATAGATTCCAGCTTTATTATATGTCAAGTTTTCTCTCTTACCGTGTAGGAACAGGAACTTCTGTAAGACCTGTGAGTAGCACAGCAGGGGACAGCCTCACAAAAGCAATAATTGGTCTCTCTAAAAAATCCACTTCTCCCACCAACACATTTGATGCCTCTGCACCTATGGGAATCTTCCTCATAAAGTTCATATCTACCTATTTAGAAAGGATTGAAGAAAATGTGGTCAAATGTATAGTTTATACAACCATATTTCACATTTTTAAGTTGACATTTAATGGTAAATGACAGTTACACACAAAGTGCATGTGTTGCTATAGAGAAAAGTTATGTCAGAAGCTGTTACTTTGTCATTTTAATGATACCATATATGGACATAATTGTAGTTTGTTATTTTATACTAAGCTATATAACCACATCTACTTTCTAAAGTTACTTCCTGGAATTGAAATGCTTTTATTTTAAGTATCTACAAATACCACTAAGATCAATGTAATTACATACAGAGTTGTTTTGTTTTATAAATTCACCCTAAAAATGATTTTTGTAGAAAAAGTAACTACAGTATAGATATGTAATTGTTATTTATAATATAGTAACAATATAAACTCTGTATATAATTGCAGAACACACCATATTATACAGCACATGAACTACGGGTTCACATACAGACAGATACACAAAGGCCACTGAAACTAAAACACGAGTTACACAGCTATCTAAAAAGAAACACTTACAGCTGGCCTCTTCAGTCCCACACCAAGTGTGCCACAACTACAGTGCCAGGAGGCAGACTCCTGCCCAACAGGAGACAAGGCAGGTGCAGAGAAGAATAGGCCAAGTAAAAACATAAAAACTGTGATAGAGGAGCAGGAATAGTGGCATCTGCCATGATTAAACATCCATAATGCACATCAGCTTGGTTTACATAAATGTAATATATTACATTTAGCAGACAATTTTAAAAGTGGGAGTTCAATTACTCAAATAATAGTAGTACATATCAGGTTTAACTTCTGCAGTGTGGTTGATATTTTACAGTTGCAAAGCAGCTCTACAGTTTCATCCCATTAAGCATTTAATCACCTTCCTCCCTAGCACTAAGAAATCTGTACACCATAGCTCAGGTCCATACTATGGATTCTGCATAAGCTGAAATGGGCTGTGTGATTGCCGGAGTAGTACCCTAATGACATCATCACCAGGATTTGGGTTATTGATTGTGAAGCGAAAAACACTATCTGTTATAACCTGTACAGGATGAGATTCCTTCCAATCTGAAAAAAGAGGTGTACAGCCTGAAATCATCCTTGAGTCTGGATGCCCAGGTCTCAGCAATGGCCAGAGTGCATTTGCACAATTTTAACTAGTGTGGTAGCTATGCCTGTTTCTTGAGAGATCTGTTCTCTGCTCTGACTCATGTCCTAGTCACTTCCCGGATAATTTACTGTAATACGCTCTATATGGATTTGCTTATGTAAACTGTCAGGAAACCTCAGTGGATCCAAAACACAGCAGCCAGATTGCTGACTGAGGCTGGTTACAGTGATCTCATAACCCTGTTACAGTTGCTCTACTGGCTGCCAATCCATTTTCGAGCACAAGTGAACATGCTGGTTTTAACTTATAAAGCCCTAAAGAACTTGGGCTCAAGCTATCTCAAAGACTGTGTCCTCTAAATGAGCTGGCCCAGGGGTTAATATCATCAGGAGAGGCCTTTCTCTCGGACCCACCACATTCACAGATGCATTTGATGGGCATACAGGAGACAGCATGCTCTGTTGCTTGCTCCCAGACTTTATTTATTTATTTATTTATTTATTTATTTATTTATTTATTTATTTATTTGACTTTTATACCACCCATCTAGACGTAGGGCTACTCTGGGCGGTTTACAACATGGAATAACATGACAATTAACAAAGGAATACATTTTAAAAACCAAAATAGAAGGAGCATAATAAAACAAAATATACATAAATCAACAATGAAAACTAAAATTAAGGTAAAATGAAGGTTAAAAGGGCAGGAGATTGATAAGACAGGCGAAAAAAGAGAAAATAAGCAGTAAAATGAATGGTGTCTTATTGGATATTTGAGAAATCAGGAAAGGCCATTCTATACAACCAGGTCTTCAATAGTTTTTTAAAATTTTGAAGCGAGGGTGCCAGCCAAATTTCAGGGGGTAGATAGTTCCATAACTGGGGAGCAACTACTGAGAAGACCCTACTCCTTGTTACACCTTTCCGGGCCTCCCTCGGGATTGGGACTCCCAGGTATCCTGCCTGGCTGGCACGGGTGATCCTGGCAGTTCTTCTTGGGAGGAGCTGCTCTGTCAGAGACTGAGGTCCCAAACCGTTAGGGTTTTGTATGTTAACATCAAAACTTTGAAGTCAATGCGATAGTGTACCGGCAACCAGTGCTGAGCTGCCAGCACAGGGGTAATATGTTGATGCCTTCTTTGCCCTGTTAGAAGTCTGGCAGCTGTTTTCTGCACTAGCTGCAATCTCCACATTAACCTCAAAGGCAGCCCCATGTAGCGAGCACTACAGTAGTCTATTCTCGAGATTACTTGTGCATGAACCAGCATAGTTACTTTGGAACTCCTTCCCACTGGAGGCCAGACTGGCTTCATCTTGGCTATCCTTGTGCTATCCTTCTGCAAGGTGCTAACTACAGGAGACTCCCTCATTATGAAATGAGAAAACAGATCTACTCTGCTATTTTCTAGCAAGGTACTAGTTATTTCATTAGGTGAAGCAGCAAATGCTTTTCTCTTTTCTGATGTTCCTGGAACTCAAGTCAGAATCCAGTATGTAGAATCCAACTATATTATATCAACTGAATCAATGGGATTTACTTAAGTTTAGATGCAGTATTCAACACCTGAAGATACTGTATGTGTCCAGTTCAGGTGTAATTATCAATAGAATTTAGGACACAGTGGCTGAAATTCTGTTCATACACTAAGTCAAAGCGTAACTTTCCACCTGTTCTTCCTTGGTAAGCAAAGCACTGTTGCAATGCCTCCTGGAGCATTAAGGCACCAGCACATTGTTTACCAGTGAGAGATGGATAGGAAGTTATGCTTTGGCTGACAGTACGAACCTGATTTCAGCAGACTATAAATTGTTTCTTGATCTGTGTATAAATTTGTATTACTGTACAAAATCCACTGGTAATCTTATTGCTCAGAGTATTATTTCTTCAAGCACAGATTATAGCTCCAATGGAACATTGTGCTATGAGTACCAACAAGCAAGTAAAATATTTCCTCATGTAGGAAGAAAGCTTGTTTTTCACAATACAATGGTAGCTCTACTTAAGAGCAGCTCTACTTAAGAGCAACTCGTCTTAAGAGCGGAGAACTGCTGGTATTTTAACTGCCGCCTTACAAATTTTAGATGCTTCTCTGCTCTACTTACAATTTTTTTTTAATTTAAATTTTTTTAATTTTATTTATTTAGATACGGTAACTCTACTTAAGAGTTGTTCGACTTAAGAGCATGCATTCGGAACAGATTAAATTCAAAAGTAGTGGTACCACTTCATAGAGATACTTATACTGGGTGGGTGGGTGGGGAACCAGTCTTAAAATTCACAGAAACATCACCATCAAATGTCTTGAAATAACTTACCTTGCTGAAGTCAACAGTGCTGTTCTCTCTGCTTCCTCCTGTCCCACTACTTTTAGGTTCTCCACTTTTTCCATTATCTAAATTGCCAGGGGCAGACTGTGGTGATGCAAGAAGACCTACAAAGATAATACACAGGTGTATTTAAAATTATGTCACAGGAAGAAAATCAGACTTTGTTATAATAATGGCAGTGGCAGCAAATGTGTGAGTTAATAAACATAGGTGCATTAGTACCACAATGCCACACAAACAAGTTATTTTCTTCTGTAAAACAATGGTCACTTGTTAAAAGTTAAAATTAGATGATGTCTAAATGATGGCCTTTCGCAAAATGCACCAGAAAAAAACTCAAGTGTTAATATTGTAATAGGAGAACATAAGAATGTAAATCTAACCACCAATACTTTATGAGGGATCGTGCACCAGAAGGATTTCATAATTTCTTTAAGTCTGAAAAACTACAAAATAATACAAACTTTAGAATGCCTAGTAAAACACATAGCTGATTATGAAATCAAGGACTCATGATTTCATCTACCATCCATTTGTCACTGTTTTAAAGCAAAAATATTTTTAAAAGTAGGGTCTTGGCCACAGATACAAAGAATTTATTCACCCATCAATAAGGAAACCATCTATATAGGTTTTGTTGGAGTTGCTTACATCTTCAGCTGTAAGAATTGTTACAGCCTCCAATGAAAAGTGTCTCTGAAACCTCTTAATTTCACAGTGTGTGGAAAAGCACACAACCTGTCTGTATTTACAGAAATTCTAACCGCATATACTGTTTTTCTTTCTGAAAAAGAATCTGTAATATTGAACATTCTGAATTATTTTGAGTCTAGCTGTCAGCCTAATTTTAGAAATGCAATACTCCTGGTTACCTTTGATGAATGACAGTGGGCAGAGAACATGTACCCTTGTTGCTTTTACATAATCTCTTTTGCATACCACGGGATTTCAAAAGGAAGGGCTCAATTAGAACCATACACACTTTAGTCACATCACACCTACATTACTTTCATACTGCCTGAAAGCAAGTTCTGCTTGCTTATATTGTTTCAGTAATTCTGTGTACAATTTCAGATTTTGACTACTGGCAAATAAGTGGAATCCTATTTTTCCTATGTGATACTAACTTTATAGGTGTCTGGGCTGTTTCTGAGTTCAAGTTGTTCGTTATTCCTAATCATTTTAGAACCAGGAAACATAGACGAGCCTTTCCCTCATTAACCTTCCCATCAAATGGTCTCTTTCCCATCCTGTAATTATTCTACAACTGGTTAGTAGATACATATAAGAAGCTATTCTGCACAGAGGAATATGAAATTTGAAACTCCTTACTATTAAAATTTGTACGGTCTGTCCCATAGCATTTTGCCACATGTAAATATTATTTCAATTTACCTTTGCACTTTGTTGAATGCCTCTTTAATTATGATACATTGAAATATATTTTATTCTAGCACTGGAAACTTCCTATGCAGTTTTAAAAGCAGACTTAAATATCAATTACTCAAGATGCATAGATGCATCTACTACACATAGATGAACATTCCCAAGTCCCTTCACTTCCCTTGATTTTCAAGGAGAGCAGCTGACTGCTTAGACTAGTCTTGCTCTGTCTGAAGTCAGTCATGTCTTGTGGAGAACAGACAGTTCCTAGGACACAGACAAGCAAGGGTACATGTGTCTAGCTATATAAACACTTCGGGATCGGGAGTCCTAGGCATAGTTTTCCTTCCATTGCTATATGCCAAAGTTCTGCTAGCATACACAATTTTGATCTAATTTTAGCCCTGCTATCATTAGAGATGCCCCAACAGAATGGAATGGTAGACCAATCCAGAGTACCCTCTACCTAGAAAACTTTGGAAAGGGTTGCCATTGGTCAGAATTGAATTGGTGGCACATAATTATTATCATCATTATGATGCAGATAGTTAAAAACCAGAAGACTCTGTCTTTATTATTATTATTATTATTATTATTATTATTATTATTATTATTATT
>JAHTLZ010003542.1:45596634-45619898 GCA_023846285.1 Phrynocephalus versicolor | reverse complement strand
TTACTTACTTACTTACTTACTTACTTACTTACTTACTTACTTACTTACTTACTTACTTACTTACTGCCTGCCCATCTGGCAGAAAGCCACTCTGGTCTTACCATAATTCTGTTCATAACGTGCTGCAGTATGGAGATGGCACACAGAGTGGCATGCAGTCTGATTTTTTTAAAACAACAGAATTTTTTATTCAACAATATTAACAACAAAAATCAACCTCTAAAGATTAGAATTTCTGCCAGCTGACTTGTACAGGCAGGCCTCAGATATAATTTTAAAATGTTGTACTTTAAACATTATGCATGAAAAGCTACTTTTTCCAGAGTAATTCACATGTTGCCAGAATAACATTCAAAACAAATCAGAAGGACTGAACATGTGGTTCTTCCCCATGACACTGACAAACCACTGCAAGCATAATTGTGCAACCTATGAACATACATGGAAAATTTAGCTCTTCACAGAACAGCATTCTGCTTTATTAAATGGTTTCCCCACACTTATGTTTTTATTTTTTGCTTTGATGTTGTTTTTTTTTTTGCCTGAATATATTCTCCTTAAGACAACAATATTATAAATGGGTATAATAGTAAATGATAACAATTATAAAATCATTAAGACAGCAAAATTTAGATGAAGCCTGCTATTCTTAACTGAATAGAAAGGAAAAGTGAATTAAAATGCAACTGCTATTAACACCATAGGTTATGCTTATTTTTTTCATTCAAAACCCAGTAGAAAATGATCACAAAATGCATGCCATATCAATAATCCATAAAGGAAACTATAGAGGTAAATATTACTCATAGGTGAAAAAAACAATAAAGCTATAATGTATGGCAGGTAAATCATTACAGGCGCTCAGCAGGCTTTGGTTGTACAGCTGCAGAAGTGCTGTAGAGCACATGAGATTTGGATTTAAATTATGTAAGTTTCTACTGAATTACCTTTATCTCTCCTATACCTGATCTGTGTCACTTTGAAATATCTATGAAGCACTATTCTACTTTACTGACAAGACACATCTCCAAGAAACCCCATAAACTGTAAACTTGCCTCTGTATGACAAAAACTTCAAAGTTTAAAAGTGCTCATCTTTAATTAAACTCGTCATAAATTATGTCTGTGAAGATTCTCTGTCATCCAGGTGAGTTTATCTGGAAGTTGAGTCATAGCTACTGGACTTCTTTTTTGAGAGATAGAAACATTTCGCTGCTCATCCAAACAGCTTCATCAGTCTGAATACAGCTAGTGTGAGTCCTCCATCTTATAGTCAGTCAGCTTTGACCTCTTGCCATTCATGTGAACATCGAAACCCCCTCCCTCAACAGAGGTGGTGGCCTCAGACATAGTCTGTCTGCTAATTATCAGGGTGTATCCAAAGTACCCAGACAAATCAAAAAGCCTTCACCACCAAGGCCATAGCTAACGACCCATTCTTGATAGGTTTCAGCACCTTAGGCCATTGTTCACCTTAAGGCTATGAATACTATTGTCTCCCTAACGAGCCTATTCAGGCCATTGTTCATCTTATGAGCCTAATTCAGACCAAGGTGACAAGAGGTCAAAGCTGACTGACTATAAGATGGAGAACTTGCACTAGCTGTATTCAGACTGATGAAGCTGTTTGGATGAGCAGCGAAACGTTTCTATCTCTCAAAAAAGAAGTCCAGTAGCCATGACTCAACTTCCAGATCATCATAAATTAAAACGAAAACAAAGAAGAAGAATGAAACAAAGAACTTCATATCATGTTAAGGCTCTTAAGAAGATATCAAAAGGGAGCAGCAATTACAAAATGCTGGCTCCAAACTGTGTGATACACAAAACAGCAATGCAGCAAAACACTTGAGTATAAAAGAACGTCCTCCTAGGTACATTATCTAGGTGGCAAGTATTTATTCCTGGTGCATAACTCCAATGACCTTCCCTTTCTGATTTTGACTAGTGTTTTGCTAAAAGGCCATGTGCCACTCTGGTATTTGTTGGAAGGAATTTGAATGCAAGCAATACTTGAAAATCTTAAATGAATACAATGAATCCATCAATTGTGCCTCTTGTGCAAAATGCAATGTTTTTATGCAAAAGTTCCCACTTTCCATAAAGACGGAGCCAAAATCAGGAAAATCAGGAAAATTCATGAAATGGAAATAAACAGAGATTTTTTTTTCACTTTCACCTATAAGAATTTAGTAACCTAAGAAAAAGAAAACAAAGCTCCTTTAAGTAATTGTAACTGTTGTCTGATGATACCCAGTATATATCAGCTTTAGGAGCATTTCTAAATACTGTAGTGGATTTGCAGAAGTCACATAACAATAAACAATTCTTCCCCATTTCACATAAATGTCCTGAAGACTGTTGCAAAAGCCTTTTCTTATTACAACTGAAAACAAAAATGGGGGAGCCACATGCAATATCTGAAGGATTATTGTTAAAATTCAACTGGGAAGAAATGGCTAGCACCCTAAAGGAAGTTGGAATGTGAGACTAAGACCATTCTCTTCAAGGTGCCTGACATCATCTGGTGCGTGAAGTATACCTCACATATTAGAAACTGTGAGTCATTTCCTTTTTAAAAAATGATGGGGGGAAATAACCACTTAGTATGTTTCAAGTTCACAATTTGTATCATTCTTCCCCATTCCTTATTTTCTTTTTCACTTCTCTTCTTAAAGGAGAAGCACTGAGTGAACAAAAACAATATGAACAAGATAACAGAAAAAAATAATATGGTCAGTCAAATGTTTAGTTGCTTTCAATGTGTTAATGTTTGTGTTATAGTTCCGTGATAGCTCTTGCATCATATTTAAATTATTGGCTGAAATCCTGTTGCTTAATCTAGTAAGTGACATTAGAGAAGGTCCACTAAATCAACTGAGATTTGGTGAGTCAAGTCCTCTATAGGTCTACTGTTTCAAAGGGACCTAGCATACTTACTTCAGCATAGCAATTCGTAAATACAGTAGGCCCATTTGAATAAGTGAAACTTATAGTGACGTTGACTCCCAAATCCTCACTGGTTCAGTGGATTAATTCTAGTGCATCAGGATTTTGCCCATAAAACAAAGTTCTCCAAGAAAATATCACACAAGAGAAATGAAGCATGCAAACAAACTAGCAACAGAGCGATGCACAACTCATGGGTGCTTAAGCTGTGTGACAAAAATTGCAGTGGAAGTGATTCAGTTGCAGAAAGCACCACACATGGACAATCTAAGTTCAAATAGTTGCCTGATGGTATGTTATTTTTATCCTCTGTCTTCTCCTCCTCACTGTCCTGAGCTTCTAAATCCTCCTCAGGTGGATGGATCACTACTTTAGGGATATCATCACTAGAAGGAGACACTAGGAGTTCGGCACCCTGAAGTTCAGTTGGCTGCATATCTGTGGTTGCCTTGTGACGGCACTTAGGACTGGTAGGTGGAGTACTTTGTGGGGTAGGTACAGGGGTTGTGATTCTTGAGGTTGCTGGAGATCCAGGAAGAAGATGGTTTAGAAGAAGGGACAAACGATTCTCTCCTCTCAGGGAAATATGTGAGGCAGAGAGACCTGCTCGTAATGAATGGCGGGAGGCTGAAAGGCCTTCCCCTGAGATAAAACAAATAAAGTGAGAATTTTTTTTCAGCAAGAAGGTAAACTGCATGTTATATCATAAAACATTTTACAAGCAAAATCCACTCATTTATAGGTGAGATAAGCAAATCACAAGAAATAAGCAGAAGTTTAGATGTTTAAAAAGTCAGCATGTATTTACCAGTTATCTACTGGATAAAAGAGAAATCCATATTACTGGTGAAAATGTAATTTAAGCAAAGAATCAGAACAGACAGTAAAAAATTTAAGCATCTTCCTTACAACAAATTTCAGCAAAATCAGAAAGAACAGTACCTGATGTACTAAACCGTTAAACAAATGACTATCAGTACCAATTGTACACGAAACCATTTTTCTCTTTGCCAAAATATAGTTCTAAACACAGTTCACCATAGAATAATATGTCATGGCGCAGCTAGTCAAGTGTGTATAGGGCTACAAATTGAACTTTATTATTGTCACATTCAAAACACAGAATAAAATCCAGTTGTTAGTCCCATGCAGAGCAGATTCCGCAAGCAGGTACCTAAACCGTGGTATGGATGTGGACTTCTAGCCAACTTATTTTGTGAGTTTTGGTATTTTGTGCGTACAGTATGGGGCCCCAGAATGAATAATCTGAGTTTCCATTATTTCTTATGGGGAAATTTGCTTTGATATACAAGTACTTTGGTTTACAAACACATTTCCAGAACAGATTATGCTCATATACTAAGGTACTACTGTATACAAGTTAAGACATTAATTACATGAAAATATTTGGAAAATGTATTCATAGCTTCAGAACCTATATCAAATAATAGAAAGCAAATAAGTATACAACATGTTTTCAGGATATGCTATATGCTATATTAAAGCAGACACACGTGCACATCTCTCTGTGCACGCATGCACATTTGTATACATCAAAAAGAAAGTGAAACAGGCATCTAGAATGGAAGTAGTATAGGCTTCCTCACCAAATTATTGCTTACTGATTGTTCCTAAAGCAGCAAAAAACTTTTATATGCACATTACAAATCTGAAAATAACAAGGAACATCAAGAAAAGAGAGCAGAGAGACATTATAAGATGTGGCAGAATATAGACATTATTTCATATGCTTTTTTAATTATTAAAGTGGTGGGATGTGACAAAATGTGAAGAAATTTAGACTGAGTCCTATAGTGGAAGCTCAACTCTTTAACTCTTACAGTTCAAAGGATTTAAGACAGGGGTTCACTGTCCGTCAGAATTGTTGTGGGCTAGGCAGTGGTGGGGGTGGTGGCAGTGTGGGGGGTGAGGGGACAGGGGGAGGGTTGGGGCAAGCAGTAGCAGTGGCAGTGGGGGGCGAGGGAACATGGGAGGGGTGGGGCCAGTGGGGGTTGGAGTGGGAGCAGGAGGTAAGGTAACAGGGTAGGGTTAAGAACATAAGGACATAAGAAGAGCCATGCTGGACCAGGCCAAAGGCCCATCAAGCCCAGCTTCCTGTATCTCACAGTGGCTTCACCAGGGTTGGGGCATGAGGTGGCAGGGGCAGTGGTGGAGGCGAAGGAACCGAGGGGGGAGGGCTGGGGCAAGGTGGTGGCCGCTCAGGACGAGGAGCAGCAGCCATGGCAGGGGCGGCGAGGCTGTTGCCGTGCGCAGATGCGGCCATGCAGCCTGGCCATCGCGCTTTCACTGCGCCCCGGAGGGAAAGCCACCTCCTCTCCTGGCCCAGCCCAGCCCCGTGTGGCTTGGTGTGCTGCAAGTGAGGGAGGCAGGGCTGGGAAGGAGGGACAGGAGGGAGGAAGACCTGGCCAAAGCCACCCGCCGCCCACTCACTGGTCAAGCCAGGCCGCAGCGCTCAGTTGGCTTGTAGGCCCGTCCATCCCAAACAGGGGACAAAAAGAGTGAGCGGGAGGCCTCCGTCCCTCCCTCCCTCCTTCACCACTCATGGACTCTCCTCCTCCTGTCCCTACACTGAAGCACGAAGGAGCAGGAGGCGCAATGGAAGCCCTCACTGCCCCTGACTCGATGCGCAGAGAAGAATGCTGGGCTTGGAGAAGTTCCTTTGTGGGGACTACACTGCCCAGAATCCATGAGCCCTCCCCCTGTGCCTCTGCCCACCCCCACCACCCACCACCCACCCACCAGTTGTCCACACTTGATCGGCAGAAGTTGCGCCAGAGGAGATGGAAGGAAGGTGCAAACCAGGGAGACCCAACACCCCCCCCCCTCGGTGGGGTGTTCCGCAATTGCCAGTGGGCTAGATTCAGGATCCTGGTGGGCCGGATCTGCCCTAGGGGTCATAGTTTTGAGGACCCCTGATTTAAGGCAAACCACAATTCCTTATATACCAGAAAGGAATTCTGAACTTCCTTTCTGTGCTGACTTTTCTCACATCTCTGCATTATATATCACTAAAAGTTGAAAAAAACTGGATATCACATCTTATCTCACCATTTTTTTCAAGCAAGAGAGGGTCAGAATGTTTCTTGCCTATATCTGCAAAGGATCGGACAAGGGGAATCCGGTTACTGAATTTCTTTTCATTCTGATGATGGTGTCTCTTCAGAAGAGCTTCTCTGACATTCTCTCTCATAGACTCATCCAGGTGACCAGAAGCTATCATGTTATCCAATACCATATCTATAATTAGAAAAAGGGAAATGTAATTTAATTTAAAATACTAGGTACCTTGTTTGGTAAATGATGACAATTGGACAATAAAATCTTAACTACTGGTATCCAATAATACAAAATTCCACATTGGAAACAAGAGTGCACAACATGTTGTCCTCAACATAATTTCATGCAGCCTTGATTGTCTGAATAATGTGGCATATATCTTCTCTTCAGACTGCCCACCCAGGCAGCATATTCATTTATGAAAAAGAGGGAGGAGGCAGGCAGAGAAGGGATGGGAAGTCAAAGAGAGTGAAAGGGCTATTGAACACTTCAATGCTGAAACTGCACCAACCACCAGGTTGGGCTCCACCCACCACTAGCTACAGACCCTGACTCACAATGGGCAAAGTCAATGGCCCTTTAAAGGGGAAAAAGTTCTGTTCCCCAGCTCTTCACCAATGTGTCCATAGTCCCCAGATAACTGCCATAATTACATGGAAACTCTCGTAATACTCTTGAGGCCCCAAGGAAGGGAAAAATGCACACCTTCTGAAATTCTAGCAGTAGACACCTGATTGTCTCCTAATACTGGAAAAGAAGCATCCACCAGTGTCACTGTTTACTCTCATAACCTGTATGGCCAACAAATGATGCAAACTTGAACTACAACTACAGCAAATACAACTGTTAACATGCTCAGCTTCTAGTAGTACAACACACATGCCAGAAGAACTCTGCACTAGATCTATAAGATAAAAAGTAAGAAGGCAAATTCAATAAAAAAGAATACTCCCTTTATCATGCTTTTTAATTTGAAAAAATAAAATATAAATTTTTCAGTAAAATGTGCGAGAGTAAGTTCCTTTAAAATGTCAAACAAAATTTGCAGTGACCTGCTATTTCATCCAGTGAACTGGCTCTCATATCCAACATGACTGTTCCATTTAAAATACAGCTCCTCAGTTCAAAAAGACTGTGGAGAGACAGGGTTGCTACATAAGGTTTGCTCCACCGGTCACCACCATCTTCAACATCTTCCTCAAACTTCAGCCATCTGAAACAAACATTTAAAAATAGCATTTTTATTACAGTTAGCAAGCAAGAGCCAGCTAGATTTGGCCAGTACCTTCACTGGATCACTAAAACTTATAAAAATATCAAGTTACAAAGTTAACTTGAAAGCTTGTCTTATTTGTATTTTAAACAAACAAACAAACAAAGGTATTTATGATACACTGAAGTACTCCACACCTTGTTTCATTTATTGAATGTAAACCATGTTTACCCTATTTTTTAGCCAAAAAGAATATCCCCATATAAGAATGTTTCCTATATAAAAAGATTATTCCCTATATGAAAAGTACAAGATGGTATTAGTTGCTGCTAAGCTGTCCCCAAATTTAAATTGTTTGGATAGCCTTGCAGATAGGACCCCTGAAATTAAAGTGCTGCTGTTAAATGCCAGGTCAGTGAATGGGAACAGTCATTCAGAACCTGATCTTGGATGAACACACTGACCTTACTTGCATTACAGAGATTTGATGAGGTTGGTTATCTTAATTAATTTAACTCAGCTTCCTGCACCTAAGATCTCGGTGTAGCAGCAGGCAAAGCCAGGTGGGTGGGAAGAAATCTGTAGTGGTCTATTGTGATTCCATCCTGCTCACCAGGTGTCATATTCCCCAGTTCCCTGGGTTTGAATGTATATTTCTGAAAGCAGGAGCCTGGGACAGAACAGGGATTCTCATAGTGCACCACCCACCCCGTGGTGTGAAGCCTCTCCTTTAGAGTTAACTGAACTGGTATTAGGGGTCATGTTGGGGTCCCCTCAGCTTGTTATGCCAAGGCAGCTCATTCAGAGTGGCTCAAGACTTCACAGCTTCCAGGATGTGGGCCTGTCCCAATTGGTATCTGTCCCCACCCATGCCACAGGGCACACTTTAGATCTGGTCTTCTGTACCGGGATAGATGTTGGTGACCTGGATATGGAGGAATTTTCTGCAGTTCCATTGTCATGGACAGACTATTATCTGGTATGATTTGGACTCACTGGAATGCACAGCCTTTGCAGGGGTCAGGATTAGACTAACACAGGGTGAAAGGAGAAGGATGTAAATTTGAGTGATGGTGGAAAACTTGGAATGAATCTAACCAAACGTGGGCTAGGGCCCATATGAATACCTACTCCATTGCAGTGGGAGTGGTAAAGAAGTCATTCTTCTATGCCACAACTGCATCTGTACAAAATTGTCCTGCACAGCTTTTTAAAATGGTCAAGGGCATGTTACATGTTGTTCCCCAGGAAGATAATGCAGACTACATTGTAGCTTGCTGTGAAAAATCCGCACAGCACTTCAGAGGCAAAATTGCTCCAATCTGCTCTGATTTGATGCTATACTTGCTACAAATCTTAGGAATGCAACTTTGGTCACTGCCTGCTCTGTGTTAATCCATGAGTGGCGCAGTGGTTAAATGCCTGTACTGCAGGTGAAACGGTGCTCACGACCTGGGGTTCAATCCCAGGTAGCAGGCTCAAGGTTCACTCAGCCTTCCATCCTTCCGAGGTCGGTAAAATGAGTACCCAGCTTGCGGGGGGGGGGGCAATGTGTAGCCTGCACACTGTAATTAAAATTGTAAACCGCCCAGAGACTACTTAAAGTGGTATGGGGCGGTATATAAGCAGATATAAGCAGAGTTTCAGTTTCTGCAGCCTGATGGTGCTAGAAAGGAACCTTGGAGAGATGAAGGCTGGATCCTCGCCCTTCCTGCTCATAAAATGAAAGAGAAGGGTGCTGGCTGAGTGGGTAGAAGGAGCAGATAATGCTTTGCAACAGAGTAGGATCCAATCATGTTTAAAGGAAGCAACAGTAAGACCATTGTTTTTAAAAGTCCTCCTTGGATCCCACAGTACTCAACAATTGCCAACCAGCATCTAACATTCCATTCAAGGGAAGGGTGCTAGAGCACGTTGTGGGTTCTCAGCTCCAGAGGTTCCTGGGCGAGACAGATTATCTAAATCAATTTCAGTCTGGCTTCAGGCCTGGTTTTGGTATGGAGACTGCTTTGGTTGCCTTGGTGGACGACCTACTCTGGGAACTGGACCAAGTGTGTGTGTCCCTGTTGGTTTTGCTGGACCTCTCAGTAGCTTTCAATACTATTGACCACATTATCCCCCCCCCCAAAAAAACTGTCTTTCTGGAATAGGTCTTGGGGGCCCCAATTTATGGTAGGCTCCAATCCATCCCAAAGGAGAGAACTCAGAAGAACTAGACAGATGATTCTGTTTAACACTCTGGCAACTGGCCTGCAGGGACCCTCAGGGTTCTGATTTGCCTCCTATAAGATTTAACATCTACATGAAACTACTGGGTGAGATCTCTCAGGTTCTGGGATTCACCAGTATGCAGATGACACACTACCTTTTCTTGCCACCAGGAAGTTCCCAGGAAGTTGTTTCAATTCTAGAGCAATGTTTGGTATCAGTAATAGACAGGATAAGGGTGAATAAACTGCAACTAATCCAGACAAGATGGTGCTCCTAGTAATTTGAAAGACAGAGAAAGGAATACAGATGCAACCTGTGCTGGATGGGGCTACACCTGAAAACAGAGAAGCACAGGTTGGGGGTGTTTCTGGGAATCATCTCTAAGCCTGGAGCCCCAGGTTTTGGTGCTGGCAATGGTTATATTTGTACAAATAAAGCTAGTGTGCCAACTACAAACATTTCTTGAGATACCTTATCTGGCCACTATGGCACATGCTGATTTTAACTGATAAAGTTTTAAACATCTTGGGCTCAAGTTATCTCAAAGATTATGTCTCCCATTATGAGCTGGCCTAGGAGGTTAAGATCATCAGGAAGCCTTCCTCTCAGTCCCACCACATTCACAGACACATTTTATGGGCATATAGGAGATAGCCTGCTCTGTTGCTGCTCCCAGACTTTAAAACTCCCTCCCACTGGAGGCCAGCCTGTCCTCACCTTTGCTGTTCCTTTGAAAGGAAGCAAAGAGCTTAGATGGATTGCTATGCACTACTATGACTGTGCTTTTCATACTGCCTGTATTTACCATTTCTCAGAGTGGTATGTGTTTGTTCCTTTTTAATATTTGTATATGTACTGTTTTCAGATTTAATAGTCTTTTAATGATGTAAACCACCTTTTTATACGAATTGTTCTTAGTTTTCATTATTGTCTTCTAATAAAAAAGCTACCTTGGGTCCCTTCTGCTTATATGCCACCCCATAGTACTTCAAGCACTTTCTGGGCATAATTTAATTATGCAGGCTACACATTAAACATAGTAGGCTGCAAAGACCATAGATTACATAACATGTAGTTAAAATCAGTGCCTAAAGAATATTTATTTTGTTAACTAACCCACTTGGCTTTAGATAAAGTGAAAATTCTAGGCTTCTGATAAGCAATAATTTTACACTTCTTATAAGCAACAATTTCAATACAAAGAAATACACATAAACTGGATGGCCAATTCCCTTCATGAAGGATCATAAAGGAAAAGGTAAATAAACCATCAGTAAGTTACCTGGCAGTTTCCTTCCATTCATATTCCTCTCCTTCTCTAAAGCAAAGTTCATCCATTTCAGTGAACAGATCGTGGGGAATGTGTTCTTCATCATCATCCTCAGTACCCAGGATAAATTGCACCCTCTGGGATGGTGTATCTTCATGAAAATTGAATTTGAGAGACTCATTCATTAGACGTTTGCAATTGTACCCATATAATCACACTGCTAATCACAAAACTGCAAATACTCATGCTATGGAAGAGAGGAGATACAAAGAAAGGTTTAACAACAACACAAATTCCTTTATGCAAAATTTGCATTTGTAGCCTGTTCAGATATTTAGCTGGCCATATCTGAAAGGCTCTCAGTGGTTAATAGATAAAATAGAAAATGAAGAACAAAACTGATATTAAAGCATGCAATGAAAATGCTTAGTGTCAATTCACTGAGAGACCACTTGTGAGAGGTTCCCATCCAAACAAAACAGAAATGGACATACAGTATTCAGTGAACTGGACCTATTCTTACAATTAGATAATAAATATTGGGGTTTTTTTTTTACTTTATAGTAGTCATACATACAGTGATGATGACTATGGAATAAATAAGTTAGAAAATAGGATCTACAAATAATCTGGTTGTATCAAAGCAGGCAGTGCAAAAAAAGGAAATAAAAGGAAAGGAAAGATAAACTTTGTTGTAGAAGAGCTTGAACAGGCTAGAATTTGGATAAAAACTTCTAGGAGCATCTAAAACAATTCATTTCCCCTCTAGTTTGTGCCTTTATTTCAATATATAGAATAGAGTTGGAAGAGTCCTTGAGGGCCATCCAGTCCAACCCCCTGCCATGCAGGAACCCCCATCACAGGACTCCCGACAACTGACCATCCAGCCTCTGCTTAAAAACCTCCAAAGAAGGAGACTCCACCACCCTCTGTGACAGCATATTCCACTGCCAAACAGCTCTAAGTGTCATGAAGTTCTTCCTAATGTTCAAATTGAATCTCTTTTCTTGTAATTTGAAACCATTGCTCCGAGTCCTAGTCTCTGAAGCCATGGTAAACAAGCCAACCCCCTCTTTGATATGACATCCTTTCAAATATTTAAACATGGCTATCAAATCCCCTCTCAGCCTTCTTTTTGTAAGGCTAAACATTCCCAGCTCCCTAAGCTATTCCTCTTACAACATATCTTCCAGACCTTTAACCATCCTGGTTGCAGCACACAGTATACTGCAGCATACATATATTGCAAAGGCCATAATAAAATCATTCTACACGACAAAATGGTGTATATTTCTGTGGTTATCTATCCAATATACTGTGCAGCAGACTTATGTATTGTGACTGTTAGAATTCTCTCTCTCAGAACTAAACAATGACCAACAGGAAATGCCCTTGGGATACCTTGTAATCACAAATATCAGAAATAGTCAATAAAAATAATTAAGGTGTTGGAACTGGCATAAATGGCAAAACTGACAGCTTTAATTGAGGATAGATCAATGAACAAGTTTAAGATTGTCTGGAAACCTCTATTAGATTTTGTGTTAAAAAAAGGAAATGACAATTTGTTGGTTTGTGGCTTTGATTTCTAGGATTTCTTTAAAAGACCTGAAATGTGATCTGGAATTAATTTTTATGGGCTACTAAGGACAATCTGATAAATTACTGTAAGGGTGGGTTAGATAGAGAGATGATGGTAAGCTTCAATTCATGTATTAACTTGCATTTAACCCAATTGCTTCCACTTAACTATCCCCTATGTCCCCTTGTATATAAGAAAATATTTAAAAAGTCAATAAAATAACAGAAGTTGCCACAGAAACAATACAGATGATTCCAATATTGAAAGGGTTAAAATAAAATATTTTTGTATCTTTAAAGCTGCTGAAATGTAATGCTCTCTCTACGTGCATAAATTTTAAAAGATGGGGGAAGCTTTGATATTTACAATATTAGTGCCTACAAATAAACAGAACCAATAGTTCTAGTACTAGGAATTTTAACAATTCTGGGTTACCAGTACATTTCTACTTTCAATTAACTGATCACAGAGCACAATCCTAACCATCACAATGTATGTATTTGGATGTAGTAATTAGGATGACATTTTGACTATCTATGTCAGCAAAAATCAGAGCTGTGAGGAGCAATTCTATTGTGCTAGCCCCCACTGCAGCCTAAAACACAGAAATCTCTGCCAGCAGTTTCAAACAAGATACACAAGACAGAAGGCATTCTGAGGGTAGAAAAGAGCCATTTGGAATCAGCTGGATCTAAACTATTTGAATTCTCCAGGCAAACACAATGTACACTCACCACTAATGGCAGATCTGGAATTGGCACAGCAAGTATCCCTATCAAGGTTACCAATTGGATGGGGAAATTGTAAATAAAAGGATTTCATTTAAACAGCCTAAAAATCCCAGTGAAATTACTTTCCCACTCTCCATCAAAGCTAGCAGAATCTGCCAGAACAAAGGATAAAGTAATACATCCAATTTGCTATTCCCCAACAGCCCAGGTCAGGATTGTTTGCCTCTATCAATTATATCATGGGCCCCAAAACTACACTCCTTTTGAATGCCTGAATGAGATGCACACATAAAGTCTGGATCTTTCTAGTGTCACAGGGATACACCAATTCTCCCAAGTTTAATTTTCTACAAGGATAAAAGCAATTGATATACAAAACATATTTTCCTTAGCAAAATATATCTAAGTACTTAAGATGTTATTTTGTTTATACTCTTGTTAGTTTGGGCTGCATTATCAAAGCCAAATACCCAATGTGTTCCTTATAAATTTCAGATTGCTTCCTGTGTCTGTGTATCTATCAAGTATGTGCACTCATACATACAATGTTCCATAGTGTTATAGTAATTTCATTAACTTTTAAAATTAGTATTATTGCTACATACTCATAGTTCTTTTACAAGCATGCAAGAAATTATTTCTATGACTACATGATTTAGAACAGGCATTCTCGGGTCGTCGTGTCCCCACCCCCACCCCCGGCTGCGGCCATTATGCAATACATAAGAAATACTGTATAGGCCAAATCAGGATTGCATAAAATTACATAACAAACTTTATAAAGTGGTGTGAAGAAGAACTGTTTCCAGCCTGTAACCCCCTTCAAAGGTGCCAGCCCCACCCCCGGCCCAGGCTATATGGCCCCCATTAAGAATGGCTGTTTAAGAAGATCCTGGCATTTCAAGGCAGATAGAGATTTTAGAAATTAAACAGTCTGATACTTGGCCAGATGCAATGGCTTACCATTACTGTGCTAATGTATAACATATACATTTATATAATCTATTCGGATGGATCATTACAGTGAAACAAAATACTTAGCAGTCACTGTATAACTCTAGGCAGCTGATATATGGAACTCAGATTCAGCTGTCATTTTAGTGGAATGGTTCTGTAAAACTATAATGCATTCTCAACTGTTTACTTTAAAGATCAAAACTTTTCTGTTATAACAAAACTGCAGTTAGAAACAAAAAAATAGGTATTATAAACATGCTAATAAAAACAGTGCAGTACCAAACATTCATACCATAGGATGGAGATTCTCTACCATCTTCTCTATCCGTTTCCTTTTCTTTTCTTCGTCTATGATGTTTATGTCCACGGTGTCTATGACGCCGCCGACCCTGTTTTCCGAAGGGGACATGCACACCAATATATACAGCTCGGTGACCTTAATAAGAAATGATACAGAACGTGTTAGAGATAAACAGTGGTACCTTGTATAAAGGAATTAATTCGTTCCAAATGAAATTATGTTAAGCAAATTTTCCTTTATACAAATTCCCATTGGAATGCACTGAAAATGGAGTGATCCCATTTTTATGTTGTACGGATTTTCCCCATAGGTGATTATGTTAAACAAATTTCCCCCATCTCCGGAATTTTTTATGTTGTAAAAAGTTTATGTTATACAAGCTGTTTGTTATACAAGGGTCCACTGTATAAGCATTCCAGCAGCCCTGCAAAAGATAAACCCATCTGGAAACCAAACCATGGGCTTGTAATTTAAGCTAGAATCCTTGCTAATATCAAAATAATATTTGAAATAAGCTATTTAAGAAACACTGTAGCAATATTCTGTTTGCAAGCTTTTCAAGCCCTGATCTAACACAACTGTTTCCTCTCTTCACAATCAGCATAAAAACATCAGTCTAAACTGATTTTGAAAATCTAAGCCCCTACTAAAGGAAGTAACTTTGAACAATTTCTGAAATGTAACACCAGCTAAGAAAATTAATATGCTGGATAATTGTAAGGAACCAGTTTCAACTTCAATGAACAATGTGCTCTCCAACTTTATTCTTCTGAGAAACCTTAACAAAAAGAGTAACAATAAGAAAAGTATCCCTTTCTATTTCCCTTGATACAGCGACAAGGTTTTAAAGCTGAAAAAGCAACTGCAGAAGAGATGTGAGGAGGCCAAGCTATGCATATTGGGTAGAATGACAAATTTTATTATGAGCATAACATAACACTCAAAGGGGATAAAAGGAGGGCATCTAAGATTCTGTATATCACGTTCCACATCAGAGGGCAAGTCAGTCAATGCCCATTTGTTGTTACGTTTACAGTAATTTCTGTAATGAATTTAGTAACCCTTTGGAGGTTGCTAAACAAGTAACTAGAGATGGGCACGAAACGAAACGACAAACAAAAATTGTGATGAAAATGGAACGAAACGAACAGAACCACGAAAACTGTGTTCATTATGTTTTCTTTTCGTTAATGGTGACACGCAATGAAATGAGCTGTTTTAAATGTTAAAAAACGCCCTGGACATCCATAAAAACGCAGTGATAATTATTTATACTGTCTGATAATACCTACCGGGGGGGGGTCCTTAAAACGTGCATTTATGTCTTTTCTCAGATCACTGTATTTTTTTTCCTTTAAGGGGAGTTAGGGGACATCGACCCAAAATGGCTCCCAGATGCCTAATATTGATTTCTTGGGTATTAAAACGCCCTGGACATCCATAAAAAATGCAGTGATAATGCGAGAATTATTTGAATTTATTACCTACCAGGGGGGTGGGGTCCTTAAAACGTTTGTTTTTGTCTTCTCCCATCGCGATGTATTTTTCTTTTCCCTTTAAGGATGACAAAATGGATGTCGCCACTCCAGGCACAACATGGAGGCAAGCCATGTGATGGGATCATGTAACTTCTTGGACAACTTCAACCAATAGCATGCCCAGGTTGCAGACTGGGCAGGTCTGGCAGCCACAGAGGGCATAAAAAGCTCTGGCAGCCCCCATCCTCCTTGCAGTCCCTGGTGGGAGTTAGGGTGGGATTGCTGTCCCTACGACTCTAGCTTCAGTCCTGCAGCCTCCCTGTGTGCGTGCGTGCTGCGTACGTCTCGGTGAGTACCCTCCCCTGCCCCGCAGTGCAGTCACTCTGCGGATGCCTTACACCCTGGGCAACGCCCACCACTGCCTTTGCAGCCTCCCTGCATACCTAGTCTATACTATGTCTCTGCCAGCATCAATTTCTTTTAGTGTTTCCCCCCTGCTCTGGGGCGTTGGGGGACACCCCCGCACAGAATGCTTTAAAAATTGCGCAAAAAGCAGGTAGAAATGAAAAACGAAAAAACAAAAACAAAAACAAAATTTTTCAAAAAATTCGCAAAAAAACGGAAACGAAACGAAATGGGCCTCTCAACGACAAACGAAAAACCGAAATGCCATTGTTTTTATTCGTGCCCATCTCTACAAGTAACCTCCAACATTTCCTATAACCAAAAGTCCTAGTCTTGAAAACTCAAGGGCATGGCTTCCTTTATTGAGTCAGTCCATATCTTATTACATCCTCCTTTTCTCCTATTGCAGGCATGTCCAAACTTTGGCTCTCCAGATGTTTTGGACCACAACTCCCAGTATTCTAAGCTTAGATTGCCAATGGCAAAGGACTGTGGGAATTGTGGTCCAAAACATCTGGAGGGCCGAAGTTTGGACATGCCTGTTCTATTGCCTTCAACTTTTCTAAGCATGCTTGTATTTTCCAATGAATCTTGTCCTGTCATGACGTGCCCAAAGTATGATAGCCACAATTCATTCATTTTTGCTTCTAGGGAGTATTCCAGCTTAATTTGATCCTCATTTATTTGACTTTCTGGTAGTCTGCAGTATCTGTAAAGCTTCTCTATTGCAATGTGTCCTCAAATCAGACCTGATACAGTAGCACTAATAGGGCTTTCTGGGTAAGTAAGGTATTTAAGGAATAAGCTTCCATGGCTGAACACGAATTCAAACCCAGGCCTCCTGAGCCCTAGTCCATCAATTTTCTTCCTGCCAGCTTTCTTCACAGTCCATCTTTCACATCAAGACATAGTAATCAAGAATGTCATCGTGTATGTTATCTTCATTTCATTCCAGTGAAACATCCTTGCACCTGAAGATCTTTTCTAGTTAGCCACTCTTCCAAGTCTTTAGTCTTCTTATTTCTTGGCTGCAATCTTCTTTTGGATTAATGACTGAAAACAGAGGATATTGTTCTGTTGCTACCTGGGAGTTGTAGGCCTTACCGGGAGGTATACTCTCACTACCCATTAGGTTCTATAGAGGGTGCTGCACAAAAACTTCCGAGAAACTTATGACTCCAAGGAAACATTTCAGGTATCTTCTTTGTTTTTGAAAAAAGAAAGAGGCTGAAGAAGGCACTAATGGAGGTAAATACATCTGGTCTGGGAACTTGTGCTTTTGGGTTGCACCTCTCAGACATTTACATGGAGAATTATTGGAGAATTCTGAGATTTGTAGTTTAAACACTGCAGTTCTTCACTATTTAGCATTTATATGAGAACTGAATTCAAGACATATGTTTTTACAGCAAGCACCAGGAGTTTTTACTTGGGCAACATAGTATTGCTGATGGTTTCTTCACTCTGTTGCAAGCCTTGTCATGCCTTCGTTGACCATATGTACAGGTCACCACTTTCAAATACTTCATTTTTGATTCAATACATCTCTTACTTTTTCTGTATGTTAATTCCTGTATCCTGCGTATTGTAGGATTTTCTTGTTCTTTAAAACTGGGACAGATTTCCACCTTCTCTCTCTCTCTCTCTCTCTCTCTCTCTCTCTCTCTCTCTCTCTCTCTGTGTGTGTGTGTGTGTGTGTGTGTGTGTGTGTGTGTGATTACAGTCATGACCGACTCTTCGTGACTCCATGTCCATCCTACTCCAGGCGACTACAGCACCTGGTATTCCCTGGTGGTCTCCCATCCAAGTATTAACAAGGGCCGACCCTGCTTAGCTTCCGAACGAGATCGGATGTGCTTAGGGCATAAAGGTACACTGTAATTGGGCTTGTGAAAGATTAAGATCATTATATAAAATATCATCTTCTTGCTTGTACAATATTTGAAAAATCCTAAAGGCCTATTTATAATCCAAAGGTTATAATTAAATTCACTGGGTATGCATCTGAAGATAGTAACTGCAGTTGACAAACGCTCCCATTATTATTATTTTTTAATTGAAGCCACCCTAATACTTTTGTTTACCTAGATTCATAAATGACCTTCCAAAACCTCGTTTGTACAATGACGGTACCAAAAAGATCTCAAACAAAGCTTGTTATAGATTTGGCTTAAACAAAAACTCAGTGGCATTAATAGAATGCAGGACACTAAGTTTAGCAAACACTGCTCCAGAGATACTTGTTTGATTTAATCAGACATGACTTTATCTGAGCTTAGTTGACAAAATCCGCAAATGGTATTTAGGAGTTAAGATCATTAGCTGTGTCAGTTTAAAATTTCTTTAAAAGATGTTCACAACTTATACTATTTACTATGCTACTATTCAGATTACCCACCATTCAATCTTGTTATTTAGTAACTTTCAAAACTTACAAAATGCACTATAAGGCTACTCTCAGTCTGCTGATTTTTAATTAGATATTTTTTAAAAGTTATCTTGATAATTTTGAATCCAACAATTTTACTTCCTCTATTGCTAAACATACAACAGAATTATGCCATGGGGAAAAATCAAGCCATGGTTTTACAAGCCACCATTTTTAAGTATACACCAACAGCCCAAGTTTGTTGCATAAGCAAGTGCTGGAGGCCCTATTCACTTTGCACTTTATTGCTCCGAGTGAAGCCTCATTTTCACATGGGACAAATGCCAAACAAAAGTAACAAGCCAAAGTCCAAGCAGTTCTCCTCCTAAGAAACTGAAGATTTGTCCAGAATCTGAAATTGCCATAAAATCTTAACTCTGGTCCTGCATATCATCTATTGTTTTTCAAATATTGGGATTTGAAAAACAATAGATGATGTGCAGGACCAGAGTGCCCTCCCAAGTGAGATCCACCTGGCGCCAACACTGATGACATTTCGGCACCAGGTAAAAACCTTCCTGTTCCAGAAGTTTTTTAATTGATACAATTTAGATTGTGGGTCTTCTGATGGCAATTTTAGTGTGATGATTTTAGTATAAGGTTTTTATTATTGTTTTACTTATTTATTGTTGTTTGATGTTTTTACTGTTTTAATTCTTTGATTGGAAGCCGCCCAGAGACCGGTAGTGGGCGGCATATAAGTTGTAAAAATAAAATAAAGAAAATAAAAATATTTATGTATATGACTGAGTTGGCAAAACAAGACTATTTATTACCAAATAGTCTTCAATGTTTAGCGGGTATCTAAGATAACTTAAACCAGGCATGTCCAAAGTTCGGCCCGGGATCCACATTTTCAAATTCTTCTCCCCACCGTCTTAGCCTGTCATGCATCCCTGCCAGCTGGCCCCTCCCCATGCTGGATAGAGATGTCAGCTTGCAGTTTTATGTTTTGCCTGCCCTCCCTGCCTCTATCTGTCCCCCCAGCAACCCACCCAGCCTACCTGCTCCTGGCTCCGTTGCTGCAGCATCCCCGCCCCCCACCTCCTTGCATGTCATAAAGGTTTGTCCAACATCCAGTCTGGGGGCCAAATGCAGCTGGATGGTTGGCCCCACACACATTTTCACCTCAACAAATCTGGCCCTCCTTGCAAAAAGTTTGGATACTCCTGACTTAAACCAACAGCTAGCCAAACATTTTAACAATTTACAAGTAAAGCAGTAGTATAATACAATGATAGAAATAATTTATCAATTGAACTCCATCCTGGGGCTCATCTTGTTTCTCTGTTCTGAAGGCTCCCCAGAGAACCTTGCAGGGAGGGGACCAAGCAGCCCTCACCTCCTCTTAAACAATATAGAGAAAGGCTGGATTGGAAGCTGCAGAGGACAGGAAATTGATTCTTAAATCATGCTGCATTTTGGAGATATTCTGTATTTTGGGAAACAAAATCTTCTTTGTGGAGGGCTCACATCAGTCTGGTTAGCTACAAGAACCAGTGCAAATCTGTCAGTTACAAGACAATGTAACCTAACAACACTGAAAGAAATTCCAGATAGCAAATGACATAGGAGCACCCACGAAAATTCAGGGAAAGACAGTATGCATAACTTTTAAGAAGTGTAATTCATTTCACTTTTTTATACTTCCAAAATTAACATTAAAAAGAAAGAATAGATACTTACTTTCTAGTTCTTCTTTCTCAAAATTTGTGTTGATAGTAGAACTAATTTTACCCGTGTCAACAACAGCTTCTTCATCATGGCCCTAAACAAAGATGAAGGGTTTAGATTTCATAATTATACTACACAATTGATAGTCCTTGTCATCATTCACTTTCTGAGATGAGCAGTTTGGCACAGAAAATAAACAGTTTTCTCTATTCAGTGTATTAATGCAGCTTTTTATCAAATACATAATTTCATCTATACTAATGATAATAAAAGCTTCCTCTGCTGAAAGCCTAAGTAGGCGCAAAGATAAGAATGATAAGTGATTTCAGATGAAACAGCAAGAAATTGGCAAATATCCTATTGATGATAAATATGTGCATAAGTGAAATGACATAAATTGTAGCAGTTAATTGAGACTAATGTGGTACTGATTGCACTCCTGGTCACACTTTAGGTACACATCCAGGACAACGACTGTCATCTCATTGATTAGCGGGAATTTGCTGTTGCCACTCACAGTTTTTCTCATGTATACATTAAGTACAAATAAGATTTTGGCCATTGTTTATTTAAAACTATAAAGTTGTGCAATTAAGAAAGTATGAGAGACAAAATTGCAATTACAATGCAAAAAGAAAAAAATTAGGTGACTTAACAGTAAACTTGGAGACAACTGCCTTTTAGAATATATGAATCATTCAAAGATAAGCAAAGGAACCAGTGGAATATGAAGTTCTATTGCATAAAATAAAATGGCAAATCTATTCCTAATTGTTATCATAGAAAACATTCAGTTAGGATAAATGCACTGCAATCACACCTACACAATATCCTCTTAAGCACAGCTTAGACAAGCAAGCAAGCAAATTAAAATTGAGTTTATGGTTCCTGAGAAACAATTTCTTATGACTGGACAAAGCATCTATATTGCACGGTCATGTTCAGGAAATATCACACCCTTTGTTGAAGGTTTCACACTGTTCAAGAGAAAACAGTGTACTTCTAAGGAAATATTGAAAACATGGACTCAAACAGCTTCTCATTTAGATCTCCACCAGCTTCAACGTCATGATCCTGTGTTCTTATTTTTTTGTAAGAACTTAAATTGGCAATAAAGCAGCGTTGCAGAGAATTATGAATACTGGCAGAAATGTCGAAAGAAGCAGAAAAGAAAGACTATTAACCAGGTTAGGCTTGATTTATATCATCATTTAAATTTTTAAAATTGGATTTTACACAATTTTTAAAAATGATTTTTTAAAATTTAAATCACAATTTAAACTGATTTTTTTTTCAAAAAAAAACATTGAGTTTTCCACCCTGCCAGTAACTATCACCCTGGAAAACCACCACATCATTTTTCAGCTTAGCCAGAAAACCCATGAAATAGGTTATTTCAGGACACTATATTAGGGAAACTCAATTTCCATCCACCAAACAAGACATGGGAAGTCTAAAGACTTCATAGCCTTGCCCCGCTTCAGTTATACCCACTACTCTGACCATCCCATCTTATCATATAAGTGTGTTATATGCATGAGAAAAGGCCTTATACATTATACCAAACACGCAGAGAACTCCAGGAGGGAACATGATTAGTTCAGGATTCACTCTCTTTTAAAGGCTCTTTATAATTATCCATGAATTTATAGGGCTCATTTGTCCATAGAAGGTAACCAAGTATGCAATCCCCCATGAATTCTTTGTGACTATCAGATTGCTAACAGCCTTGTTAACACTAGCCTATCTTCAGGGGCTGTTCTAGGAAGGTTATTAAAATAATGTATGTACAGTGAGTCTGGCAGCCAGAGAAAAGTGCTCCATAACACAGTGTTCCTGTTCCACAAACTCAGCATTAAAACTGGACCAAGACTGAGAACTATTTAGACCATTTCTGGGCCACTTTGGAAATGGTAGAGACAAATCAACTTAACAGTAGGACATTTTAACGCAGATATTTACTTATTCAGATATTTCTAGAAATTGTACACCAAAGGAAATGTACAGGATGTACACCAAAGGAAATGTTTCAGGATGTACAGTGTACGTCTTCCCATAACTTCCAAGAAGATAGTTCTCTGTATACCTTTGCTCTTGCAAGACACAGAAGACATGGGGAGGCTGATCTGAGTACAGTGGTCCCTCGACTTACAAAATTAATCCGTTCTGAATGCATTTTCAAAGTCCAAAATTCATAAGTCGAATTGCGGTTTCCCATAGGAATGCACTGACAATCAATTAATCCATTCTGGAGGTTGGGAAAAAGGCAAAAAAGGGGAACAGATTACCGGTAGTTGGTTTTCAATGCATTCCTAAGGAAAGCCTACCCAGACCCAGCAAACCAGGGGGAAAGCTTTCCCACCTTTACTGGGTTGGGGCGAAACCCCCTCAATCAACCAGCAGCGGAAGGCTGATCTGACACCTTGCTAATTTTGACAGCTGTCAAAATTATCTGGCTGTCGGGTTGGGAGGAGCAGCCTTTGCTGCCGGTTGATTGTGGTGCTTTCTCCATAACACAGCAAAGGGGGGAAGTTTTTCTCCTCCTTTGCTGGGTTGGGGCAGGGTTGTGTGCATGTGTGTTTGGGTTACCCTACATTCTGTTGTGGCTGGTGCACAAAAGTGGAAAGGCAGTGGCTGCCTTTCCCCTTTCGTGTACCTGCCACTACCAAAGGTGGGGTAACCCAAAGAGACTTCTGCTGTGGCAGTCCACAACACACACACACACACGAACGAACGCATGCACGTCTGGGATTTTTTTCTTCTTCCTAATGTTTCTCCAGCCTCTGTGGCCTGCATCTTCAATCCCCACCCCACAGCTATAAATACTCAACACCAGGGCACAGAGAGGATTCTAGCTCCCTGCCTTCCTGCCCTTTGAAGATGCTGGCCATAGAGACTGGTGAAACATTAGGAAGAAGAAAAACCTCTGGAACACAGCAAAAAGAAAGAAAGAAAGAAAGAAAGAAAGAAAGAAAGAAAGAAAGAAA
>JAHTLZ010003542.1:45559224-45592217 GCA_023846285.1 Phrynocephalus versicolor | reverse complement strand
TGTGTGTGTGTGTGTGTGTGTGTGTGTGTGTGTGTGTGTGTGTGTGTTGTGTGTGTGTGGTGGTGGGGCAGCGTTTAGACGGGACGGTTCAACATAGAGGAAGAGAAAACCCTCCTTCCTTCCCCCCTTCCCCTTCCAAGCATTGCACATGTGCAGTTGGCATATCTCTCTCTCTCTCTCCTTTTGCTTCACTACAGCCCCCCCCCCAAAAAAACTACGGCTTTGCACTAACTTGCCGGGATGAAGCTCCAAAAACGCGGGGGAGCGGGCGCGCGGCGTGTCTCCGCGAAAGAGAGAGAGAGAGAGAGATTAGAAATTCCCCTCCTCTCCCTCCTGTACTATTTTTTGGAAGATTTTTAAAAACTGACCCCCCAAAAAAGTGGAAGCGGTGTGGGCACTACGCACTCGGGCTGTGCTTCCCTCCTCCATGGAGGGTGGGGGCAAGAGGAGGAGGAGGAGGAGGAGGAGATGGAGTGTGGGGGGGAGAGTCAGACCATGGCTGCAGGATCCAGGCAGAAAGCAGTGAGGGCGGAATGGGAACCTCAAGAAAGGCGGCGTGGGGAGGGGGCCACGGCTAGTCTTCTCTCCCCCCGCCGCCGCCGCCGCCGCCGCCGCCCTGCTTCCTTGCCCGGTGCTGTCAGTTCTGGCCCAACAAGCAAGGGGTTGGTGGTGGCGGGAGCGGGGATGGGGGGAGCGGTGGCGGCAGAGAGGTGAGAAGCAATGGAGGAAGTCGGCTTTTCTTTTTCCTGCGCGAGATCAACTTGGCAGTCGAGGGACGCGGCGTGACAGCTAGTTCGAGCCCGCCCCTCCCGGCCCGAGGAGGGGTCTCTCTTATTAGACTTCCAGCGGCTCCCTCCTGGAGTCAGCCGGTTTCGGCGGCGGGGTGGGGGCGCCGGGCTCAAGTTGTTCAGGGGCCCCTGGCCGCCCGGGGAGGCCAACGGCGCGCCACCTGGCTCGAGAAGTTGAGCCGAGCCAAGCGGAGCGCCTGTGCGCCTGCCTGCTTGTCTCGCTCGCTCTCGCTCTCGCTCTCTCCGAAAGCCCGCCAGCAGCTGCCTTCCGCTCCATTCCAACACAGAGAATGTGCCTCCTGCGCGCCCACCCACCCCCTCAGCCCGGCCCTCCCCGAGGCTGGCGGACACGCAGCCGCCCCAGTTGCGTGCGCAGGAGAACTTGAGGCAGGTGCGCGCCTCGATGGAAACCCTCAGGGACAGGGTGGCGGGGTGGGGGCGGTGGCTCGGGCTCGCCCGCTTGCTCGCTCTCCCGGCGCCCAAAGTGCCGAAGAAGCAACTTTCATTGGCTTCCTTCTCAGAAGCCCTTCAGGGGTGCCCAGAGGAGCCGCAGCCGCCGGCGCTCCTTCCTACCCCACCCGAGCCCCGCGCCGGGGCGCAGCGTGTCCGAGGAGCGCGCGAGGGAGTGTGTTGCTTGCGAGCGCCCAAAAAGCCAGGAGCGAGGGGAGGGGAAAATATATTTGCAGTGTTATATTTGTTTTAAATGTCGCAATGGTTTTGCGGCTCCCAGGTGTTTTTTTTCCGTCAGAAACGGGTCCAAGTGGCTCTTTATGTCTTAAAGGTTGCAGACCCCTGCTCTAGGACATGCAAGGAGGTGGGGAGGACACTGCAGCAACAGAGCCAGGGGAAGGGAGGCTGGGCACATGGCTAGGAGGATGAACAGAGGCAGGGAGGGCAGGCAAACCATAAAACTGCAAGCTGACGTCTCTATCTGGCATGGGGAGGGGCCAGATGGCGGGGATGTGTGACAGGCTGAGCTGGTGGGGAAAAGAACCTCCGGGCCACTCGAAAATTGAAAACGGGCCACATTTGGCCCCTGGGCCTGACTTTGGACATGCCTGATTTACATGCTTTCAAACTGCTAGGTTGGCAGGAGCTGGCGTTAAGAGCAGGAGCTCACTCCGCTAAGTGGTACCCGTGATTCTAACCGCTGAGCTGGTGACTTTGAAGCTGACAGTTTTCAGTACTCCAGCCACTGAGCCACCACACCCCTATTTTAATAGGATAACTGCCTTAATTACGCTTTAATATTACTAATGAAATTATTTTTACACTACTTTTTATAACACCAATACTGCACTGCTAGTATAATCAAACTGCCTTAGGTTTTAGTTTTGGGAAGAACAGAGGAATAAAAATAATTTAAAATGCTGCAATCCATTTTCTAAAATACAATTTCTTTGTTGATATAAAGCCAATGTTTCCTCAATCTTGTTGAACACATGCCTTTCTTTGATAAAAACAAAATTATTGTGCCCCTTTCAAATCTGCTTCAACCAATAATTTTACCCAAAATTTGAAGTATTGATCAAACAAAATTTGAAGTGTTAAATATAATTACTTCAATCTTCACTTTTTAAAAACAAGTTGCACCATAATCCAAATAAAATAAAAAAGGAAATATAATAAGAATGCTACTGCACACACACAGTAAAGCAATAAGCTGTGTAGTTGGAAAATGGTAAATATAATTTCCTGTTTTTGCAGTATAGCACACAAAAAATTAACTCTACATATACCAACCATGAAATCTTGGTATGCCGTGCTGGGCAAAACACCCCACTGGTGAAAATTAATGCTATAAGCAAAACCTCAACATATCAACATCTAATACTTCAGAACAGCTGTGTAGAATTCGCTTAATGCATGCTGAACTTGCAGTTTTCCAGTATATATCAAGGAAGTAACCATCTGTTCTTCCTGATTTCATTATATATCTGAAAAACGTGCAATCAAAAGCTAAGAGAGTACATATTAACTTTTTCAGTTTATCCGGTATTACAATTCCATGGTTTGGTTAACCAGAAACTTAAGTGGAGATGGCAATCTCGTGAAGGAAAACAAGGACAGTTACTTCTTTGCATTCAGTTTTAGCTGAGATAAAATAACCCCAAAAAGAGTCAAGTTCCAAACAAAAGAGAAAGTGTATCTGAAATGTACTTTTAGACTTTTTGTAGAGAAAGCACAAGGGAAATGACAAAGCCACAGTATACCTAAATCTAAGTTATACTTGGGCATTAGAAATGGGTACAAAATGTGAAAATGGTGTTTTGGTTTGTTTTCCTTTTTGTTTATCTTCATTTTGTTTTGTTTCATTTTTGTTTTGTTTTCGGGGGAAAAATTCGGGAAATTTTACATCTCTACGCGGACCACCACCAGGAGCCAGTGCAGCCTGGCCAGGGACGGGGTGATATGCTGGGACTTTTTCACACCCGTAACCAACCTAGCCACCACATTTTGTACCCTCTGTAACCTCTGCATCAAGTCCAAAGGCAGCCCCACGTAGAGTGCATTGCAGTAATATAATTTGAAGACTACCAATCCATAGGTCAGAGCCTTTAGTGACTCCCCATCTAAACAGTTTCGGAGCAGGGCAATCCGCCTAAGTTGGTAAAAGGCAGACTTGACCACAGCATCCACCAGTTGTTTCAGGGTAACAGGGTCAAGAAGGACTCCCGGATGCTGAATCTGATCTTTACATGACAGAGGTATGCCCCCCAGGGATAGCTGAGGGGCATCCTCCCCTCCCCCCCACGATGGGAAGGCCCCACCAGCAAGACCTCCATCTTGTCGGGATTCAGTCTCAGTTCGTTGCACTTAGTCCATTCCAGTTCTGCCTGCTGGCAATCCTCCAAAGTCCTAACAGCATCCGCTGCTCGTGTTGTAAAGGAGAGATGTGTGTCATCAGCGTAGTGATGACAACACACTCCAAATCTCTTGATGACCTCTCCCAGCGGCCCCATGTAGATGTTAAACAGCAATACATTCCCAAGTATTTTCTGCAGATTTAAGACCACACCACCACAAAAATAAGCCTCGGGTGTTGTAGCCTAACAAAAAGCAACAAAGAAGGCAACTTCTAATTGTATGGTTATGTCACATAAAAAACAAAGAGCATTACTACACCAGTGCTCACAATTATTAATACGGGATATAAAATTTTAAAAATTAGCCAAGAGGAGCTTAAGTGAGCAGTTAAATAACAGATAACAATACAAGACATAAATAAACAGAATAACTGTAAAGGAACTATAGTATTTTTCTCCCCTATGATAATTCTGATTCTCTATTTGGGGTGGGGGTAACATCCTTGTTCTGTACAAGAACTGGAGAATTTTTATAATATAAAATTGAAATAACTTTACAAGATTGGAAACAGACAGCTTGTACAGAATGCCAGGAGATAAAGATGAGCTAACAGGATTCGCTGGCTAAATCTTGGATTTTGGGTCACTGAGAAAGTGATTCCATGTAGGTCTGATCTCATGGAGAATTCAGAAATGCTTCAGCAGGAGCCTTCTGAAAGAAAGAGGTATGAAATGGAAGTAGCAAGCAGACCAAGGCCCAGAATGGACTGCTGAATATCTCAGTGATTTAAGAATCTTCCAGACAGAAGCTGGAAGTTTGATTCCCCATTTTGCTCCTTGGACACTATGCTCCTTTGGATTTCAGTGACCTTGCCCCTTTCTTCAATCTGCTGAAACTGTTTCTGTCTTCTCTTACACCCAACAGCATGTATCTTGGTTCTACCTACTTGCCAGATAATTTATGAACTGGTGTAACATGCTCAGATAAGAAACACATCTGATGGATAGACCTACACGTGAAAAAGAAAAATGAATGCCTCTTAGTCTGTTAATTAAAACTAGTAGCTGGAGGGGAAATACTAACTGAAGCCATGATAGAAAGAGGAAATTCAGACCCACGGGAGGGGGAAGGCCTAATCCAGTATTTATATTAAAAGCAAAAAATTACATTTCACTGAAATAGCTCAAATTTAAGTTCACACTTGATAAGGATTTCCGTAGGGATATGTTAATATATTTGAGATTTTATTACTTCAGTAACTGAAGGTATTAGTTTTGCTATTTTGCTAGCTTTTTTTTATTTATGACATATGGACCATTTTCTCCGTAGCACAAAGCACAAAGTGAAAATCAATTTTAAAAATGACAAATATAGGCAGCCCTGCGGAGAAACATAATATTTGATCATATATTATATATTTGTATGGACTGATGTAGATCAATATCTTGTCAAAAGTATTCAAATAATACAGAGAACAAGCGAGTGAATCTAAGCAACCTAATTTAATGCCAATAAGGGTAAAGATTAGTCTTAAATCAGATCAAATCTACATCCATCTTAGGCAACAGCTGTATACAAAGAAAGATAAAGTTTCAATGCAGAAAAACAAAAATAACAGGTGGTAGACAACAAAATCGAATGGGATTTTTACAACAACTGGTAGAGAAGTCATTTTAAAAATATTTAATGTTAATTAATAATAGGACCTGTACAAGTTCCCATTCTAGAAATGGTATAGAAATATATAAAGAAAATGTAATAATGAACCTTATGACAAAAATATAAAAGGTATACTAGTTACCAAAAAATAAGAATGCATGTTCTAGAGAAAAATCTAGTATCTTTTCACAAGAAGTCTCAACTTTATTTGTTTGAGCTGCTATTAGAAAGCCACAGCATTTAATTAAAAGTTTTCAACTGAAAGATACTTTTTACAGCTAAAGAAGATGAAATCACAAAACAAGCATACAGCTGGATTTCTCCCTATATGCAAATTTCACCGCCATCTGAACACCAACATTACATGCAGCAAAGGTTTCAGACACTGCTCCTTAAGGACCCTGGTATTAAAAGATAATGCAATACAAACAGTGTAGATATTCATTAATTCTATTCAAGCAACTTCAAAGAGTATTTAAAAAAACAGTTATACATACAGATAGCAGCTCTTTGTCTAGATGCTTTCTTTCCATGATGATGCCAAACAAAGAATGTTTATGCAAGGCTGCAGTGTTGTGTGTCTCAAGATATCAGCCTCTCCTTAACTACTTTATAACATTATACCCAACACAGATGTACACTAGCATAAAGCTTGGCTCCAGCCAATTATCTTACAAGGATACTTAATCTCCCAAGCCAGTAACTATAACCAGCACAGGGTCACAGAATAGCAGAATTGAGGAACATGGCATGCCTTCAATTTTCACTCAGGGAACACCAAAAAAGGAGCTGAAATTATGTGGTTTGTGAGTTAAGATTTAGCTGCACCAATAAGAAAAGTCTGCAGAAAAATGTTTTTCTATGAACTACTAAGTTTCATAATAAATGTGTTTTATAATAAAAGCCCCAAACTGAAACTGCAGATATAGTTATGGGGGAGGGGGGTGGTATACTTAAAAGGAGATTTCTTCACGTGCTTTAATCTTTAAAAAGATTTTTTATTAAAAGCATGTGTGGGGATCACTCTCCTTTATGAAACAAGTTAGAAAATTATCTTTATATATTTTTTTATTTTTGTTTCTTAGAAGACACTGATTCAGACCATTCTGTTGTTATTTACATACATGCTTTTGTTGTTACTACATGTGGTTCTGATTTATGGTGATTAAGTATAATAGGGTTGTTGAGGTATGTAAGATAAGAGTGGTTCTACCTGCACCATCACCCTATGATTTTTCCATGGATCAGCAGGGTCCTAGCCTAATATTCTATACACAAAATTCTGAGTGCCAGACCAAGGGGAGATGCACACAGTAACACATAAAACCAGCCCTTTCAAACAACTATTGTCTATTCTGGTACCATTCCATTGAAAAAACCAAACTCAGGCTAGTAAATAGGCCACAGTTATGTGAAAATATAGAACAATACAGGGAAAACTGGCAAGAATTTAGAGAATCCTGGAACTCTCCTGATACATCTCATAGGTTGCAAGATTTTAAAAAATGAATGCAATTTAAGAAGAGAGGATCCTGAAGGGATCCATTCCAGGCATACACTAGTCTCCACATATACAATTTGTAATGCTCATACAATGAAGTAATCAGTTAAGCAAAATACTTGCTTCCCTCTAATCTCAGTTTCTAAAAATAATTATTGTTTCAGAGTCCCCTACAACAGCTCCATTGACTTTTTCATACCTTAAAAACAAACACATCCATCACAAGCATATGCAAACACTCAATTTGAACCAAAATAAATAGGTAAAATAAGCTCACTGTCCACCGCTCCACTCAGGCTGCTTAATAACTTTCCCACCAATGTTCTGGCATGGTTAGAAAGTCCTAACCTTGTTGCACAGCTGGAGACAGAAATTTTGTAAATAAGCGTGTGTGTACTGGAATGACTTTAGGCACTCTTCAGAGCATATTGCTTGTAAATATGTCAAAATTTTGTTGTGCAGTCATTCAGTCATGTCTGACTTTTTGTGACCCCGTGGACCAGAGCACGCCAGGCCCTTCTGTCTTCCACTGCCTCCCGGAGTTTGGTCAAATCCATTTTGGTTGCATCGATAACACCATCCAACCATTCTCTGCTGTCCCCTTTTCCTTTTGCCTTCCATCTTTCCCAACATCAGGGACTTTTCTAAGGACTCCTCTCTCCTCATGAGGTAGCCAAAGTACTGGAGCCTCAGCTTCAAAATCTGTCCTTCCAATGCACATCCAGGGTTGATTTCTTTCAGGATGGATAGGTTTGGTCTCCTTGTGGTCCAGGGGACTCTCAAGACTCTCCTCCAGCACCACAGCTCAGAAGCATCGATTCTGCAGCAATCAGCATTCTTTATAGTCCTGCTCTCACTTCCATACATCACTATTGGAAAAACCATAGCTTTGACTATTCAGACCTTGGTTGGCAAAGTGATGTCTCTGCTCTTTAAGATGCTTCCTAGGTTTGTCATCACTTTCCTCCCAAGAAGCAGGTATCTTTTAATTTCATTGCTGCAGTTGCCATTGGTAGTGATCAAGGAGCCCAAGAAAATAAACTGTCAATGCCTTCATTTCTTCCCTTTTTGTTTGCCAGGAGGTGATGGGACCGGTGGCCATGATCTTAGTTTTTTTGATGTTCAGCTTCAGCCCACTTTTTTCACTCTCCTCTTTCACCGTCATTAAGGGGTTCTTCAATTGCTCCTTACTTTCTGCTATCAGAGTAGAATCATCTGCGTATCTGAGGTTGTTGATATTTCTTCTGGCAATCTTAATTCCAGCTTGTGATTCATCCAGTCCTGCCTGTCACACAATGTACTCTGCATATAAGTTAAATAGGCAAGGTGACAGTATACAGCCTTGTCGTACTCCTTTCCCAATTTTAAACCAGTCAGTTGTTCCGTATCCAGTTCTGACTGTTGCTGCTTGTCCCACATATAGATTTCTTAAGAGACAGATAAGGTGGTCAAGCACTCCCATTTCTTTAAGAACTTGCCATAGTTTGTTGTGGTCCACACAGTCAAAGGCTTTGGCACAGTCAATGAAGCAGAAGTAGATGTTTTTCTGGAACTCTCTGGCTTTCTCCATAATCCAGCGAATGTTGGCGATTTGATCTCTAGTTCCTCTGCCCCTTCAAAATCCAGCTGACACTTCTGGAAGTTCTCTGTCCAGATACTGCTGAAGCCTCCCTTGTAGAATTTTGAGCATAACCTTGTGTGAAATGAGTGCAATAGTACAATATTTGGAGCATTCTTTGGCATTGCCCTTCTTTTCCAGTCCTCTGGCCAAGCTTTTCCAGTCCTCTGGCCACTGCTGAGTTTTCCAAATTTGCTGTATATTGCATGTAGCACCTTTACAGCATCCTTTTTTTAAGATTTTAAATAGTTCAACTGGAATGTCACCACGTCCACTGACCTTGTTGCTTGCAATGCTTTCTAAGGCCCAATTGACTTCACGTTCCAGAATGTCTACAGTCTATCTTGGTTATCAGGGACATCCAGATCTTTCTGATATAAATCCTCGGTGTATTCTTGCCATCTCTTCTTCATATTTTCTACTTCTGTTAGGTCCCTACCATTTTTGTCCTTTATCATATCCATCTTTGCACAAAATCTCCAATTTTCTTCAATAGATCTCTGGTTTTTCCTTTTCTATTGTTTTCTTTGATTTCTTTGCACTGTTCGTTCAAGAAGGCTGTCCTGTCTCTCCTTGCTATTCTTTGGAAGTCAAAACAGTACAGTCCGATTGGCAAGGGGAAATTATTTTGGATAATGTTGAGTAAAAAACAACAACATATCCTGCATCACCTCTGTAATGTCTAGAAGAAGAGACATAGTATGTGGAATAGAGGAAAGAGACATCAAAACACCATGTGCACAATGTCATCATTAGGGCACACTATTGACATGGGAATAGACACAAACCTGGAAGAGGGGAAAGATATCTTGCTAGTACAGAACAGGCCATTAGGGAGGCAGAGTCCTCTGTCCTATTTGTACAAGGAATTAGCTGCTTATGTAGCTTAGCCATTATTAGTCTAACATCCACAATGATATATTGAAGAATTTAGGTCATATCAATCCTATTCTAACCTCACCCTTCTACAGAAATTTAAGTCCACAAATAAAGAAATTCACTTTGCATTTCAAAATATTTTAACTTACATTTTCTGTCTAGAATAAAATGTATTGCTATTGGATATGGCAGTTGTACAACAGATAGACTAGTCATGCCTCCTCTACCCACCCACAGAAAGCTAATACATTTGGTGGACTGTTCTTAATAGGGGTAATAGACACTAGATATTTGACCAGCTTAAGCTGAACAAATTGCACTCTGCTCAATAAAATGCAACTGCCATTGTGACTTATTTCCTACCAGGGTTTAAATACTTCACTGTGCTCTGTGCAGATTTGCCTTTCAGAAGTGTCTTGAAACTGTGGTACACAGAAACCAGGTCCTGATGTAGAAAGCTCACTACTTTGATACTCTACCACAGGCATGTCCAAACTTCAGCCCTCCAGATGTTTTGGACTGCAACTCCCACAGTCCTTTGCCATTGGCCATCTAAGCTTAGAATTCTGGGAGTTGTGGTCCAAAACATCAGGAGGGTCAAAGTTTAGTCATGCCTGCTCTACCACCACTATTTTATAGGCTGTTTCCCGTCCCAGTTCAAAATGCTGGTATCTACTTTCAAAGTCATATGTAGTGAAAACACAAAACTGAATAAGACATCTGCAGTTGCCAAGCCAGTTTCAAAGATTCACAGGCACAAAACTGCACACACAGTACGTGAAAATAAGTCCTAAAAACCAGTAATGTAGGTTTTCCAAAAAGACAAAAACAAAAAATCAGTGCCCTAAAAAGGAGATCTTATTTCAAATCCTGGCTCAAAAGAATAGGTTTGATTTAAATCACAATTTAGAACACTAGTTAGTATGATTTTATTTAAAGTATAGTTTTCTATATGAAAGTTCCTTTTTGCTCATTATAATTACGTTAATAGGTACAGCCCAGATAATGCTTTCAGTTTTAGACTAACATCATTTCAGATATGTTTTTCAGTTAGATCACAAAATTCATGGTTCTTTGGTTATTATCAACCATTTGAAGTGTAGATTATGAGATTATGAAATACAGTAAAACCTTGGTTTACAAATACCTTGATCTAAGAGTATTCTGCCACACGAGCAAACATTTCTTTTAGTTTTGTCATGATCAACAAGCAGTGTCTTGCAATAGGAACACTGGAGCAGGTCACATGATCACAAGCCAATGGTCTCTCTCTCTCTCTCTCTCATTCTCTCTGCTGAATTGTCTGGAATGTTCCACCTCAAGCAAGCCTCAAAAGCAGAGGAGGGGAAAGCAAAGCAGGTTTCCCTTGCACCAGCCATGAAGGTGTTCAAAGGTGGGTTTTGTTTTATTTACAATTATATTTAATTTGTTTTCAATATCCTTTCTTATTGTTCAAACAATTTCTAGTCATAGGGCAGCTAGTCACGTGTGTATAGGGCTAGAAAACAGCATTTTATTATTGAGACATTAAAAACACAAGAGTGAAATCCAGTTGTTAGTCCCAAGCACAGCAGATTCCACAGCCAGTTACCTAAACCATGGTATGGATGTGGACTACTAGCCAACTTCTTTTGGGGGATTTGGCATTTTGTGTGTACAGTATGTGGTCTATGGGGTCCCATAATGAATTATCTGAGTTTCCATTGTTTCTTATGGGGAAATTTGCTTTGATATACAAGTGCTTTGGTTTACAAGCATGATCCAGAATGAATTATGCTCGTAAGCCAAGGTATTACTGTAATTGAAAGATAAACTACATCCAGTTTAAAAGCATGTGACTGGAAGTAGAGTTGGGAGCAAGAAATACATTTCAAGACTATACAGTTGATTTGCTTTCCTTTCCCACAAAACCAAGGTTAGCAAATGACAACTGACATTGACTGTGTCTTTAGTATTGTTTTTTGTTTTTTCTTTGTCATCGTTTTTGTGGTTTATAGCCAAGCTATTGAGAATTGAAGAATGCTAAAATGAATTCCTGGAGCCCTCATAATAGGCAATAAACTTAGTGGAAGATCTTATGTGCATTTGCTGTGGCTGACAATATCAGCAGCACATAATCACAGCATACACATGTAGTCTCAAGCTACTTGGCTTCCCAATTACAGTAATACCTTGTTTTACTTGAATTACTTGAATTTACTTGTTTTACTTGAATTTACATGCTTTTGAACGCCTGTGGTGGCAGGAGCTGGGGTTAACAGCAGGAGCTCACTCCGCTGCGTGACACCCGGGATTCAAACCAAAGAACTGCTGAGTTTGTAGCCGACAGTTTTCAGTGCTGTAGCTCGCTGAGCCACCACGTCTCACATTTCCAGTGGTAGCTGTTACTATTTCCTCCCTCTCACAAGAAATTATAATCCAATCCTAGAAGCAGTAACACCTGTATTAGTGACAACTCTGAAACTATAGCTGCCAGTATCCACCATTGTCAGGAGAGCCCAACCCTACTGAAAATAGGATGGGGTGGTTGATCAACCAGTGGAGGGTAGGCTCTACTGGGCACAGCGGAAACTGTAAGTTGTAGTCGGCCAATTAAGTTATCTCAAATAACTGACTCCCAGAAAGACCTAGGACTCCCTTCCTTGTAGTAGGCTAGAAAAGGCAGTAAGGAAGAAAAGCTCATGTGCAGCTGGTTTTTATATTTGACTTTTAAAGATATATTCCTCCAGAAATCTAATACTGTATGTCTTACTTTCAAAACTGGACCGCACTTTCTAAATTCATAATCTACGGAAGCAGTATCTCCACTTTTAATACACTTCTGTCTTTTGATGTTTTCTAACATCTTATATCCATCTGGAATAGGAATAATCCATGTTTTCCATCTGCAAACACTTCATAAAAGTACACTGCAATGCCCTGAGGTCATTGGACTTACAGTACTTCTTGATAGGGAAGGAAAAATAGAACTGCAGGCTATGTAGGGTGCTAATGATAAAGCTATCACTTAACTTTTGCATCCTTCGAGTAGGTTCATAAGGTAATTTCTAAGCAAGAGATGAGAAGAGTGCCATCTAGCGCCACGTACAAAAATGAATAATCCCCCTGAAGCAAAGGTGTGTGTGTATGTGGTGTCGTTACAGTCATGACTGACTCTTCGTGACTCCATCTCCATGGAGTTTTCTTGGCAGGAATACTGGAGTGGTTTGCCAGTTCCTACTCCAGGCGCCTACAGCACCTGATATTCCTTGGAGGTCTCCCATCCAAGTACTAACCAGGGCCAACCCTGCTTAGCTTCCGAAATCAGGCAAGATCGGATGTGCTTAGGCATTCTAACTAGAGGTACTGTACTTCCAAACTATGTTAAAACTTGAAATGCTTTACTCCACAGCAGAAATGTCTGCAATCCAGATATTTGAACATACCCTATACATCCTAAATTCAGACTCCCAGTTTTCATTTTTAAACATGAACACACACAGGGAGCAGGTAATGCATAAAGACTATCTAGGTAAAAAAACAGTGATAAAACCCCAGCAACACATTCACTACCTATTTTAACATTTTTTCTGATCTAACGTAAAAGCAATTTTGTTCTTCTCTCCAGTAGATGAACTGCACCTGGCCATCCCTTGTCTCAGTTTTCTCCGGCAAGGCAAATATTTTTAACAGCACCATGTGCAAACCCAGTTCTTCACCTGTAGAATCTTTTTCTGCCTTTTAAGGGTCTATCACCTACACGAATAAAACTGACCCCCCCCCCAAATGAATTGACTACACAAACAAAAAGTAGTTCTGGAAAAAAAGGCTGAAAATGAATAATTTTTAAATCATATTTTCAGAAAAAACCATAAAGCAGATATGCTGTATCTTCTAAAGAAACTTTCACAGCTTTAGTACTACTAGTAGTACGATCCTGCTCATGAGACCAGAGAATATTGTAAAGAGCTCCAGAAGGATCTCTCCAAACTGGGGGAATGGGTTGCGAAATGGAAAATGTGTTTCAATGTCCTTAGGTCCCCTGCCTGTTGGTGGTGGGTGATTTCAATGTGCACGCTGTGTCTTGTCTGACTGAAGTGGCTCTGGATTTCATGGAGTCCATGACCTCTATGTCACTGGTCCCACTCATATGGCTGGGCATACTCTGGACCTGGTATTCTTCTCTACGTCCATGGATTATAATCTGGCCGTTGGGAATTTGTGTTCCCAGCCCGTGACATGGCCAGACCCCCATTTGCTGACTTCTCCCTGGCAATCACCATCCCAACCCTCAGGGAGCTTGGCCCCACTGTTTGGGCCCACCCTCAGAGGCTCCTAGACTCGATTTGGTTCTCAGAGGCCTTCTAGGGTTTTCCAGACAGCCTGGCTGACGACCCAGTTGACACTTTGGTAGACAGGTGGTATGGGGATTCCGCCCAGGCTGTGGACTTGCTCACCCCCAAGTGCCTCACCTGATGCCGACCCTGCACCTCGCCGTGGTTTACAGGAGAGCTGCAGGTGATGAAGCAAGAATGGAGGAGGCTTGAGTGCAGATGGAGGACAGACCGGACGGAAAGTAATCGGACTGCAGTTAAAATGCTGACCAGACACTATGTTTGGGCGATCAGGGAGGATAAAAGATCTTACACCTCCCTGAGAATTGTTGAGGCCTAGAATCGCCAGGCAGAATTGTTTTGGGTAGTTCGAGACCTGGCAGCAGCGGCTTCCTCCTAGTGATTTCACTAGCAAGTCCTTCACAGCCTTTTTTAAATCCAAGATTGAGGCCATCCATTCCAGTCTGGATTCCCATTCCACTAATCTGTCTCCAAGTATCACTTGTGCTGCACCTCCTTGATCTCCTCGGTTTGTTGAGTTTGGGCCTGTGACTCCAGCTGAGCCCTCCAGGGCGCTGGCTCATTGCAGGCCGTCAGCGTCTCCATTTGATCCCTGCCCATCCTGGCTGATAAGATTGCCGGGGGGGGGGGGGGGCATGCTGGAATGAGCTTCCATGATTGTGCCTGCCTTCTTCAGGGATGGGATTTTTTCCAGATCACCTGAAGGAGACTATAATCAAGCCCATTCTTAAAAGACCAGGCCTGGCTGTGGATGACCAGTCTAACTACTGTCCGATAGCCAATGTTCTCCTTCTGGGCATGGTGGTTGAGCAGGTAGTCACCAAGTGGCTCCAGTCGTTCCAGGAGGAAGATCATGTCCTGGATCCCTTCTAGTCTGGGTTCAGGCCACAACATGGGACCGAGACAGCCCTGGTCGTGTTGCTTGATGACCTCTTGAGGGAGGCCAATGGGGGTGCTCCTCCTTGTTGGTCCTCCTCAACCTGTCTGCAGCTTTTGATACAGTTGACCATGGCATCTTCCTGGGCTGGCTTGCTGAGGTGGGAACTCGAGGCCTTGCTTTGAGCTGGCTCCATGCCTTCCCTTCGTGGCCATGCCCAGCGAGTAGAGCTGGGAGTGTTATCAGCCCCATGGAAACTCTCTTGTGGGGTGCCCCAGGGGTTTGCAATCTCCCCTATGCACTTTAAAATCTACATGATGCTGCTGGCTGAGGTTATCCAGAGTCATGGGGTCTGCTGTCATCGGTGTGCTGATGTCACACAACTCTACCTGTCCTTTTCCACCACTGCAATGGAGACTGTGCAGACCCTTGATTGCTGCCTGGCTGCAGTCGTGGAGTGGACCAGGACTAACAGGCTCAGGTTCAACCCAGAGAAGACATAGGTTCTGTTCCTTTGGAAGTCCCCAGAGGGTTACACAGGCCCTCCCCTATCAGGAGACAAGTATCTTGTTTTGAGTGCTCCCAGAGGCATTTGGCGGGGCCACTGTGAGATACAGGAAGCTGGACTAGATGAGCCTTTGGCCTGATCCATCATGGCTCTTCTTATGTTCTTATGTAGTTATGTTCATTTTCACATAAAAATCACCTTCAAAGTATTGACTTTTCACAATGTACATTACATAACATTGAAAACCCTAGGAAAAAATAAGTTAAAATGGTAACGCAGAAATTCAACACTCGAGAGAAACTTTAAATCCTAATGTTAACATATAACATAAGACCACCACCTAAGTGGGCTGTGGTGTATTTTTTGTAAAACACTACTGAGAAGCTGGCTGATTGGCCAGATAGCTCAGTGAATTAGGCATTTGGCTGCAAGGCTGGGAGTTCTATTTCCCACTATTCATCCTAGAAGAACCAGCCTGTGTGGCCTTGTGTAAGCTGCACAATGCCAGGATGACCTGAGAAGAAGAGAACAAAAACCTTTTCTGAACACTCTCTACCTAGAAAACCCTGAAAATGGTCAAGAGCCAGAACTAACTTGATAATGCAAGCATACACACATAAACGCAAGAATAAGCAGCCTTCATAATGTGACCATTCAGAATAACTTGTTTAAAAAGGAATGCCTGTAAAAGAAAGAAAAGTAGCTGTCACTGAATATGTTTTAAAAGAGACCTAACTGAAAAGCTAATTGCTGTAGAAAGGAAGTTGATACAGGTCTACATCTGCTTTATTAGATGAACATGTTAATAATAATATAAGTGATCTTTTCCCAACACAAAAGGAGATATAACACAATCTTTATAAACATGACAAAAAAAGAATAACGCTTTCTTTGATTGCAAAGCCACATCTGATAACACTGTAAATCATAAAATGATAAAAGAAGTTGCCCATTATGCAGAAATAATATGCTAAAGAAAATATTTAAAAATGGTTTTGACATACATTGCCTGTTCTCAGAAGATTTAAAAACATCAACCTCCTTTCTGGATTCATATATCATTCACTAGCCTTTAAGAATCCAAAAGGTACAAAGTTATTGCACTAAGAAACACATCCTCCATCTTTCCCTGAAACCTAGCTGTATTCACCAGGAAGATAGTCCTAAGACAGGAGACCAGAACATTTATGAAGTAGATACCAGTATACTTGTCTCGCAATAGAAGCCATAGTAAATCAGTAGAGGAAGTATCCTGGTTCCACTGATATTTCTTGAAAATACACAACCTCTAATCCCAACTAGGAGGGTAAGTGGAGGCTCCCATTTGCATGAATGTGATAGTTTTTCCTAAACCTAAAGAAGGGCAGCAAAGGCTTAACAGATCAGAGGTTTTCTGTCCATTGTATAGTGTTCAGCTCTACAAGCATGCAGAATGTGATCTGTAACACTGCTTTGCTATGATGCATCACAAAATTAGATTTGCACATCCCCATCTGCCTGACCAAATATGAATTTCAAATATATATGAAGGAGAGGTCATCCATGTTCCAACCTTCGTTTAGCTCTTGACTGAGAGCCACAAATTTTAGTTTGCCACATTCTGGTTGGTCACAACTCCAACTGTTGAAAATTGGGCTATCTGAGCTTATAACTTGTTATTTAAACAACTGGGTCTGCACCAGTGGAAGATGCCCCATCTAGATAGCCTAGATGAGATACAACTGGATCCACAGGATCAGTTCCATGATCTACTGTGGATTCCTGAAACTGTGGATACGAGGGAACTCCATATACTATATACAAGTGGGTGGGGAAAAGCCCTTGTATGTTGTAATTAGGGCTGGAAAAAACCACAGATAAGTGAAACTGCTGTTACTGATGACACAAATACAGGGGTCCTACTGTACAGTGTTTTCTTTCGGGCATTACTATTTGTGTTGGCTTATATTTTGGCCATAGTTGTAGCATTTATTCTCAATTTTTTACTAATACTAATACTGTATTTGTTTCAATGTTTGCTTTCACCACACTGCTACAATTCTTATGTGTCTAAAACTTACAAAATGAAAACTATTTTTGACTTTCTTTAAAAAAGTGGTGGGTCTGCTTCCGTCATGATGATATCCTCGTTCTTTACCATCATGACTAGTGGGAAATTTAAATATAAAAGTCAAAATTCTACTGGTGCTCATGTGAGGTACACATAATGTGCTGACGCTAATTGATGAGGTACTGAGCCATGTGCTCAAGAGTGCATGCCCTCATCAGTTAACTGCAACAAATTATGCAAATATGGGAACTGCGTTTAGAATCTGTCCAGAAGGTTACAAACCACCAGTTTAAATTGCTATTCTGGACCACAGGTCTTTATACCTCAGAAGGGGCTGTGTTCTGTAGCAAATGAGAACTCAGTGTGGTAGCAAACTGGATTCCTGGCTTACATTATGCCACTGCAACATCATGAACCTGATAAAAGAAGCACCCACCTACAAGTAGTACACAACTCAGCTAGCTTCTATACCATTTTATGTATTTTTGTTATCTATTGACATATACTCCAAAAGCTACAACACAGACAACACACTTTAGCAGAACAAAACATATTCCCAGTTTTGCTGAAATAAAAGGTAAATATGTTAGCTTTCAAAATAGATTACATGAAATAATTTGTTGTAAAGCCTAACATTTTTAAAAAATATACCAAGTTAAATCTAGTCATTTCATACCTGGTGTGAACCTCAACCTTCAGAGAGAAAAATAAATGATAGTGAAGAAAAACTTTTACACTTCAGCGTACTTGCTTAACTTCCTTTGCTGTCTGAAGCTTTTTATCACCTTGTCTACACTACACTAGTTTTAAATCTGATTAACCATCATAACATTGCCTGAAGAGCCCTTGGGAATAAATGGAAGATTAGTACAGTATAAGGATAAACCACAGTAAGACTCAACAAAAAAGTTTATCTAAAATAAAATATTTTTTAAAAAGCAGTAGTGCTAAAAAGGGCTATCTCCACCTCATTCCATCCCCAGCCTTGAAAGGAAGTAAAGTGAATCACTGCTGCATTTTCCCTCTCTGCCCACCTCCATAAAACACCAGCCATGGAAATGACTTGGAAACAACACACCACTTCCTCCCTTTCTTTCTATGACTATGGTATCTGAAGACAAAAGAGTCAGGTCGGGTTAGCCCTGCCTCTGCTCTTAACCAGGAGTCAAAAGAATTGAGGAAGAGAGGAGAAAGGCGAGGAGTTTTCATGGGTACCACACCAGCTGCCTCCCCGGATTTGCCAGCTGGGTTGTGCTCTGTGTACACAACACATCTTTTATACTGTACTTCCATAAAGGAGGAGAGAGACCCTCGGTTTTTTTTAAGAGGATCTTTCAGCCTGCCCCTGGCCCTCCTTCAACCCTGCTGGACACTGAACTGGCCACGTACGAAGAAGGAAGGGGGAAAAGGGAAGTGGGAGCCACGAGGAAGAAAGAGGCCGAGGAGCAGCGAGGCTGGAAACAAAGAGCCCCCACGCTTCCTCTCCGGCCTGCACCCTTCAGTTACACACACACACACACACCATCCAGAGCCGTGGCTGAACAAAAGCCATGTGAACTACTAGCAGGAACCACAGCGGAAAAAAGCGAGCGAGCAGGCAGGCAGGCAGGCAGGCAGGCAGGCGCGCCGAGAAAGAGAGCGAGCGAGCGAGCGAGACCAAGTGAGCCACGGCAGGATTTACCGAAGGTGCTGACAAGAACATTTCAGTCGAGGGGAAAAGGAGGGGAAGGGGCTGGAAGCCGAGAGCGAGGAATTAATGTCAGACCACCACCACCACCACCACCACCACCACCACACCCTCAAATTCATCGACGGAGGACCGCGTCTCTCCCTCCCATTATTAGCCGGAGGTGTGTGGTGGGGGTTGTTGTTGCCCGGCGGACGGAGGCGAGGGGGGGGCGGTGGAGAGGGCGACCATGTCGGAGGTGGGGAAAGTCCATCAAAGCTCCCGCTGGGGGAAAAGGCAAGGAGAGGGGCTGGAGGGGCGGCTGCCTTCCTTCTTCCACACACGATGGTCCCGGTTCTGACACCTGTGCGCGCGCGTGTGGGAGAGACGAGCCCCGAAGCCTTTTTAAGCCTCTCTCTCTCTCGCGCCTGGCTTTGAGAGCCACCGAACACCACCACCACCCCCTTCCGCCGCCTCCCTATAGCGGCGCCACCCCGCCCGCTTCCTTGACGGCCGCCTCCCTCAGCCAGAACAGAGCGGGAGAAAGAGAGACAGAGAGAGGGACGGGGACCCACCGGCCGACGACCCCCTCCCCCCAATAGGAAGGGCTCCGACCCCACAAAGCGTCCAGCCCAGGCTAAGGAGAAAGGCGGGAAAAAGGGGTGCGGGAGGGGGACCCCCACCTCCCTTTCGTCTCAACTTTCACCCCCCTCCCTCCCAACGGCTTCCCCCACACCCCACGCCCCTCACGCCGCCCTTACCGTCGTGAGTAGCGGTCTCATCTGCTCCCGTGCGCGCTCCTCCTCCATGGTACGCCCAGGCAGCGGCGCTGAGGAAGGGGTGACGGGGTGGGGTGGGGTGGGGGGTTAAAACCCGGGAGGGTATCGCTGTGGGGCGCTTAACCGCCGGACTGCGTGAGGCAGAGCGGGGTGTGGGGGGGAGAGAGAGAGAACTGGGCACGCGGGCGGGTTGCTTCGGTTGAAAGTGGACCAAAAACGGCCACTCTCGCTTTGCTCTCGCCGCCACCCGAGCCGAGCCGGCAAGGCTCCCCCCGCCTGGCCACGCCCTCTCCCGCTTCGGTGGCCCGATTGGCAGCCGTCCTAACAAATCGGAGGGAGAATGCGGCTCCACCTCTCGGCTGAGAGGACGTCGCTTAAGGGCGAGGAGGAGGAGGCGGCTGCCTTGGAGGCCGCCTGGGCGCGCGGGTTGGGGTTGGGGTTGGGGTTGGGGTTGGAGTTTGAGTTTGAGGGGGACGAGCAATGTGTGGATTGAAACCTGGGGGAGGGGGGGGACCTCGGAGCTTGGCAAGGGTACAGCGTTGACCTCCGTCTTCGCTGAGGGGGAACGTCCCCCCCCACCCTGACCCGCTTCCTATTATTACTTAAGCCATACGAGCCCGAGAGGAAGGGACTTTCTTTCTTGAGTAAGGCGCGCCAAAAAAACACACACACCCGATTCGCGTGAAAGGAAGGAAGCCGAAAAGTTAATGAAGGGTGCTTCCTCTGGTCAGGGTTTTGACGTGCGTTCGCGGAACTTGAGCGGGGCTCCAAGTGATGTCGGCTGCCCCTTGGAGCCCCTTCTGCGGGTTTTGATTTTTTTCCCCCGTCCGTTTTTCTGTCTTGTTTTCTTTGCAAAACAAAAGCAGCATACGAGCGCGCGCACGTGTGCATCTCATGAGGAGAAGAAGAAGACGCAACCGCGAAGCTAACTTTAGAAGTGTCAATATGAGCGCCAGGGTCATACCTCTCAGTCTTGTCACACAAGTCGCTGGGGTGACAGCCGTGCATTTTCCCCGCTCTCCGTCCTGGGCGACGTGGCCCTCAGAAGGAGGTTCGGCATTAGGGTGCTTAGAGGTTGCCTGTAAGACGAAGCTGTTCCCTCCCTCCTCTTTTTCTTGAACGGGTCACCTTTGTTTCAGAAGGAAGGGTAGAAGAGAAGAAGGGAGAGCACGGGAAAAACTGCCTGAGGGAAGTGACAACTACAGCAGGGAGGCGGTTGATAGACATGGTAAAAGGGCAGCCTGAGTACTCAGCAGTGAGACTTTTATCACACCATGGAATTGCCTTCCTTGGTACACTGCTTTTGGGTTTTACATGATGCCTCATGGTAATCCTCTCTTAGTGACACCCCCACACTCCCCACACAATACTGTACCATGATTCTTCTTTTTTCTTGCCTCCAAGGGCATTTTGAGGTAGAGGGCTGTTATTGCTTTGAAAAATTCTTAAGTGGCTACAGTATTTACCCTTTTCCATCACAGATTTTCCAGGGTAGACAAAAAGAGATGAATAGTAGGAAAACTTGAGAGAACTGCGGATTGAAAGTGATGTCATCTTCCTGCAAACTTTTTATAAAAGCAGTGCCTTTGCACAGTAATTTACTGGTTGGAGAGCTCAGAGGTTTGAGTATCTATTTTTTATATTTTTATTTTTAGAAATTATATCCTGCCCATCTGGCCTTAAAGGCCACTCTGGGCAGCTTACAACATTAATAAAATAGTAACACAATATAAACCAAACATAATAAAAGCACAATCAAGATAACAAAAATATATAACACTATAATAACCATTAAAACATAATCAAAATCAACAATATTACAACATTTAAGATTTTTGAGGTAGCTTGACTAATTGAGATGTTAAGGTCCAGACTGAACCAGAAAAGCCTGTTGAAACAACCATGTTTTTAGTTGCCTTTTAAAGGATTCCAAAGAGGGAGCAAGTCAGATTTTGGGCAGTAACTTGTTCCACAGATTTGGGACAACTATTGAGAAGATGTGTGATCTGATCTTACCTCCCTTGGAGTCACTGATCTTAAGTGGCCAGTTTGGGATGAACAACATGTGTTACAGCAGGCCTGCCCAAAGTCCGGCCCGGGGGCCAAATCCGGCCCGTCAGGCCATTCTGAGTGGCCCACGGATGGCTGGCCCGCCCCTCCCTCCCCTCCTTTGCCCCATTTTTTTTTAAAAAAATCTTCTGCCAACACTGACACCGCTGGGAAGCTTGGGCGGCTGGGCAGACGGGTGGTCTGCTGCCACCGGCACCACAGGGGAATATGTGGGGGTGGGCAGGCCAGCGGGCCTCTGCCACCACCAAGGAGCTTTGGAGTGGGCTGGCGGACGAGCTGTCGCCATCGCTGGGGAGCTTGGGGGTGTGCAAGGTTGCACAGATCGCCTCTTCTAAGGGGCAACCTGTGGCCAGGGCTCCCTGTGCTTCCTTTGGTCCCCACCTCCCTCCCTCCCTTCCGTGGTCCCTACCTTCTTTCCTTCCTTCATCCCTTGGTCCCCACCTTCCTTCCTCCCTCCCTTGGTTCCCGCCTTCCTTCCTGCAGGTAGGGTTGCAAGGGGTCAGTGGGTGGGACTTATGGGTCAGTGGGTGGGGCTTGCAGTGGGGTGGCAGGGTCGGGGAGCAACCAGCCCCTGACACATTCTCAGCCACCAAATCTGGCCCTCCTTACAAAAAGTTTGGGCACCCCTGTGTTACAGGCAGAATTTGTAGGAAGAATCTGAAAGTTGACTTGTGGCAACTGGACTTCTTTTCTTAAGAGATTTAAACGTTTCGCTACTCATCCAAGCAGCTTCGTCAGTCTGATGAAAGTTTGTGGTGACTCCTCCATTTTATAGTTCACATTGATTTTAATGTGTGTTGGGAAAGGTTGCATAGGTGGGACTTTCATGCACCCTAGGCCTTTGTCCACCTAGGGAGCCTATTCAGATCATGGTCCACCTATGAACTTATTCAGGCTATTATCCACCTAATGAGCCTATTCAGGCCTTTGTCCAACTTATAAGCCTATCCAGACCAGAATATGTGTGAAATCAAGGTGAACTATAAAATGTAAGATTCACCACTAACTTTCCTCAGACTGAAGAAACTGCTTGGATAAGTAGCAAAATGTTTCAATCTCTCAAGAAAAGAAATCCAGTTGCCATGACTCAACTTCCAGATAAACTCACCTGAATAGCTGAGAATCTTCACAGACATTTTGTAGGAAGAAGTGATTCCATCAATTAGCAAGGTTCCAAACCATTTAGGGCTTTTTGTGCAAGAGTCCTAACCTTGAACCTGGTGTGGAAGCATGCAGGTAACCAATGTAGGATGATCAAGGTGGTGGTGGGGATGTGATTGCTAAGTCGCCACCCCATTACTAATCTGGCTGCCGCATTCTGTACCTGATGAAACTTCCTTACAAGCCTCAGAGGAAGCCCCATGTATCTAGAAATTGGAAGTTTGTGGGGCCTTAGGCAAGCTTTCTTGCATCAGGGTGTCCCCAGAAGAAGAAAATGGCAAAACACTTCTGAATATTCTCTACTGGGAAAACCCTGAAAAAGGGTTGCCATAAGTCATAATTGACTTAACAACACATCCTCATCCTCATAATTATTTGCATAGCAAAAGTCTTCTTTGCTGTTGCTGCTACAGTACTGCTGCTGCTGTTAGGTTTATGGCCTCCTTGTGAATGAGAGATCTCCCAAATGTCCTGTCTTCAACAACCCCCTGGTCAGCTCCCATCGAGAGTCAAACCTTCCTCTTTTCTTCCCTCCTTCAGCCTATCCCAGCATGATTCTCATTTCCAGAAACTCCTACCTTGTCAGGATGTGCCCAAATTAGGACAGACTGCTAGCACCCAAAAAATCTGTTCAGGGTAAAGTATGAAATAGCTACAAATTGCCTCCTAACCAATCAAATAAGAGGCTTTTAGCATGTCTGTGCCCTCTCGTTCACTGAATTTTATTTATTTATTTTTATTTATTTTAGAGTATTTTTATCCCACCTTTCTCCTTGGAAAAAGGACCCAAGGTGGCTTACAGATTAAGAGCTTCTAACAATACAATTCTGTATTTCCAATCATTTATTTTATACCACCATGTCTTGTCTTTTCTTTTTCTTCCTGGAAGATCAGTTAAGAAGAAAAATGATAGCTACATTGTGCCTTATGATTGCCAGGGTGTAGTGCCCCCCTTTTGGAGAAGCCTTTAACTGGAGAAATTACTTGCTGTGTGTGGTCCCATATAAGCTGACTCAGCTGCTCAGATATTTTTAGGCAAGGGCTGTTCTCACTAGCAATTACAGTAGAAGACACTGCTGGTCTATATTTATTTTCCTATTTTCTTCCAATAGAAAATAAGATGGAAGTGTGTGTGTTTGGGGGTGTGGAAATGTTGCAAATTGATGGTACTGCTTGCAGTGCCCATAAATTTCAGTGAATGACACATGGCAGTAGGGTGAATTAAATACCTGTTTTGAAGTGTTGTCAATTTTCTGTCTTTATAATGGGCATAAAAACCAATTTCCTAAGAGAACTCATGTGAAAACAATGGGGGCTTCCACATGAAGAATTCATACTCGTCGGATGTTCCTTCTTAATAGCATGAAGTGTGAGAGTCATTGGAAACCACAGGAGTGTTATAAATAGAAAACAGTAATGTCTGGACCTGTGTAAAAATCTCTGGTTGCAGGATAAAAGCCTCATCTAGAAGCACCTCATCTGTGCAGCACTTTGGACATTTTAATTAGCATGGGGGCGTAATAATTAGTATTATGAAATTTAAAGAGCTCTGTCTTTGAAGTTGGAATAATTGATGGATGTGTAGGCTTTTATATCTTGTCTAATAAGGCTTAAGTGCTACTGAGTTCAGTAGCTGGCATTTATGCCTTATAAGGGGAAGTATCAGATTGTAGGCTTAGGAAGAGGAACATGATGAAGTGGAATCGTGACAATGATAATGAAAGCAAGAAATGTTTGAGTGTTGATATGTGAATCTCTATGCCCTCCCTATGTTTTGAACTACAACTCCCATAAGCTTCCCTGGGCTAACATAAATTTCAATCCAGAATACATGGAAAGTACAAAGTTGGTAGTGATTCTTCTCCAGATTTTCTCTGGCCACAGAGAAAATCTGCTCTATGGCCAGAGATTGGTAATTAAAATTACCAAGTTGAAATGACTGCATGCAGTATGGATGTTTTTCCCATGAAATTTCCTCCCACTTGCTTCTTCCCATGGTTCTTTCCAGCCTTAACTACACCCTCCCTTACATTTCTAAAAAAGTAAAAAAAAATGGAAGCAGGAGGGAATCTAATAAACAGCATACTTGAATAATGAAAGAGAGAGAACACTGATATGACATGGGAAGAGAAATGGTTGTCCAAGGGAACTAGATGTCAGGTTAATATTAATCATTCAACAGTACATTCTTCAGCTTGGAGAGATATGACCAGTAGGGTGCCCCAGGGTTCTTTTCTGGGTCCAGTGCCGCTCAATATCTTTATTAATGACTTGGTGGAAGGAATAGAGAGTATGCTAATTAAATTTGCAGATGATACCAAATTGGGAGGAGTTGCTAATTCCCTAGAGGATAGGATGAAAATCCAAAATGACCTTGACAGATTAGAGTGCTGGGCCAAAGCTAACAGAATGGGTTTCAACAGAGGGAAATGTAGGGTGCTGCATCTAGGTAAAAAGAATGAATTGCACAGATATAGGATGGGAGATACCTGGCTGGAAAATAGTACCTATGAAAGGGATCTGGGAGTCTTGGTGGACCACATATTGAACATGAGTCAGCAGTGTGATGCGGCGGCCAGGAAAGCCAATGTGATTCTTGGTTGCATCAACAGAACCATAATGTCTAGAACAAGGGAAGTGATAGTACCACTCTATTCTGCTCTGGTCACACCCCACCTGGAGTACTGTGTCCAGTTCTTTGTGCCTCAATTTTAAAAGGATGTTGACAACCTTGAGCGGGTACAGAGGAGGGCAACCAGGATGGTTGAAGGTCTGGAAGAAAGGCTGTCATATTGAAGAGAGAACAGGTTTGTTTTCCATGGCTTCAGAGACTAGGACTCGGGCCAATGGTTTCAAACTACAGGAAAAGAGATTCCATTTGAACTTTAAGAAGAACTTCAAGATAGTTAGAGCTGTTCGGCAGTGGAATATGCTGCCACGGAGGGTGGTGCAGTCTTCTTTGGAGGTTTTTAAGAAGAGGGTGGATGGGCATCTGTCAGAAATATTGTGATGGGGTTCCTGCATGGCAGGGGGTTGGACTGGATGACCCTTGTGGTTTCTTCCAACTCTATGATTCAATGACTGCAATTATGAGACCCTTGGGGTAGTGTTCCTGTGTCTATACTTGTAGTTGAGGTCAGGACTACTCCTTGGAGAAAAACAATCCATATCCAGTGTATATGGGATGAGGATCCAGTTTTAGATCACCAATTCCCTCTCCAGAGAAAAGCTCTCACCTAGCAGAGGGGCAGGAAAATGATCTATTGAGAGTATGCCATTGGTTTGGCAAAGATTGGAGATGTTGGATGTAAATATCAAAGCTATCCTGAGCCTGCATGATGTTCCCAGCATTGGAGTCAGATCCATTTCAGAGCAGATCTAAATATTTCTCTTTAGCTTTATGTATTCATTCATTTTAAGCAAAACTAAGAGGAAAGGAATGACTTTTTTCCTACTGGCAGGAAGTGGGCAAAGCCTAGGAAATGTGACAGTTGTTGAGTGCTACAGGGACTTCCCGTGGGGGGTGGGTGGGTAGACCTTTAGTTTATTCAACATGATAAATGTACAAACAGAACTTAAACCCAAACATTTTGAGTTCAAACTTAGTGTTTGCATGACACAATTGCTGGGTTGTTTAAGTTATAGATCATACCTCTACTAACTATGCACCCAAGTTGATGTGTAAGGAAAAAAATAGGACTGCACAGGGAAAAAAGCAAAGCTGTCAGAGGAGAATAGAACCTCATACAACACAGTAACAGTTAATATCAATATTTGAACTAAACAGCAGTGCACGACAGAAGAACACCATATTTACTGGGAGTAAAGCAATATCCGAAAGGAATTGGGGTGCAGAGAAGAGTACAATCACAGTTTTTGTTACATCTCTACTTAGTCATATTGCTTATATGCTGTATTAGCCCTATTCAATTACTTATTGCTCTTAATAATTGCCATCATCATCTATTTCTGTCTCCCCATTTTTTTCCAGCTCTCTTTCATAACTTCTTCCAGATTCCTCTGTAGAATAGGTCCCAGCTTTTGCCTGCTTTCTCCATTATTTTCTGAAAATATGTCCTTTTCCGCAACTTCCAGAGATTTTTCTATCAATTTGAGTTTATTATTTCATTTGTAAGTGTTGCTGTGTTACATTGTTTCAAGATGCCCCAGAAATAACATAAGATAATACTGCCGTCTCTCTTTCCCAGGACAGTTTATTTTGGAAGATTGTATTCTTCCCACATAAACTGCTTCCACTGCTGTAGGGAATGACATCTCTCCCAGCTGCTACACAGCCAAGTTAAAAATGACTTTGGGCAGTATTTTGGCTTGGCACCAAGGTCTGTTTTTAATATACATCTATTATCTAAATGTTTTAAATGCTTCCAGAAGTAGTGCATCCACTTTAACGCCATCAGGTCCCTCTGCCCATTAACCTTCCTAGCACTGATAGAAAATTCATTATTCTGTTAAAATCTATTGAGAGTTATCTGCTGATATGGATGGTTAACATGCCACTGCTCTTCGCCTATAGCAGTGTTGGCAAACCTATGGCACGGGTGCCAAAGGTGACACTCAGAGCCCTTTCTATGGGCACCCGACATTGCTGCTTCACAGCCACTCATATTCAGGAAAAATTGCTATATTGTCACTTTGTGAAAAATTTGTGGGTTTTGAATTGCAGTTTGGGCACTCGGTCTCTAAAAGGTTCGCCATCACTGGCCTATAGCAATGAAGAAGTTGGTGTTCCTCTTTGCTGTCTCAATTATCTCTTTAATTTCTACTTTAAAACACATATCAGCTGGAACAGATACCAATAAACTGATCATTTGTTCATTTACTTCACTTATATCGTACAAAAGGTCCAAAACATTTGGGACGGGCTTTATAATTTTACTGTACTCCTTTTCATCTTCATAACAACTGTGAAGGATCCAGTTGTCAAAAAGTGAGTCACCAGCCCACAGTCATCCGCTGAACTCCACAACAGCGTGTTTGTAAAATTCACCTTCACATACACCAAGCACAGTATGAAGCCATGCACAGGTATTTCCCCATGTATTTTTTAAAAAATGAAAATACAACCAAATGTTTTTTGTGATAACTTAAAGACTAATCTTTATTTCAGTTTGAACTTTTATGAATTACATTTCCCTTTCATGAAGAGAATGTTTAGCCAGAGGTTTATATACAAATATACATATATAGAAAGAGTAGAAAGTCACAGAAAATGATTTTTTTAAAAAAATGTAAGTAATGAACTTTGAGCATACTAATTACATAAGCATCCTAGCCATATCTAGAGCAATTAACTATCATGTAAGCATAGTGTTTCATTGAAACATAATTCACAGCTAATACAGTGGAACCTTGACTTACATGCTGCTTGACTTGCATCATATTTGACTTGCATCAAGAAGGGGCCTGTTTGACTTGAGTCGCAGGCTTTGACTTACATCTCGGAGCCCTGGCGCAAGGCACCGGAATCGGGCGGCAGCCACGACCCAGCATTGTGGCTGCCGCCTCCAAACTGCTCCTGCCTTCTTCCTCTCCTCTGGCAGTGGCAGCGGCGGCTTCGGTGAGGCCAGCTCCGAGCACCTGGAGCTGGTCCTTGGCCTCGCTGAAGCCGCCATTGCCACCAGAGGAGAAGAAGGGCCGGGAGCTCGGGGCTGGCCTTGCTGGTTAGACAGTCAGCTCAGTCTTGTAAAAAACCTGGCTGCAGAAGTCTGGTCCACAATGGAAGCATTTTAGTTGGGGAGCTGTACAGTTGTGGGACTCTTATGGTAAGCATAGAGTTGTTCAGAACTTGGAACGTCAGGTTAAAAATAAGTAAAACTTAAATGTTAGACATTGTTGCTATGAACATTAAAAAGTGGAGGCGTATAACTTGTGGACTATAATTCCACTGCCTCCTCCTCTCTTTGAAGAGATATTTCATTTACATCCCTGGAAGGAATCTCCTATCCCAGCCAAATTTGAGTTAAATTGCTGTTTTCGGGGGTCTTTTTCATCATCTGGAACGGATTAATCCACTTTCCCGTTACTTTCTATGGGAAAAGTTCGTTTGACTTAAGTCATGTTTGACTTAAGTCTAGACCTCTGGAACGGATTAATGACGCAAGTCAAGGTTCCACTGTATGTTAAAAAAAGAAGGGAGCCTCTCAACATATATTATTGGAACATAATGCATCAAGGTGAAATATAACCAAAAAAATTGAGATAGGCAATTAAAAGCCTAGGAAATAATTCTAAGTGAAAATTCATGGGAGAAGGAACAAGCCAGGCTAGTTCCTGTATGCCTTCAAATCAATTTCAATTTTCAGTGCCCATTCTCCAGATTTTCTAGGTGCAAAGTACTCAAGCATAGGAGTTATGGTCCATGGTATATTCTTCTGGGAATCCTCTGGGACTGTGTACCTTGCCCAAATATGCCTCTTCTCCTGGTAGGCCTAGTGAGCTATCCAGTTGGCTAACACACATTAAGACAAGAATAATACATTCCATGATCTCTCTCTCTCAATCTCTCTCAATCTCTGTCTCTTTAAGAATTACAAAAAGGCACATTAATACAAATGACAGTCCCAGAATTCTGAAGCGGCACAACATCTAGAGTAGGTGTCTATGGTGATCATAATACAGTATTATAAAAGCACTGAGATAATGTTCTTTGTCATAACAAATGATACTGCAGTTGTATGCAGAATTTACCTTTCAAGAGGTGAAAGGGTGAGGGATGATAGTGATGGAGTACACTATATTGGTCTGCACCGGAAATATTTTAGAGGGTCTTGAATTATTTATTATCATTGATGACAGAATTTACAAGGAACATAAAATTGCACTGTACTACTTTCAGTGTGCTCATGAAGAAATAAACATATATAATAAACATTTTATGCAACACAAGACGTTATTCGTTCCAGTAAATACTTACATTAATTGTTTTCCACTGCCAACTTCTCATACTGACTTTAATAGGATTACTCACATGGGGAAGGTCAAAATGAATTTGCTGTGCTGTTTATTAACAAGAATTAGTGTGAAGGCTTAGGGTGGACCATGGTTTACCACAGCTGAGCCTCAGAACCTATTTTTACTCATTGGCCCAGGAAATAAAGCATAGCATTATAGGCACACTGATACCTCTTCTAAAGGCAAATACCGTGGTCTGTTTGACATCTTTTTGAGCCACTTGTAAATCCATTTCTTACATACATTTTTGATAGGTTAGCATCCCTGTGACATATATTTTCTGTGTCATTTTTGTATGTTCATTTTCAAAAATGAGAATATTCCTTGTGTGAACTCTGATAGTGACTAATAATAGTAAATTAGCACAGGCCATTGTTTCTTCCCAACAACGCCCCAAGTAAAAACAGAACAGAAGAGTGGCTTCATATTGTTGTCCTTAATAGAAAATTGATTTGCGATCTCAGGCACATCTCAGGCTTTGAGTAAACCTTACTGAAGTCAATAGGATGTACTTCTAAATGTTCATAGAAAGGTTTCATAGTGTAAGTGAGAATTAGGCTTCACTCCTGAGGAAACAGAACACTAATTAAGAAATGTGCTGCAAATACAGTGGTTCAACTTTTGAAGTAAACCATTTTAGGCTTAAAGAGTAACCAGATGGAAGAGAACAAGGAAATGTGGATACATATACAGTGGTACCTTGTATAAAGGAATTACTGTAATTCGTTCCAAATGAAATTATGTTAAGCAAATTTTCCTTTACACAAATTTCCCATAGGAATTCAGTGAAAACAGAGTAATCCCATTTTATGTTGTATGGATTCACCCCATAGGCAATTATGTTAAGCAAATCTCCCCTATCTCCAGAATTTTTTCTGTTGTACAGATTTTATGTTATACAAACTGTTTGTTATATAAGAGTCCACTATACTAGAACAACCTGGAGGTAGAATACAAATATAGCATACAAACAGCATAAACTAGTTTTGTGGCACCTGGTCTTCTAATAGCTGTAAAGGAGGTCAAGAAAGTTCTGTAGTTAGTTTGAGTTGGGTTTCACCCATATTAGGACCCCAATGTCTGTTTCCAAAGTAAGATTGTGAGATGCATTTTGAGTGTTTTTCCATAAATTGAGATTGTTGTTCTGTGAGTTTACACAGAACAGCAATCCCAGAATTTGGGTGGGGAACTTTCAGCCATCCAGATGTTTTGGATGGCACCTCCCAGAATTAGGAGCCTATATTGTCAGTGATAAAGGATAGTGGGAGTTATGGTCCAAAATGCACTGGCATAACTAGGGAGGAGCAGAGGACTGCATTTGCTCCATGGCGCACAGCAATCTGGAGGCAGCTGGAGAGGGAGCAGGAGGAGGAAGCCATGCACAATCTCACCAGCAGTCCTTCTTTCACCCCACTAAGGCTTAGTGATCCTTAGTCAGGGAAAAGGAGGAGAGGGAAGCAGGTGTTTTTTTTTCCCCAAGCAGCACCTCCGCCGATTGCTCCCCTTCCTCCTCCCCCCACCCCACTAAGGCTTAGTGATCATTGGCCCGGGGAAAGGAGGAGAGGGAAGCGTGCGAAGGAGGTGCTGCTCAGGAAAAAAACCCATCACCTGCTTTCCTTTCCGCCTTTCCCTGGGCTAACGGTCGCCAAGCCTTAGCTGGGGGAAAAGAGGAGGAGGAAGCATACTACGGAGATGATGCTTGAAAAAAAAATCAGTGTCTGCTTGGCGCTATCCCCACACTGTGCATTTTGCACAGGAGAGCCTTAACTGGAAAGGAGTCCCACAAAGAGGGCATGAGAAGGAGAGACCCTTTCCCCCTCCCCCACTGTCACCCAATGATCTGACTGCTGGATGGGTGAGACACGATTGTGTGTGGGGGAGGGTGCAAAAACTTTGCCCCGGGTGCCCTGGAGGACTGAAGCTTCCCCACCCCTGGGAAAGATTATACGTACAGAATGCTGACTCTTTTCCATGTAGAAATAATGGCCATACTTCACATTCAAGATTAGGAAGCAGAACTTTCAGGTAGCTCCCTAACTTTTTGTGTCTTTGGAGATTTCATTCAACAAGCTGGTTATTAGCTACAGTATGTGGAAAGCTTCTACTGTACATATTAGACAGACTTTGACCCTAACAACTAAAATCACCATTCGGTTTAATTTTTAAAGTGTTGCTTTGAAGTTTTTAAAGAAACTTGGCAGATAAATTTAGAGTAAGGGCTAGGTTACTTTTATATTTTCCTCTCAATAAGCTCCATTCTTGATTTAGAAAGCACATAACTGTCATGTGGTATTTTAATCAGTATTTGCATTCCCAGGAGGCAGCTGGGAAGAGCAGCCCCTGTGTACACACTTGGTTTTCTTTTTACCCTTCCTTTGCTCTGAGGGGTGGAAGATTCTTAGCAGTTGGATCCAGCGAAAGGCACCAGGCTTCTGCCCCCAGTTTCCATTCCCCTCCCCCAAGCCTTCATGGCAGCTCAGCTGCCATCCCCAATCTGGCCTGGGCACATATGGAGAAGCTGACACAAATGTAACCTTCTCCAGGTGCTAGACATGTGATGGTACCCAGAGGAGGCATCAGCAGCTCAGCCTGGGAATGTAGGACCAGTTCTGCTTCCCAGCATTCTGGCTACTAAAACACAGCACCCCATTTCTGTCACTGCTGCTGCCACCACTGTCACACTCAGCTCTAACTGGAGGAATGGCCAGGTAGGCAAGCAAGCAAGTATATAGACCGGGGGTCTGCAACCCGTGGCTCCGGAGCCGCATGCGGCTCTTTGGAACATTTGCCGCGGCTCCGGGAGGGTTCAGAAATTTCAATACAAAGGCGCCGAATCTCGCGAGGACAGCCCGTCCCACAAGGCGGCGCGAAGCCAAGCGCGGCCACACTCTCAGCGCGCTCCCTCTTCTTCAGAGCAAGAGAGAGAGAGAGGGAGGCGTGGTGGAAAGTGCCCCCCGAACGGCAGCCTTTTTTCTTTTTTTTTAACTTCAAGAAAACCTCCCAGATCTGGATTGTTGCCTCCCCCCCCCAGAAAAAAAGACGGGAGGAGAAAACCCTCCTTCCTTCCTTCCCCCCTTCCCCTTCCTTTCTTGCTTGGTGGGAGGGGGAAGAAGCGACGTGTGTGTGTGTGTGTGTGTGTTGTGTGTGCGTGCAACGTGGAGGAAGAGAAAACCCACCTTCCTTCCTTCCCCCCTTCCCCTTCTTTCTTGCTTGGGTGTTTGGTGGGAGGGGGAAGAAGCGGTGTGTGTGTGTGTGTGTGTGTGTGTGTGTGTTGTGTGTGTGCAACGTGGAGGAAGAGAAAACCCTCCTTCCTTCCTTCCCCC
>JAHTLZ010003542.1:45541251-45559214 GCA_023846285.1 Phrynocephalus versicolor | reverse complement strand
TGTGTGTGTGTGTGTGTGTGTGTGTGTGTGTGTTGTGTGTGTGTGCAACGTGGAGGAAGAGAAAACCCTCCTTCCTTCCTTCCCCCCTTCCCCTTCTTTCTTGCTTGGGTGTTTGGTGGGAGGGGGAAGAAGCGGTGTGTGTGTGTGTGTGTTGTGTGTGTGCAACGTGGAGGAAGAGAAAACCCTCCTTCCTTCCTTCCCCCCTTCCCCTTCCTTTCTTGCTTGGGTGTTTTGCTCCAAAAACGCAGGGGAGCGCGCGCGCGCGCGGCGTGTCTCCGCGAAAGAGAGAGAGAGAGAGATTAGAAATTCCCCTCCTCTCCCTCCTGTACTATTTTTTGGAAGATTTTTAAAAACTGCCCCCCCCCAAAAGAAAGTGGAAGCGGTGTGGGCACGACGCACTCAGGCTGCGCTTCCCTCCTCCATGGAGGGTGGGGGCGAGAGGAGGAGAAGGAGGAGGGAGAGATGGAGTGTGTGTGTGTGTGGGGGGAGAGTCAGACCATGGCTGTAGGATCCGGGCAGAAGGCAGCAAGGGCGGAATGGGAACCTCAAGAAAGGCAGCGTGGGGAGGGGGCCACGGCTAGTCTTCTCTCTCCCCCCCCCCGCCGCCACCACCCTGCTTCCTTGCCCGGTGCTGTCAGTTCTGGCCCAACAAGCAAGGGGTTGGTGGCGGTGGGAGCGAGGGGGGGAGCGGCGGCGGCGGCGGCGGCGGAGAGGCGAGAAGCAACAGAGGAAGTCGGCTTTTCTTTTTCCTGCGCGAGATCAACTTGGCAGTCAAGGGACGTGACGTGACAGCTAGTTCGAGCCCGCCCCCCAGCCCGAGGAGGGGTCTCTCTTATTAGACTTCCAGCGGCTCCCTCCTGGAGTCAGCCAGTTTCGGCGGCGGGGTGGGGGCGCCGGGCTCAAGTTGTTCAGGGGCCCCTGGCCGCCCGGGGAGGCCAACGGCGCACCACCTGGCTCGAGAAGCTGAGCCGAGCGGAGCGGAGCGCCTGTGCGCCTGCCTGCTTGTCTCACTCGCTCTCGCTCTCGCTGTCTCCGAAAGCCTGCCAGCAGCTGCCTTCCGCTCCATTCCAACACACAGAACGTGCCTCCTGCGCGCCCACCCACCCCCCGGCCCGGCCCGGCCCTCCCCGAGGCTGGTGGACACACAGCCGCCCCAGTTGCACGCGCAGGAGAACTTGTGGCAGGTGCGCGCCTCGATGGAAACCCTCGGGGACAGGGTGGCGGGATGGGGGGAGGCGGCGGTGGCTCGGGCTCGCCTGCTTGCTCGCTCTCCCGGCGCCCGAAGTGCCGAAGAAGCAACTTTCATTGGCTTCCTTCTCAGAAGCCCTTCGGGGGTGCCCGGAGGAGCCGCAGCCGCGGGCGCGCCTTCCCACCCCACCCGAGCCCGGCGCCGGGGCGCAGCGTGTTCAAGGAGCGTGGGAGGGAGTGTGTTGCTTGCGAGCGCCCAAAAAGCCAGGAGCGAGGGGAGGGAAAATATATATTTGCAGTGTTATATTTGTTTTAAATGTCGCAATGGTTTTGCGGCTCCCAGTTTTTTTTCCCCATCAGAAACGGGTCCAAGTGGCTCTTTATGTCTTAAAGGTTGCAGACCCCTGATATAGACAGACAGATAGGGTCAGCAGCAGTGGTTAGTTGACTAGAGGGAGCTCAACAGAAGCCCAGGCTGAAGTAACTGGCCTCCTCCAGCAGACCACAATGTTTGTTTGTTTGTTTTAAATTCCTGCTATTTGCTATAGACATTTCCAGATAGGGTTGGGATGAACTTCTGTAGCCTTTGAAACTGAGGAATTGATGCAGATGAAAATAGATCATGCTCAGCTGGATGGAGCAATATCCTGGCTTGGTGGAAGGCAGCTTCCTATGTTCCTAATCTTTGTTCATTTGTTTTCTGAACAACCATGCATATGAACTGCTTGGTGTAACAAAAAATAGCAGCCCTTGAATTATAAATCCCATATGTTGAACTGCAGAATTTCTGTCTGCCTAAAGGAGCAACAATGAAATGAAGGGTTACATCATAAATTTATACTGTAAATTTACACTTGCTCAATTTAAGTCTGTTCAGTTTAAATGACCGTATAGGGAATCAGGGGAAAAGCCCCTGCTGACACCATGTTTGCAGTTCTATTGAAACTATATAAACAAGCGTCAATAAGGTATTTCTCATGTAGTTTCATCCTCTCTTTAGCTTTGTGTGCATCAGTTCTATAGTCAATTGACATTAACACCAAGCTAGATTTATTTAAATAAAAGTTTTGATGTCTTTACAATCTGTTTCTATGCTATATATTTAAAAGGAGAAGTTCTGCTTGCCCTTAAAAATAAATGTGTACCATCAAGTTCTGATTTCTTTGGGAGGCAGGGAGTACTCAGAAGTGGTTTAGCTTTTGTTCTTCTGGGGACATCCTAGGACTGCACATGTGCAGCTCCCCCATAGCCACCCAGGCTGGCTCTTTTAGGATGCACAGTGAGGAAAGGAACTGCTTGCCCTTACATATTAAAAAGAAGAAATAAAAGGAAATTCTTCCTGAGTCATTTCAAGAAAGATATTGCTTCATCTCCGCTGTTTAAAAAGGTGATGAGTCTTGATTGCTATTCCTGATTAAGGGAATTTGAAGTAGAGAGTAGCAGTTTAGCTAGGCCACAAGTAAACATTGAATATTAAGGTACACATTTCTACTCCTTATCTATAGTTAGTGTCAACAATCACTCTGTGAAGATGTCAACAATGGGACAGTGAGGAAGCAAGTGGGGTCTGATTGGACAGTATGAAACATGTGACTTTCCCCCCATGCCAATGGAGGATGAACCATACCAATAGAGATGGGGGAGACGGTGTTTTTCAGGAGGCTTCTTCGCCTGGAAGCAAGAGATAGAGAGAGAGAGAGAGAGAGAGAGAGAGAGAGAGAGAGAGACCAATGGGAAAATGTAGCTTAGAAATCAGTTAGGGGCCTTTAGCCTCATGGTCCAGTGTAGTAATAATGTAGGGAATTTTAGCTTTGTTATTTTTCAGTTAGGGGCACACATCTTACACAACCTTCATTAAGCCTTAATAAGTGATTACTTTTTAATTATAAAAGGTGCCTGGACTCTGTTTTGGTAAGCCTGCTAAGCTACACAGCACTAGAAGGCTGAAGTCAATCTAAGAACTCGTGTTAAGTCTAGTGGCCTCCAGACTCCTGCCTTGTGGCTTCTCAGAGAGATTTATGGCAGAGGTGGCCTGGGGGGACATCACAGGGTGTTTATACATGACCCCTAAACTCCGCTGCAAATGGCTGCAAGCTCCGGAGCTTAAAAATGTTTCCCCACCAGCTCCGGAGTTTGCAGACAATTAAGTGCGACACCGCCCACCTAAGCGCGACCCAGCGCACTTTTCTTGTACCTGCTCTTGGGAAGTGAAAAATATTTGATGCGGATGTGCTGGGCTCTCCTCGCTTCTTTTTGTTTTTGTTTTTTTGCCTCCCGCCCCTTTAAGAGGAACCAGGAAGTGACCGGGGCTCCCCCGCAGCTTCCACCGGCACCGGGGAGGTAAGGCTTATTCTTTTGTCCCTTTTCCCCCTCCCTCCCCTCACGCAGCCAGCAGCCAGGAAGTACGGAGGGGTGGAGACGCACAAAGAGCGACAAACCCCTAAGATCTCTGGTCCGAATTTAAGGGGCCAGCGGATCTTAGGGGTCGTGTAAAAGCGCCCACAGATAGACACTTTAAAGAATTATAGGGTTAAGGCCCTAGAATTCAGTTGCAGCAGCTTTTCTGCATCAGTAGAAACAATCACATGTCTGAACCAATGTGAACTAAACTGTTGTTTTTTTAAAAGGCAAAAGCCCCAAGAATGGAGGGGAAAATTATGGAAGAGCAACTGGGCTGTTTCCCAATTCCCTTTGCATGATGTGATCAGTGGCAAAATATGCAAATCAGACCACCCAACATTCAGAACCTGTACCACATTTTTCTTTTAGTCGCACCCTATGTCAAGCTTAAAAAAATACAGAAGAATGACCCCAAGTGTGGCATGGCTACTCCTTAGCCTGAGGCCAATTCTACAGGATTTGAAGTGAATGAGAGCAGAAAGCAGAATAGCAAACCTATTTATAAACTTAATGTCATGACTGATGTACGTGAAAGTACATGCCCTATTATCTTCCCTCACTGTGTTTATACTTCATGACCTATTAAAATACTAGCAGGTAATTTCCCTTTTTCTAACAGAGCTAAAATTTGCAAGCACCGTTTTTCACTCTGACATATTTGTTTATACTTCAAAAATGACTTCTACAGTGTCTCTTAAGTTGTACTTATGGATACAGCAAACCCAGATCATTCATGTTTTGAAAATCAGTGCTCTCTGTGAATCGGTGTCACGATGCATTTAAAATTTTAAACTCCAACCTGAAAAAAATAATAGTGCACCTTTTCATAATTTAGACTCAGACTACTTATGCCAAGCTCTGCCATCTTTGGGTGTGCTCCATGTATGCTGCCTTCATTTCTAAAGAAAATTAACGAGTTCCCATTTGCAAGACATGTGCACACAATGATTTTACTTTTATCCTAGAGATGTACTTTTCCAAAGGAACCAACAAGCAGGAACGATCTCTTTCTTGGCAGCTAACAGAGTCCTGCGAGGAACAAGAAAAGTGTTTGTGGCTATTTCTACCTGCAATGGCTCCAAGTCTCAATCTACTTATAGACTGGTATTTTAAACAAAGGACCTGTGATTATAAATAAAGTGTATTGAAAATAAAACAAAGCATGGTAGTGCCAAAATAGTGTAGCAAAGGGAGAGAAGAAAGAAGGCCATATAATAAGCATCATTTCCCCATGATGTGATCTGGGATTCAGCAATTTAGATGTCTTAAAAAGAGCTCTGATTCTTAGGTTAATGATTTTCTTGCTAAGAATCCTGCCTACTATGTTGGCCACTGTCCTGTTGCTCACGTCTGCCTGATTTTGAGGACAAGTACACAATGATATGAAGTCTTCAGAATCCTGAAATAGAAAAAGGAACTCTAGCAGCAATATTCTTTGGCTGGTAACATCACTCCCAGGTCCTGGTAGACAGGCATAGGTGAACAACAGAATGCTGGCCAATATAACTGTCCAGTTATTATCAAAGCAACCACTGGTCTAAACATGCAGAGTTGTGTGTCTGTTTATGGCATTAATATAAATGGTAAAAATTAATGGCACAGATAAGATATCCAGATGGCATTATGTATAGTAAATGGCATCTCTCCCATTGCTCAGGCAGAGCTGTGCAGTAGAATGCGTGGTAAGGTAAAAAGGTAAAGGTTCCCCCCACACATGTGTGCTAGTTGTGTCTGACTCTAGGGGCAGTGTTCATCTCCATATTCAAGCCGAAAAGCCAGTGTTGTGCAAGTCTGTGGCCATGTGGCCAGCATGGCTGCAAGGAAACACTGTTTTTACCTTCCCATTTTTTATGGCGGTACCTATTTATCTACTTGCATTTGTATGCTTTGGAACTGCTAGGTTGGCAGGAACTGGGGTTGACAGTGGGACCTCACTCTGCTGTGTGGTACCCAGGATTTGAACTGTTGAGCTGCCGACTTTGTAGATGACAGGTTTCAGTGCTCTATCCCGCTGAGTCACCCTACCCAACAGAATGCTTACTGTGTGTGTTGTGTTGTTACAATTGTGACTGACTCTTTGTGACTCCATGTCCATGGAGTTTTCTTGGCAGGAATACTGGAGCGGTTTGCCAGTTCCTACTCCAAGCACCTATAGCTGCTGGTATTCCCTGGTGGTCTCTCATCCAAGTACTAAATAGGGCTGCCCCCCTGCTTAGCTTCCGAAATCAGGTGAGATCGGATGTGCTTAGGGCATCTAGGCAGCCGAATGCTGGCTAGAAACATGTTAATTCCTTAAAATAAAGTCAAAACAGACAGAGTCCTATTCAGTAGTTACTGGTGTAAGTGCAGTGTTGAGTCACTACTAGTTAGCAGGTCACTGTTTGTGTGCTCCAGTCATGGGAGCTGGTGCCTATCAAGGAAGTAAGTGGCAACCTGTTAATCAGCAGCAGTTTGCTGCTGCCATTTTATTGTTATGCTGGTGTAAGTGACTAACAGGATTCTAGCCAATAATTTTAAATGGGTACATTTTGAACAGAGGAAGCAAAGCAGATGAAAGACAGATCCTTGCTCAAGTGTCACCTGGCTCTCCATCCATTACTTTGGCTAGGGACTCAATGAAATCAGAGTATCTATTCTCAGAGAGTTGTATGGAGCAGGAAAACTACCACCTCCATTATGGCTCGCCACCACTGCTTTAAAGTGTAGTCTGTTCTCTAAAGGAATCAGACATAAATTACTGTGGCCCTGTAGACTTCCCACTGGACAGCATGCCAGAGACTACCTAAACAAAAAGCTCCTATAGTCCTAGGGCTGCTATTAATAGCCTGATTATTGGTTTGGCAAAGTGTCTATAAACAAGCCCTGCAAGAAACTTGTGCATGACAAAGATCAGACAAATTGCAGATGAAGCTAAGGGCAAAAGTCACATATGTGAAGCGGAAAAGCGGAAAAGAAGTCTACTCACACCTCCTTTGATTCTTCAACAGTGAAACAAATGACCTTGAGAATATGTACAGTATCTCTCTTGCCAGTAGTGTTAATGTTTAAAAGGCCATACAAGATAATTAAATTTCTATTTGTGCTTAGAAAGCCTCTTAACATGCAGGAGGCAAACATCAGAATTAGTTGGGTCACTTATGCTGCTCCACAAACTTTCAGACTAGCAATTAGAGATGGGCACGGAATGAACTTTTTTCGTTTCCGTTATTCGTTATGTGTTCCGTTACATAACGAAACAACTAACGGAAATTGTGATGAAAATGGAATGAAATGAATAGAACCACGAAAATTGGGTTTGTTATGTTTCGTTTTCGTTAATGGTGATGCACAATGAAATGAGCTGTTTTAAATGTTAAAAAATGCCCTGGACATCCATAAAATGCAGCGATAATTATTTATACTGTCTGATAATACCTACCGGGGGGTGGGGTCCTTAAAACGTGCATTTATGTCTTTTCTCAGATCGCTGTATTTTTTTCCTTTAAGGGGAGTTAGGGGACATCGACCCAAAATGACTCCCAGATGCCTAATATTGATTTCTTGGGTATTAAAACGCCCTGGACATCCATAAAAATGCAGTGATAATGCGATAATTATTTGAATTTATTACCTACCAGGGGGTTGGGGTCCTTAAAATGTTTGTTTTTGTCTTCTCCCATCGCAATGTATTTTTCTTTTCCCTTAAAGGATGACAAAATGGATGTTGCCAGCCACAAAATGGAGGCAAGCCATGTGATGGGATCATGTTCAACCAATAGCATGTCCAGGTTGCAGACTGGGCAGGTCTGGCAGCCACAGAGGGCATAAAAAGCTCTGGCAGCCCCCGTCCTCCTTGCAGTCTCCGGTGGGAGTTAGGGTGGGATTGCTGTCTCTGCGACTCTAGCTTCAGTCCTGCAGCCTCCCTGTGTGCATGCGTGTGTACCTCTTGGTGAGTACCCTCCCCTGCCCCGCATTGCAACGCCCGCCACTGCCTTTGCAGCCTCCCTGCGTACCTAGTCTTTACTGTGTCTCTGCCAGCATCATTTTTTTAAAGTGTTTTTCCTCTGGTCTGGGGCGTTGGGGGACGCCCGCACACGGAAATGCTTTAAAAATCACGCAAAAGTGGGTAGAAATGAAAAATGAAAAAACAAAAAACAAAAATGAAATTTTTCCAAACATTCACGAAAAACGGAAACGAACAGAAACGGACCTCTCAACGAAAAATGAAAAACCAAAACTCCATTTTTTGATTTGTGCCCATCTCTACTAGCAATAGACAATATTGCAAACTATACTTTGGTAAGACTGTATTTCAGGCTCTTAAATCACAGAACCACGAAAGATTGAATAAACAATGTATATAGTTTTCAATTTAGATTTAAGCTTACTGCTTAATCTGATACGGTACATGGCCCTTGAGGTCTCTTCCAACTCTATGATTCTATGATTCTATGATTCTATGGTATCAAGTCTCCAATCTGATAGGGTATCAGGTTTCCAAGTTCTCTAAGATCCATTTGTGCTAGTTCTTAGCTGAACTTCTCACCATTGGATAGAGAGCTTCTAATAAAGCTGTAGCTATATTGCTTTAGAGCTGCAATCAGTGTATGCTGCAGGAAACACATATCTTATATAAAAGGCTTGATCTGGGTAAATGATGCTTCGTGCAAACTTAACTAGCTTAAGTGAAGTGCAGACAAAGTTTTCAAACCCAAAGGGTACTGTTAATTATGTCTTCAGTACAGTACTGCTCACAATATACAACATTGAGAAATTCTTATTAAATCTTGCACAAGGGCCTTCTAGAGAGTTTGCTGTTACTTGTCTACTGAATTATGTGTACATTTGGCAACAGTTGTACTATTGAAATACAGCTGCCCCGAGTGGCCTTATGGACAGATAGGCAGGGTATAACTATAATAAGTAATAATAATAGTTGTTGCTTTTTGTTGTTGCCCAGCAGGCTTGTTCATGTGCTTCATATATTGGTTATGTCCTGGCATTGCTAGGTAAAATTACTTTTTCAGTCTTTAATAAGATACTTGCATCTTGGATCTTACTTCTTAATTAAGGGTGTGACCATACAACTGCATAGAAGTCAGTTAAGAATACTGCTGGAAGGCACGGATTATGATTGGCACACGTCTAAGATGGAATTATAATTATAATTATTCCTAAATCAGTTCTAGTACCTTTGTCCACGTAATTGGTGTGAACAGCATCATTTTTACATAGTGGCCAGCTTGCCTATGTCTGTCCTCCTTTGTCTTCTTCCCCATCTATCCCCCCCCCCCCCGCTCCTTTCCCACCTAATATAGCACTGTCTCTGCCCCCTTGCAGTTCCTGTTCAGGAGTCAAACTTCTGCAAAACTGTGGTTTTTATAATACTATTCCAGAGCATTAATAAATAAATAAGTAAATGCAATCTGATATTTCTTAACTACTGTGTGTGTGTGCCTGGAATGTTTCAAAAATACTTTCCGTTACGTGTAATACTGTGCTAAACTAAGCTGTTAAATGGCTGATTCTTTGTACAGTATTCAATTGGTGGTGCCCTTGAAAGTGTGGAATATGTCATATTGGTACCCTGCATGGAACTGTATACTTTTTCAGTCTGTGGCTGTAAACCTGTCCCGTCCTTTTCTCAATAGGGAAAGATATCTCAGCAGCACTGGAGTGCTTTCTTTAAAATTTTTAAAAAAATTATTGGCAACTCAGCAATTTCACCACAAGGCACATCCAGTGAAACCATGAAAGTTCAATGTGGATTGAATAATTGGTGTAGAAGCTTTAAAAAAATTAAGAATTTGAAAAATGCAAAAAGTTATTTTTATTGTACTTGCCACCTTAGCTGTGCAAGCTACTAGGGGGAAAAGGCAAAACAGTTCACCTGCATGTCAAACTTCACGGTATATGCCAGTGATGGTGAACCTTTTAGAGACCGAGTGCCCAAACTGCCATTCAAAACTTGCTATTTTTTTTTCACAAAGTGGCAATACAGCAATTTAACCTGAATGCAGATGGCTGTGAAGGGCCAATGTTGGGTGCCCACAGAAAGGGCTCCGAGTGCCACCTTTGGCACCCATGCCATAGGTTCGCCAACACTGGTATATGCCATTATCTATTTTCAAGACACACCCAGCAATGATCAAAAAGGGCCAACGTATTCATTCACAAAATGCAGTTCTAATACCAGGGGAGGGGGTTCATAAGGAAGTCCAATGGAAAAACAAGGCAAACAGCACTGCACATGTACAGTGGTACCTCTTAAGACATATGCCTTGTAAGACAAAAAAACCTTGTAGGAAGAAAAGAATCTGGGAATAGACATGCTTTGCATGACAAAAAAAATCCCTATGGGATGCTTCACAAGACAAAAAACTGTTCTGCATGTACCTGGGGGGAGGGGGGGAGACCAGTTATGTTTGTCTTTATTCTAGCCTCTTGAATGGTTTAATCTGTTCCCAATGCATGCCTATGGGAAACTGCATTATGTAAGACAAAATTTTCTTCAGACAAATTAACCCATAGAACAAATTGAATTTGTTTTAAGAGGTACCACTGTACAAGAAGATCAGATCAGGGTTAACAGTAATGTCTTTCGATCACTGGAGAAAACAATGAAATGATGAATGAAGCCAAGAGAACATATGCCTATCTGGTTTTAACCTGAGTGATTGTAGTCCTTCATTAGGATTTCTTGTTCTTTGATGACTAGCCTATTCAAAATGAGGTGAACCTTGTGACACAAGAATGTTGTAACACAAGCACAAAGACAGATTGCATTTTAAAGCTCATGAGCATCACTCTGATTTTTAAATGTTGATTTGACTAATCATCCTGAATGCTTTTGGACACACATGGTAATAAGCTGTCAGTCACCCATCTGTATGCGGTGGTGGTGGTGGTGGTGGTGGTGGTGGTGGGTGGGAGCAACCAATGGGAAGCAATCCCTGAAGTTGTCAAGATAATATTGATGAAGCCGCATCAGGCATCCCATAGACCACCCACAATAAAAACGCAGAAGAATCACCGGGCTGCAGATGTATTGGCCAACACAGGCTTTTACCCTTGCTTGCTTCATTCAGACACTGCTCTGTCAGCTCTTGGAACCATAGCTGGTATGACTCAGAAGGTTATGCGATCAAGGCTGGACTTGCTGTGCAGTCAGTGAGGGGCCTGGCAAAGTGCCCCTTGATGCCCCATCCTGACATCAGCACCCTCTGGCATTTTCCACATGGGAGGGGCACGGGAGCAAAGTGTGTTGGCTGGCTTGGCAGGCACAGGCTGAGGCTCGATGGCGAGGATAACTCTCACCTGTAAGGAAGGTGCAGCTGGCTTCACCCTGCCTGCCCTTTCCCCCATGAAGGACAAGAGGCAAGGTAGTTTTCTCAGCCACCCTCACCATTGGCAACTCCAAGGAGGACTCCATTGGTGCTCAGAAGAAGTGCTGAAAGGCCTGGGCTTCACTCCTGGCAGGAGCAGCCACCCTTACCTAGCTGTACTTGAGACTGCCAGCTGAAAGTTGTAGGCCAGGCATGTCCAAACTTCGGCCCTTCATATGTTTTGGACTACAACTCCCACAGTCCTTTGCCATTGGCAATCTAAGCTTAGAATTCTGGGAGTTGCAGTCCAAAACATCTGGAGGGCTGACGGTTGGACATGCCTGCTGTAGGCTTTGCGTGCCACTCGGCTTGCCAACTGAAGGACCAGCGGGTGGTGGAGAAATATCCATACAGTATTTCCTCTCATCACTCAGTGATTGGGGAGAGGACAGCAGCCTTCCCCAAACACAGGGACTTGGCCTAAAACAAACTCCCTCTGGCATCAGTTTAGCAGACTAAACTATGAGATCAGAAGGTAAAATTATAAAATCCAATTTTAGATTTACTCTGCCTTCCTTTTCTGAGAATTAAATGGATATGCAGAAGTATATACATACGGAGGGAAACACACTGTCAAGAGCAGAGGGACTGCCAGAGGGACCTTCGCCTGGTGTCAGATCTACAGCATAACCTCACACTTGACAAGATGTGGGTTGCCTTTTCCCTGCTCACAAACGATCCAGTCCAAGGGAACATTACATTTACTTTCAGTATAAGCCTAAGCATGTTCAGTTGTCTGCAAAAACAGACATCACCAAAAAGGACAACACGGAAGACAATGAACACCACCAAGAGGACATTCTTCATAAGCACAGGAAGACATTTTTTGCATTAAATTTGCATGTGCCAATTTAAACTGATCCATGCAAATGTCGTAGCAATTAGACATGATTACTGTAATTTAATTGGAAATGCATTAGTGCGCACCATACTGTGACCTTGGACATAGCACTGAGAGAAAGATGAAACAAATATAAAAGAAGTAAATATGGCATAGGGCTAATAACTCTCTCAAATGCCCTGGGTCTTGCATTTTCAGCAGCTTACGGAAAATCTCTAGTTGTGAGCTTAGCTACTCTCATCTTAATAGCTGGGACACAAACTGATTGCAGCTTGAAGTGTTCTGGGGTGGTTTGGTCTTGAGTGGGAGAGTAAAGCTTGTAATCTTACAGACAAACTGCTTTGGGTGAGAATGAAAAATGTAAGGACACTTCTGTTGACCAGAAAGAATGCAGCTGACTGCACTGATGGTCTCTCATTGAGAGTCCAGAGGCACGTCAGAATTTACTGTTAAACCACTATCATTGTGAAACATTGACACATAATGGAAGGAAGAAATGTGCTTTCTCAGAAGACACTGGAAGGGGAAAAGTCTGTAGAGAAGGCAACTTCTTTCATAATGCTTTTCCATTTAAGGGAGCTGTTTGCATACATTTCAGCATTGGAACAGTTATACAAGTGAACAATAAAACATGTGCAGACACACACATACACACTTGCCTAGCAACGTCAGTATGACTACACACTTAAATAAATAAGAAATATTAAAGAAGGCTGTCTGGTTACTCAGCTCACCCCATTCCACCCAACTATCAGAGGCACAAATAGTATATGTAATTTGGAACTAATAATTCCTGTCTGTGGAACTATACGGGCAGTTCAGAGCACTAGGAGACAATGGAATTCTTCATGAAGTTGGCTCCAATGGCGTAGAGCAAAAACATTGTTTTCTGGATCTTTCTGGATCTATCTGTGCTGGAAAATGTTTGTTTTAATCTCTGTTATTAGAGGTGGGCACGAACCAGTTTGTCCCAGTAATACCCCTTCCTCACCTCCTCTGGCTCAATCAGTCCTTCACCAGGCAGAGCATGCCAACTTCTGGCACCTCCTCAACTGATCTTGCAGTCCCAGCAACAGCTCAGGCTGCTGTGCCTTGCTCTCTTAGCTGGTCTCCCACTCAGACAAAAGGGCAAGGTAGAGAAGTCTGTGATCTCGCTTGGGACTGGGAGATTAGCCGAGGAGCTGGGCCCGGTGAGTGGCTGGTTGGCTGAGAAGGCAGGAGAGGGGAGCACAAGGGCATGAACCACTTCATGCCCAACTCTACCTGTCATACCTGAGACAGAATCTTTTAGGGACCATGAGTATGAATGGCCCATTGCACAAATAATGATCCTAGCTATAGAAGCTGGACTCCTGTCCATTTTCCTACCTTTTCCAACCAGGAAAACAGCTCTGCATCTAATCACATGGTTTGCTACATAATGGAGAGTGAAAGAGAAGGGAAACCACCTATCCAGTTGCCCCTATGTGCAAGGTTTTCTTCAAGCCAGTTCTGGCCCCATTGTCTGGATGAGGAATAAGACTTGTTATTAAGAGATGATAATTGGAAATGCAGTGTCATTATATTTAGCAGGCATAATGCCGTTTGGTGCAATCATTTACGAGTTTACGGCTGGACTGTTTTGTTTCCCAAAACGTAGGTTCAGACGTTTCTGCCTCTCTTCCTCCTAGTAGAAGCAACGGGCAAAAGGTGACGCTCTCACATCATCCAAAAGAGCCTCATGTGAGGACCACTGCCATTCTGGACACCAGCAGAGCGGACCTTGCAGGCTCCTCTGTTGATAGCATGACATTAACATCAGGTTTATTCCCCTGCCTCTTCCCCGACCTGCCAAAGAGGTCTGGAGAACCTGTGTGCTTGCACATGTTTTTGTCCCCCTCTGGCTGGCCTAATAAAACATTTGACACATAGGATAACATGGACTTTAGAACTAATGGTTTGTTGTAGAGTGGAGGCTTTGGAAGGAAGCCTCTCTGTGGCTCCAGCCGGGGCTTTGCATGGAGAGCGAGCAAAAGAAAATCCCCCCCTCCCCCGTGAACATTCTTCTATTACCAGTTGCCAGGCTGCAATCAGCACTTGGAGGAACAGTCAGCTTTAAGAGTGCAGAATCTAAGAGGCGTTTCGTACAGAGGATTTGCAGAACATGTCTCTGCAGAAGGAAATAAAAAACCCAACCGGGCCAAGATACAGATCAGACTCAAACAGCGCAATAAGAATTCCTCAGATGCTTTTAATGCACTGAAGCGATTATATCAGATACCTGAGAATTCACAGGAGAGTCTTGTATTGCACATAGTATGTCCTCTGTCCTGGTTCCTAGGTATAAATAGTAACCCTTACCCAGCCCAATGGGGCGTTTGAATCTCACAGGCACAAATGTTGTGGGTCAGAATTCGCATAATAGGCAAAAGTCACCTGAAGAATGGCTATGGATATCCTCAGGCTTTAGCCCTCTGCCATGTGAAAGCTTTGTGTGTTTTGTTAAAATCAATTCATGGTTAAGTCATTATGTGATGTCAAGTGGATTTTGGCTTATGGCGACCCTTTCCAGAGATTGCCAGGTACAGGGTAGCTGGAAGTGGTGATTCATTCCTTTCTTCGGGGTTTGCTTTGGGACTGGGTAGCTTGCCCAAGGCCACACAGGCTAGTTCTTCTCCTAGGAGACATGGTAGGACTTGAACTCTTTCCATTTGGTTGCTCCAATAAACTGGGACAGTGATTAAACTGCAGTACTGCATTCAAAACTCTATTCAAAACCCGAGTTTGATCCTGACAGGCTCAGGTGGCTGGCTCAGGTTTGACTCATCCATCCATCATTCTGAGGATGGTAAATTGAGTACCCGCTTACTGGAGGAGGCGGATATGTGCTCTGCATAATTAAATTGTAAACCAAAATAAAGAGAACGCTTTAAGTGCTATGAAGTGGTATATAAGCAGTAAGGTTTGCTTTGCTTTTCAGCTGTCCAACCAAATACAGGCCCAACATATCTACTGATATTTTTTTTTGTCATTGAAGTGCCTTTTTTGCCCAGCCAAGATAGTTTTTTGGCACAAAATCCTGTATTATTACTTGTGGAGCCAGGAGCTTCTGATGCTGAGGTGACACAATCTGATTGTCACCAATTTGGCCCCATTTAGGTGGAATTAAAATTTCTTCCTCAGGGAAGAAATTGCAATTCACTGAGTTTAGGAAATGCCTCATGCTATAAACAGTATTTCTTTTATTTTTTGCACATTTGTTACCATCATTCCAACTCATATATTCTGCATTTGCATGGTTGAGTGGATTGCAAAGTGATTTTTTTCACTCAGTGCAAGTGTTATTGGGGTTTTCCTCATCCAGCTGGATGAGATTTAAAGGGCCAGCTCTGCCGCCCCACCCCCTTTTCACCTGGCTGCCCTAGATCAGTGTTGGCGAACCTTTGGCACTCCAGATGTTTTGGACCACAACTCCCAGAATTCCAAGCCTAAATTGCCAATGAGAAAGGACTATGGGAGTTGTGGTCCAAAACATATGGAGTGCCAAAGGTTTGCCACCACTGCCCTAGATGGTCTGCTTCAGAGAGTAGACATTGTCTCACAAAACAATACTAATAATTACTCCTGTGTACAATGAAATGCAGATTCTTCAGATAGCCTGTCAGGAAGAAGATTCTATTCCACTTTCAACTCAGTGCTGTCCCCAAGACATTTTGATGCCTGAAGCAGGTCAGCCAGGTTCAGCGACCCTTCCTGTCCAAGTCAAGATACTTAAAATATGTGAAACCAGGAAAGTAACCAACTGGCTGCCCTTTTCTGAGAGCCTGAACCTGTTTCATGAGATAGTTGCCTTCCTCTGCCACCTTCTACTGCCAGCTGCCTTGTTTGCTCCATAACATTCTAATTCCCAACATGTGATCAGTGAAGCAGCTAAGTTGCCATGGGCCCCTGGGTCTTAGGGGTCTTTGCCCATGTGTGCTGATGTTATTTAAGGAGACACATTACCTTAACTGCAAAATAGCCATGGAAATTCACGTCCAGGAGCTCTCATGCCCATTGTTGATGGTGCTGCTGCTGCTGCTGCAGGATTTCTGTCCTCAAATCCTGGCGACACCTTTGCTAGTCATGGAGTTATTCTTCAGAGAACTGCAGAGCAAGAAGTGTTCCTGTGGATCATCAAATGGAATCCCTGCCTGGGAGGCAGAGTGGGGGAACTGAACTCCCCACCTCCTGGCTGTGCAGCTAAAGACTGAAACCTCCATCCCCTTCACAGCTGTCAGCACTTGCATTATGTCAGACAAACAAATGCCCTATAACTGACGCAGGAAGTGGCGTAACTGAGATATAAGTTCACCAAAGATTTAACACATCTGTGAAAACTAAATCAGAATTACTGTCATAGTTGGCTTTGTACATTGGGGAGTAGGGGCTCCAATTCCAATGCTCAGTGAGACTTAGCAACATCTCAAGGCTTTTTATTATTTCATTGTCTGAAGTGGAGAAAGAAATAACATCCCCACCAACACCACCAACACCTATGTCGGGTGGATTCAGTAGTAAAAGCCACCCAAGTTATTTTGGGGCATAAGACAAAACACAGCCATAATCATAACTGTAATCATAAGCGTAACCATAACAATAGCCAATCACAAATCCATCTGCGCCACTCCGGCAATAAAAATGCAAACATAACAAAGTAAATAGCAACAATCTGCTGTATTGTCATGACCACAAATGTGTTGCCTCACTCCGAGGGCAGAACTGGCCCTAATCATCGCATTCTGAGCAACTGACAGAGACACGAAAAACAGAGTGCCCACTGTTGGATAATCTGGTTATGGCTTCTTGGAAGAAAGCAATTTTCTCTGTCTCTGGAAAATTATGTACAGCCCCCAATCTTTGCACATTCAACAGAACCCTGAACAGAGCCTGGGCAACACATGACGTGAGGCATGCAGATGTTTGTCAGAATGCTCAAAGGTATGGAAGTGGGGTGGGAGGTACCTGCCTCGGGGAGGAGAGGTCTATACCAACTGCTGGATAGTTTAGGGTTTTAGGCATCTGACTGGGGAGCCACAGGTCGGGAGTTCAATTCCCCACTTACAGGCTGGACTTGATCATCCATAAGCCTCCCTCCAGCACTGCACTTCTAAGATTAATTACTATTACTGATGGTGACAGTTCATTGTGATGACTGTACACTTTCTTCTGATTCAGAGGCACAAATGTGCTCCCTACAAGGTGCTGGAGAACAACAGCAAGAGATGTCTACTTGCTTACTGTGAGAAGCAGAATGTTAGACTCTCTCAATGTTTGGTCGGATCCTGTGGGGCTTTTCTGCTGTTTCTAAAGACGAGGGAAATTTCTCAGCTTTATCTTCTCTCATATTTGATTTTTCTAATCCTGAAAAAAAAAACCTGTGTTATAAAATTTTATTTCAACAAATCTTCCAAATCCTCTTCCTATCTAATGAGCCATTTGCAAATGTTACTTTAAGACAAACTGAAACAAACTTATCCTGTATCAGCAGCAGCCAAATGGAACAGAAGCAGCTATTCTCTGTTTGTTCACTGTAAAGGGTTAAGAGCCTCATGGGTGGGGGTGGAGGAGAAAACGCAGCACTAATGCAGCCCTAACCCTGCTGAATACATGAATGTCAAATCTAGACTTTCAAGCTATAGGGACACAAAATGTATAGTGAGGATGGATAAGCCCATCAGTCAATATTAGTCACCCTCTTCTCTCCCACCCCCAAACTTCTGGTCTCTTAAGTTCTTTTTATCCTGAATATCATGCATGTTCACCTATGTGCAGTGGTACACCAGTGGTGCCTGAATAAAGGCACATTTATTAGGACCTTGAGTACCATTGAAGATGCTCTAACTAGTCTTTGTCTATATCCATGGATGGATGGATTCACTCACTCACTCACTCAGATACTTATATACCACTAGTATGCAGTATTCTTATGTTTCTATTTCAACAGGGAAAAGCACAAAACGTTATGACCTGGTGTCAGGTGGGAGTAATACAGCCCCATCAAAATTATTTCCAGAAGATTCAGTTTCCCACCTCCAGCCCAAGGAACACGCATGTGTACAATACGTATGCACGCACGCACGCACGCACGCACGCACGCACGCGCACACACACACACACACACACACACACACACACACACACACACACAC
>JAHTLZ010003542.1:45528077-45541241 GCA_023846285.1 Phrynocephalus versicolor | reverse complement strand
ACACACACACACACACACACACACACACACACACACACACACACACAGAGAGAGAGAGAGAGAGAGAGAGAGAAGGCAATGGAAGGGTATCAGGAGAGAAGCAGGAGGACCTGGTATAGATTATGGCCGTGACTCTACCACACCAAGGAGGGAAAGAGAAACAGGGCTGGAGGGGGAAGAAAGAAATGCAGCAACACCCTAAAATGAAGTTCTAGTCTACCTATAAAAAGAATGCATTTATCTGCACGTATACACACTCACACGAAATGTAATTAACTAACTCATGATAGAGGGGGGCAAACTCTCTGAAAAGTGCTACATTGAGCATCCAGCTCCATTGCCTTGATCCAGTGTAAAAGTTTGGATTTCCCTTTCCTCGTAGCTTTCCATTTATTTTTCCATCCTAAGTGCTGCAATGCCAAACTAAACACAAGGGTTTCTTGCAGGGCGTTCTTCTCCCCATGGACAAGCAGGGTTAGGTGTTCATGGACACTACAGGAGTGCACCAATTGCCCTGAATTGACTTCTTCTCCACAGGCCATGCACATCCCCACTTACATTTCAGTAAATTTCTATTTCTAAAAAAGGAGCTGAAACAAAAACCATCTTCTCTCTACTAACATATCTCCATGAATCCAGAGAGCATCCACATATTCCAGGGTGTCCTCATCCATGTACTCAGTGCAGAAGGGTTGAATAAATGGGTTGCTTCGTGAATCCATAGCTTCTATTGCATTTAAAACAGCTCCTGCCATTTTAAAATTTCAACTATGGATGTCTGATCATTGGAAAAAGTTTTTGTTCCAGGGACTAACCCCCTCCTCCATTAGCCCGTACTGCAGGCCTAGACTTATGGAGTCCTCTCAAAATATTTTTATTGAATTGGAGGAAATGGTTTGTAGCTCCAGTTTCAAGGGGTAGGGAAAAGAAAGAAGAAAGGAAGGAAAGATTTTGTGTTCTTTTTGGTTTTTTTTAGCAAAAGGGAAGTAAAAAACAGAAAGGTTTTGAATGAAACAAGCATATCTGCATTTAATCACAAGTATGCAAGGGAAGCAACATTATTTGTATTTAAAGGGGAAAGGTGTGGTGGTGATTGTTACATTCCACATGATTAATAGAAGGAAAATGAAGTCATTTTTAAAGCCTAGTTAGCAGTACTAATTTAACACATGCTAATAACTAGAAATGGTGTTCTATGGAATCAGGACTTTCAGGATCATCCCACAAGCTCTCGTCTTAATCTATACTATAATATGCGACACCACTGATGGAATATATTGTATTTTATCCTCATTAAACATGTCCAGCCTTGATCTACTGAAGTCAGGTTTCAGGTTGATCTACTGAAATCAATTATACCCCATAGATTTTGGTAAGGCTACTACAGAATTACTGTAACTCTGGATTCCCCCTTTCCATGTTCCTCCTGTATCCATCCCAGTGTTATCCACCTTGACTTGCATTCCCTCTCTATGGTTTCAATCAGGAGTCTTTCCTAGCCCTATCAGGGGATCCATGGTATTTCCAGATGGCCTCCCATCCAAGCACTAACCCGATTCAAGTCTACTTAGTCTGTGAAATCAGATGAGACTGGGTGTGTTCATCATGGACAGTAGCCTCAATATATTAACCCATGGTAAATGATACATAACCTCAATCCCATTCATTTCAGTTGTACTTAGTGAATTCCTCTGGATCCAACCCTTCTTGGAGCTACAGAATAGTCATGTAACAAAAATAACTCGGGAGACTGCAAGCCAACTTTAAATATGAATTTGAATAAGCTTTCCCATCATTTCTATGAATTTAGTGGGTAGAAGGAAAGACTGTGCCCCAGCCCTTGGAAGAAAAACAAGATGTTCCTTCAGAGACAGGAAAGCCTCCTCCAGCACTCCTGAGGGCAGACAATTAGTTTTGTAGGTACAGGAGATCCATAGCTCTGTTGTCCAAGGAAACAGAGAGGCTTTTGGCTTTGGAAGCAACAGCTACCAGGGCTGCTTTTAACTAGCCCATAAGCTACTTCCTGGGGCAACCGCCTCACTGTACCTAATAGTTGGGCCATATCTGAGCCTTCAGTCCTTGAAATAATGGTGTTATGTTTCATAAAACTGATGGCAAACACAATGGATGTATGACACAGGCAACAGAAGCAACAGTATACCAGTGCACTCCTGCGCAGAACTGAAAAAAGTAACTTGATTTCAATGAGCGCACCTTTTGTACTGAGTTACCTTTGAGCCTGAAATTAAGTTACTTCCCCCCAGTAATGTCCATGGGAATAATAGATTCCTTTTTTAAAAAAGTGAAAGAAGAATGTGTTTCTGCCTGCTACTCATTATTGTTATGGGTCTTGGGATGGTTCACCACCTGAGTTGTGGAAGGAAAGCAGGAACATTCACAAGAGTGGCTCATTTTCTGCTGTTGCCTCACCTTCATCTCTTTGTGGACATGTTTTTGGGTCTTGTTGTACAAAGACTCAGGCAGGAAGACAAGACAAGAGGGACTGGGAAGAGGTGATAGGACAATCAATGGAACAAGCCAGCCCTTGAGGACAAAGAGAGGAAGGAGAAAATGGATTGGTCCACAGTGAGAATGAGGATGCACAGGTGTGTGTGTGTGTGTGTGTGTGTGTGTGTGTGTGGTTTGATCCACTATGCTTGGCATCAATGGAAGTTGACAGCTCTTGGGCCATCCAGATGACAATTTGCAGGAGTCAGCAGGGTTAGAGATAGAGACTTCAGTTTACATTGACCTCCAACCCCAGCCTAGGTGAGGTAACTTCTCATTTCCACCTCTATGTTTCTTTCTCTCTCTTTTTTATTCTGCTACTAAGTGCCATAATAATAGTATGCTCCAGCACTGAAATGAATCCTCAAAGATAAAAAGAGAATTTGGAGACAAGGCACTCAGCTGATGAGGGTTGACAATGAGTTGCCATCAAGTCATATTCTGTCATATTGTGGCTCTTTACAGGGCTTTCTGGGTAGAGAATGCATATAAGTGGTTTACCATTCCCTCTTTGTGGGGGAGCTCTGGGGCTCTGCAGCCACACAGATAAGTTCTGCTCACGGGTGACATGGTGAGGAATCAAACTCCTACCCTCTGGCTCCCCAGCCAGGTACCTAAACCACTGAGCTATCCAGGCATCTGCTTCTGAGATATTAATTATCAAAGGGAGAAGAAACCACCTGAGACTCCATCACCAACCCTTAAGCTGCCAAATGCTACCATTATTGTGGCCACCAGAGAGACAAGCAGCCACCTTTCCATTTGGGCTTAAATTCAGTTCCCTGAATGTATTGCTAGCAAAGCCAGCTGAACAGAAGCTTATTACCTGCTGGAGTTTGTAAGCAGGATTCTAGAGTGTTAGATGAGCTTTTCTCCTTCCTTGCTCCCAAATCCCTTTTGTGCTCCCCCTCCCTCCCCCTTCTCCCCCAGCTGAGGAGAAACAGCTTCATTTCTGACTCCTGCAAGCCACTCTGGGAAGCCTTATAAGCTGACAAGTGGAGCACAAGTGTGGCAAAATAAATAAATAAATAAATAAATAAATAAATAAATAAATATGATGTGTGGTTGCTGGCACACGGATCGGTGCATTTGCATTGTGTCAAGAACACTAGTTTATTGATGCAGCAAGACATAGGGACTTGGGAACAAATGAAAATCTCTGTAGTTTCCTAGCTAGACTGTATTATATCTCCATGCTTCACTAACCTGCCTTCCACGGTATGATAGCAATATCCCAGCAGAAAATAGAGGATCCATTTTCTTTGTGTCTTTTTATATTGTGAAACAGGAGGTGCACTGAAGTGTCAGAGGCATTTATTGACTTAGTGTCAGTGAATAGATAAATAAATAAATCCCTTTGACAGTTCAGCAGGATGCAAAAATGGGTCTTCATCTGAACACATTCCTCCGGTGATGGGGCTGATACCTGCCGGAGGAAACGAATAAGGAACTGGCAAGGCAGAGGCAATGACAAATAAGGTGTGGGAACACGGGTCTGGAAATTTGGTACTCACCTCTGAAGACAAAAATCAGGATGAATGGGTGCAAACCGACAAATGGAAATAATATTTCCTCCCCCATTTGGTTGAATTCTTTGGCTGTAGGTTCACTGTCATGGACACAGCTGAAGCAGACCCAAGCAAGATTCTAAAATAACGAGTTTCTCTAAAACTTCTCAAGCTAGACATGAACAAACCATGTCATTTGTGAATGTGGTTTTATTCCCACTTTGGATGCCCCTTGTGAGAAACTTTTCAACATCGATAAAATTGGCCACTTTATTCTAATGCAGGAATGAGGAACCGGACGCCACTAAGTGCATCTCACTAGAGATGGGCACAAAGCCCTTAGTTGTCCTTTGTACAACAAACACTCGTGAGCTGCACAGGGAAAATCTCTATCCAGGCTCTCCTAGACTGGAGAGCCACTGGAGAAGAAGGGTCCCAGAACTATGTGAATACAGCAAGTGAGGGTGGGTGGGAGATGGTCCTGCGTGGCACTTATATGAAAAACAATGAAGAGCTTCATGAACATGTCTACATCTGACTGATTGATGATACTTGGAAAACTCTGGGAGGAGTCCCTGTAAGACTTGACAGCACATTGCTGTTATTATAAAAGCCTCTAATGTGTCACATCCAGCCCATTGTTTCCATCTGCCAGCACAGAAGTGAAAGAAAATTATAGAGGGAGAATCTGTTATGATATCTTTCTGCCACTTGAAATAGAAGCTTTTGCTGATAAGCACGTTTAGGCAAGTATGTGTTGGGTAAGTATGCTAAGCTTTTTTTTTTCTAATGGCATAACTAAAGCTGTGCTTACGTGATAAAATACCACAGGATGTGCTGTGGTTATAGTGCAAGTCAATTCAAAGTGTCTTTCTCTGATCACATAATGCAAAGGCTGATTTGGATTGCTTTATTCCACCCTTATTTATTTATTTATTTATTTATTTATTTATTTATTTATCTTTTTGCTTCCAACACATTTTGCCCGCTGCCACTAGGGCTTCCATTTTTTCAAGCTGGAGTGCCTTGAACAGATCTTTCCCCATCTGAGCCATGCTTCTGCTGTTGCAAAAATTTGTGTGTATTGTTTCAGTACTGACTACAGGATAACACCCCCCCCCGGTCAAGCCCCGCACACAGAACACACAAGCAAGCAGAGTTGAGTTCTTTGCCAAGATGTTTAGTGGAAATCCAGATAAATAACAGAATCCAACTCCCAGCAATTAACAGTCCAAGTCAAAGCCAGAATATATCACAGAAACCAGATGCCAAAACCAAGGAAGCCAGTCTGAAGTCAGGAAACAGAGCCAAGGTCACAGACAGGAACGTGGTTGCAAGTTCAAATGACGCGTTGCTCCCACAGAGAGCCCAAGGCAAGCTTGCCAGCTTTATCCCAAAACAGGGAACACACCCTTACTTCTGGAAAGGCTCCTGCTAGTACTCAGGGCTTCCAGACCTGATTCCCCGTCTAGCATCAAATACCCTTTCCCTAGCTCTCCTGGTAGCACGTCTTTGCAGAATCCTGCTCATAGCCCTTCTAGGAGGAGAAGATATGTTTTCAGCTGAGTCATCAGACCCAGCTGCCTGCTGACTTGAGCTGCAAGGCTCCTCCAGCAGCTCTTCACCATTTAACCCCTCAGATTCAGGTTCTGTGACAGGCAGGGTCCTGGCACCCCCCCCCCAAGTTCTTTCCTCCAGATCACCCTATGATATTTGTTTTGTTTTGCTTTGTTTACATAAATGGCATGAGTGCTAAAAATTAGTATATCACCAGTACTTGTATGCAAGTTTAGCACTAGATCACCTCTGGATGAGTACATTCTTTTAAAAAATAATACAAACAAAATAGAAACAACTGAGATGAAATAAAAGATGTCCCTGTGGCATACGGTCTTTCTGTATATGTTCAGAAGAACAATGGAACGCTCCCAATTTTTCTGAAAAATGTTCAAAACCAAGCTGTTTGACAATAAATCTTAAAAGATCTGCAGGGGCAGGCCAAGAAGAAGGAACTAAAGAAAGGGAGGCTGGGGACTGAAATGCAAATTGCATTGCATCAGGTATGAACATTGAACTCCAGAATCAATCCACAGCCCCTGAGTGATTGTGAATTCAGCTGTAACATGGGCTATAAATAAAATGCCAGTATATTGCAGCCTAACTGTTCATCATTGTGTATTTATGTGCACAAGTGAGTGTGCATGCATACTCATGTCTCCACTTAGAAATGTTTCTTCATAATTTCAAAATGTTTTTAATGACTGTACTGTCATGATGAAACTTTTAACTCTGTAGTTGAAAGCAGTCGTGAGCAGTCAGATCTTTAGACTGCAGAATCTACTTGAATCTGTTTGTCTGCAAAAAGTTCAGTATCTATGAGCTGCACACAACAGCAAAAGACAGATTCCTTTAGCTTAAGAATTAAGCGTGCAGGAATATGTTTTGGAGTAGCAGAGGTCCACAGTGATTCAGCATAAAAAATCTACTTCTGTTCAGTCCAGCCTGGTTCCTTTCAGCAGTCTGGGCTGAGGTGTGTGTGTCTTTTTATTGTAAATATTTTGAACAGCTGATAGGCATGAAATCCTTACCAGTCTACCTCAAATCACTCTGATATCTACCAACCATCACTAATGGTTGCATACATTAAAGCACATGAAAGACAACAAAAGCACCTGAACAATTTATTTATTTATTTATTTAAAGTATATTTACCATGTCTGTCTCCTTAAGAAGGACCAAAGGCAGCTTGCGTAAGTAAAAGACAATATTTAAAGCTAAAAGCAATAAGCACACATATACTAAAGGTATGTGGACCAAACAAATACCACTCTAAAAAAAGGCAACACCATTGCAAAAAGCAATGTGTGCTGCTTATATACTGCCCCATAGTGTTTAATTGCCTCCCCTCACCCCTCACCCCACCCCCAGCAAGCTGGGTACTCATTTTACCAACCTTGGAAGGATGGAAGGTTGAGTCAACCTTGAGACGGCTCCCTTGGGTTGAGCCCTGGTTCGTGAGCACAGTTCCAGCTGCAGTACAGCAGTTTAACCTCTCTGCCACAAGGCTCTAAAAGCATTCAAAGCAGTAACGCAGACCCATCCATTGGACAACAGCACACAGGCAAGCAGCCATGAAGGGGAAGCTTGCCTGAAGAAAAGGGTACAAATAAAAATGTCCAGCATTACAATCCTGTGGATATTTTCTTGGAGGTATGTTTCTTTGACATGAATGTATCTAAATACAGTACAGGTGTTTGAAAACAGGGTGTGAAGGAAGAGAGAATTTTCGAGGCACTTTTTGACTGTTTTTCTGTTGGAAGAGAAGCTTCAGTCAAATGTCTTTTGAAGGAAAAAATATGCTAAGGAATGAACAGTTTGTGTGCCTATGATTTCGTTGGCTTTATTTAGTTTGATTGTAAGCACTGTAAAGGAGCAGTAGAGATGTCTGCCCATTAAATCCCTCCTCTGTTCAACTTTAGACATGGTAATAAATGTATAATAATAAATAATATAATAAATAATAATAAATAATATAATAAATGGTAATAAATTAGGGCCTCAAATGGTCAGAAAATTTGTTGCGCAGATGCCATGCCAAGCCATATTTGGTGGGATGGACGAACCCTTTGTTTTCACAAAGAACAAAGCAGTGGAAAGCTTTACATTCCATTTTGTGGTAGGAAATATTTTCCTGCTCTGTCAAGCTCTCCTGGTCATGGAATTGGAATAGCCCGGCGCCTGAGAAGGAGTAAATGTATCTCTTTACAAGGCCTTTAAATTATTATCCAGATCTTCAAAGGCTCTGCGTAAGAATGGTTTGATTCAACTTGAAAGGCTTTGGCGGAGATATTTCATTGGCACGGGTAGTGGAAAGGGGGGAAAGGCAGGATTCTAATTAACAACAATAATAATCCAATAAGAAAACTAAACTCACCGTCTTGAATTCCATATAACAGTTAAAATTCACTTTTTGCTTCTTTTATGTACCTCAGATACTCTTTTTTGGTCATGTCAGAAGTAATCCGAAGGACTATACTTCCATAATGGAGGGATCAGCCACCTGGGTCCTGCTGTTGTCGAAAGGAGGCCCAAATATATTCCCAGTTCTCATACTCTTCAGGGAAGTGCCTGTCATGTTTGCCAAGTAGAGATGGGCACAAACCAGAAAAATTATGAATTGGGCCAGTTTGTGGTTTATAGCTAACCACAAAGCATTAACCACCACAAACCCCCAGAAAAATGACCCAGTTTGTGATTCATTTTTTTCTGGTTCATGCCAAAGAAGGCCAGGAACCTAACTTGCTCTTCTTCCACTATTCCTACTTCCTCCACTAGTTGCCCACACCCTTCCCACTGCTTGCTGTCACCTGCCTATCTGGTCCTGCCACTGCCGCCACCACCATCCTGCTCTCATGGAAGCCAGCCTACTGCTTTTGCACATGCACCCACTGAACACGTGCAAAGGCATCAGGCCTGACTTCATGGAGCTGGCCTGCTGCCTTACACGTGTGACAGCCTATCACCTGGGCAGCAGCTGCAGTCAGTCATGTCTGCTGCCTTTCAGGATGGTGGTGGGGGGGGGCAGTGGTGGAGGAGATCCAGTGGAAGGACCAGGTATAAAAACAATGGGGGCAGTGGGAAGAGGTTGGATAGGTACCCCATTTTCACAAAGCAAAATGAAGTGTGGTGTGGGGGGAGTTTAGCAGTTCGTTACATTTGGGCAAAACAGGATCCTCAAACTAGGTCATGAAGTGAACCATGAACCATCCCAAATCATGTTTGGGATGGGTGCATTGTATGTGTGTGGTATGAGGCCACGGGGGAGAAGGAGATGGAGATTATCATCCTGAACCACTGTTTCTGCTGCTGCAGTTGCTGTTTTTATACCATTTATTTATTTATTTATTTATTTATTTATTTATTTATTTATTTATTTATTTATTTATTTATTATTATTATTATTATTATTATTATTATTATTATTATTATTATTTAGATATTCTCTCCAGCTCATCAGTAAACAACTTTTGGCTATCAACAAACAATGGAAATGGGACATGGAAAAAGAGAAGGAAGCATAGAGAACTCAGGCACAAATTCTTAATGAAACAAGGTTCCTGAGCTAAGTTGAATGGCGTTTGGATGGCAGATGAAGAGAGGTGAATCCTGATGGAGCCAGCATCTCAGGAGGGCTGATAGGGGGCCTGTTTCCCTTCACCCCATCTTCTAGGCCCTATATTAAAGTACTTTAATGTCAGGTGAGTGACATGGGAGGTCATTCCATAAATGGAGTGCCACTACCTAGAAGGCTATGCCTCTGAGCAACACCGAGACAACCTATGGAGATGGTACACCTGATGAATATGTTCAAAAACAAGAAAATCCAGATAGGATCAAATGGTCCTTCACATGGTCAGCCCTGTGGGGCATGGATCAACAATAGCAGCCTGTTATCTTGAATTGTACCTACAAATTAGTGAGTAGTTCTAATTTTGGTGCTCAACCTGGAAAGAAGCTGCTGCAGTAGTAATAGCTACTCACCCCATGCTGCATTGCAGAACTTTAGACTCTTAGTAATGCTGCCATTATGTCTCATTAGTCCCTAAGGCAGATCATCAATACCACATTTGCTAGCATGAATGTAATGGCTAAAACAGTTCCAGTGGTGAAAGCTTGCTAATTAAAGCATGGATTAAGCTACCAAGATAAGGTGGGTGGGAGGAGGAAATTCAGTCCAAAGTTCCTTGTGAGATAACTAGACTGATCTGCATTAATAAAAGCAAAGCAAAGCAAAGCAAAGCAAAGTGTTCTGCTTATATACCGCCCCATACCACTTTTAAGTAGTCTCTGGGCGGTTTACAATTTTAATTACAGTGTGCAGGCTACACATAATGGGAGCCCCATTATCTAAAATTTTAGTTGAAAGTGCAGTGCCAGTGGTACACTTATGGAAGCAGCTAATGAAAATGTGTATGTGCGCATGAGTATGCTATTTTAACATGAAAAGCAATGGCTAGACTGCAATACTCCACAGAAGCCCCTGTGGACGCACAGAGAAACCTTCAATTTTATGTGTGAGTTCCTTCCTTTTATTTGCCCACTTTGACTGGTCTCTGGGGTGGAAAACAAAACAAGTCATGACAGGAAAGTGGGCATATTTCACCTCACATCTCTGCATCCTCATGAAGTGAATAATTGAAATGATCAGTCTTACGGAAACTGGCAGGGAGAAATTACAGCTCAAAATGTTGTCAAGGGAACCTTTAGTGCTCAGGCAGCCAAGGAAAACAAATCCTTCAATGATAAGAAACCACAATATCCAAGAAAACCATGAGCTCAAGTATAAAGGAGCTCATGGTGAAGGCCTGAAACGTATCAGCCTTCCTGAGGTAAATCACTCTGTAACAAAGGAGCTTATGGTATTGTCTATGTCATGATGATGAACCTTTTAGAGACTGAGTGCCCACACATTTTTCGCAAAGTGCCAATACAGCAATTTAACCTGAATACAGGTGGCTGTGAAGGGGTAATGTCTGGTGCCCACAGAAAGGGCTCTGAGTGCCACCTTTGGCGCCCGTGCCCAGGGCCGGCGCATCCATTAAGGCGAACTAGGCAGTTGCCTAGGGTGCCAAAATGGACAGGGGGCACTGGCCAGCCTGCTGCCCCCCCGCCGCCCTCCCGCCGGCCACCACCGTCCGTCCCCCCACTGCCCGTTGCCATCTGCCCGCCACCCCTGCCACCGCCCTGCCGCAGCCGCCCGCCACCCAGCCCCCCTGCTGCTGTCACCGCCGCCCCCCACCCCGCCACCACATCGCCCACCCGCCGCATCACCCCCCCACCGCTGTCACCCACCCCGCCACCCACCCCTCGCCTAGGGCGCAAAAAAACCTAGTGCCGGCCCTGCCCGTGCCATAGGTTCGCCAACACTGGTCTATGAAATAGAAGAGCCATTATATGGAATTGGATGCAAAGGGCTTCTTATCATGTGAGGAGCATGTCACACTCATGATGTCTTTCTGGCAGTGATGGTGTGACAGTAGTGCAGAGACTGGGGGAGTGGTAGTCTTCATTTCCTCTTGCAGATGGGAAAGGGCTTGTGGTAGTTTATGGGCCATGCTGGATGAGTAAGAAGGAGAAGTATGGATTTTGTCCCTTGAATGGAAGACCGTCATCACTCCCAAGCACTCCATGAGGGAATCCTAAACAACACCAATAAGATTCCCAGGCTATCTCGAACTAAGGATCAAGCCAGAATAAGCATACCTATTTAGTTATTAGCAAGGATCATATGCCTCCAAACCAACCAGGCTGTTCCCAAATCCAATTGTCATCCACAACCATTCATACAACATTAAGAATTTGGACCCGTTTTTGGTTCCTTTTTTTCCTTTCCTTCTTCCATCTGCTTTTCCTTTGATGTTGTATTTTCTCAGATTTTAAGAACAAGTGAAACAATTTGTCCTCGTCGTTGTCATCATCGTCATTGGTATGCAAACCACTTTGAGAGCATTTCCAGATATGGAGCACAGTATAAACACTTACAAATATATAAATATTATATCCTGGACATCACAGTAGACCTCTATCCAAGGGACTGGCTAGGTGCATACCCTTTTAGAATATTGAACACATATAACTTTTTTTCCAAAAAGGGGAAGGTTTTTTTTAAAAAATTGGCAAAATATTAGAAAAGTTTATAGCTGAACTCAACTGAACTCAAACGGAAGGCGCTAGGAATATTTTTTGTTGGTAACTCTAAATTGTTGAGAAATAGGGTAAAATTCAGGATCCTTGTATTAATGAACTACTTTACATATGGCATAAATACATGATTGTCTTTACTCTTCCCATATCTGCATTATGCCCCTTTCTGAAACATCCTGATCTTAAATTTCAAGATGAGTATGTACAATTTGAACATTAGAGAGAAATGATAATGTATACCGTAGTGTTAGAGATAAATTTATAAGAGGAAAACTAATTTCAACTGAACCAGTAAAAGAAAAAGAACTATGCAAAAACCAATTGGCTCCAAATAATTTAAATCAATTGTTTTGCAACCCACTTAAGAACATAAGAACATAAGAAGAGCCATGCTGGATTAGGCCAAAGGCCCATCTAGTCCAGTTTCCTGTATCTCACAATGGCCCCACCAGATGTGTTTGGAAGGGCACAAGACTAGATATCTGTCTCCTGATACCACTCCCCTGCATCTGGCCGTTGAAGTACCCTGGTTTTGCCACTTTTAAAATCCCTTCCAGTCACAGAGGCAACCTGCCTCCATGACTGGAAAGGATTTTAAAAGTGGTGTGCCACTCCCCCCATGGGGGCTCCAGAGAAGCAGCACACCACTTTTTCCCTTCCCTGCAGCCCAGCTCCAGCTGATTGGCGCTGGGTGGGGTAATAAAGGTTTTTCTCCCTCACCCCAGTGCTAATCAGCTGGATCCCTGGCATGCACTGCAGTCCTCCAATATAGCGGGACCGCAGTACATGAACCACGAAATGGCGGGGGGTTATTGTATTGTATAGCAGACTTTAATTATTGTAAAATAATGTTAATGAGCAGTATATGGTAATTAAGCACGTGCTAAACATTAATGCATCTGAAGAATCTTGGGCAAAAATATGGACTATATAAACTTACCAACCAAATCTAAGGAAACAGATGGCCTGTGTGTCCTATTCAACTTCATAAAAGTAATAAGGAAATACCATACCAGACACATGTTGGAGAAATTGTGTTTCCAAAAGATCATTGAAGTATAGTACTATATCTGTAGATCTCCTGGCTGAATGTCAGATCATTTTGGCATTATGTGATTGAGAAACTGGATGAGTTAATACACCAAGAAATAGCCCTTTAGGAAATTATACTGTTCCCATTATTTATTGGACACAATGAAAATTTAGTTCATAAGGAGTTGGTGGCCATTCTTGTAGAGGCTCCAAAGACTGAAATTGCCTAAAATGGTTACAGGTGAGTCCAGTTTCCAAAATTATACCAAATGTTTTTAAATATAACATCTCTGTCCACTTTTGAACTGCAGGGCTGAAAATAATGCTTGCTCCAGGTGAAGTCCAACAGGCACAATGCTTCATGTATAATAATAATAATAATAATAATAATAATAATAATAATAATAATAAT
>JAHTLZ010003542.1:45504781-45528067 GCA_023846285.1 Phrynocephalus versicolor | reverse complement strand
ATAATAATAATAATAATAATAATAATAATAATAATAATAATAATAATAATAATAATAATAATAATAATAATAATAATAATAATAATTAGTCATTCTGAGTCATGGTGACTCTTTTCAGGGTTTTCCAGAGAGAGAATTTACCTTCCAGAGAGAGGATTTACTGCTTTACCTCAGAACTGGCTTAACCATTTCCTTTTTCTGAGAGCACCCTGGGGGCACCCCGTGGCACAGTGGTTAAATGCCTGTACAGCAGGTAAAACTGTGCTCACGACCTGGAGTTCAATCCCAGGTAGCAGGCTCCATGTTCACTCAGCCTTCCATCCTTCCGAGGATGGCAAAATGAGTACCCAGCCTGTTGCGGGGGTGGGGGCAGCAATGTGTAGCCTGCATACTGTGATTAAACTGTAAACTCCCCAGAGACTACTTGAAATTGCATGGGGTGGTATATAAGCAAAACACGTTGTAGAGTTTGTCCAAGGCCTAACAGGTTGGCTATACTTGTAGGAGGCACAGTAGAGAATCAAAATCCCAAGTTGTCTGGCTTGGCAACCAGACACTTAAATCACGCATCTATCCAGGCAGATTTCAAGTATATTAGGATGTTATTTTTTTAAAAAAATAAAGTACTGCTAATATTTTTTAATATTTTTCGATGCAATCATATGATTGTGTAATTAGAAGTCAGTCGTACTGAATTTAGTGGGACTATTTGCCACGTAAGCATTTAAAACTGGACTTTCCCAGTATGGTGTTCCTCCATCATCATACCTAATAGAGATGGGCGTAAATCATGAGTCCAGCGGTTCATGCCCATTTGTTTAGCAGATGAGCGGGTGTTTGGAGCTTCAAAGCCCCACCTCCTCTGCTGGGCACCCATTCAGAGGCATCGCCCAGAGAAGGCAGGACAGGAAAGCCAGGCTGCTGCCTCTGAGTGTGCACCAGCAAAAAGGAAGTGGGGGCTTTGGAGCTCCAAACACCTGTTCAGACACTAAATAAACCAACCTGGACAGCCCGTTCGACAGTTCGTGCCCATCTCTGATTTCTATCATCAGGCAGTGTGGATCCTATCAACTCCATCTAGCACAGCCAATAGTTAGAGTGGCTAGGAACAGTGGGAATTGAAGCCCAACCAGTACAGTGGGTACTGGGCTGCAGAAGGCTTCTTTATGGACTAGAGGGGATGTTGTTATATTGCCTCCAAGTCCAACCCTATAATCCCATTCAATTCAGTGGGCCTGTCTCCCAGGTTAAATTAGCCGGAGGAGAAAAGCCTTAAAAACGACCCATTAGTCAGTTTGCAAAGTATTCTAGGAGGCTTGTTTTCTCAAATCCTGAAAGAGATGCTAATCTTGATGGGCTTTCCTGAGCTCCTTGTAAATTTAATGGGATCGAATGTTTTGACCTCTGTGATATTCTGCCTTACTTTGCCTAATTGCTCTGATATGAAAGACAGAGAAAGCAATTTAATGGAACAATCAAAAGAGAGCAATCTCAGAAGGGTTTTTTTAATGCATAGGATGGTGCAGTAAACCATGTCTCCAAGCATATGCTGTTGACACCCACAGCCCCCAAACTACCCCCCCAAAAAAAAATTATGGGAGAAATGTTCAGATGTCTTCTTTCAGACATAATAAAACAGAAGCATAGTTAGAGCAAATGAAGGCTGCAACAAACACACTTAAAAGGACATCATGAAAAGTACAGCAGAACAAACTGCTTAAACCCTAAGCAGGAATAAATGTTCAGCATTGTACCCACACAGCAGAAAACTATATCATATCCAGGGGTTTGCGTTATATGGATATGAGGGACTAACTTTTTTTGTTTTGCCCCTCACACACCCAGGCATATGTCCACGGGAAGTTCCAAATGTGAACTAACAATTGAGAATTAAACCCAAATCAGAAACAAATTTTGCACCCGGACGGGCAATAAACATACAGTTTGGGTTCTGGTGCTCTTTTGGCAAGCTGGGAGAGACGGAAGACCAAGATGGAAGGCCAGGACGGGGTTAAAATCAGGTGACATATCATGGAAGTTACGATTTGAGAATGCTATCTTCCATAAGTGGTTGCTTTAAAAGCTCTTTTCTCTGTTTTCTGGGAGCTATAAAAATAACTTTTCTAAACATTGAGGAGTCCCGACTCTGAGATATGCTACCAACTGGAGTGGGTTTGGAATAAACAGAAGCCCTTTGTGTCAGAAAAATGGCCTGTGTGCTAGCTGGTAGATCTAACAACTGCTATGCAGGTAGTGATCAGCCAGCAAAAGGGTGGAAGGAAAAAGAGAATTTGAATCTGAATCTCTGCAGTCCTTAGCCTATACTAGGGCTCCTAAACTATGGCCTGTGGGCTGGATCCAGCCCACAGGGTCCTGAATCCAGCCAACCAGCAACTGAAGAACCCCCCACCCCGAGGGGTGTCGGGTCTCTTTGGTTTGTGCCTTCCTTCCATCTCCTCCAGTGCAACTTCAGCCGATCGAGTGCAGATAATTGGTTTGGGTGGTAGGGCGTGGGGGTGGGCAGAGGGATGGGAGAGGGCTCATGGATTCTGGGCAGTGTAGTTCCCACAAAGGAACTCCTCCAAGCCCAGCGTCTTTCTCTGTGCATCGAGTCTGGGGCAGGGAGGGCTTCTCATTGCACCTCCTGCTCCAGCACACTTCGGTGGAGGGGCAGGATGAGGAGAGCCCGTGAGTGGTGAAGGAGGGAGGGAGGTCTCCAGGCTGGCCGAGGACCACAATGGCCCTTGTCTCTGTCCTCCCACTTGCTCTTTCAGTCCCCAGTTTGTGACGGGTGGGACTGCAAGCCAACTGAGCACCGCAGCCCGGCTTGGCCAGTGAGTGAGCATGGTGGCTTTGGCCAGACATTCCTGCCTTCTCTCCCACCTTTCCAGCCCTCCCTCCCTCACTCACTCACTTGTAGTGCACCAAGCTGGGCCAGGCCAGGAGAGGAGACGGCTTTCCCTCCAGGGCACAGAGAAGGCACGACGGCCACGGCTGCTGCTCCTCATCCTGAGCGGCCACCCAGGAGGTGAGGAGGGACCCGAGTTTGCCTTGGCTCCCGCCTCCAAGGAAAGGCAGCCAAGGAAAGAAGGAAGGAGAGCTGCTCCAGCTGCTGCTGCCACCACCTTACCCCAACCCCCCTCAGTTCCCTCGCCCCACCACTGCCCCTGCCACCTCTTGCCCCAACCCTCCCCCATTCCCTCACCCCTGCATCTACACCCACTCCCGCTTGCCTCAACCCTCCCCTGGTTCCCTCACCCCCCGCCGCCACTTCCATTGCCACTCCCACTGCCATTGCTTGCTCCAACCTGCCCCCTGTTCCCTCACCTCCCCACACACACACACTGCCACCACCCCCAACGCTGCCCAGCCCACAACAGATCTGAGGGACAGTGAACTGGCCCCTGTTTAAAAAGTTTGAATACCCCTGCCCTATATCAAAGTAAATCTAGGGTTGAGTCAAGGAATGGTGAACATGTGACCATGCAGGTGTTGGAGGATGAGAGCTCTCTTTCCCACTGACCATCAGCCAGTATGGGAACTGGGAATTCTCTAATATCTCTACTTGTTGAACCACACTGGCTTTTGCAGTTGTCCCCCACTTCTTCTTTCCCCTTCTTTTTTGCCAAAGAAAATCTATTAATGGGGGGAAGGTTAAGAGCAGTGCACACAGTGGCTGAAATCCTGGTATGCAGTTGTGCAAATGGCTTGGGAAGAGAACTGCCACAAAATTCTCACCAGCATTATCGGTTGCACAAAAAGCCACAGTGACTCAAGATGCAACCTGTAATTTGTAATTGCCAACAGAGATTTCTTAACTTATGGCAGCGACATCCCCCAAGGTTCTGGCACTTGTGAAACTGTGGAACAGAGCTTCAGCCAGTGTTGTTCCACTGGTAATGCGCGCGCGGGGGGGGGGGCTGTGCAAATGAAAACATCCTTTCTGAGAGAGAACTGGCTGCACCCCTGCAAGCTCTCCTGCCATTTGAGACAGGAACACGAGTGCTGCTGTGCACCAGCCCCCATGTCGCTCACTGAAAATGGGAGACGATGCAGGAACAGGGAGAGGGGAAAGAGACATGTGGTGGCACCTTCTCCCCTCTGGCCCCTGCCGACTGCCTCTCCTTGCTGGGCCTCAGCTGGCTTTGTTAATAAGGCCTGGCTCCCCCCCCCCCGGGTGCTTTGGGCCAGGTATTATCCCCAGGTCCGGCGCTAGGTCTTTTTGCGCCCTAGGCGGTGGGGGGGAGCACGGGGGGCGGGGGGCGGCAGCAGTGGTGGCAGGAGGAGATGCAGGGGGCCGCTGGCGGGGGGCATGGGCGGGGGGCGGCGGAGGCGGCAAGGGGAGGCACGGGCGGTGGTGGCAGGGGGGCCACGGGCAGGGGGGTGGCAGGAGGGAGGCGCGGGGGTGGAGGCGCGGCACCAGGTGTGGTGGCGGCGGGGGCAGCAGGCTAGCCAGCGGGGGCGCTGGGGGTGGCGCCCCCTCTCCATTTTGGTGCCCCATCTCCATTTTGGCGCCCTAGGCAACTGCCTAGTTCACCTTAATGGACGTGCCGGCCCTGATTATCCCTGAAGACAGCTGACAAGCAGCTAGGCGGGCAGCGGCAGTGAGAGAGAGGCCAGCAGGGATCGTAACCTACTCAGGCAGTGGAGAGTGGGTAACAGCCTACTCTGCCTTCTGAGGTAACTGTCTCTGCTTGGCAAATGACTGGGCAAGGCCTGCCAAGTGTTTGTAGTCCCAGATAGTGACTTATATTATCTAAGGGGGGGAGGTGAGAGGATCATTCTCAAAGTCTTACAAGAAGTACCTGGTCCCCTGCAGAGGCACAACTCAGGAGACCTCATTTCTCTTATTTGTTGCATTTGAATTCTGCTTCATTGCTGGCAAGCACAAGGTGGGTGTGGTGTGCCTTCAGAACGACAACTCTGGGAGGTAGGCCAGGCTGAGACAGGGTCAGGTGCGAGGTCAGTGTCCCCCACCTGAGAACCTCACTCTCACCCTCTGTTGGATCTTTCCTTGCAACAGTTCTCCCGGATCCGATTCTAGTAAGGCTAAAACAAGAAGTGGGTGTGATGTTTTCACCATTTCCATCTATGCTCCCTGGCTGGGCTCACATACCCATGGATGTGCTTGGTTGCTTTTTTGGACCTTGTGGTTAAGGGCTGCCGAAAACCATTCAGGTCTTTCCACTGGGCTTTTTGTCAACGCATGAAAGGCCGTTTCAGGACACTCAGACCAAACAAGTGAAGAACAAAAGGCAGAAGTGGGAATGGCAGGAGGGTTTGGTTTTGAATTTGCTGTCTCAAAACCATTCCCTCTCTTTTGTTACTGAATTTAAAAGAGAGGGAGTTCTCTCTTTTAACAGCATTGTTTTGGGCTCCTTGTTGAGCTTTGTGAAAGAGATGAAATTTCCTTGCATTACCTCATCCTTGGGGGTTCACTGTCCAATTTTTTGGGGCCAGCTCCAGTAGAACACTTCCTGGGCATCCAGCCTGGTGCATTCTCCATGAAGAGCCTCACTGTGTTACAAAGAGTCATGTCTCATCAGCTGCATTTCCATCAGATGCCCTGCAAAGGAGGGAGGAGGAAGCCATGGACAGAAAACCTTTTGCAGATCATTTGGGATCACTTCCAAAACTGCGAAGCAAAACTTGTGCAAAGCTGTCTGCCTCTCAGGACCGGCGGCAACCTTTCAGCCTCTTGTTGGCTGTGGCTGTTAATTGTAACAGCAGTGTTCAATAAGTTGTCTTGTGGCACCCTAAAGAAGGACACCTTTTACCGGCAAGAAGCATCCACAATTTGCAGGCAGCCCACAAACTCAGTGGTTGTGTCTGAGTAAATGAGCTGCTGTCCCCATAAGGTTATGCGGAACAAAACCTGTTCATTTTAAAGGTGACTGGCAGCAGATGCTTTGAATTGCTTTCGGTATGGGCTGGTTTGCACCATTTCCTGGTGACCACATGACCTACAGGCAATTGCAAAGCAGCCTGACCCTGATCCATGCCTACCCACATACACATTTTGGGGGGTGCCTTTCAGAGAAGCTACAGTCCTTTTAGCACAGGTAGTGTTGTTTTAGTTCAATATGCAGCATGTGTCATTCCACACATGTGTCATTCCAGGTGATGAACCAAAGGAGGACTAGCAGGTGTTTCCCCCAACTATTCAACACGATGTCACTTGGGTGGGGCAGTGAAGTGTGTATGTTTACCAATAAATGGGAAACAACCCCAGCATTCTTCTTCTCCCCAGGACAAGAGAGGGCCATCTTCTCTCCTCTCATCCCACTTTAGAGTTCAGCACAGTTTTATTTTTCTGGCAAACCAATTAATTGCTATGTCACTTAGAAAGAAAGAAAGAAAGAAAGAAAGAAAGAAAGAAAGAAAGAAAGAAAGAAAGAAAGAAAGAAAGAAAGAAAGCTCCCCCCCACTCCCCATGGAGGGCAAGACAGAGTGGGGAGTCTCTTTTCTCTTTTCTTTTTCTGTACGCTCCAGGGCTGTTTGACTTTGGTGTCGAGCCAATGCAGCGATAGGTTACATACAAATCAAGTCCAAATCCAAGTCCCAGGCATTTTCTTGTTCCCAACTGAGGGAGAGACAGGCGAGGACACAGGAGCATGAGGACTGAGAGGGACAATTGGGGTACCTGTGGTCAATCTGAGGTGCTGTGTGACTCCTTCTCCCCAGATTACTCAATCCTTGCATGAGGACACAAAGGTCATTCGAAGTATCAGGCTGCACTTTCAAGTAACACTTTTTAGCCTGATTCAGCCTGAGACAACTTCACTGTCTAGTTCAGGGGTGTCCAAACTTTGGCCTTCCAGATGTTTTGGACCATAACTTCCAGAATTCCAAGCCTTCATTGCCAATGACAAAGGACTGTGGGAGTTGAGGTCCAAAATATTTGGAGGGCTAAAGTTTGGACACCACTGGTCTAGTTGAACCCTAACACTGCCACCTTCTTGGAAATTTCTGCAACAATGTCATCACCATTATCTGAGGTCTGATCTAGAGATGTAAAATTTACCAAAACTTGGGGTGATGTGGGGAAAAACTCTCCCCCCCCCAGTTTCCCCATGGCTTCAAAACTTCTGGAAATGTTGCACCTCTAGTTTTATTATTTATTTCTATTGATATTTTAAGAAAGTCTCTCTCTCTCTCTCTTTCGCTCTCTCTCTCTCTCTGTGTGTGTGTGTCTAATGCCTGATTTTTGGAAAAATATCAGACTAGCCATAATTTTTTCAGCTCAATTTGTTTTGAATGATTACAAGCTGTTTTTATTGATTGACTGATGGGTGGGTGGATAGAGTGCAAAAACTATAAAACCAAGGAAAGCCCACCTTCCCAAAGCTGATTTAGTAATACTGCATACTATTTCAGATCCCTTTTATCCTTTCACGGACAGTTGAAGACTAAATTCTTCAGGTAGGCTTTTAATAATCATAACCAACTTCCTGAATGCAAGTTGTTTTTCAAGTTGAATGGTTTAATCATTCAATGTATTTTAATATTATAGTTTTATTATCTTAATATATAATTTATTGTGTTCTTAATTCTTTAACATTGTAAGATGCTTTGGTATATCAGGAGAAAAAGAGTCTATATATACACTAGTGGGTGGGTGGATGGATGGACGGATCGATGGGGGTGAGTGGATGGGTGGATGGAAGCATCATGTGATCATTGGATGGTCAAACTACAGTTTCTAATGTATTATATGCAACACTGACTATGGAAATGCATTGTAAATGCTAGAAGATGAAAACACATAAAAAGGGCACTCCTGGACTGTGACATATTTTAGTTACAGTCACACACATCAGTTCTGATCATAATCTGAAGACATTAAAGAAATCTCTATAGCTGCCCATTTCCACAGCATCTATCACCAAAGCCTTAAGATGTCAGTCGAATGTTAAGGTACAATTCATAGGTCACAATAGACAGAAGGCTGAAAGACCAGCAGACTATTTGCAAAAAGAAAATTGCTTCATATAGAACGTTTGTTTTAAGACAGCCAAAATAATTCTGCATGCCTAATTAATCCACATAGCAGCAAAATGCTTTTAAAATAATCTTACAAATGTAATCCAGATGTTTTTGTGATATAGTCATAATAATTCTATGCCATCAGGATGATTCTTGGCAACCCTTTCTAGGATTTTACAGGTAGAGGAAACTCAAAAGTTTACCTTTCCCTTCTCTTGGGGGTATCCTAGGACTGTGCAGCTTGCCCAAGGCCACACAGGCTGGTGATTCTTGGATGCCCCATGGGGAATTGAACTCCCAGCCTCTGGCTCCATAGTCAGATACCTAACTCACTGAGTTACGCAGTCAGCTTTTACTGATATACTGTAATAAGGTGTATATCAGGAGACATTGGAACTTTATTCAGGAAATGTAATATAATTGTGTTACAAAATATGTAACATTCTGGCACCCGTTGTCATCGGTAATCAGGCCTTCTCAGTGGTTGGTCCTGCTATGTGGAACAAATTGCATGTGAAATGTGCCAAATGCAGTCCCTGATAGCTTTTTAAAAAGTTTTAAAGACCTGATTTTTAGGGATGTTTTTGGAGATTGGTGATGTAATGTTTGTTCCCCCCATCTTCTTCTTCTTCTTCTTCTTCTTCTTCTTCTTCTTCTTCTTCTTCTTCTTCTTCTTCTTCTTCTTCTTCTTCTTCTTCTTCTTCTTCTTCTTCTTCTTCTTCTTCGCCATTGCTTAGTCTTCCTCTTGCCAGGCTCTGGATTCTTAGTGTGTTTAGTTTTTAGTTTATGTTCTTGTATTTGTTGTTTATTATTGTTTGCTTTTAATTGTTGATTCATTTGCTTTTGTGTAAACCACCCAGAGTCCCTATTTGGGAAATTGGGCTGTCTAGAAATGCAATAAATAAATAAATAAATAAATAAATAAATAAATAAATAAATAAATTTATTTCTTGGAATCTTTAATACATTATCTTACTCACCTTCCTAATTTGGAGGTCCAAGAGTCCAGCTACCTTCTGACCACAGAAGAGCAGGAAATATATTGGGGCAAGGTGCAAGATAGAGGCTCTTATGTTCATACTACAGATCTTACTTGTCGAACGGAGGGATTAAAGGTCAGGTGCCCTGTACTAATGAGTCTACAGAGAGTGATTTCCTTTTCAGAAAGGCACAGACTATATATCACTGATGGCTATGGGATGTTGAGGACAAGGCAGTGGGTGTCTCTGTCTGAGTGTACTCAAACACACCCCACAAGCTAATTACCATTCCCCATATCTTTGCGAGGGACCTTATCAACAATGGCGCCAGAGTTATATCCTTGCACCTTCCTAATGCATGCTTGCTTCCTTGCTTACCAGACGAGAGAAGCATGTCATGAGACCAGCTTATTTGTGCCGAATGCTTTCCCCTCTGCCTTCCTTGGTGACTACAACAATTCATACCAGTCCTCCTTTGTTAGGCTTGTCCCAGGTTTGGCTAATTTATAAATGTTAGCACAGAGACAAACTTGGCAGGGATACTGTACAGATCTGTGCACTCTTATCAGTTCTGAAAATGTGGTGTTACCACCAATTGTCACACCAGGGATCTTTTCCCCCAGTGTCCCATTTTCCTGTCAGGTAGTGTATTATGTGCTAAATGAGAGCCTGGCCTCCATCTAATCCATCTTCTTTCCCCTTCTTTTTCTGGCTTGTTCTTCCTTTGAGGCCTGTGTTCCTCACATCTAGGTGTCTCCAGTGCACGATCTACCTTAGTAAGTTCCATTTCAAAATTTATCACTGTATCACTGGTCCCTGGTTTAGTAACAAAAACAAATACTTTTTTTGCTTTGTCTATATCTTCCCTTTCATAAGCCTTAGGTTCAGTTTTAATCTTGCCCAAAGTAAAGTGTAAATATTAGCTATAGCTGATTACACCCTGTAACATTTCATGCAGTAAAGTCATCAACACACAAAGTGGTGGCATGTTTCTTCTTTAATTCTAGTCCATATAATCATATCATGCATGCAATAAAACATTTTGATGACTAATGTGTGCTTCTAGAAAGTTTATCTGCTAATGGAGCATTCCTATATCTTCCATAATCACCTAAGGTAACGGGTTTATATGTAAAGCTGAACCAAGACACTCTACTTATAGTGCAGGTGGAGGCAAGGGCTGGTTAGAGTGGTGACCCTGGACTCTTCTACCCCTCATGGTGCATCCATAGGTGTTTTTAATTAATCTTGGTATTAATGTGTAGGGCTGTTATTGGTATCTAACATCATTAGTAGGTGGGTTGTGCTGATATTGCCAGGGATACTTCAAAAGTGACTGACAACCTTGACGGTAGTGTTTTTCTTTTCTTCTTCTTGTTCTCCTTGGTTAATTTAGTTTCTGCCCTTCTGCTAGGTAGAGGACTGCAGTGGTAGGCACATTAGCCCTGGCATAGCAGATGCCAAGCACCAGGGTCAGGAAATTCAGCTGCAATGAACAGGAGAACTCAAAAGCACTTCAGTTCAGCACTGCAACACCCCACTTTTCACTATGTCTGCCTCCTGTCCTTACCACCAACAGGATGGCTATACAGATAGATCAGCAAGAATGAGCAGAATTTTATATATGACAGTGATGCTGAGATTTAGAGCAGTGGCCCATGGCCGCAACCCCAACAAAACAGTGGCACTTGCCCTCTGGCCCACACCAATGCTGATAAGCATTCTTCTCTAGAACGGTTTCCCATCAGCAGTAGAAGGAATCTGATTTGTCATAGGCATATTGTATAGCTGTGATGACCTCCATTCAAAATTAACAATTGCACCCCAGTTTGGCGTTATTGAAATACACCACAGGAAATTCAGTACGTAAGATGGATGAGCAGCATTTGCCTTTCGCTATGTCAAAACAGAGGAGAAAGTTCAAATGGATGGGCATGCCCCGTTTAAACAGGATGAAGAAGCACTAAAGCCTGAAGACATGTCAGGTTTAGGAGGACTTATAGCATTGCCCAATAAGAGCATCAATCAAAGACAATTCTTTTCTGTTTTGTTGTAATGGAAGAGACACATGAAGTGAGGCATAACTAAGGAGTAAAATAGTAGCTTGGGAGAAACAAAAGGCAATATGACTTATTCCAGGCATGCCATGTAGGATAAGCTGTAATGCCAGATACTGTATTATGCTGTGAAGAAGACTGGAAAAGGACTGGCAGGGAAAGGAAGTGAAGTCATCCCTAAGAGTATCAATCTGGACAAATCAGGAGGACAAACCAGAGAAGCAGGAGGGGAAATTCCTAAGTGCCTCAGACTTTGTCACTACTTCTCCCTGGGATTTCTTGGTTGTTAGGGTCTATGTGTGTATGAACGTGGAAACAAGGGCAAGACTGACAATGTGCATTTCCCCCTAATTGACTGCTATGTGTGCGACCCATATTCACCTTTGCCCTGAACTGGTGGTCCTGTGGTCATTGGGGAACAGGAAAGGGGCAAGAACCAGTAAAACCAGCCCCACTCACCATGATATTGTTTTCACCCTGCTCCAAGACCTAGCATTTCCCCAAGGATTCCTTCTGTGCTAAGACCTAGCAGTCCTACTACTCCAGTGACCATCAATGGTTCTCAACCTGTGGGTCCCCAGATGCTCTTGGACTGCAACTCCCAGAAATCTTTATCACTAGCTGAAGCTGTTCAGGATTTCTGGGAGTTGCTGTCCAGGAACATCTGGGGACCCACGGGTTGAGAACCACTGGCATAAATGAACCTAGTAATACCCTCTGAGATTTTCATCCTAATATGGAATACAACCCCCTCCCCAATTCCATCATTTATTTTTAATAAACAGGCATGGAAGGAAACACCAGATCTCCACTCTCTCTGCTGTTCATGGCAAACCGGGTGGGGTGGGGGGATTATTACTGATTGATTTGTCTGTGAGTCCTCTTGTGCTGCTGGACATGTTTGTATAACTTACTCATATTCACAGGAATTTCCTCCAACCACCAGGCAAGAATTAAATGATGACATCACAAGAAGTACAAAAGAAAGGTTCATGACCTTTGCACTCCTGCCGGATAGTGCAGATGTCACCACATCTATTAGGATAGTTATGGTTAGCTTTGTTTAAGGGTGGAAGCACAGTGGGAGATATTTTGTATTCCAAGACTGATCTTTGCAAAGCAAAGATTGGATTGAAGTAACAGACTCCAAAGGTCAGGCAATGTTATTCTGCCCTAATAAAGACATACAGTTATAATGTTGTTATATTTCAATAGCTTCAGGGATATTCTCATCACGTGCTTTTGTTTTTCCATGTTGTTTGTTTTATATGTAATAGAATATCTATTTTCTATTTACTGTTTGTTTCAAACCTACTTTTAATGCTCTGTTTTAAGGGGTTTATTCTGCATTTTAAACTAGAGATGTACACTCTCTTTGGACAATGTGCAGAAATGGAAGGATTCAGGTGTTTATCTGCAGTTCGGGGTAACTATGGAACATAGCTATGGGTGACCTGCAGCAACACCCCCACAGGCCTTTCATGGTTCCCCTCATCTCCTCTGGATATAATTTTTTTTTAATCCAAAGGTATGTACTAAATTTGAACTGAGTAAATTGGACACTGAAAATAATATACACAGCATCAGTGGACTGAGTTCCAAAATAGAAGATAATGGGCAGCTAAATCCCTGGATAAAGCCCAGAATTCTCTCTTGGATATTCTACTCACTAAGGAAAAAGTGGGTCTCAGACTGGGGCCTGCATGTACTATGTGTTCCTTGTAGCCACTCTGTCATCCATCCAGCAGATCAGAGACCTGAGTGGCCATTGCTAACTAAGGGCCTTTTCACACGACCCATAAGATCCGCTGGCCACTTAAATTCGGACCAGAGATCTTGGGGGTTCGTTGCTCTTCCTGCATCCCCACCCCTCCGCACTTCCTTGCTCCTGCCTGTGTGAGGGGAGGGAGAAAAAAAGAGAGGAAAAAATGCAGGCTCACCTCCGAAGCCGCCCCGTCATCATCCTGATTCCTTCTCTTAAAGGGGCGGGAGGCAAAAAAAACCAAACAGAAGCGAGGAGAGCCCGGCACTCACCAGATTACATCCGGACCTGGGGATTTTCACCCTCCTAGAGCAGGTACAAGAAAAGTGCGCTGGGACGCGCTTAGGTGGGCGTGGTCGCACTTAATTTCCTGCAAACTCCGGAGCTGGTGGGGAAACAATTGTAAGCTCCGGAGCTGGCAGCCATTTGCTGCGGAGTTTAGGGGTCGTGTACAAATACCCTAAAATTCTCATTCTAGAATTTTTTTTTTCTCTTTCAGTTTAGTTCACTAAACCTCACATTGCTAGGACTGTGCATGTGACAAGGGATGAAGATAGCTTTTCATATTGTAGACACAAGGTCAGAATAAGGGCACTAGGTCTATCTCTCTCCCTGCCTTCTTCTTCTTTTGATTTGTGGGTAAGGTGCAGAAATCCAGTTGCCTGGTTTTCTTCTTTGCCAGAAGGATGCCTGTAGGCAGAAGTAAACTCCTCTTCTCTATTTTGTTGTTGGAATTGCTACTATGTATTCCAGCCACTCCAGCTTATAGCCAATTCTGTTCAGTGCAGTTTAGAATTTTGGTGAAATTTTATTAGCTCTGCAGCAGAAATACCGGGATTCATAAAGCAAAATAACTTCAAGTTCGTCCAGATTAATCTATCCCTTTTTCACACCAACTGTCACTCACAATCTCACCAACTCACTCTGAGATGTAAGTAAGAGAAAGAATAAAAAGGCTGCATTACTTATAGGGAACAGATAAAAGCAATATAAAATCATCAGTGTCTGTGAAGATTCTCAGTCATCCAAGTTATTTTATCTGGAAGTTGAGTCATGGCAACTGGACTTCTTTTCTTGAGAGACTGAAACATTTTGCTGCTCATCCAAACAGCTTCATCAGTCTGAGGAAAGCTAGCTGCGAGTCCTCTATTTTATAGTTCACTTTGACCTCATGTCACCCTGGTTTGAAATTGGCTCATATGATGAACAATCACCTGAATAGGCTTGTTAGGTGGACAATAGTCTCAATAGTCCATTAGGTGAACAATGGCCTAAGGTGCAGAAACCCATAAAGTATGGGTCATTAGCTATGGCCTTGATGGTAGAGATGTGAAGTATTTTTGATTTGATAGCTGTTGGGAGTTTTTTGGGCTATTTGGCCTTGTTCTTGAAGTTTTTCTTCCTGATGTTTTGCCAGACTCTGTGGCTGACATCTTCAGAGGGAAAGGAGCTCAGGGAACTCTCTCTCTGTGTGTGTGCTCTGGGGTATAGTCTAGTTCCTGGTTCCCTGAATTCCTTGCCCTCTTAAAATGCTGGGCACAGGAAATATCAGGAAGAAAAACTTCCAGAACACGGCCAAAGCCCGAAAAAGTCACAACAGCTATCAGATCCCTGCCGTGAAAGCCTTTGAGAATATATTTTTGATTTGTCTGGAGACTGTTGAAATCACTGCCTGATAAGTAGCAGTCAGATTGTGCCTGACTGCTATCAGATTGGATGAGGTGGGAACAGAGCAGAGAGACTGCCAACCTTTGATGGGACATATGTAATGATCAAGCTGGTGATCCAACATTTCTCACTCTCCAACCTCCGGTAAGTCTGAGGGCACCCTTTGGATATCTGACACCATTCCATCACCTGATTGGAGTTGTTCTGGGTGGTTCAAGCCTGGTCAGTCTAGGCCTCCTCCTAGTGATTTCACTAGCGAGTCATTTGCAGCCTTTTTTAGAACTAAAATTGAGGCCATCTGAACTGATCTGGACTTTGGCTGTCTTAACCCCACATCTAGTATCCCGAGTACTGCACCCCCTCAGTCTCCTCGTCTGGTTGAGTTTGGGCCTGTTTTGCCAGCTGAGGCCTCCAGGGCTTATTAAATCTGCTGGAAGGAGCATGCCAGAGTGGACTTCTGTTATTTCCACCACATCCTTCAGGAAAGGGATTTTTCCCTCTCACCTGAAGGAGACAGTGGTGAAGCCCACTCTAAAGAAAATTGGCTTGGCATCGGATGATTTGGGCAACTACAATTCAATTGCCAATGTTCCTTTCCTGGACAAGGTGACTGAGAGGGTGGCAACCATCTGGCTCCAGTCATTCCAGAAGGAAGATCATGTCCTTGATCTATTCCAATCTGAGTTCAGGCCATTTCAGGGGACTGAGACTGCCCTGGTCGCACTGCAAGATGACCTCCTCAGGGGGCTGACAGGGTTTGCTCTACCTTGTTAGTCCTCCTGGATTTGTCAGCAGCCTTTGATACCATTGACCATGGTACAGTGGTACCTTGTATAAAGGAATTAATTTGTTCCAAATGAAATTATGTTAAGCAAATTTTCCTTTATACAAATTCCCATAGGAATGCATTGAAAATGGAGTAATCCCATTTTTATGTTGTACAGATTCTCTCCATAGACGATTATGTTAAGCAAATTTCCCCTATCTCCGGAATTTTTATGTTGTACAAATTTTATGTTATACAAGCTGTTTGTTATACAAGGGTCCACAGTATCTTGCTGGGTTGGTTTTCCAAGGTGGGGATTGGAGGCACAGTGTTTAGTTGGCTTCGATCCTTCCTTGGTGACCGTCTCCAGTGTGTGCCGCTGGGGGAAGAGTTGTTGGCTCCTTGGACACTCTCTTGTGGGGCGCCCCAGGGGTCGGCAATCTCCCCCATGCTGCTCCACATCTATATGACAATGCTGGCTGAGGTCATTAGGGGATTTAGAGTCTGCTGTCATTAGTATGCTGATGACACACAGCTCTATATTTCCTTTTCCACCTCTGCAGTGGAGGCGGTACGGACCTTTGACCGGTGCCTGGATGCAGTCATGGAATGGACCAGGGCTAACAGGCTTAGACTCAATCCAGAGAAGACCCGGGTTCTGTTTTTCGGGGTGCCCTCTGCTGGGTGTGGTGGCCCTCTCCCCAGTCTGGGGGTTACTACCCTCCAGTTGGCAGATACAGTCAGGAACCTGGGCGTGGTCTTCGGTCTGGCTCTATCCTTGGAGTCCCAGGTGGTGGCCATTTCCAAGACCGCCTTTTTCCATCTATGGCAGATTGCCCAGATTTGCCCGTACCTGGACAAAGTTTCCCTGAGAACTGTTGTGCAGGCATGCCTGATCTCGAGGACAGATTATTGCAACACTCTCTACGTGAGGCTGCCTTGTTCGGATACTCCAGCGGGTACAAAACACAGCGGCCAGACTGGTGGTGGATGCGGGCAGATGACCGCATCACCCCAGTTCTGGCCTGCCTGCACAGGCTGCCCATTGCATCCCAGATAAGATTCAAGGTGCTGGTTTTGATTTACAAAACCCTCCACGCCTTGGGACCTGAATACTTGGTGGAGCATATCTTCCAGAGGTCAACTGAGGCCCGACCCACTAGAATGTCACAGGTGCTCTCACTTTGGGTGGCCACACCCAGGGAGGCTAGGAAATTGGTAACTTGAAAATGGGCCTTCTCTGTGGCTGGCGCTTCTCTTTGGAACCAACTGCCAAGTGAGTTGTGCCTGCTAGCACCGTCCTTGCTTAAGACTCTGCTTTTCCAAGAGGCATTTGGCGACTGTTAGCCTTAGTCCCCCCTCCTTAATTCTGTTCTGCCATTTTGCCAGGTATTTTTCTTTATTTTTCTTTACAGTGGTACCTTGTATAAAGGAATTAATTCATTCCAAATGAAATTCTGTTAAGCAAATTTTCCTTTATACAAATTTCCATAAGAATGCATTGAAAAACGGAGTAATCCCTAATCGCGACCATTTTTATGTTGTACAGATTCGCCCCACAGGCGATTCTGTTAAGCAAATTTCCCCTATCTCCAGAATTTTTTATGTTGTACAGATTTTATGTTACACAAACCATTTGTTATACGAGAGTGCACTGTATTTTTCTCTCTCACACACACGCTATTTGTAGTACTGTGTGATCGATATTTGTTTTTATTTACTGCTGTTGTTAACCACCCAGAGTTCCTTTGGGAAGATGGGTGGTTTAAAAATATTAATTAATTAATTAATTAATTAATTAATTAATTAATTAATTAATTAATAAAGCAGACTGTAAAGAGTTAAGATCATCCATTCCCCTTCCCACTTATTGCACTTAAGATTAACCTTGGAAATTTACACACTTTTCAGTGCCTGTTTGAGTTGGCGTAAGAAAGCTATCACTCCAGTAGAGAGTTCTGAATCTTGTGCTGAGTCAGACACTCCTGGATTTGACAGGAATGCAGAGAACCTTTCCTCCCTCCGAAATCTATTCTTATCAAATGTTGAGATTATGTTTATTTTTAAAGGGAAACAATCTAATCATTTATCAAAGAGTTTTCAAACCGTCTGTTCTTTAATGTCACTTCCAAGGAGGCAGACTCTTGGGAATAAACAAATCATCATAAGGTTTTATGAGACAGATCTGCCCCCTGCTGGAAACAACGGTAGGATAAGACCTTTTCTTGTTGATAAAAATACGGCAGTCTTCCACCTTGCAGGGTAAAACTGAAACCAGATATAAAATATAAAATATTATTTTTTTTTAAAAAAGTTTACCTTCTTGGTTTAGAGTTAAGCCAAAGCATTTTGATCAGTAGATGATTTCTGTAAACATGACTTACCTCTGTGGGTGTGCAAGCGTATTAACAAATGACGGAGAATGAAACCCACTAAAGACAATGAGGTTTATTTCTGTGGCAACATCCATTGGACTATGTTGTATGTATTTTACTTTTGTCTGTAGCCAAGTTGAAGTGCAAACAGTAGAACTCTATGACACTTTCTCCAGGTGAAACCTAACTGTATACTGATGGTGATATATTAGTCAAATAATACAGATGATTTATAGAGAAGACAGGCAGAAGAAGATTGCGGCCTCATATTAATCAATTGTGTGCACAATGATGACATCTGATCTCAATACAGCATCACACCAATCACTGACAAGATGTGTGAAACCCAACTGTAATGTTATGGGCATACCTTGTATGCCGACGAAGAAACTCTGGCCAAAAAGGGTCTCATGCTGGATGCCAGCAGATCCAGACCAAGGAGATGACCAAAACAGCACTGGATGAGCACCCTTGACAAAGATATGAAATTGTCCTGTGTTCACCCAGATCTAGCCCACAACCGTACCAAGTGGAGGACAAAAAACCAAAACAGCGGACCTTGGCACCATGTGGGATAGACACTAAGGAAAAGAAGAAGAAGAAGAAGAAGAAGAAGAAGAAGAAGAAGAAGAAGAAGAAGAAGAGGAAGAAGAAGAAGAAGAAGAAGAAGAAGAAGAAGAAGAAGATTTATAGAGAAGATTGAATAGGTTTAGTAGGGTTATCAAGAAACAGTGTAGGAATACTAAGCTATATGCAGCAATTCTAAAACTGAGAAATTACATACTGGAGCAACAGAATAAAACTGGGCTAATTCAGGATAACCACAGATCTATAGGCAATATATCTAAGCCTTAAAAAAAGAAGTATAATTGATTACAGACACATTATATGAGAAACATACAATGAATCAGATGAGTAGTCAGGTTGTATGGATGATGAGGTACAACGAATAGCTTTATTGTGACATCAGGTATTCAAGGCATTTAAGGCAACCATTGATCAGTGGTTAGCATACACACCACACACCCATATTGTTCTTCATGGTCCCTGCCAATGCTGCCAACATCACTAAATTGGACCAAAGGTGCCAGTGGGGAACTCCTTCTCCATATATCCATTGAAATGAGGTTTATTCCCTTGTTCTCTATGCAATTGTACATAGCTGGAAGCCTACTAGAGATGCAATTCCTCTAGTAAACAAAGCAAGCTGGGGGGGATCTTTTATTTTAAAACAAAAAATAGCAAGTGCCATTGCCGTTACAGGAGCAGCAAACTTTGTTGCAGAGGCAGACCCCAGTGGGTTCAAGAGGTGTCCTTGCCTGTCTAGAATTTGAGCACTCTGATTTATTATAAATGGGTGGATGTTGGTCATTCAAGCACACTAGTCTTGAAGGAGCCCTGCTCTTTGCAGTGAATCTTCATAATTGTATTAGCTAGTTTATAGAGAGGAAAATTCCTAGCAAGTGAACTCACACTGTTGGTTGGGGAGGCCCCAATCCTTCAATGAGGAGGGGCATGCCAAACCACTGGACTGTGGGAGGGACAGATGAATCAGGATGGCTACTGATATACACCAATTTATTGGCTACCATAAACTGAAAAGCCTTCTTTCCCCTTTAATTCCCTAGTATGAATAATATGAATAAGGAGACTGGATCATCCTTTGAAGCTTGGGTGACTAGGATGCTGCTACATGTCCACAGGACCTCACTTGGCATCTGCCAGTGGAATATCTGTCTGAATGGCTTCTGTAGCATTAACGTGCTTGGCTATTGAGAAACACCGCTTTTAATTTGTCTCTTTCACTGCCACCAAATAGCTTTGCTAGCAAAATAAAACCTCCAGACTGTTTTAAATTGAATAAAAGTAAAAGAAATGTATTAATTACAAGGTAGAATCAAAATAATTAAAGATAACGTGCTGAAGTACAAACAAAAAAGAAGAATATTGCTCAAACCCACAAGCTTAGTTACTAATAAAGTAGAACATATGCACACCCAGTTCCTAAGTTCACAAACTCTGGACACTTAATTTTTCCTCACAGACACTCTAAAAGTCCTGTCTCTTCTCTCTCTGTCAGGCCACTCCCCCAGACTCTCATCATTCTATAAACCACAAATCAGTACAGATAGTTCTCATCAATTATTCATTACAACAGGTAAATGCCACAGCTTCTACCACAGAGAACCACCTGTAACATTCATTCTTCCCAGGCAGGGCATCTGAGAGTGCTAACCCTGAAGGAGGTCCAGAAAATGTCTACTAGGAACCGGGTCTTTTTGGTAGTGGCACCATGCTTATGGAACCAGCTGCCCTCAGAGATCTGCCTGGAGCCCACTTTGCAGGCTTTTTAAAGACAACTAAAGACCTGGCTGTTTAGATCGGCTTTCCTTGATTACTGACTATGACTGCTGTTGATAAAGTTCTTGATCACCTAACTCTGCTTCTATTTTCATCTTACTGCTTGTTCTACCTTCATGCTATTTTTTTATTTTATTATGTCATTGCTTGTTAACTGTTTATTTAAATGAGGTTTTATTAGGTTTATTATATCTTCTATCTTGCATTATTTATGATTAAATTTTGTAAACAGCCTAGAGTGGCCTCTGGGCCAGATGGAGTGGTACATACAGTATTTTCCCGTGTATAAGACTATATTTTTTGTTTAAAGTTGTTTGATTAAAAATTGAGGATCGTCTTATACATTGAAGTAAGCCAAGGAGAGGACCCCATGGTTACGAAACTGTAATTTTGGGTTGGAAAGGTGGGGGGTCATCTTATAAATGGGGGCATCTTATAGATGGAAATATGTGGTACAGTAAGTCAAATAAATAGTACAGTACTGCAGGACCAAGGATCAGGACCAAGCCCAATGATAGTTTCAATAAGTAGAATATATATTATGCTGTAATGTGTTAATATGTCAGATGGGCGGTGTAGACGTTTCTGTAATTTTTTATACTCTGGTGTACCAGATCCTTTATTTTACAAGCATATTTCAGTCACAACAATAATGTTTTTAGTCATAGTGGCAATGTGCCAGATTCTGAAGTTTAAAATACATGTGCCTATGGGAGGTGCAATGACAATATAAATACCTATTAAAAGTTTCCACTGGTGCATCAAACTTAAATTGCAGGCTTTGAAAAAGAGATGATTGACAGATTGGAGACAGGTGTGGACAAATGAGAGAAGTATACAAACATAGAGATATACACTCAGTCATGTTCAATTCAGAAACACAGCAAGACAACACAATACACTCTGCCTCACACACTGGATCCCAACAACAACAACTGCATTGTTAGAAAACAATTGCAATATTCTCGTGGTTCTTTTTCATTATTCAAATATATTTCTACTCTATTTTGGATTGAATTCTGATTTACTTGCTGGCAATTTACATTTAGTTTTCCTATATTTTTAAGCATATAGTTTTTCCATAGATGTAATATAGTAGCATCCCTGTATCTGCTGATTCACCATTCGTGGATTCAGTTATCCGTGGTTGGCAATCAGCGGGGTGGGAGTGGGGTGCCTGCAGCCATTCAAGCTTCCCAGGTGACGGACCTGCTTCACCATGCGCACTGCTGTACCACTTGGTAAGCTTGAATGGCCAGGGGTGTCCCTGGCCATTCGATCTTCTCGGGCGGCAGACCAGGCAATGCGCACCATGGTGGAGAGGTGCAATGATCCCCCTTTGACAGCCACAACAGAAATAGCCGGTGGCACTGCACACAATGAAACCCATCCGCTCTCCCTTGATCCCTCTACTTTCTTGCCCGCCTGCCAGCCTGCCTTGCTTATCTCTCTCCTCTCTTTCCCCTTCCTCCCTCTCCCAGCTGCGCCTCTCATGATAACTGGGAGCCCCGGCACTCCATCCATCTCAGGCCACCGACTCCACCCCCAGTGTCTGCCCGCTCACTCTTGGCTACCTTCTCTCTCCCGCCTGGGCACAAACCCCACCCACGCTCTCGTCTTTTCGTTGCTGCAGGCAACTGGGATAAATGCTAGCTCTAACAAACACAAGCTTTTGATGTTTCCCTGAAGATGTATAAAGTTCTCTAGAACTCTTAGGGAGAGAAACAGGCATCACTTACTACACCTCTTGCTTCCAATTACATACACTATTTAATTTCTCTATTAGTCATCTGGTGATATCCATGTTGGCAGTCATCTCTTTGATTATTTGAAGCATATATTTGCGATCAACAGAATGTAGGTTTCACAGAACTCGATAAGTCATTTAAAAGTCTGGCCAAGAGGAATTGTGTAGTACCATTGATCCAGACAAGATACTACTGTTGATGCAGTAGTATTCCTTTAACATTTCTGCCATCACATCACACTATTGGCTCATGTTTACCTGTGGCATAATAAGACCTCTAACTCTTTTTAACCATAAATTCTGTCCTGCCTAGTGCCACTCATGTTATATTTCTGCATCTGACTTTTCCTCAGTAAATATAGAACTTTGCCTTTTCTCTCTCTCAATTGAAACTCATTTTATTTATTTTGGCCCAATTCTTATCCATTAAAGCATTGGTTCTCAACCTTCCTAATGCTGTGACCCTTTAATACAGTTCCTCATGTTGTGGTGACCCCTTGCCCTGCTTGGAAGAGGCCACAAGCCTCCATTGGCAGGCTACTGCCACGGGTGCCATAGAGAACTTCCCTCTACAGCACCCTTAGCCAATTGCAGCCTCTGGTGCCATTGACTGACATCCCTTCCAACCTATCAAGCTGTAACTCATTCTTTCCCCCCTTCCTCCCCCCCCCCACCAGACCCAAGTCATTTGTGCCTTTTTCTTCACTGGCTCATGGCGACCAATGTGAAATGGTCATTCGACCCCAAAGCGGTCCCGACCCACAGGTTGGGAACCACTGCGTTAAGGTCATCCTGAATCCTGATGCAAGACTAGTTGATAGGCAATACCTTTATAGGCCAGCCCACTAATAAAAAAATCATTGCAAGCTTTCATGGGCAATATCCATGTCTTCAAAGCAAGTATCAAAAGACCAAACATGGCAAAAGATGAGGTTTCACATAGGTTTTCTGCATCAACAACCCCCTTAGCAGTCAAGCAGAAATGTGCATGTTTCAAAGAAAAGCCTAATGCAGAGGAGGGGTGGAGGGGTGTGCCTGATCTATGTCCCTTTGTGTGAAACCCAGTCTTTGACTTCAGATGCAACTTTGCAACAGCTCTACTGCTTCCTGCCACATCCAAGACAGACTGCCTGGCTTCTGTCACTGGGAGAAAGAAAGTCTTGGAGAGGATGTTTCAGAAACATGGGTAGTGCTATCCTGGACTACAGAGAAGATAGAGGTCGTCTTTCCTTGTAGCCTTTATGTGAGCATATTTAAGGGATGGAAAGTATTTTACACCTTTCTGTTGGCCTAAAAAAGTTTTAACTGGATGAGGGAAAGTTAGTAGAAAAGGATCCACATACATTTTGATTAAATGTTACTATGCTGTATATCTTTCTCATTGACAACTGTCAGTGAGTTTCTCAGTAATGTAATCCTAACAGGGATTTTGAAAGATTTAATGAATGATTGATTCCAAAGCAAACATCTTTATTCCCTTTTCCTTCCCACTAGATGGCAGCACAGTGTTGCAGCTAGTATTACTGTTCAGCAGAGGAAAGGCGCGCATACACACACACACACACACACACACACACACACACA
>JAHTLZ010003542.1:45482522-45493381 GCA_023846285.1 Phrynocephalus versicolor | reverse complement strand
AATAATAATAATAATAATAATAATAATAATAATAATAATAATAATAAAGAGCTAAGCAAGTATTTAGAAGAAATTGGAGTTGACAAAGTCACCACCAGTCAGCCGCAGCAAGCCACCTTACTGGGATCTGCTTGCATAATTCGCCAATACATCACATAGTGATTTGTAATACAAAATCCAACGTAGTTATCTTGTCTGCTGTGTGATGATGATGATGATGATGATGATGATGATGATGATGGTGATGGTGATGGTGATGGTGATGGTGATGGTGATGATGATGATAATAATAATAATTTCCTCACTTCCTATCATTAATGAGCTTTTTTAGCTTAAGAGTGCCAAAATATCCATGGTTGGTGTTGTTTTGTCCTGTGGTGTGAAAAGCAGCTCCCTGCTCTGTCCTGAAGTCCCACTGGAGGCACAAAAAACCCTGACTCTGACTATTTTTGCATTTGTGTCCAAGGACAACACAACAGTAATCTATAGTACCTAATTTACATACTGCTTTGCCAAAGCATTCAACTACTTTGTCTGAAATTATGTTCTATAGGTTACACCACATGAGACTAACACCATCATCATCCATGGTTGTTTTTCAGAGATAAACAAGTTCCAACTGACTGCCCAAAGTCCTGAGGTTCCTCTGGAATTCCTTTCGTCATGGTGCTGTGGAATGGGGCAATTATTTAAACTTCCCCAAATTGCCAGTAAAATCATGCTGCTGGAGGGGATTCTGTACCACAGCCCCCAGGGGCTTCCTTACGATGATAGGGATCCCATTAGTAGATGTCATGCCATAACTTACAGAATAGGATTTTGGCCTTCATCTATGTTCCCTGTCTTTGTACGGAAGGTTAATAATATTGCCAGTTGAAAGCACATTAATGGTATGCCTTAACTTTGGTGCTCAGAAATGAGCACAAATATCCGAAAACTGTGGAAGGGGATCAAACCCCATCCACAATTAGTAATTACATCCATGAAAATGGCACTTCTACCTCCATTGTCTATTTGGTCTGAACTGTCATTATTGGTATTTCTGTTTCATTGTCTATTTAAAATTCCTTTATCAAGGTATAAGTGTTTATGCATGTGTTTTAGAGATTATTCTGATAATTATAATTTTATTCATGTCTTGTTGTTGATTTATGTTGTCCTATTTGACCTATATTTTGTTTATATGTTGAAGCTGAAGTTGATGTTAATTTTGATTTTGGTGTTATTTATAGAGTTTTGTTGGTATGTTTTTATATTTTATGCTGTTGTACACTGTCCAAAGTGGCCTCCATGCCAGATAGCTTTTGTGGTTAATAAATAAATACATACATAAAACCAGGAAATGACTGGACATTTACTTCTGGTTTTTGTTTTTACTGATTTGTTTTTTTTTTTATCTAGGGGGTGCTAAAAAACAGCTTTCCCCCTATTTTTTTCTGTAAAAATGAAAGTGTTAGAGCAGTTTCTTGTATCCTGAAAAATGGTTGTGGAATTGTGTATAGGCTGCACTTTGCCCAGCCCTGACCTAAAGTCCTGGAGAGTCCCAATCCTTGCTGTAATAAACATCATATCCAAGGTATTGCTATAGCACTAAAGAAGAACAAGGGAAGTCCCTTTCACCACTTGTTAAAAGCTCAGAGAAAAAGCCAAAGAAATTTTAGAAGAACCAGTCAAGAACAATTGTTAAAAGGCAGAATTAAAGGAAGAGTTAGGGGAAAATAAGAATTCCCATTGACTTAGCATCTATCTTCTCCTCCCTCTCAGTTGCTTAGAAAGAACATGGCAGAGAAAGGTTACTTTGTCATTTATGACTCCCCAAACCCATGATGGCTGGAGATTTGGAGTCACAGTCAGGCAGTGTCATTTCTACAGGTTTGGACCACTGGCTACATTGACTGGGTTGTTCTAGGGCAGTGTTGGTGAACCTATGGCACAGGTACCAAAGGTGGCACTTGGAGCCCTTTCTGTGGGCACCCAACAAAAGAGGAAGACCAAATATGAGATGGTTTGATTCCCTAAAGCAGGCATGTCTAAACTTCAACCCTCCAGATGTTTTGGACCAACTCCCACAGTACTTTGTCATTGGTATTCTAAGCTTAGAATCCTGGGAGTTGTGGTCCAAAATATCAGGAGGGCCGAAGTTTGGACATGCCTCCCTAAAAGAAGCCACAGATCTTGGCTTACTGAGGGTAGGACAGTTTGGAGATTGCTCATTTAATGGGTGGGTCACCATAAATTGGAGGTGACTTGACAACTCCTAACAAGAACAAGAACAAAAAATAGTCATGGATTGCATTTCTCAGTGCATGCCAAGAGGAAATAAATTATAGCAGGCATGTCCAAACTTCACCCCTCCTGATGTTTTGGATCACAGGTCCCAAAATTCTAAGCTTAGATTGCCAATGGATGTGGGAGTTGCAGTCCAAAACATCTGAATGGTCAAAGTTTGGACATGCCTGAATTACAGTCTTGAGCCCAAAGAAGTCTGGAAAGGGTGGGATAAACTAATTTAGCCTTTCCTTCTCAACATCAAAACCAAGCCTTCTAATCTGGCTATAGCTCTGGCCAACCATCCAAAAGAAAGAGGGGTGGATAAGGAGAAAAAGAAGCATCATGTCCTTTTCATCTTTTGGGCAGAAAAGGATCTTATGTTTCCTTGGAACTTCCAGTTCAAATCTGTCTGGGGAGGAAAGATAAAAGAAGCCATAGAAAGGAGAGCATCTGCATCTAGAAAACTCCTTTTTTTTGGCCTACAATGCCTAGCTTTCTTTCTTCCTTTCCACTTCCTGGGCTGGCTCTACCATTGGGTTGGGTGAGGCAGCTGCCTCTGGCTCCAGGTCTTGTTATGAAAAGGCAGCAAATCAGTAATTTCTCAAATTGTTATTGCTGTATTTTACTGCCAGATATGGAAAGAGGTAAGAGCCTAGATGCCCGAAGCACATCCGATCTCACCTGAATTCGGAAGTTAGGCAGGGTTGGCCCTAGTTAGTACTTGGATGGGCAACCACCAGGGAATACCAGGTGCTGTAGGCACCTGGAATAGGAACTGGCAAACCACTCCAGTATTCCTGCCAAGAAAACTCCATGGAGATGGAGTCACGAAGAGTCGGTCACAGTTGTAACGACACAACACACACACACACACACACATGGAGAGAGGTGTTTGTGGGATGATATGCCTCATGTGCTGAAATAGCTTGTCTGGCTTTGGGTAGCAGATGTGACAAATTAGATATGGCGGAGAAGGCAGCACATTTGCTGTTCAACCTCAGGCAGAAAAATACCTTGAGTGGCCCCATTCATACTGCCCAACAGCTATTATAAGGTGGCCATTTGAGCTCCACTGGTAGTGGGGTGCTACGAAAGCCCCACCCTCCAATGCAGCACCTACAGCTTCCTCTCCAGGGCATGTCACTATGGAGGGTCCAGGCGTGGTGGTAGAAAGGAACTGTCTTCTATACCTGGCCAGATTGGAATTTCAGTCTCTCCCCAAGGCAACGAAAATCAGTGGAAGACCATCATCACCCCAGTAAGGTGTGTGTGGGGGGGCAGCAACTTGGCCTTTGCCGCCCCCAATAATTCCAAAGGCACCATCATCTAGAAGTGGGTCTCCTGGGGGTTATTATTAACATTAACAGCAACACCTACTGGCCCTATTCACTGGCCTTATTAACTAAAAGGATCTGGCAAGATTTGGAGACCAAGTTTCAGGAACGTGGGAAGCCATGATTTTCCACCCAAAAGGTTGGGAGAAAACAAGGGTTGGGTTGGATCGAATGCTGAATAGACCCATGAAAGCCCGACCATCTCTTATGGCTAAAGAACGCTCTGGAGCAGCCTGCAGTTGAGATACTGAGCAGGAACTTCCAGTCGCAGGGCAAGCCTTCCGAAACCATCTCCTCTCTCCCCGGTTTGGGAAGCGTGCGTCCTCCCTAGACCTTTCCTCCAAAATGTGGATGGCTTTGAGGCGTGCGTTTTTCCCGACAAGTGCAGTATTAGTGTTCGGAAAGCGCCTGCTGGGAACCTTCATTGCGCGCTCGCATTTTGCGCAAAGGGGGACGCCCTGCCCATCCCTGGTCTTCCCCCATTACCATGTTTGTAGTTCTGCCCCCTCCCCCCTCCCCCACTGCGGGTCGCTGTACTGTGTGGGCAGATGGAGCAAAGCCAACATAACCCCCAGCCCTCCTCCGAACGGGAAGGTATAAAGTGGGGAAGGGGGTGAGTGGCAAGCCAGAGGCAGGCAGCTCCTCTCATGGTGACCCTGCCTCCCGCCCCTTCCCCACCAGCCCCTGTGGGCATCGGTTACCACTGCCCACACAGATTTAAGATTTAGACCGGTGCTGCTGTGCTGCTTCGGCAGAAGTTAATCCAATAGCGCTCGCCCGAAAGACAGGAGGCCTGCGCTTGCACAAGCAGAAAGATCCATAGGCAGAAACCTATTGCTAGAGTAGACCGACTGATTCCGTGCGATTACCCTAAGTGCTGGAAAACACTTCGCATTTCAACATTTGATTCAAATGGGAACTGTCTTAGGTACTGCTCCATGTGATTGTGCAGGCAGTACTTTCCACGGCAAGCTTCCCCGAGGTTTACTTCTGTGTAAAGGTATTCAGGAGAGAGCATGGAAAAAGCGTGATCGAGGTTGCGTAGACCGAGACTCGACACGGAGATGCCACCGACTCACAAGAAGTCACTTAAATTCCCCCGAGAGGAAGTGTCACCCTACTGTTTATTTAAATATTTAACTGTGCCCAGGCGTATGTAAACACGTGCGGATTATATACCATAACATCACTGGACAACTGAGTTAGAGGAGGTCGATTGAATTGATCTCAATATTAACTCAAAAATCGTTGTACAGTATTTGTGGCAGCCGACTAATACGGTTTCCTCTTCCTGGCAAACCAAGGGTTAAGGTTGGAGGTCTTAATTAACAGTTATCTTTAAACTGGACCTACCATACTAATTCCCTGGTCGGAATTCCCTGCTTGTAAGGAGCCCCTTGGATAAGGTTAATGGAATGCAGCAGATCCCAGAGATAGAGGCGATCTCCCTCCCATTGTCTTCTTAAAGGAATGTCCGGGAAATGCACCCATTTACAGGTCTTTAATTCTCTGCCGGTATACCGCGGTTACGCAAGTCTCATACGTCATCATGTGCCTGGATTCTGGGGTTAAGTTCCAGCTGTAATCATTACTTACAATGCATCTATTATAGCCCAGTGGTTTAGGTATCTGGATGTAGAGGCAGAGGTTGGGTGTTCTATGCGCCCCTTGCCTCCGGCGAGAAGAGCCAGCCTGTGTGGCCCTGGGGAAGCGACACCGTTTCCAAATTTCGATAGGAAAGCTCCGCGAGACGCGACCTATTCTGGCTCCAGACCCTACTAAACCGTCCTTTAACCGACAAGTTCATGGATGGACAGACTCAATGGACCTAAATTCGAAACGGAGCCATTCGAATGGGATATACGAGTGGCATCAAGACAGTGCGAAAACCGCTGGCGTCGGTCCCAATCGACGCCTCGCGTCTCTCTCTCGGTCTGGCGTTTCTTCCTGCGCAGCGCCTGGACCCGCTTCGAGCGCAACCGGCAGGAAACTGTTAAGGCAACGCGCGCCTTCCGCCGCCGCCGCCGCTGTTTTCCCGCAAACCGTGGACGGCTCTTTTAAAAACATTGCTTTGCCTTTATTGTAAACAAAAAAGCGGCATCCAGGCCTTTGATTTCGATTTAAATATAGACTTGTTTATCAGTGTCATCAGGAGGTGGATTAATTAGATACATTTATTCGCGATTTGGCGTCTGGCACCCCCATTTTAGGAATGTCTTATCACAAGGTGTTAATTGGGGCCAGCCAGGCACTTACGGTTCCATTAAACAGTGTGAGAACTTTTCACAAGCCCACCCCCCTTCTTCCTTCCTCTGCTTCCCTCTCTGCGTGTGTGGTTAACAGTGCAGTGCAAGAAAATATACAGGCTGGGTGGAAGCGCAGTTGCAGAAAGGGAACAGGGGCGCCCCCGAGCGAAGGGCAACCCGTTGGTAGAAGAGGCTGGCAGGGCGCCAGGGGCAAGGGCAGGGCGAGAGAAGGATTGCAGGTGCCACGGGTTCGTCAGCAGCCTTTTGAGTAGATGTGGCTCCAGCTTGCCGCCCCGGGGAGGATTTGGGAAGCCTTTGGGAGACGCAGAACGCTTCGGGAAGAGAATGTGGGTGACGAAAGTCCACCCCACCTGAAAGAAAGGGATGCTAAGGCTCTCCCTCTCCATTTACGCAAGGGGAGGGCTTTGTATGTGCGCGCGAATATACACGATTTCTCCGCTTGCGCCGTGGATTTGTGTGTTAGGAGGTGCAAACGATTTTCAGCGATTTTTAAAAACGAATGATGAAATTATGCAAGGCGACCACAGCGAACAAGCGGCGGCCCCGTGTAGCGTTTCGGTTTTCCATCTCTTCTGGCCTGCCTAATATTGTCCGAACGACACACCTGCAACTTTGGACGTTAAATCGAACATCCCAGGTCAAATCCATTGAGAAAAATATGCCCTGGACAAAATGAAATGAAATGATGTAATAAGTCTGAGACTGAAGCCGATTTCTAGTCCTAACGCAAAGCCGTGTTCTTCAAAAACAAAAATAACTCGCCCAAGTCCCTGAAGATTTGGCGGGCATCTGTAACCGGAATGCTTCCCTTGCAAATCGCGTTTGAATCCAATTGTACTACTTGGAAAGGAGATGCATACGATTTGGGTTTTTAAATGTCTTTAGCCTGTGAAAGCCGGTTTAACAAAACCGTCCGAGGAACTGGGAGTAAGAAAGCGAATCGGCTCCAAAGGACGCGCGCGCTTTAATGTCTCCGAGCAGCTTGTTTTTAAAATGCGGGTGCCCGGGAGCGCGTGGCGGAGGAAGGGAGAGGCAGGACCAGGATGGGCTCCCGTGGGAACGTCTGTGAGGGCCGAGGCCACTTCCCACCGGGTTTTTCTTAAAGCAAAGCGTAAAGAAAAGGCCTCCCAACAACGCACCCGATGGACAAAAAGAGACGCCCTGTTAATTTAGGAAATCTCCCTTTTTTGCCTGCTCTGGGTCCATCGCGGAGCTTTTCATCCTGACCAAAGGAAACGGGGAGAGCGCGAGCATGACTCCCAACATTCCCCCCGGCGCAGGCAAACAGGAACCCCTGCGCCTCAATCCTGCCCTCACTGGGGTCCCAAACCAAACGGACCAACTCCCTGCGCCCCTCGCTTTGCCATGGATCGATGGCTTGTTAGCAAAGGCCCCAATTCCGGCACCTTTGCTAAAGAGCCCAACCTCGCCCTTAGGGAAGCAAGCCGGGTTTAAGTCCCGGATGCCGGCAGCCGAAACCGGTACAGTTCCCTTCGACCCGCTAAGGGCGTCATCGGAGGTCCGGAGGCAAATCAATCTGAGAGCGCTTGGTTCCACACGGAATGCACGTGCCGCCGGCTGGGAAGGCGATGGTGGATAGAAACCTCGCACCGTTCAACACCAACAGGACCCGGCCGCTCCTCATCCCGGGTTTAGCTCGTCCGGGCGGGCGGTGTCTAGACTAGGTTTTTGTGGGGTGGTGGAGGCTAGCAGCAGCCAGGCATTCAACTTTCCCGTAAGAGCCGGGAAAGAATCCTGGATGCTCAGCGATTTTGCGTAATGATGAAATCTCACCCGGCTTCTTTTGAGCTGGATTCGGATGTTTCCGCGTCGCCCCGTGGATCACGGAGGCCCTGGTGTCTGTCTGTAATGTTCAGGAACCCCACCCCCACCCCAGGCCCCTTCTGAAGGGCAATGTGTGCATCCAAGTGATAGAAACACATGTTGTGCAGTCTGCAGCTTTACGACCCAAACTTATATTGTGATGTTCACTTATTATTTTGTTACCGCTCTTACTTTTATTTGTTGTAAACCGCCCGGAGTTCCTTCTGGAAGACGGGCGGTATATAAGCACTAAAAATAAAATAAATAAATAAACGTTCCTGGAAGGTGTCTTGGCGGTGTGTCTGTCCCTTCAAATATGGACTTCCCAACAGTTCGGACCTTATGGGGTGAGGAGGGAGGGGTAACTTCGTAGAAGTGAAAAGCATTCCCTGTCTTTCAGCTGTCCTTTGGTATATGTGTGTGTGTGGTTGTACAAGAGAACAGTAAACAGCTCCTACCATTGCAACACATTTATTAAAAATTATTTATGTACGTCCTCCCTCCCACCCTCCCCAGAATAAAACTAATGCTTTGCTTTTTTTTTTAAAGTCCTTTGTCACCTCTACATCATTTGGTAAGATTATTTACAGACTGAGCAAGAGGAATTACAACACATTTTCCATTTAGAACAGCTGAAACACACATTCACCATCTAGCAAATAAATAGATATTATAACCTACACTCGGGACCAGTGCCTACAGTCAGTTTAAAAGTCATTCGAAGGAAGAACTCCCAGCGCACACCAGCATCAGACACCCAGGGCACCATCATGACTAGAACTATATAAAACGCCTTGTCACTGCCTACATTATATACCTAAAACACAGAACTGTACATATGGTACTTTTATTTTTCCCTACCTTTATAGGATCTCTTCATTACCAGAACTTCCTGCCAATGTATTTAAAGTCTCTCAGGACAAAACAAAGTGAGGTTTAAAGACTACCCCATGAATTCAGTTTTTGTATACCTCATGAAGAGTTTCTCTGCAGGCCAACCCTCCATTTTGATTTATCTCCTAATATTCAACAGCTGACAGCAGATCCAGTAATCCTTGTTCAAGCCTGCTTCAGGTAAACCTACAGCCATCAGGTTCTGCACAGCACATACATGAGGGCCACAGTGTATACATCTGTATTTGCCCCCTTCCTTTCTGACCATTTGGGGAAATGACCTCAGCTTAAGGCCAAGACACAGTTTAGGAGAGAGGCTCTTGCAAACCTCCTTGGGGAGTCAGGCTGGAGCAGAGAGGGAGACCAAGGGCTGAGTTTCTTTACAGGGAAGGGATGGGGCGGGGAGAGCAGAATCCTATTTCTCCCCTCTTTTCGCCTGCAGAAGTCCGTCAAAAGCTTTGGCACCTTCTATAACATTGCACAAGAAACTTTTCAAAAGGTGGGCAGGAAAGCATTCCTTTGGCAGCCTTTTATGCCAGAGAGCTCTGCACCACCACAGAAAATAATCATAGGCTGTCCATTATATTATATCAATATAGACAAGGGGAAACCCCCCCCCCAACACTTAAGAACTGGTATAGAAAGCATAGTAGCCCATGCCTTTCGACGTCTCTTTGCCATAGTCCTCGGCGTTCATGTCTTCACATTTCATCGTGGGAGAGTTCTCATTGCTGGATGTGCTTGGGGAAAGCCGCCTCCGCTTGCAAGCCCCGGTGTAGACTCCAGAATCGTTGGAATCCAGGGACTTGATGGAAGGCGGGGTCTCGATCCAGGAGGACCCCATTTCTTCTTTGACTTTCTCCTTGGACAGGAGGTCTTCCGAGAAACCAGGAGGGCTTGTCCGGGAGGCCCAAGGTAAGCCAGTCGACATTTTCCTCTGGTAGGACCCTCTGCTTCCCCAGCCGGCCATGGAGGAGAAGGTGGGGTCAGGGTAATAGCCCAAGGCATGAGATGTCTGCAGAGGGAGGGATTTGATCCCATAGGGGAGCAAAGTACTGGGCGAGTAGTCAGTTTCATAGGAGTTCATGTCCAGTTTGCTAGCTCCGGGCTGCTGGACTGGGGTGACAAACCATCTCTGGGGAGGATTAGTCACTTCTTCCGTCTGCTGAGGAGAGAGGAGGCCGTTGGTCTGAGGGACAGTTCTTTCCCCGTTATAGAATCTAGCCGGTGGCAGGTTGTTGACAAACTGTTCCTGGAAGAAGGGTTGTACACTGTACCGAGCTCCTGGGACAATCTGGTGGGATCTAGGGGAATCCGTGGGAGATGGAGTTAATCTGTCATTTTCTGAAGCTGTGTACATGCTACAAACACAAGAGAGAAAGGCTAAGGTTTTGTTTTTGTGACCATGGGAAAGCTGGCATTGACAAGCAGGGGAGCGGAAGGAGGCAGAAGAGTTGACAGGCTGCTGGAATGCCCCCCACCCACCCCCTTTTGCCTTGAATATTTTAAGTCAACTCATCTGACACGAGCAAGATGATTCAAAGGCAAATCTGGCCATTAAATGCAAATAACATTTTCTGTTCAGAGTTTTAGAAGAAAATTTGGGAATGGTTGAAATTTAGACCTCATTCCATTGGCAGCATTACTGTATTACTCTAGTGTCGTGTGTGTGTTCCCCTTTCTTCTGATGGACACACGGCTCTTCAGAAGTCAATCCCTTGAGTTTGAAGTAATTTATTCTCAGATATGTTTGGACAGATATGTTAATTAAGCTAGGTGTTCGAAGAACATGTGAGCCAATATATACATTTTCACCCAGAATAACACTATTTTTGTTTGTTTGTTTAAGAAACACGGTCTACTGATTTCAGGATAACTGCCATTTAAATGGAATATACTGAAGATTGTTGGTAACAGCAACCAGAAATCCATGGTTACATCGTTTAATTTAATTGTATATTTAGCAGGTTGGATGGCAAAGTGACTTAGAGGTCCAGCTGCAGAGCCAGAAGGCAGGAGTTCTGTTTCCCACTCTGCCTCCTGGGAGAATTGCCAGCCGGTGACACTGGTCAAACTGAGCTACATATGCCCTGTGTGCCACTGCTGCCCCAGGGAAAAAAGGGAGTGGTAAACCACTTCAGTGTATTCTCTACCAAAGAAACCTTGGACGGGGCTGCTAGAAGTCCAATTTGACTTGATCACATGCTGCTGCTACTACTACTACTACTACTACTACTACTACTACTACTACTACTACTACTACTACTAC
>JAHTLZ010003542.1:45469841-45482512 GCA_023846285.1 Phrynocephalus versicolor | reverse complement strand
ACTACTACTACTACTACTACTACTACTACTACTACTACTACTACTACATCAATACCGCCATACTGAGATATAAGAACAATACTTACGAATCATAGTTGTCCCGAAAACCTTTTGCAAAGGGGTTATGGTCAATTTTAAGCTGTGTGATCTGGAAAGTAAAACACAGAATAGTGGTGACTATTAGATAAATCAAGGAAAAGAATTTCAGTACCTTAAAATTGTATTTACTGTTCTGATTTATTTATTTATTTATTTACAAGATTTTTTTTAGCTGTCCCACTAGGAATACAATAGTTTACAACTGTTTATGTAAACATTATATCTATATATTATCTATATCTATAGGGCCTCAGCATACTTCCTTCCCTATTTTTTTAAAAACCAGACTGTGTGGTATATTTAAGGCTTAAACAGATGTAGTACATTTTAGGTTGGAAAATGAAGATGCTGAGTACTGTATTTTTCTGTGTATGCAATGCTATTTTTTAAATGATGGCATGAAAAACTAAGGGGTGTAGTATACATGGAAGTAGCCCTTTCCAGGGGTGGGTGTGGGTAGGGGAGAAGCCAAACTGACCTTGCTGCTTCTTTTCTGTGTTCTGAAGACTCCTCAGTGCTTTGTTTTTGGAGCTTTTGTTTCTGCAGGGAAATGGTTGGGGTGGAGCAACCCATTAAGAAGTTCATTTCCAGGCAAAAAAGAAGGTTCCATCATATAACAACAAAGCAGAGAGGAGGGCAATCAAGCATTCCTGGAAAGAAAAGAAAACAAAAGAGTAGGGGGTGGGGTGGATGAGAAATTAAACAGCCAAGTTCCTTGGGATTCTCCTGTTTCATTTCTCCTCCCCCCCCCCTCCACCCTCTGCTGTTTTCTTTTCTTTTCCTTTCAGGAATGCTTGAATGCCCTTATCTCTGTGTTGTTCTTGTAGGATTGACCCTTCTTTTTAACAAAGACAAAGCATAGAGGAGTCTTCAGTACACAGAAAGTAAAGGAAACACCACGAGGGATGGTGGGGTGGGGTTTGGTGGGGCATAGGAGGGCTCAAAGAAGATTTATTAATTTTCTTAATTTGGGGGGGGGTCTTAAAAGTGAGGGGTCATCTAATATACAGCAGCACCTTATAGATGGGAAAATACACTATATTGTATCCTCACATCAGTGTTCTGATAGGCAGTTACAGCTATGAATTGTGTTTCAGGGAAGTTAAATGTCTGGGTCTTTGAGGAATCATTCATGTCTTCCACACCGTCTTCTGTCACTTCCACAATATGGAGACGAGGCTGGTATTTGTGCAGAGACTGCAGGACGATCATCTGGAAGAACAACACCCAAGTTTAGAATGCAGCACTCAACACACACACACACTTCCTATGCGAAAGAGGCAAAACCATACAGACTATTCAAGTGTGCCAGCCTGCAATGTGGATTCATTGCTTTCTGCCTCCTTGCCATTTGGCAATCTCTTAAAGGGGCAAGGCTGGATGGGTTGCAACACCTTCAGAGAACTCTTCGAGTTCCTTGCAGGCCCATCATGAGCGAGTTTCCAAAAACTCACTACCGCCTTCAGGCTCTAGCCACAGGAGCCTGCACTCTTATGTAGTTTCTGCACCAACAAAACCCAAAGCAAGCCCACCTCAAGTGCAGCGATCTTACCTGTGTGTTATTATTATTGGCCCCTTTGTTATTAGTCAGTTTCAGTTTTCCAAAAGAGATCTCCTGCCTCATCCAGTGCGCGCCGGTATTGGGAGATTCAGGATGAACGTACACCTTGTTGCCTGTTTGGAAAAGGGTGGAAAGGCTCAGAAGAGGGTATGCCATGGCTTCTCAACCCTATGATTCATAGGTAGATCCGAGATAGGTCCCAGATTTGACCCCACCGCAAGAACCAAGGGAAGATCGGCTTGCACTAGGGCAGCACAGTCTGGCACAAAAGTAACACTGAATGCACCTTTAAAGGTACCTCGGACAGCGAGAGGTGCTTCAGCTTCCCAAGAGCTAAAAACATGGCAGGATGCATAAGGATGCCTAGCGAAATATCACTGGGATATTTTGCTGCCTAGATGCCCTAAGCACATCTGATCTCGCCTGATTTCAGAAGCTAAGCAGGGTCTGCCCTGGTTAGTACTTGGATGGGAGACCACCAGGGAATACCAGGTGCTGTAGGCGCCTGGAGTAGGAACTGGCAAGCCACTCCAGTAATTCCTGCCAAGAAAACTCCATGGACGTGGGGTCAGGAAGAGTCGGTTAACAACGCAACACACACACATTTCTCTTTTTATTTTCCACTCATCTGAAAAAGCAGGGCTTCTTACAGACCCTCCTCCTGGCCACCCCACTCCCTGGAATAGGCTCATCCCTTTGCTTTTGGGATACTAAAACTGCACACAGCCTATCCCTGTTTAGTGCCAGATGGGAAGCTACCTGCATTGCTGGGACCTTGGCTGGAGGAGAACTTCCCTAATGAAAGGCTGTCCCAGCAAGAGCTCTGCATCTCACCGCCGGCCTTGGTCCAGGCTGAAGTCATAAAGCAAGGCAAGGCAAGGCAGGCAGGGCAAGGCTGGGCTCTCCTTCCCCGCCTCTCTCTCTTCCGCCAGGCTCCTACCTTGCATGTTGTTGTCGGCTTTGCCGCAGGTCACCCACTTGCCTCCCTGGAAGCGCCAGTGGTTGGGATCGGCCAGCACCACCTCCACGAAGACGTTGTAGTGGGCGGCCGGGTTGAGGCCGGTGATGTTGAAGCTCAGGAAGGGAAACATCCTCCTGGCAGAAGAAGCAAAGAGTGGCGCTGGGAAGGAAGCAGGCGAAGAGGGAGGAGGCGCCTGGCCGCCACAGCTCCGGCCAGGGAAGAGTCCCCGCCGAGCCCCTTTGGCAAGCGCGCTCCGGCCTTGGCTAGCGCCTGGGCCGAGGACGGGAGGCAGATGGCGGCTCCCCCCCCCTCCCCCAGTCCGCGTTTTCTATTTAGAGAGCCGCCGCGAGAAGCTTTTGGCTTCACATCCTTTGCTTTCTCCTACAAGGGTCAGATTTTTTTTTAAAGTGGGAGCGTCATCATCCGCCCAGCTCAGGAGCGGCTTGGCGGCCAAGTCTCCGGCCCTCGTTTGCTCAGAAGCAGTAGGGCTTGCCCGCTGCGATTTTGACCCTCTAGCAGCCCCACACCGCCTTTGAAAGCCGAGCACTTCCTGGCATTTGGGCGCAGAAATTCATAGCTCGTTGCTTTCTCCTTCGAGAAGAAGGTTAATTTTCATTGTTTGCTCCCCTGGGGATTAAGTGGAATCGTTTGCACTTGGATAACTAGCTTACTTTAGGGTACTGGAACACACCGTCCCACCTACATGTGTCCCCAACCCAAATAGACAAATGTTGGATTGCATACGTTTTTGGCTATTTAAAAGTCGTAACCTCCCCGCTTCCTATGAAATCTTAGAATATAAATTCTCCTGGACTGCGAAATGCAAAGGCTTTCCTTTCCTTGCTAAATTGTCTGGATTTCCAGAATAAAGAAAGCAGCCTGACGGATCACCATAGAATGTATTTCCAAGACACGAATTTTGGGGTTTCAACGAGAGTGCAAGCAAAATTAAATCGGGATGACTTTTACAAAAAATAATCAGTTGAATATTAATTCAAGCACCATAACCCTACATATAGAGTCAAAGGCAAAGCGTCTCTTGTTCAATGACGATTCTACCCACGTACGTTTACAGGCGATAAGATCACAATCTAAAACATCCGAATCCGGAAATACGTCCCGCTGTGAACGCATTACATTGTTTTGGTTTTTTGGTTTTTTAAATTCCACAAAGAAGGAATGATTAAGAAGAAATGGACTGGAAAGTAAAGGAGGAGAATTTAGTCGAAATGGTGCCTCAGAAAAAGAACTGGCAAAAAGACTTCTAGGCTTAAACCGGTTTCTTGGCTATTGATTCGCCCCGCCCGCGTTTTAACTATGGTTTGTGCAAAACTTCCAAAAACTAACAGCGATTCTCGGTCGGTCGCAAGGCGCACAAATGCTCCCTCTCCTAATCGTTCCCAAATAAATGCGACCTTCTTTTAACGTGTCCTGAAATCGCTTCTATCCTCAGCATAACCCTACCCTTCTTAGTTCCCAGTAACGTCCCCCACCCGGGAAGGCGGTCACCGCTACTCAAGGCTGGGCGAGGGAAGAGGGCCCGAGGACTGCCACCCTCGCCCGCCCTTCCCAAAGCCAAGCCCGTCTCCCGCGTACCTGCCCTGCTTGGTGATGATCATCTCGGTCTGATGCCGGTGGAACTTGAGCCAGAGCGGCCGGTTGCAGAGGAAGACTTGGGCGCGGAGTCCGCCCGGCCCGGCGCCCATCGACAGCGCCCCCAGGCCGCCGCAGGAGCTCCCCGCGCCCGCGCTCGGGTACGGACTGTAGAGGCCGCCCGGCGGAGCGCCTTGGCCGTACTGGTACGCGCCGGCAGCCGCCGCGAAAGGCGTCCGGCCCGGCGCCGTCGAGAAGCCCGCTGGCGGCGAGAGGACGGAGCCGTAGGGGTAGCGCGCCCCGCCGGGCGCCTGGTACATGGAGGCGGGCTGCGCGCTCCCCGCTGTCCCGGCGTAGGGGAAAAGGGCGCACGGGCCGCCCAGATCGGCGCCACCCGGCGGCCCCGGCGAGGGCAGGTAGTAGCGCTCGGGGCTCAGGCCGTCCAGGGAGTAGCGCGCCGGGGCCGGAGCCGGCGGGAGCCCCTCTTCCTCGGGGCAAGGGGAGCTCTTGCGCGCCACCTCCGCCACCGACGGAGCCGCCTTGCCGGACGCCTGTCCCGCGGCCGTGGCGGCGAAGGGGGCCGTCTCTCCGGCCGCCGGAGCCTCCCCCAGCATGCCCGTCGCGCCGGCAAACTTCTTCGGTCCCTTGTCTAAGTCGAGGCGGGGCGGCGGCGGCGGCGACCCGGGATTGAGGTGGCGGGTGGGAAGGGTGGCGGCGCCGCGCCCGCTTGCGCTCTCCGCCGCCGGGTAGAAAGGTGCGCTGGGCAGGTTGGCCGCGCTGCTCAAGAGCGGCTCTCCCAACTGCATCTCGCCCAGGGACGCCCCCTCGGAGAGTCGCCGGCCCCCTCCCTCAACGCTCAGAGCGCAGCTCCGACGGCCGGGCGCCTCCCAGCCCGTGACCCCACTCACCCCGCCTCCCGTCCCCCTCCGAGAGCGACCGGGCCGCGTGCCACCTTTGGCGGCGACCTCAGGGAAAGCCACCCACCGGCTCGAGTCCCTTTATAAAACCATGCCCTCCGCCACACTGCGAGTCCCCGGCCTTGGCAGTGCTTATATAAGAGCGAGCGAGCTTGAGCGAGCCCCCTCCGCCTCTCCTACCGGTGGGGAGGGGCTTGGAGGCGGGAAAACCTCTCCGCTTCGCGCCCACCTATTGGCCGGGCGCAGAGATGTTAATTTAATTAGACAGCCACTAATTGGGAACGGGTCACCTGTGACACTGAGCCTTGAGGATAAAGCCTAGCCCGCTTCCTTTATCTTTTAAATTTCTCCCGACGGTAGCCCACAAAACTCAAAAGGACCGTCATAGACGGGACTGGATGTGGATTCTGTAGGGCAAGAAGGGGCGAGCAAGTCCCTTTCGAGGAATGGCCCGAATAAAGGGCCTCCATTAACGGCAGCTGAAAGGAAGGAAGCCTGGTGATCGGTGCCTTCTTGGGACCAGGTCGTGGGGCGGGCGGGGGGTGGGGAGGACGCGCTGGGCTTGCGCATTTCGAGCAAGAGAGAACCGGAGATTGGCCCGGCACCCACTTTCCGGGCGCAGACGAAAGCCCAAGCCGCGACCACTCACTCAGGCGTTGGCGGTGTGGCCTTGGCCCTAAAGTAGCCATCTCCTTTTCCACGCGGGGGGCCTCACTTCCCACCCTACCCCCACCCGACCCCCGAATCCTGGACGTGGATTCCTCCCTTCCTCCGTATCGTCCGCGTCCAGCGCAGAGCCGACGGGGCCGATCCACATTTCCATTGAAAGGCGACGGATCAAGGGAAGTTCTCTCGGGCGGAAGGGGCCCCTCTCCCCTCGCCGAGCCTTCTTGCCAGAGAGAAGGGGCCGCGTCTCGTCTCGTCTCGTCTGGTCTCTCTCTCTTGCGTGCGCGTCCTGCTCCGCCCCGCCCCCCTTCACTCCCGGCTTTCCGTTTTATCTGCAACAGCAGTTACGTCGGAAAGTGTTTGCGTGCGACCTGCAGAGCACTTCACACCTCCAGTGGGATCTCTTTTAAAAACCAAGCGGGGAGAAGGACGATTTGCACTCTCGGTCTAGAGAGAAGAGAAGAACACTTACCTCTCCCGCTCTTTGAAAAAAAGGAGGAAAGAAATCAAGGGGGAAGGGGGAGAGCAGCCGGGTAAGAATTTACCTCGACAGTTTTGCTGCTGCAGAGCAAACATAACATCTGTACCCGCGGCCCCCCCCAAAAAAAATACACACTAAGCGGCCAGGAAAAGGGATTCCATTCGGCCCCAGGTGCAAATTCCTCTCTCTAGCCCCGGACAAGTTCAGCAGACACGCTCCCCTTTAAAGGGAAGGCATTCCTCGGCCTGCTGCCTACTCAGAAGTAAGGCAGAAGCGCGTCGTGGAGCTTTCTTCGGCCGAACATACATACAGGATTGTAAAGGACGGGTCTGGATTCAGGAGTAAGGCGCTAGGAGCTCCCCCCCCCCCTTGAATTCAGGACTCTCTGCTTTGGAGTAGGCGTGCGTTGGACACCCTGTTGCAGTTGCCACGCCTGAACCACTCACTCATTTCGGGGCCCGCTCCTCTGAAGACGGAGAGGCAGATCCCGAAGGCTGTTGGAGCGGTACCGTTTGTTTTGAAGTAGCTTATTGTGATGGGTTTTATTTTGCATTTTAGGACAGCCACACAGGCTAGGGGCTGCAGTGCAGGAACGCAAAGGGGGTTGTGAGATCTCGCGAAGAAATGTAGGCTTCAGGAGAAGCGACGGCGCGTAATACGATTTCCCTGGGAGGCGAACACGGATGGAGACCCAGGGTGTCTGTGCACAGAGGACGGAAGGCAGCCGACAGAAGCCTGCTCTCAACGGGCAGCTTTTCTGGATGCTTCCAGAATGTCTTACAGGTTTTTCAGGGAATGCCATCTCTAAGACTCTTTCACAATATATAGTGTGTCACCTCTGAAATCTGTGCACGTTTTATTCGGGAAAGCAAAGCCACCCAGATTAGTTTGCTATAGAAGCTCAAAGCCCCTTCGAAGTCACCCTCTCTCGCTCTGGGGATAAAACAACAACAGCAACAACAATTTATTCAACAACAAAAACAACACCATCAACAACAACAGTCGCGTGTTGTTCACCGTGTAGGTTTAAGACAGCACCCACCCCTTTGTTGCAAACGTTTTAAACACCGCCTTCCCGAGAAAATGCAGACCTCGCGTTTCTCAAGAAGAGGTACAGTACCAAGGGGCCATGGCACCCCCCCCCCCAAAAAAGCCGGGGCAACCCGAGGGGCTTCGGCTGCCGCTTCTAGGACGGTCTTCTTCTCGCCTTCATCTGCTCTCCGCGCCGTTTCTCCCAGAAAAGCCCGATTCTGCCGCCAACGGAGAAGGTGGGGAATGAGAGTGTAGTAGTCAGAAGAGACCGAAGAAAAGACCAGCCCAATCGGGCGTGAGGGTCTCCCTCCTCCTCCTCCTCCTCCTCTTCCCGCTCCCAACTCAGGGTTTGTTTGTTGACAGTTCGGTTCAGGAAATAAAATGCGTTTTTGGAAATGAGGTGTCAGAGGGCAAGATTTTTGGAGGACTGGCCGGAAAGGAAACGCCTGGCTCCTGCTGCATTTTCTACAGCGAGATGTCGAATTACAGTACTTGCATAGTAGATGCGCCTGACATTGTTTGCATTAACACACACACCCACACACCGCCCTTTAAAGGTAGAAATTGGACAATCAGAAGGACATTTTAGTTCTGTGTTCAAACACTGGTTCAAAAATGATCCCAAGGTGTAGCCTTTCCCGATCGTTTAGCGGTTTTTAAAATGGCTGATTTATTTATTTTTTTAATAGCTGGATCAAACACTGAAAATCTTAACGTTGATGTCCCCCGAAAAGAAAACCCTTTTCTATGTCTTGTTTCGTGTTGTGAGATGGCGATTCTATAACTTAACCAAGTTGACACCCAGCACCGATTGCGGCACCCAGTTTACGCCGATGACAATAAAGCAGCTGAGGATCCGGACGGCCTTCCCCGCTCCGGTGAGTTCCTCCTTCCTCTCTTAGCAGCTAAAGGGAGCCTGTATTTTGGGTCAGCAGCAGCGGTGCCTGCCCACTGTTCCCTCTGAGGGACCGGCACGTTTGGTTAAAAAAGTGACGGGATGTTTCTCTGGTCGTTCTTAAATATACTTCCCAGGACGTTTTGAGACCCGCTGAGTAGTAATTCACTTTTAAACCCCTCGGTCATCGAGAGAGAGAGAGAGAGAGAGAGAGAGAGAGAGAGAGAGAGAGAGAACACGCGCTGCCCTTCCACGCAGACACGTGTCAAGCAGCAGAGAACGGCGTTTGGTGTAAGGGTTAAAGAACAAGGAACCCACGCCAATGACTCGCTTTTAGATGCTGGATACAATGAAAATGGTGCCTTTCAAGACCGCGTTTTAAAATTACATCAAGCCGACGTTCTCCAACTCATTTGGGAATAAATGGGCGGTAACTTCCGAGTTAAACGCACGGCCCGGACTGGACAACCCAAGAGATTTATTTGACGCTGTTTGGTTGTTAAATAGTTGGTGTTGGACGGTTTTTGTCTCCGGTGCTCCCTAGTTAGTACCCCAAAGGTGTAGGTACACAAAAAACTTTTGCTAACTTTTTTGTCTGTGCCTGTGGGAATGACTTCGATTTTTAGGAGGAAGGAGTAGGGAGAGGATCCGAGAGCCTGGAAAATTAACTAAGCCCAGGAAGCTCCTTAAACAGAAATACCTAACCACCACCACCACCACCACCACCACCAACACCACCACCAGCACCACCACCACCACCAACAACAACAACAACGCCTTTGTGACCACCATTGCGAAACTCGTCTTTACCATTTGGAAACTTACTCTCTGACCCCCCAACAATGGACTCCCCCACCTCGAGGGAGCGGGGAGGCCTTGTTGATTTTCTTGTGGGGATGCAATAGAGGACTATAATTGTATAAAGTAAAAATAAAAAGGACTGCCTTAGAAGACCCACTACTACATTCCCTTCGGGCTTCCCTCCGAAGAAACCTGTGTAATCCTGGGGGGGGGGGGCTTTAAATGCTCGGGATTACTTTTCCCAAGAGACTCACCTCCCACTGTTTAACACCTTTGCGGATCGGGCAATAAATTGTCCCTGCTGTAACAGGGCCCGATAACCAAAGGCACGAGGTGGGGCAGAGGAGAGCAAAATGGGATTAACTGGCGGACCCCCGCCAGCGCCTCAGACGTCACGGGCGGTCCGGGGAGACCTTTTGCTTTCTACGTCCCGAGCATTTCCTCCTCTCGTCCTCCTTGGAGGAGAGTGGGGGCCATTCAGGACGCCGCGGGCTCCTTCCCTTTGGCGGAGCGCGTTTTTTCCCGCGGGCGAGAGACCAGCGATTCTCCGCGCTCTGCCGTCAAGGACTTCGGCCCGGCGACCTTCCCACAGCTGGAACGCACGGTTCGAAGGCGGCTTTAACTGCTAGGATTTCGCGGGTGAATGGGGCTGGCAGGTTCCGCTTTCCCAAACACTTTCCGGGAAACTGGGTGGTGGTCAGGGCACCGCACAACGGATTTCCTGTGCCATCCTACACCGCCTATGGAGGCGATTTGTTCTAGGGAGCGTGGATAGGATTGCAGATTTACGGTCCCCCAAATGTGGGATCAGGACAGAACCCATAATCTAGAAGGGGTTTTTTTTGGGGGGGGGGAAGAGGCCTATTCACCAAGTTTTAGATAGAGCTAGAAAATTTTGTTTGTTGGACTATGACTTACAAATCAGACTGGCTGCGCGATTCTGGGACGACTCCCATTAAAGGACTCAATGAATCTGTGGGGCTTGTTCGTTTTCCCATTAGTTCCGTGGCTCTGATCGGGCTGGGATGAACCTTTGGGCTGGCGATCCCAAGCTACAAGTGACACGGGACTGCAGGCAATGCTTTGAAAATGCAGCTACTGCATTGTGTGCCCTGGAAGGTCTGGCATCTACCTTTTTGTCTAGGTGTTATGTTATCTCCAAGTCAGCTTTTCAAAGCACAGAAAAGAGATGGATGCTGGTAGTCGTGGGAAGTAAAGAACAGGCATGTATTCCTAGAAGAACTCATTCATCTCGCAAAATAAGGTGCAAAATGGCCAAAGAAGAGCAAAGCCATCAGGAACCAACCCCCAAGTGAAAGCTGTGGCCTCCTAGGGTTACTCAAGCTCTTGTTTCTTAAACCCATAGAACAGGGAGGGCAGGAAGGGTGAACAATTGTAGGTTGCAGGTGAACAACTGGCCTACTTCCTTGGCTTGGCCCATGGCAGCAAAGGAAGATGGCAACAAGAGCCATATGCACCCACCCAACCCCAAGAAGAACCTACTGGAGGCTGTTGATCTTTGTGAGGATGTGCATCTGCTGCTCTAGTATGACACCATCAGCTGTCCCCTTGGTTGTGTGGCAGAGGAACCTTTTCCTCCCTTGTTGGGACTTGAACCCTTGTCCCACAGGGGTTCTGTTTCTCACTGAACAGATGAGCACTCTTGGGGCTCTTCTGCCTTCTCTTTGCTTCACATGTTATGATCGCAAAACAGTTGTCCCTCCCCCACCCCATGGATATCAAGGATCAGAAGGAATGCTTATAGATTGGCAGTGGCAGGGTTAGGGTCGGCTGTGCCTACCTGGTTGGCTGAATGGTATGGAGGCCAGTTTCATCGTGGATCTTGAGTATGTGTACATGCTGAGCACTTGGGCAAGCATACCTGTCCAATAGGATTCTGGCCATGGTGTGCTACAAGTCATGGTGCAGGGTTATCAGTTGGACCCACCTCTCCTGCATGGTGGGTTGTGAGTTGCATTTCTGGGTGCCACTAGTGGCATAGCCCCTGACGGGGGGTTTATGCCAGAATTTCCAGAGATGCTGGGCTGTCATTTTTCTACCATTTTTTGGCATCCATTCCTTCAGTGGCCATGCTGACTGGTACCAACATAATGTGAGTACAGAACTGCACTTTAAAGCACACTATAAATAATTAGCCATTTGATATTTTTAAAAATTGTATACGTACTATTTTTAGCCTTTGAATATTGCATTTTAATGCTATAAGCCATCTTGGGTCCTATTTCTTTTTAAGATGGGATAAAAATTATTTTAAATTAAAAATAGATTATTCACTTGCCAATTACATCACACTTTTATGGAATCCACAGGTTTTTCACAACCAGAAAGAAATTTTAATTCAGCTATGTTTTGTTTAAAATACAAATGCATGGCACCAACTTACAGCTTGATTATATTACTAATTATCACATAGTTGTGGCTCAAATGATGTGTCTTAAAGCAAAACTCTCTAAGAAGTTGAAAATTAAATGACCCTGGTCCTGTAAAATATTTGATTAACACTCATTTTATGCCTTATGAATCATTGCACTGAAACAAAATGCAATTTTACATGGACATACAGTTTAGCAAGACTGGTTCCAGAGGGTTTAAAATGTTATCTAGAATGAGATGCACTTAAAAGTTGCAATTATCAGTTAGGTTTTATTTGTTTTAAAAAAGCTTTCAATCAGCAGCTCTAGTGCATAAATTGTTCTTAAAAGCAAGCAAGCACAGAACACAGTCAAATTTCCAGTCAGTTCTAAAAACTTATTTTTTCTTCCCCTTTATCACGTTTCATCTATCATGCGTCTCTTCAACTTATGCATTTCAGAGGTATATCACTGCCAATATCCGATCTATCTATCTTAGAGCAATTCTGTTTTCACCAATTTACTAAAGATAAGGAAGGAAGGAGTCTAAATAACTCAGTTTTTAACTTATTAAAAAAAAACTGGAGGCCACCACCGATTCCTTTTTGGCCTGCCTCAGTGCGGGCACTTTTAGCAACATGGGTTGGGAGGAATGGATGAAATGAGTAACTGGTTGAGGTCTTAAACAACTGAGGGCTTTATAATTCATAGCCAGCACCTTGAAATGAGCACATAAAGTGTCAGGGAGCCAGTGAAGATGTGCCAAGACTGGGGGGGATATTACTATGCTGGCAGGACATTACAGTCGGTAGAAGCTCAATAGAATAGTCACCATAGTTTTTTTTAAAATATTACAACTTAAGGTACAATAGCAGTAATAATTACTTATGGAGGTAACAAGGATGTAGTAGTAGTAGTAGTAGTAAATAATAATAATAATAATAATAATAATAATAATAATAATAATAATAATAATAATAATAATAATAATAATAATAATAATAATAATAATAATATTTTCCTTCCACCATATGTTTAATCTTAAGTCTTAGTTTGTTTAGCTCCATGTTTACGCTGGGGTGCGCATTTTGTTTTTAAATTGTGGTGTGGTGTGCTTGTTCTATATGTTGGCTGAATTGATCGGCCTATTGTAAGCCGCCCAGAGTTCCTACGGGAAGATGGGCGGGATATAACTCTCATAATAAATAAATAAATAAATAAATAAATAAATAAATAAATAAATAATAATAATAATAATAATAATAATAATAATAATAATAATAATAATAATAA
>JAHTLZ010003542.1:45455284-45469831 GCA_023846285.1 Phrynocephalus versicolor | reverse complement strand
AATAATAATAATAATAATAATAATAATAATAATAATAATAATAATAAAGACTCTGGCATAAACTGGTACAGGTGGTCCCAATCTGCACGCTGGGTGTGGTGCTTAAAGAGCTAAGCAAGTATTTAGAAGAAACTGGAGTTGACAGAGTCACCATCAGTCAGCCGCAGAAAGCCAACTTAATGGGATCTGCTCGCATAATTTGCTGATACATCACATAGTCCTAAACGCTTGGGAAGCGTGTAATACAAAATCCAGCGTAGTTATTTTGTCTGCGTGTGATAATTTTATAATAATAAATGTCCTGTCACTTTTGGTGACTCTTTTCAGAATTTTCCAAGTAAAGAATACTACCACTATTCCCTTCTTTCTGGGACCATGCAACTTGTCCATTCCAAGGTCACACAGTTTGGCTCCATTTTCAGGAGGTATAGTCGGGAATTGAATTCCCAACCTCTAGTGCCTCAGGCAGATTTCTAAACTACATGTATTGAGCGATCTATCCAGATTCTGCAAAATATTATAGTAATTGGGAATGTTGTCACATTTCTTCATATAATGAGTAATATTTATTTTTCATTGTAAAAATGTTGAGGCAGAGATGTCATTTTGTTTTCATGTTCTAAGAGTTTGTCTTGGACAGCCAGTGTAGTGGAACAGATAGAATACCAGAATGGAATTCAAGAGAAGTGGGTTCAAATCTCCCCTTAGTCACGGTGAATGGCCACCACTAGACTTACGTCTGATGGATACTGCTTACAAATGTTGCCTCAGAAAGTAAATAGAGTGCCCATAACATAAAAATGTTAGAAGATAGAAAGTGAAGGTAAACATTACATCACCAAGGCACTTGAGATCTGTTTTGTCTTTCATTAATATGTTGAGGTCTACTAAGGTCAAGTACAATATGGCGGGTGGAGGGTAGCTAGGCAGCCATCAATATGTCATTAATAAGTCCTGATCTAGTCTAGACTGTATTTGTAATAGTGCCAGAACCATAATGCAGGTCAGTCAGTTTGAACCAGAAGCTTCTGGGAAACTCACAGACATTAAAGTTATGGAGCTATATCATTACTTCTAATCATCACTTTGTATTTGGAAGGAAAACAACCCATCACTGTAAACAAGAAAGTAAACAAGAAAAGAAAAGTACAGTACCCACTTTTGAATGAGGGATGTCTTGATTCATAAGGAAATACATGGTCAATAAGGAGTTAAATAGCACAATGGTGTTGCTTCCAGTATTTTATGTCACCTTTTACTTTTACTTTTATATTTATATTACTGTATTTTATTTTTATTTTATTATATGAATTATTTGAATTTATTTGCAATGTATTGTATTCATTATTGTAAACCTCCCAGAATGACCTCACTGCCAGATGGGCAGTATAAAAATCAAATGAATGAATGAATGAATGAATGAATAATCTAGAGTTTTTCATTTGTTGCACAATTGAGGCAAAGCAAAGCAAAAGGTTCTGCTTATATACCACCCCATAGGGCTTAAAGCACTCTCTGGACAGTTTACAATTTAATTATGCAGGCAACACCTGCCCCTCCCCACCCCCAGTGAGGTGGGCACTCATTTTACCAACCTCAGAAGGATGGAAGGCTGAACCAGCCATGAGCTGGCTACCTGGGATTGAACCCCAGGTCATAAGCACAGTTGTAGGTGCAGTACAGGCATGTAACCACTGTGCCACGAGGCTCCTGTGGTATTACTATCTACATCTACACAAAGGGAATTTATTGTCACTGGATACATCAGGATGCACTAGCTCATTCCAGTACAATAGGACCTCTGTATCCACTGATTCATTTATCCACGGTCGGCAGAGGAATAAATAAATAAATAATTCAGCAGCCGCAAAGCAGGCTACTGTCAAAAAGAGCAGCTGTAAAGCAAACTACTGTCATAAAACAGCATCAGTAAAGCAAACTATTGTCACAAACAGCAGCTGTAAAGCAAGTTACTATCACAAAACAGCAGTTATGGGGACATTTTGGCATTCTCTCTTATCCATGTTTTTCATTATTCACGGGAAGGCTTGGAACCAATCCCCAGCGGATACTGGGGTCCTACTGTACTGTCTGTCCACACATATCTGAAACCCTGGATGTCTCACTACCAAGATAGATTGCCTTCCCCTTTTGGCCATGTGACTTTACCTTACCTTGGTCAACTTTGCTCCTTTCCATCTTTGTTTTAAAGAACAGACAATTGGATGCAAAGAGATGGAAAATCCATCTCACCACCTATGCATGTTAAAAGTACAATGGCATCCGCTTTCCCACAATCTGACACCTTCCAGATGGGCTGGGCGACAATGTCCATCATTTCTTTCTATGTAAACATTGGTCATACAGGACTAGCTTGGAATCAAGACAGCTGAAATGCCATGCACTTGGAGAGTGCATGGAAACTCACTGGTGGAGAGGAACTGATAAAACCACTCTTTAACTGTCTCCTGCCTTGAAAATCCCATTAGGATTTGCTGAAAGATCACACCTGATGGTCCATAACACAGCACAGGTCAGGGAAGACTGCTGTGAGCCACTCCTGAGTGTTAAACACCCACCGTTGTGTTGGCTTATTAATTTCTACTTTTTGCACACTACCTGGAATAATTTTTACATGAAACAAAAAGACCACAGCACAAATCTTCTCACATGCTGCAAATTACTTCTGATAAAAGCTCTGGAACCCACCCACTGCCTCCAGATGGCAGCTGTTCCATTCCACTCAACCCTGCATGTGGACCTGTTTCCTTTGCAGAATATAAAAATGCAGACATGCTGGATTAGAGCACAACAGTGATTCATATGAGTCAAAGAGCCATCACTGTTCCAGTGTCACAGACAGAGCCTCGGTTCTCTCCTCCAGTCACTATGGGTCCCCCCCCTCAGTCATTTCACACCATCAGTTGATAGCCTAGATAAATATGGAGTGATGGAGAAACTGAAAGAGTATGATGCAGCATTGGATTTGGAGGTCATCTGGCCTTATGGTATCCTGCAAAACCAAATGGATGTGGGAACTGTCTTCATGATATTATCAAATTGATTTGTAGCAGCACAAAAAGCAAAAGAGCTGCATGCTCTGTGGACATTCTCTTCTATCTGTCCTATATACCCCTGAACGAATCACAGTTTGAAGGCAGCTAAAAGACACCCTCCTCTGTACTCACCTTCTCTATTGACTCCTCCTTCCCCTTCCCCCATGACCTGGCTTTGGCCTCCTGTTAACCACAGGCCTGCACCAATAAATGATTTGTTTCTTCTAGGCTACTGATTGATCAGTCTGGGTTTCTCTGTTTTTGAACTGCTCGTTTTCCTTAAAAATGATCCTTGTCTCTAAGATCTTTTATCTGTGAGTGGATAACTACTAGTAGTATGCCAGGGGTGTCCAAACTTCAGCCCTCCAGATGTTTTGGACCACAACTCCCATAATTCCAAGCCTATATCGCCAATGACAAAGGACTGTGGGAGTTGTGGTCCAAAACATCTGGAGGGCTGAAGTTTGGACACCACTGTAGAATGCTATCAATTTGGACTCAGGATGATCCTTTCCAGGGTTTTTGTAGCTAGAGGGCACTCAGAAGTGATCTATGAGTCGGTCATATCTTCTGGATGCACCCTTTGACTTGCAGCTGACTCAAGGCCACACAGGCTGGCTCTTCTGGCATGCAGAGTGGGGGAGCTGAAATTCCAACTTCCATCTCTGCAGCCACATACTTAACTCACTGAGTTATCAACCAGATAACAAGAAAAGCCATAATCTATCATGTTTGGCTCCATCTTTAAAAATATTTGATGATTTATTAATTTATATTAATATAACTTTATATGCATGGCTTTTCAATGAGTGCATGAAACTGGAACTGCTTTTTGTTCTACAGTATTGTGTAGGACATATTTGGCCTTTTTCATGCATTCCATTGTTTGGCCAACACTCTGGCCTGTAGTCTAAGGAGCATGCCTTCCATGCATAAAAGCAAAAGCACAGATTCCCTCATGTCCATGTTATGAGTCATTAGATATCCATTCATCATAAGGTGCGGGTTGTAGCATTACACCTCTAAGCCAGACACACAGAAAGTATAGTGCAGCGAGTCCTTCCTCCCATAACTGGAGGTGCAGGCATAGTTGTTATAACAAGCTGGTGTATGGGACATTTTCAGTGCTGCACAGAAGGTACACTGAGGCTAATTTCCTATACAGCTCTTTGGGTGCCAAATGCAGCTGCAGCAATGACCTGTCAAGTCAGTTCTGACTTTCCAGGGTTTCTCTAGGTTTAGAGTACTCAAAAGGGGTTAACCATTCCCTTCTTCTGAGGTTTAACTGAGGCTATGTAGCTTGTCCGAGGCTACATAGGCTGGCTCTTCTCCTACAAGGTCCATGGGCATTTCGTTTTGGAAGGGGTCCAGTTCCAAAATGTAACACGGCAAAACAGTTGCCATTCAGTACTGGGATCCACCTTCCAGAACCAAATCAACCAGTCTCTTACCATGTTTTGGGTTTTAGCGTGCGGGGCTAAACTCCAACGAGGAAACAGCCTCGGATGTGTCATCTTTCACTTTCCCTGGCGCTGGCCAGTCAGGAGCTGTGCAGGGACATGCATCATCCCGCCTGCCTGTCTGATTCCTGGTTGGAGTTTAGCCCCGCGCTACCCAAAACATGGTAAGAAATTGTTTTTTGTTTTTTGTTTGTTCTGGAAGGTGGATCCCAGTACCTCTCCCAAAATACCAGAACTAGGGGACATACACTCAAATTGAGGGCTGGGAGAGTAAGAACTGACAAAAGAAAATATTTTTTCACCCAGCGCGTTGTAAGTCTATGGAACTCCCTGCCACAGGATGTGGTGATGGCATCTGGCCTGGATGCCTTCAAAAGGGGATTGGACAGATTCCTGGAGGAAAAGTCCATCACAGGTTACAAACCATGATGGAGAAACCAGGGTACTTCAAGGGCCAGATGCAGGGGAGTGGTATCAGGAGACAGATATCTAGTCTCATGTGCTCCCAAACGCATCTGGTGGGGCCACTGTGAGATACAGGCAGCTGGACTAGATGGGCCTTTGGCCTGATCCAGCATGGCTCTTCTTATGTTCTTATGTTCGTATGTTCTTATGTTCAAATGGCAGCTGTTCTGCCATGTTTCGTTTCAGAACCAGATCCCTTCTGAAACAAAATGCCCATGTCTAGTACAGATATAAAGCAGAGGTTCCCCACCTTGGGTCCCCAGGTGTTGTTAACTAAAACTCCCAGAAGGTTTTGCCACTAGATGTGCTGTAGAGGATTCCTGGGAGTAGTAGTCCAGCTACATCTGGGGACCCAAAGTTAGGAACCACTGGTATGAAATGTTTCTAGAACTCTGTGTTTTATTTTCAGGAAGCAAAGATTGATTTCCTCTACTGTTGAAATTTTCTATAACATCCAAAACAGATGTACTCTTAGTAGATGATGTCATCATTTTAAGTAGCAGCACCCAGATTACATTTTTCAAAATGCAGACACAACAAATGTAAAATGTGATCTTGTATTTTTTTTAAAATGAAAGATAAAAAGATAATTTAGTCAGGTTGCAGGATAGTGGTCTGTCTGGGAAGAGATGGGCTGTCGAGATATATCAGCGTGGAGGATGATATTATAGTGATTAGGAAAGATGCCATTGCAAGCAATCATATGAAATCAAGCAGATATGGTAAGATTTGGCTTCTTTTACCCATAAACCTCTTTTATTTAAATTTAAACAGAGAGCATTGGCTGGTGGCTACGCGCCTGATGGTATATCCTACACACTGATAGATCTGACATAGTGGACCACTATATCTAACTGGTACATCATCCATTCCTAGATCTCACCTCTGTGCACACAGACTGCAATTTCCAGTCTGCTGTTCTGATTCCCTAAGATGGTACTGATATGTTCTGGTAAGGGAAGATGAAGCATTTCAGTTCCAAAACAAAATGGTGTTTCATTTTGTTACTTGACAGAATATTTACTTTTTTTTCCATTTCATTTTGTAACGTTTCATAACCTTAAAAAGGTAAAAGGTACATGTGTGTTAGTTGTGTCTGACTCTAGGGGCAGTGCTTATCTCCGTATTCAAGCCAAAGAGACAGTGTTGCGCAAGTCTGTGGTCATGTGGATGGCATGGCTGCAAGGACCCACTGTCTTACTTTCCCATTTTTTTTACGGCGGTACCTGTTTATCTACTTGCATTTTACATGCTTTCGAACTGCTAGGTTGGCAGGAGCTGGGGTTAATAGCAGGAGCTCACTCCGCTGCGTGGCACCCGGGATTCGAACAGCTGACCTTCTAACTTTGTAGCAGACAAGTTTTTCAGTGCTCTAGCCCACTGAGCCGCTGTGCCCCCTTACGAAATGATGAAACATAACCTTACCAAAAGATGAAACAGCTTGCCGTTTTTCGTTTTGTGCCCATCTCTACTCAGGATCAAACCCTAGTCTACCAATTTCGGTTGAGAGGTCAGAATGCCATTGGATGATACCTCTAAGAAATAATGTCATTAACAATAAACAAATAACACCAAGGAAAGTGATAACAACAATATGGGAGACAGTTTTCCTGATCAGAATAAATTTATTAGTATTTAAGTTACCCAATTAAATACCATATTATGAGACATCTCGGATTGCTAAGATCATCAGGAGAAGCCTTTCTCTTGGTCTTGCCACCTTCACAGGTGCATCTGATGAGAACACAGGCGGGAGCATTCTGACTGTTGCTGCTCCCAGACTTTGGAACTCTCTTCCATGGGAGGCCAGCCTTGCCTGTCAAGCAGGCCAAGACCTTTCTCTTCAGGCAAGCTTTCCCTGAATGATTGACTACCTGTAATGTGTCTTTTAGATGGATCGTCATGCATTACTGCTTGGATTGAATTTGTAGTACAGTAACACCCCACCTATCACACGAGTTAGGGACCTGACTTGACCCGCGATAATTGAAAATCCGCACTATGTGGATACTGGGTTGGGTTGGGACTGGGGGGCCTCCTACACTTACCTGAGACCTGGTGCTACCCAGAACAGTCCTCCGATGGCCTTCCCGGGCTTGTCAGAGGTGGCAGAAATGCTTTCCGGCGATCCAGAAGTCACTTCTGGTTCACCGGAAAGCACTTTTTCTGCTTCCGACAGGCCTGGGAAGGCCATTGGAGGCCTCAGGAATGATTCTCAGTGATCTGGAAGTCACTTTCAGTTTTCCGGAAGCCACTTCCAGTTCACCAGAAAGCACTTTTGGGGCCTCCAACAGGCCCGGGAAGGCCATCGGAGGCCTTTTCAGGGCAGTGCCAGGCCTAAAACAGGCCCATCCAGCTTACCCCAGGAGGCCTTGCATTTCATATATTGCAGGCCCACGATATACCGGGACTGCAATATATGAACTACGAAAGGCCAGGGGAGCACTGTACCATTTGTGTTTTCTATTTCTTTATTTTTGTTCTCCATCTCTCAGAGTGACATGGGGGTAGTTGTGCTTATTGTTATTAGCTTTAATATTGCCTTTTTAACATTGTAAGATGCCTCTTCATATTCATTGTTCTTAACTTTGAATATTGTTTTTAATGCTTATTGGTTGTATATTGTCCTTTGGTGTTGAAAGCCACTTTGAGTCCTTTCCAAGGAGAAAGATAGGGTAAAAATATTTGAAATAAATAAAACCATTCTGTTGTTGTCGGTACAGCATAATCCGACAACCCTTTTGGTTAACAGAAGGTACAAATTTTGCAGAAAGTACCCCATTCATAAGTTTTCTGGTCTTCCGGATATTGTTGGACTGTAATTCCCCTTAGCCTCAACCAGCATTGGTGAGACATGATATACCGGTACATTCTTGTGCAACTAACAGCACAGGCATCGCTGATTGTACTCTTTTTCTCTAGAATGGTTATTTGCTAGCTTTTGTACAAGAAAGAGAGTGGGAGGCAAAGAGAGGGTTTAGTTTGTAGTTTTATTTAACAAGATGCTTATTTATTTATTTATTTTTGCTCTGATGAATTATGACTGAAGAAGATACAGCAATAGAATGGAAATTAGACATGGGCACGGAACGCCAAAATTTCCATTTCCGTTTCTGTTTTTTCGGTTCCATTACGTTACGGAAACGGTAACGGTAATTAAGCCGGCCTCGATCGAACCCGAACCGACAAAAGAAAAATTTGGTCGGGTTTTTCATTTCCGTTTGTGGCATCATGCGATGCGAAGCCCAGGAAAAAAAGTTTTTAAAAAAGCTTAAAAAAAACCAATTCCCGGTCGAAAAAGCAGGCGAAAAGATGCCTGCCTGAGGCTTTGCCACCTACCAGAGGGGTGGTTTCTGGGGGGTCCCCGGCCTTTGCCCCCCTCCTCTCCTGTCCTGGGCTGCTTGCACCAGGCTGGGGGGGGTCATCCTCATCGTCTCACCATGCCATGCGGTGGGGGGGATCCAAAATGGCAACCGCAATTTTTCTTTTAAATCATGGTCCAAAAAACACCAAAGCACAACACAAACATGTTGAAATTTATTTATTCTAATGCCTGAATTTTAATAGTAGCAGGCAGTGGGTTTTTTTTATTGCAATAAAACATCGCATTGATTTTATTTTATTTTATTTTATTTTATTATTATTTTTTTTAGACCTGCCCATTAATGGGCTGGGCATGGGATGGGACCATGCAATTTTTTTGCTCCATTCCACCAATGGCATGGCCAGGTTTTGACTGACACTTCTGGATGTGCCAGAGGGTATAAAAACCCGAGGCAACTTCCAGAAAGTCGGTGTGTGGTGGTTGAGGGAGGAGGGCTGTGGCTTGGCTGCTGGTGCGATACAATCGAGATGAATATTGGAGGAGGGAGGCCTGGGTGGCTGTAGGCTTTCAGTTAGGCAGGCAGGGAGGGAATTGAATTTAGAAAAGTATTGTTTTGATTCCCTGCAGCTTTGTCTGCCGAAGGGAAGCAATTATTCTTTTTGTTTCCTTTGTTTTCTTCTCTGGCTGTTTGTGGGGAGAGGAGGATTTTTCTGCTATTGGATAAAGGGGGGGGGTCAACTGGGAGTGGGGTGTGTGGATTTATTTTAAAATATACCATTTATTTCCTACTTTTTTCCAAGTTCAATTTGCTTGCACACCCACACACAATTTGGGGTGCAAGAACAGAACACTCAACAAGAAGGTTGAGGGGCACTCAACAAGAGGAGTGGGTGGGGGAAGCATCTCTCATGCCTCTACCAGACTGAATCTCTGACCGCTAGTTGACCAGGGTGGCATTTGCTTGGCTTTACAAGGAGTGTCATGGGGAGGGGACATTGAGAGGAGTAGGCCCTCATCCAGATTTGGGGGAGTAACGGAATACGGTGTCTCCTGCTGCCTCTGAGAGGTGGAGGGGAAATGGGATGGATAAAGGCTTCAAAACAAACAAACAAACAAAAAGTATAACAGGCAGCCAGACCAAGTAGGGTGGCCGGTTCAGTCAGTGACAGCGTCGACCAAGAGAAAAAAAGAATATTGCATTCTGCCCACTTTGTTTGCTTTATTGCATAGGATGCAGTCTTATGCTATGATATATTTATTAAATATATTATTCATCACCCAGTTTAAACTGTTTCCTGCCTGCTCTGGGTCATTGTGGGACGCCCCCATGCTCTGGGAAGTCAAATTGCGCGAAATCGTGGTAGAAACGACAAACGATGAACGAAACGTCAAACCGAAAAATTTTCAATTTTTTTTTGTGACAAACGGAAACGGAATGAAACGGACCCGTTCTGACAAACGAAAAATCAAAACGTCATTTTTTCTGGTCATGCCCATCTCTAATGGAAATCCATCAAGGCCAGCATTGCAAATTTTTCATTGCAGCCGTCTTGCCGGAGTTAGCTGGATTTGACCAATCTGATCCCATGCCCTATGAATGCTACTGGCAACAAGACACCTTTATTGCTGTTTATGGCACGTTGTATAATCTGGCTGAACAAAGGGCAAGCAGTGGACGTGGAGGATTCTGCCTTAGAGCAGGCAGTGAAATGACATGACCTTCATTTCCCCTCCAGTCTTTGTAAGGCTTCATGTACACGACACATCTTTCCTCTTTACTGATACCCAGGCTCTGGATGTGCTCCAGTCACCCTGCTAGCTTTATGGCTGTAAGTCATTGAAACTCATATGTTTAATTTTTGGTTTTTAAATCATATTCTAACAGGGATTAGTTGTTACCAGTGTCCATTTTGCTCCATATTTGTCCATTTCCCCCTCATCTGCATTCTTTTCACTGCCAACCCTTTTCCTTACTGAATCCAGTTTAATTTGCTACACTGGGCTTTTAATTTACTCTGTTCTATGGCTCTTAATTCTCCATCTCCTTTTTCCTCTGCTTATTTGTACTGTGTTATGATTAGAGATGGGCATGACTCAGCGAAATTTTCGTTTTCGTTTTTGTTTTTCATTTTTGTTACGCAACGAAAACGAAAATGAAAATTTTCCAGAAAACAAAACGAAAACGAAAATGAAACGAAAAATTTTGCCGTGTTTTTCGTTTTCGTTATGGCAGACACATCACAATGAAAAGAATGCTAACAAAAACAAAAAAAAATCGTTTTCGTTTTGTTTTTTTGTTTCGTTTCATAACAAAAACGAAAACAAAAAAATGCGCAAAAAACCCCACGAAAACGAAAACAAACCGAAACGGACCCCTCAACGAAAAACGAAAAACGAAAAATTATTTTTTGAGTCGTGCCCATCTCTAGTTATGATCATCTGCATGCTTACCTTCCCAGTGGAGTTTACTCTCATGGGAACACAAGAAAGAGCCTTCTTGGCTGCTGCGGCCAGACTCTGGAACTGCCTTCCACTAGAGGCCAGGACTGGCTTTCCGGAAACAGGAAAAGACCTTTCCTTGAATGATGGACTACCTATTATGTGTTTTTTATATGAATCTGCCATACAGGATTATATATACTTTGTGTTTATAAGAACATAAGAACATAAGAAGAGCCATGCTGGATCAGGCCAAAGGCCCATCTAGTCCAGCTGCCTGTATCTCACAGTGGCCCCACCAGATGCTTCTGGGAGTGCACGAGACTAGATATCTGTCTGCCGATACCACTCCCCTGCTTCTGGCCCTTGAAGTACCCTAGTTTTAAGCCTGGTGATTACACATCTCCATCATGGTTTGTAACCTGCGATGGACTTCTCCTCCAGGAATCTGTCCAATTCCCCTTTGAAGGCATCCAGGCCAGATGCCATCACCACATCCTGTGGCAGGGAGTTCCACAGACTAACAACACGCCGGGTAAGAAAAAAATTCTTTTGTCTGTTCTCACTCTCCCAACCCTCAATTTGAGAGGATGTCCTCTAGTTATAACCACTTATAACTTTTTGTTTATATCTCTCCTTGTGTGATTGCAATGACAATGTTAGTTTCCATCCCTCATAACTTTTGGATGGTCTACTGTGCATGGTTACATGGAATTTTTACTCTCTCTTTTACATTAAAGCTACAAGAGAACTGCTCATGTTCTCTTGTAGCTTTAATGTTGTCTTTTAATGCTGTAAGGTGTCCCTTAATTCACTGTTCTCAAACGTGAATATGTCTTAATTGTATTGGACTGTATATTGTCCCTCATTACTGTAAGCCGCCTTGGGTCCTTTTACAAGGAGAAAGGTGGGGCAAAAATACTCAAATAAATAAATAAATAAATAAATAAATAAATAAATAAATAAATAAATAAATACTCTTTGGCAAACATGCATAGGGCTAGCCTGTTTTCTGGATCCCAGACAGTCTCCTCTGTGTCCACTTTCTTTCTCTTCCCTCTGGGTGCTGTGTTGCTCCTGTCTCCTGCCTCACAGATTTCATTTGAAAGGCTCTCAGGGGAGTATTTTCACTTTTGGGGCATCCTCTTTTGAAAGGGATCTCCAGTCCATGTCTGAATGAAACAAGCAAATGATGAAAAAGTATCAACAGGGAAAGTGAAAAGGCTCAATAATGGTAGTTGACCTGGCCCACAGTCCTGTTCCCAGATGTGTTTTATTCTTATCTCTTAGAAGCCCAGAATAATTGAATTATTAAATTGGAAGGGATTCCTAGACTCATTTTGTCTGGCTCCAGCCAAGGCAGAAATTTATATTTATACACTATGTCATAATTAATTTATAAAACTAAAATATGGTCTGTTTCTAAATATCTACACGGATAAATTGCTAGCATACATACAGTTTGTGCAAATCCGTTTCCGGCCTTGTCTTCTCTTCAGTGATACAAAAACCGGTCATGTTGCTGGTTGCTCTCTTATGCTGCAACTCCCAGTTTATTTGCATCATCTCTCTTCCACCTTTGCAAATGTCTAAGTAGCATCCTGAAGTGTATTCCTTGTCCCATGTCTAACCTCAGACACCTTCCTTTCAGTTCTGCCCACTTTTTTGTATACCCCCCTTCCTAATGGTCATTTCCTTTGAGATGGTAAGACTGTGGTAATTACGTAGGAGGTGAGAGCATTAGATAAGGATTTGGGGATGTTCAGATCTAAAAACCTACTAAGCTGCGAAGCCCACTGAGTGATTTTTAGCTAGTCACTAACTCTTGGCTCAGCCGACTCTATAAGGCTGTTATGAAGAGAATGTATTGCTAATGGGAAACACACACGTAAATCATGTTCACCATTGTGAGATCCTGAGAGAAAAAGTAGAATATCAATAGAATTACTGAGCACAGAAATAAATAATATTTGTCTGTAATATAAAGTAAAGGTAAAGGTTCCCCTGCACATGCATACTAGTCATGTCCAACTCTAGGGGTGGTACTCATCTCCGTATTCATGCCGAAGAGCCAGCATTGTGCAAGTCCATGGCCACATGGCCAGCATGGCTGCAAGGAAACACAGTTTTACTTTCCCACTTTTTATGGCAGTACCAATTTATCTACTTGCATTTACATTGTTTTGAACTGCTAGGTTGGCAGTAGCTGAGGTTATCAGTGGGAGCTCGCTCCGCTGCGTGGCATCTGGGATTCGAACAGTTGAGCTGCCAACTTTGCAACTGACAGTTTTTGGAAGCCTTAGTCCACTAAGCCACCACGCCTCTAATATACCTTCCCCCTTAATAACAACCATGGGCTACACCAAAGACCATGGTGTTATGGCATCTGTCTGTTACAAGTGAGGTCATGCTGAGCTGAGGGTGCCTGTAGAGGGAAGTTCTCTTTGGCACCTGAGGTAGTGACTTGCCAAAGGGGGCTTGTGGCCTCTTCCAAGCAGGGCAAGGGGTCACCACAACATAAGGGACTGTATTAAAGGGTCCCAACATTAGGAAGGTTGAGAACCACTGCAGTAAATGCTAGTAAATAAACAGTTATTCAGTCAAATTAGATAGCCCACTTGAATAAGTATTTTAGCTGTGGAATTCCCTGCCACATGATGTAGTTTTGGTTGACATAGATTGGTTTGAAAAAATTGTGCATGTAAAGGCAGCTGTGGAGTGGTTTTTCACCTCTCTCAGACTGTCCTTTAGGCAATGGGACTCTCACCCAATTCCTCATCCAGTGTGCAACTACTCACATTAAGGAAAACCTGCCAGGGGCAATAAGAAATCTTTGCTCAGTTGTCCTTATATAATCAAAGAAGGAAACAGTAGTCTTGCCAAGAGGACCAGGTTCATCAGTGATGACTAGCCAAGATAACTATTTACCACCTCCAGTATCAGAGCAAGCATGGGTTGCATGGGATGGAGGGTGCAGGAATCACATATTCCATGTACGACTAGTTTGCCACAGTGTGAATGATCATTGGTCTGATCCAGCATGGCTTTTCACCTGCCCTTCTGTAACAAGGGCTCCACCTCCACCTTGAACTACCTGGAAGAAAAGCAAGATAAACATAAACAAAGAGCATAACAAATAGAAGTTGTAAACCAGATACTTTTCAGTTTATAACTGTGGTTACCCCAGCATCCTCTGTGATGAATTTGGGGTCAAGCATGAACTGGAGGCAGAGAAACAATCACGGTTGTTTGAACAGATATTTTTTGGGTAGTCATTTAGAACAAAATTTTGAAGTTTGTTCTTGTGTATTGCTACACCGGTATGTGGTGAAGATCCTATGCATTTGTTGAGTGAAGTGTTCTGCAGATACTTGCAGGCTCTGAACGGTTGATCTACATTTCAGAAGCTTCAGAAGTAGTATTGAAAACAGCCCTTAAAGGAAATGAAAAAGCCGCCATCTCCTTTCTCTTTCAAGATCAGTATTTTCAGGCCCTTTCAGAACCATTTTAATTCAAATTCTTCTTGAGTTTGCTGGGATTATGCAGCTCTAATTTGTTAGTCAATTGCTCCTGGTATTTTTTATGCAGGAATTTTAAAATATATCTACGCAAAGATTTTGGCCTGAGAAGTATTTTTGCATGAAATATTAAGGCAAAAAAAAAAAAGTTAAATGTTGATATATTTGAAAATGTATGTACTGCACTTGAAATACTTACTGGATATTTTTGAAAGTGTTATTGTTCTGACTTATTTATTTATTTATTTATTTATTTATTTATTTATTTATTTATTTATTTATTT
>JAHTLZ010003542.1:45427721-45448769 GCA_023846285.1 Phrynocephalus versicolor | reverse complement strand
ACTGATGGGTGGTGGCAGTGGAGACTCCACTCCTTTGCCTGCTTTAGCCCACTCGTAGCGAGGTTAAGGGAGGGGAGACCTGATACAGGTTGGATTCTGAACCTCCATGAGTTGCTTTTGATCTATGGGTCAGAGGCTTCCATGGGTCACTCATTAACAAATGCGGCAGATGTATTTGTTACTGTGTTCACCTCTAGTAAACAATGGAGGCCATTCGTGTCTTCCTGAGACATATATCAATATCATTTAGATGCTTGGACATACTTGAGAAATGTACTCCATATGATCCCACAGAACATGTAATAAGCAAAGGCTGGCTGTGAAGCACATTCTAATGACGCAAATGGTTCTACTTATCTTTCATGCCTGTTTTCTGACTGCCAATACATAAACACTGTAGTGCCAACTTAAAGCCAGGGTATCCTGTGTCCGGTTTATTACTTAGTTAAAATACATAATTTTCACCCTTCAACATTTTTCTTTCCAAACCATCAGGGAGGTAAACAATGAAAGCAACAGAAACAAGCACAGAGATGCCACAGTGGCACTAAAAAGGTAGCAGCATGGCAGGCTCTATACAAAAAATAATCTGGACGGGTGACATTTTCAAAGGCCTGAAAAAATAAAAAGGTCTTTTCTGCTGTTGTCAGAAAGATATAAGAGTAGGCATGAGGCAGGCTTCCCTAGGGAAAGTGGTCTAGAAGCAGGGCACCACAGCTGCAAGGGCTCTCCCATCAGCCACCATGCAACTAACTGCAGAGTATGCCATTTTGTGTGGAAGGAGGCCAGAACCAGCTCTGCCATTTGGCAGAGTGAGGCAGTATTCTCAGGGCCAACTCTGGAAAGCAGCTTCACGGCTGTATCCATCTACTCCGTGCTCGTCAACGTAAGCTATGGTAGATTTGAAGTTAGCTGCCCCAAATGTTCTTGATGTTGCCAATCGCTGGGCAAAAAGTATCTGTCTGTATTGTAAGTAATCAACCAGACACATAAATTATAAAATTGTACAGTAGTGCTTCAGACAAGGACAAAGAAAGATAAACCTCAGAAATAGGAAACTTGTGGCTTTTGGATTGTAGTTCCCAAAGCCAGCATGTCCAGGTGCTATCTTGACTGTTAGATTTTAAGACCCATAGCCCCCAAACTAGAAAAGAATTGATTCATTTGAAATATGGTGCTGTAGGCGAGCTTTACAGATACTCTGAACTGCCAGAAGGACAAATAAGTGGATCCTAGATCTAGTCAAGTTTGGACTATCTCTGGAGGCAAAAAATGATAAATCAGTGATAGTCATACTTTGGGCACACTATGAGAAGGCAACATACTATGGAAATACAATAACGCAAGGAAGATTTGAAGGGAGCAGGAAAAGAGGAAGAGCCAGTGCGAGATGGATTGACTCCAGCAAGGGACTCACAGCCTTACATCAGCAGGAAGTGACCAGCGCTGATCTGGATTGGACATTTTGCTTATATATACCTGCTTATATACCGCCCCATACTACTACAAGTAGTCTCTGGGCGTTTTACAATTTTAATTACAGAGTGCAGGCTACACATTGCCTCCCCTAGCAAGCTGGGTACTCATTTTACCGACCTCAGAAGGATGGAAGGCTGAGTGAACCTTGAGCCTGCTACCGGGGATTGAACCCCAGGTCGTGAGCACAGTTTTACCTGCAGTACAGGCATTTAACCACTGCGCCACGAGGCTCATTTTGAAAATGTTCATACATAGGGTCACCATAAGTCAGAGACAACTTAATAGCATGTAACAACAACAACAAACCAAACATTTTCCATTGCCAAGCCTAATCAGGCGATAAAATTTGGGAGAAGGCGTGTTTGCTGTAACGAAACCAATTGCTTCTTGTTTTAATTTTTGTCATCTTTTTGCAACATATTTTTTCATCATTCCCTCCGTTTTCAAAACATTTACACATAAATATTTATGGCATCCCCATAACACTCTAGACTCTTCAATTTTAATCTTAATTTTAGTTCTTTTTTGTCTCACACAGGAGTGTTTCACCGTTCCCTGGGCAGCAACACCCATGGTCAATGAACTTCACAGAGTTTATTGCCAAAGGTACACTATCTTCCTTCCTGAAAATTTTTAGCGTTCATGTAGATAAGAGTTGACACAGATTCTTAAATATACCCATAACTGAAGTGTATGATCTAGCTCTGGCCATCTATCCACCTTAAGGGTGAGTGGCCAAAAGAATTAGAAGGTGTTTGCATATAAATATGTTAGCATGCAAGGATATGCCTTAACATGCTCCATCAGCTCAAAATTTAGGGTCATTTTTTGTTTTACTCTCCCTAAAACTCCATCTGGGTGTCTGGGCTGCAGCAGGAACAAAATAGTCTAACAAGTGGCTGGTTGCCAGCAAGGATGTCCTAGCTGTAAGTATGGAGTCGTTGTGACACTTTTCAGCCAGTCCTCTGAGGGTAATAAGTAAAGAGGACAAAATGAGTGCAGCCCTCATGGGCCTCCCCTTAAGAGTTTAAAAGCAAAATATTGATTTTGAGTTACCCTGCTTCAACCTAGCTTCACTCTCATGATCTTTTTATTCCCTTGTATATTACCAAATCCATTTGTTTTGTTTTTAGTCCTCCATAAAAGAAAGAAAAAATCACTGGTGAAACTGGCCTGTCCATGTCACATTCCTGGACCTAAAAATACAGTCAATTGACACCTTGAAGTCTTCCAGGCAACTCTAACCATCTGTGACATATTTAGCTGCATCTCTCGTATGTTCAAAACAGATAAAGTGGAGGCATTGATTTTAGTTGTCTGAAACCCTTGACAAAATCTCTTTGTGGCCATCCGAGCCAGTCTCTTGGTGGTATATGTAGTTTTTGCTTCTGGCACAAATGAGATTCTTTCTGAATGCCCACTTTCCTTTTGAATTTTCTCTCTGGAGTGTTTTCCATTCCCAGACCTCAGGGGAAAAATGTATTTTGCTTTGCTTTCCTTTCCTTTAAGACTGCAGCTCTGAGCCACAATTCTTGTCCATGTTGGCCAGACGATTCGGGGTGTTGTACTTCCTAAGATGAGTCCAGTTCTGAAAGCAGAGTAAGACTTCGTCAGTAGGGCCAGCCCAATACATAGTGTTGCCTCGTGCAAAAGACTAGATGCTGTCTCAACCTCATCCTCTCCTTTCTTCTAACCAGTCTAACAACTGTATCTCAGGTCAACCCTGGGAGCATCTTCTCTATACCCCAAGGCAGCCTCACCATTCGAAACTTGGCTGCAACCAATCCACTTTCTTGAGACATTTTCTTTGGGAAGGAAAAGGGCAGAAACAGCAAGAAAGAAACGGAAGTATTTTGGAACACACAAACCTTGCCACCTAAATTCCATGAACGAGGCAGCTAGCACAGCAAAGGCGCCACCTGGGAAGAGCTTGGTGATTCTCCTGAAGGCCAGCCACATATTTTCTTTTGCCAACCAAAATGTTGTTTCTGAGAATCCAAATGAGACTCTCCAATGGGATCTCCTTGCTTCTGATGCCAGAGAAATTGGAGGGGGGGGGGAGACACGGGGGGGGGGAAAGGGGGTGGGCTCAGGATTCCACTGAATAATACATTTTGCTTATTAAGTTGCAGTTCTATATACAGTTTTTTTTGGGGGGTGGGATTAAGCCCTCTGAACTCAGTGGCCTTTAGCATTGCATAAGAGATCTCACTGTCAGCCTATGCAACTGCAACAACCACACATTTTCAGTTTCTCGCTATTGACATTTTGCTCCCCTTAACCAATGGACCCTGCCATGTCAAATGTTAGATTTAGAGATGGGCACGACTCAGGAAAAAAACTTCGTTTTCGTTTTCTTTTTCGGCTAGGGTCCGAGTCGTTTCGTTTCCGTTTTCGCGAAAAATCGGAAAAAATTAGTCGTTTCGTTTTTCGTTTTTTTCGTTATCGTTATACTGGTTTTTTGGGGGGGTAGCGGGCTCCTGGAGGCACCTCTGTGGGGTGGGTGCCTCCGCCGGCCCGCTATAAAGGGGACAGCAGCAGCAGGCTCCAAGAGACCCCTCAACATGGGGGTCTCCCATCCTCACCTGCTGCTGCTGCAAAATGGCATGCACAACCATATGGTTATGCATGCCATTTGCAGGCAGAGCGAGACCTGTGTGTCGCCAGGCCAGGCGGTGCCACTGCACCTGCTCAAGCACCTGATCCGAGTGGGTCGCACCTGCCATCACATCCCACAGAAGGGAATCGTACTTGCGTGTGTAGTGCAATGCAAGTCGATCTGGCTATGGGCTAAGGTGGATTAGGGTTAGGGCTAGGGCTAGGCTAATGACGGGTAAGGTTATGGTGGGCTAGTGGGTTGCACCTCTGGGTGCCTCTCTGACCCACTAAGAAGACAGTCTGTGACGTATGGGTAAGGAGTCAAGGATTAGGGTTAGCGGGTTAGGGGGCTAGGGCAAGTTTTAGGGGGCTTTTTGGCACATCCCAGAAGTCTCAGTGGCCAAGTGGCCATGCGATTGGTGAGATGGCTCCAAAAATTTGCATGGTCGTCCCCTCCCACATGGCTGGCCAGGCCACTGGGCCAGCCCATCATTGCACACTGCGCAGGTGTAAAATAAAATAAAATAAAATAAAATCAATGGAGGACACAGGAGGAGAGGAGAGACATTTTGTTGCAAGAAAAAAACCACTGCTACTGTGAAAAATCTGGCAGTTCATACATTTCCGCGTGTTTCTGTTGTGCTTGTGTGTTTTTGGACCACGATTTCAAAAACAATATTGCATTCGCCGCCCCATTTTCGATCCCCCGCCCGCACCGCATGGCATGGCGACGAGGCGACTCGAGTCCGGCTGCCCAGGACGGGGGAAGCCGGGACACCCCCCTCCAGACCAGAAACCCCCCCTCCGGTAGGTGCCCTACTGAGTGAGTGCCCTTAGTCAAGCGGGCATTTTCCGCCTGCTTTTTGGCCCGGGAATGGGTGAGGGGGAGACCCGGGGGAGAGTTTAAAAAAGTTTTTTCCTGTGCCGCCCGTGCCGCTTGCTTGCGCTTTGGCGGCCGGCGGCGAGACTGGGCTTTTTGCGGCGGGCGAGTCCCACCACCAGAGCATCCCAGGACGGAGGAGGGGGGGAGGCCGGGCGGGGACCTCCAGAAACCACCCCTCTGGTAGGTGCCCTGAGGCACGGCAGGCATTTTTCCGCCTGCTTTTTGGCCGGGAACCAGGCTTTTTAACTTTTAAAAACTTTTTTTTTCTGTGCCGCTTGGCATCGCGCGCGATCGCGTGATGCAAGTAACGAGCACGACAAATCAGACCAAATTGTTCGTTCGTCGGTTCGAGCTCGAAGTCTGGCGGAGTAATTCCCGTTTCCGTTTCCGTAGAGTAACGGAAACGAGTAACGGAAACGGAAACGGAAATACCGCTAAGTCATGCCCATCTCTATTCGTGAGCCATAGTCAAGTCTTTTCCTCATCAACTTTTTCTTTGATTGTTGTTGTTGTTGTTGTTGTTGTTGTTGTTGTTGTTGTTGTTGTTGTTGTTAAAACTATAATACAAAACATAAAAACAAAAATAGCTGACATTTTTACAACCATAACCAAACAAAACAATCTACCTAACAAGTCCCGTGCAACCCAGCTCCTGCTCAAGGCAAGAGAGGGTTGATGCTTACAATCCTTACGATATCAAAGATGACCCCTTTTAACTGGCCCTTGCAAGAGGCAGCAGAGCCTGAACCCAGCGTTTCCAGTAGTGATACCTTTATTCTCTCTTTTCCAAGTGAAGAGGAAGGAGGAGATGCAAAGCGGACCCTCAGAGAGCATTTGCAGGTGTCACCTTCACTCCTTCTAGGCAGCTCTTCCCTTCATGGGGAAGAGAGGAGGAGGAGAACTGCTGTCTTATTACAGTACTACTAGGACATTCCTCCTGTCTGTTTACTCCCTAAAGTGAAGCCATGTACCTCAACCTAATTTGAAATCCCTCTCAATTGCTCTCACTAAATTCAATTGAGTGACTCATGCACAGGATTTCTGCTTTCAGATGTGTTATTTCAGTTCTTACTCATCCCTTGCCAGCAGTTTCCCCCCTCATTGGAGTGGGTGAGGGTTACCCACAGTAAAACATATAGTTTTACCATTTCCATTGCTCTTAATGCACATAACATAAGCCCTTGTCTATGACAGTAGCAGCTTTGGGATCCTTTAGCAGCACAGAAACAGATACAGAATGGCGGCGGCAGCGGGGGGGGGGGTCAATATGACAACAATAAATGATGTAATGCAAATATCATAAATAAACCCACCATGAAATGCATTGATTTTACTATTATGTATATTTTAATGGTTACCCAAGTTCTTGCATTGGTCAAGACAAAATGTCTTCTAATAGCTGTACTGATGGCTACCTGTTTTCCAAAGGTCTTGGAGATCTTCCGTGTTCCTTTTTCTTTCCATCAGAAATGCCCTTTCAGGGCCGTACATTCTCCATCTCTTCCCCCTTGTCTTCTTCCTCCTCCACCACAGTCCGTGTAATGGATTCAGGCATAACTATCCTATTGTCTCTGACACCAGTCCATCTATGGAAGATTGCCCACAATTTCTTTCTTTACATGTGAGGCTGTACTGGTTCCCTTGGGGAGAGAATTGGACTAGGAAGAATGGCGAGGCACAATCTACTCTCGCACAGCACTTCATAGACGTGCCTCTCACCTGGTCTCTGGAGAGAATATAGCACCAAAAGCATGATGCTGTTTCATGGAGGGAGGCTTGTACTAATAATAGATACTGGTTGAGGAGAAGGTTTTTGTGTGTGTATGGGGATGCCAGCACCAGAAAACATTTGCCTCATCTCAGATCTTGGTGGGTGGGGAAGGAGAAAGATAACAACTCTTGCAAACATTTTATTTTTCACGTGTGTTTCGTGACACAGTGGACAGAGATGTCTAGGTGATGTAACAGTTATTAAAAAACTGTGTTAACAATGAGAACACAGCAATTCATTATACAGAGACACTCATTTTCTTAACTTCTTACAGTTTGTCTGATAGAAAGCTGCTCTCCAGTCTGTTTCCAGAATGCTTTACCTCATACTGCAGTAGTAGGCGTGAAAGAGAGCAGTGTAACAATTGCCATTTTGCAATATGGTGAGAATGTATAGATTCTTTCCTCACAAAGCAAGACTCAAGGAGGAACCAAATGGTATGGAAATGGTCTATGGGCAATACACTGTGGCAGCAGTGGAGCAGAGAGCATCTCCATAGGGTTTTTATAAATAAAATAAATATTAAAAGACAAGTAACTTTCTCACCTAATTTGCTTTCAGAACTGATAATTAAGTGTTGCTGGCTGCATCAGCAGCACACATTTGTGATACTTGATATTGTGTCTCTGCATATTTAGAGGCTAAAATCGTTTTGCTTTTTGCTGAGTAAAACATCCATTTTATGGATGCTTTCTGCCCCCAGATGTCTAGCAACTGTCATAACTTTTCCTTCAACAGAAACAACTCCTGTTTGGGTAAAAATTTGGCCATATCTGAAATCTTAAGAGGCCCAATTTCTTGTTGTCACCCAGCACTGTGCATTAGGAGTGTATGAATTAGAAGGCAGAAAGAATTTGTCACATAGTAATGTAATAAATAGTGACTAATTAATAATAAAGTAAGTTAGCATTCAGAAGGATGTTTCCAGTTATGTGTGTAAACTTTTTAGAATGGGGTTTATAGGGTGTTGTGGAAACAGATAACCTCCCTAAATGTTACTAAACATAAAACATGGATGGCAAATGATGGCTGATTCATCCAAGGAAACCATGATAGGATAACAATTGCTTCTTTCTGATAAAGTGTATGTTACTCTTCTGACTTTCAATACTTGCCAATGTTTTATTGTCTGCTATCTCCACCTCCAGCCAGGGTGGAAATATTTTGCTGAGTTATTTTTCACAAGAATAAATGATTCTGGCAGCCCAGAAAACATCAAAACTCCAAGCCTGAAGTAAACTGCCTGGCTTTTTTCCATCTTGCCATGGACTTAACACCTAAGAAATAATGCCTGGCAAATCCATCTTTTGCCATGTTGTCACCTATTGGTACTGCTCTTGAGGAAGAGGGCTTGCCCTCGAAATATTAGCAATGTTTTGTTATTTTTATAGTAGCCTAAAGGTATCGCCTGTTCCACTTTTGTACTTGTCTTTTGTGATGGCTACATGGCTCCTTGAATAGTTTTGCTTCAATTGGTTTGATTGAGTGATGAAAAAAAAAGTGACCTGTTGATCTTCCACTGTGCACGTATCCTTCCAATCTAATACTGAGAATACCATCCAGTATGACTATAAAGTTGAATTCTTTCTTTTTCTTAGTGTGGTCCCACTTGGTGATGTGGTCCACTAGTCTTGGTTTTGCCTTCCACTTGGGACAGCCATGGGCTAGTTCTGGGAGAACCCAGGACAACTTCATGTCATTGTCAAGGGGGTTCATCCAGTCGGGATCCACTGACCTCCAGGGTGAGACCATTTTTGACCAGAGTTTCCTCATCAGCACTCAAGACATGTCCATAGCAGTGCAGTCGGGTTTCATGTATCCTGTCAGTGATTGGTGCAATGCCATGTTTAGATTAGGTGTCATAATTGTGCACATGATCCTTTCATGTGAGGCCAGAGGTCCATTGCAGCATCTTTGTCTCCATGACAACAAGGCAAGGTTCACATTCTTTAGTTGCCAGCCAGCATTCCACACCATAGAGTGTGACAGGTTGTACAATGGTGTGGCAGATCTTTGACTTTAAAAGGTCACTTCAAGTGAAGTAGAATTCTGATTCAGAATATGATTATTCTGATCAATCTATGGGAGGACTTTCTAGAAGCTACTTGACTATGTCTGTACTCCACTCACAAGCAAATTTCAGACAACTTGGAAGACTGGCTCCGCTTTTTTCTAGAACCATCATTTGTTCAGTAAAGACTTCCTTCCCTCTGTATCCTCCAGTCTTTTCCCCTTCACTTTGTATTCTGTTCAGGTTATTATTGTTGTTGTTGCCTCAATTTTTATTATGGCTCTTATATACCAATTGTACAGCTCCAGTTTAAATGCTCTTAAATAGCATTTAGAGTAGCAAAGTAGGATATAATTTGAACATGTTAACCTTTATCAATGACATTTTCAGTTTATAAATTGCTTTGCTATATACATATACATATACAATACATAAATATACAATAGGTTAAAATTGTATAAAATGCAAGCAAGCATTTATCTGCTTGCTTGTTTTTCTTTCTTTCTTTCTTTCTTTCTTTCTTTCTTTCTTTCTTTCTTTCTTTCTTTCTTTTGATAAAAAGAGTCTGTAGTTAATGTTGCACTTCACCCCATATCTGTGTGGAGGGATACTTTCCCAGTTTGACTTTTTTTTTTTTAAAAAAAAAATGGTTAATTTATTATATATAAAGGTTTGGATGAATCACAAGCTAGAATTAAGATTGCCGGAAGAAATATCAACAACCTCAGGTACGCAGATGATACAACTCTGATAGCAGAAAGTGAGGAGGAATTAAAGAACCTCTTAATGCGGGTGAAAGAGGAGAGTGAAAAAAATGGGCTGAAGCTCAGCATCAAAAAAACTAAGATCATGGCCACCGGTCCCATCACCTCCTGGCAAATAGAAGGGGAAGAAATGGAGACAGTGACAGAGTTTATTTTCTTGGGCTCCTTGATCATTGCAGATGGCGACTGCAGCAACGAAATAAAAAGATGCCTGCTTCTTGGGAGGAAAGTAATGGCAAACCTAGATAGCATCCTAAAGAGCAGAGACATCACTTTGCCAACTAAGGTCAGGATAGTCAAAGCTATGGTTTTTCCAGTAGTGATATATGGAAGTGAAAGCTGGACTATAAAGAAGGCTGATCGCTGCAGAATTGATGCCTTTGAGCTGTGGTGCTGGAGGAGAGTCCTGAGAGTCCCCTGGACTGCAAGGAGATCAAACCTATCCATCCTGAAAGAAATCAACCCTGAATATTCACTGGAAGGACAGATTTTGAAGCTGAGGCTCCAGTACTTTGGCTACCTCATGAGGAGAGAGGACTCCTTGGAAAAGTCCCTGATGTTGGGAAAGATTGAAGGCAAAAGGAAAAAAGGATGGCAGAGAATGAGAGGGTTGGACGGTGTCATCGATGCAACCAATATGGATTTGACCAAACTCCGGGAGGCAGTGGAAGATAGGAAGGCCTGGCGAGCTCTGGTCCATGGGGTCACGAAGAGTCGGGCATGACTGAACGACTGAACACACACACACACACACATTATATATTTATTCTGTCAAAGTTGCATCTTTTACTGGATTTGAGGGGGTGAGTAGGACTGGGAGTTGAACTCTGTGCCAGGGTGCTACTGTGCTATGTGAATGAGGTAATATACACTAGTGCCTGGGCAGGTGTGATAATGATTTTACTTCTCTGTTGCTTTGCCTCTCAGCTTTTCTGAAGTAGTTTTTAAGGATCCTGTAGAACTTCAGCAAGACAAGCATGGATTAGAAGAGCAGAAATCAGAAATCTGTGGAAGAATAAAAGGGAAGGCCTATACCTAAATTTGAAGAGGTAAAAATGAAGAATAGGAAGAGTAATAAGAAGCAGGACTTACTTTGGACGAGTAAGCAATCATTAGCACCTTGTGCTATAGATAGCATTCTGTGGGCTGAGTGCTGTATTGTTACATATTAAGTAGGCTGTCGCAGCTTCATTTAATTTAATGATTGCTCACTAGGGTGTGCAGACTTTTTAGGATATGTAAAACTCATGGATAAAAAAAGCAGCTGTTTGTTTGGGCAGAGAATGCCATGTTGCTCTTAGTGAATGCAGTCAGGAGAAAACCACTCCTAATTCAGTAACTTTATTTCTGATTGAGATAGCAGTATTTATCTATTAGACCTTCCATATTTCCTTCTAATAAAATGCCCATGTGGCAGGGGCATTTGGGGACTGAATATCTATGCTGATACATGACCTAGGTCACAGAGCAAGAAAAAAAAATCTATACCATTTTTAGCCTATGAACTGGTCACAATGATTGCAACATGGTAAAGAGCAATGCATTTGAGAGACAATACTCCCCCCTTTTGCATGATTGTAATCCTTTCAAGCTGAATAGACTTTTCGTATTTGCCTCCTGCACCCCTTTGTCCTCTTGCTGCAGAACCTTAGCACTGGCTCATTTTAGATGATGTAATCTACATCTGGCCCTTTGAATCTTGATTTTCTTTAAAAAGTAACACTGGAATTGTAGCAGATAAAATCTGGATCCACTGCTTTATAGGTAAGGCCTTGCAAAACCATGATTTATTATGATATCTAAACTAACTTGTTTCAATAAACTGTGGTCTGGGCATGGTTACCTAACTGCATTCTGAAGCAAAGGTCTGAAGTAGATTTGCAAACCACCTTTTTGACAAACCATGATTAGACAAACAATGGTTTTAGGAAGCTGCTGAACTCTTGGAGGCCCCCGTTTTGTGTCGCATCCAAGCATTCTAAGAGAAGGTAAACTTGAGGAAAAACCAATACTTTTGTCAATATATGGCTCAGAATCCAAATAAATACTGAAAACCAATCAACCTGTCAAGGCCAAAGAAAAACTAAGGGCCAACTAGAATGGGCAAATATTTGGCTAGAGGCTTCATTGTTATTCTTGTACTCCAGTCAAAATAGTATTCTGCAACCAAAATAAACAAATGTTAAGGTGCTAAGCTGTTTCTTCAACTACTAACTTAAAACCTCAAGACTGTAAACATTTTGCTATAGGAAATATTACGTAGTATACATCCACACAATGTGCTAATACAAAGATTGAATGAGGTAACTCCTAGCTCTTCCACAGTTCTTGGAGAGAAACAGCATCTATATTCTCACTTATTTTTCTTCTTTACTATCTTGTAAAAAGTCTACAGAATACATGACATTTATCATAACAGGTTTGATCCATGCAGTTGACAATTAGAAATCCCCTACGGCTTGGCATTGGGGCCTGGTATTTGTTTGTGTTTTTAAGGTTCTGTGTTTCCGTAACCCTTCGTTTCCATTGGTGCAAGCCAAAGGTCAGCACCTATACATACTTCAAAAATATTTAACTCAATAATGGTATTTTTGCAAGAGATTGAAAAGGACTTTGGTTATTATGCATCATGTGTGCGGGACTGTTGAAATCTGGTGAAAGTAGTATACCGTACTTTTGTTTAGAAGGCATAGTTGCAAAAATAAGTCTTATATTATCGTATCTCTAAGATGCTAGTAATGAAATGGAGTAGGGAGAAGGAGGTGACATTATACTTGGGCAGAATATGCACTAGTTTATCACAGAAAATTTATGCAAAAATTATTTTTTTAAAAAATATAGAAACCCTGCTCTCAGTTCCAGCCACATCCTTCACAAGAAGAATTATTTTCACTGAAATAAAATATTTCTGTCTTTTTCAAAAACTGTATTTGCTAATGAAAAGAGTTAAATACAGTATTGTTGTTCGGACACCTCTCTACATGCTCTGGGTAAGGAATGGGTAAGCTTCTAGACCTCAGGAAGGCTTGAGGAATTATGAAATCTGCTGAGGAAGAACAAAGATGAAGAATGGATTTATTAATGCTCCAGTTATTCCTTCTTATGAAGATATTGTCTGTGCCTTCATATCTACACATAGCAAGGCTCTGACTCTGTTGTGTCCCTCCCTATCCTTGTTTTTGGGGAATGTCTTCCTAAAACTTGATTGTTATTATTCAGGCCTCAACCTTCTTTGCCTTACCCTATAATTAAATGCTGAGGCTTGCAAAATAAGTGTAATGTAAACACTGGAGCCACTGATACGTGCTTTGAAATGATCATAATAATTGGGATGTGCACTAACTCTTTAGACAGAGATGAAAAACTAGAGGTGACAAAAGGGTGATACAAGGAGCTCCTAGGATGGATCAACATCACAAATGATCCTTGGTACCCCAATCACCATCCACAGGGTTAAAAAGATGGTGAGCAATTTGAATTGAGGAAAGGAAGAAATAGCACTAATACCCCAAGTTTCTAGTCCCAAAGGAGAAAGTCAACGAAGCCTCGGTGAAGTCAAAGAAGCTGCTCTGAATTCTCCAACCACACAAATGTTAGAGAGTTCGAATGAGATCACTAGGCATGGTATATTCTTTTGCACCTATAATGTCACCTGCTTTGTGAAGCTGAATGAGAAAGAAAAAGACTAATGTTACTAATGAGGTAGCCTTTTCTTTCTTTCTTTCTTTCTTTCTTTCTTTCTTTCTTTCTTTCTTTCTTTCTTTCTTTCTTTCTTTCTTTTGAGTGTCTTCCTTCATTCTTTTGCATTCTGAATCAGCCTCCTTTTTGTCTTTTTCCAACCCCAGCTCCATTTGCAAAACTGAGTGTGCGAGTGATTGTGAACAGATAATTGCTGTGTGAGCTTGAAATAGATAGGTCACAAAAAACTGCTGTTTTTTCCCCTTCTCCTCCCTCTTTTTATTTTTTTTTTTTTGGGGGGGGTGTAATGGTACGAGAACCAACCACTGCCTGCCGGGGTTCTGGCTGCAATATATCTATGTACTTGGCTGCAATGTCTACTACATCCCCCAAATCAATGGTGCCATATAATCTCTCCAGATCATAGTGGTTTGTGTTTTTCCACCAATTCACACACACATTTACACATAATAAATAAATAAATAAATAAATAAATAAATAAATAAATAAATAAATAAATAAATAAATAAATAAATAATGGAGGAGAATTGGGACTGGACAACTAATATCATGAACTTCCGATGGACCAGGGCAAAATGTCTCTTAAAGTGCAGAGAGTGGAATGTTCCCTGTTGCTATGCCCAGTGTCTGCATCCACAGTGGTTCGGGTGCTTTCCATTCATGATTACACCATGACCTATTGCAGGATTATTATCTAGTATTGCCCTGGTCTCTTTCACTCAAATATCATGATTTCTAAATGGGTGGAATATGGTTGTTGAATATGGCAGAAGGAAATAATGGGGCTGGTATGCCTTTAGTGGTTGTTGGTACAGGGGAAAAGCATAAATATGCCACCACTTGGATCCATGAAATGTCACTGTTTTGAAAAGTCAGGAGGCTGTGTGCCCTGTTTTACAGACAACAACTCCTTTATTTGAAGACCTGTGAAATAAACACACCCTCTGTTTTGAAGGACTGCCCAGTCCAATTCCAGTTAAGACATAATGAACCACGAGGAAGGACAGCAGGAGGCTTTGGAATGGTTTTTCAGAAGCTTCAGAAGGCTTAGAGGTCCCCTGTTCATATTTTATATGTCTTTCTATATCGGAGCTTCTTCTGATTCTTCTTTGTTAATCTCCATATACTTGATGGTTCTGTATTTAAACTCCCCCCCCCCGGTTCTCCTGGTTCTCTAAATTTCTTTGGAAATAAGCCCCCATGTTGCACTCAGACAGACCTGTGGAATTTCTATGAAATTTCCAGCACATCATTTGTGATCACATGGGTCAGCATTTAAAACGGGAGCAATTCCTTGTAACATTGCCCTGTCAGACAGGTGCAAACATTGCCATGGCGAAATCTTTAGGCAGATCAGTTTTAAAATTAGCCATGGATTTTCTTAGATAAAGCCTTGGCAGGACCATGTGTATGAGCAAGGATTGGCTACCTGATGGAGGATTTGAACCAATGATTATATAGATGATGAGAGAAACAAGCCTGGTTTATTCATGTAATTTTAGTTCTGAACAAAACCATGGCCAACTTTATGTACCACATTAAAAAATCTACTTTGTTTTTCTAAGTGGAGAATTTCAAAATGTTTTCCTCTGCTTCCATGTCATTCCCCATCACAGATTCAGGTCTACCAGAACTGCTAACACCACCAGTTGCAATGGGTGCAACTTCACAGTCAGTAAAATCCCCCTCTGATGGCTGTAATCCTGCACTGCCTGGAGGTGTGGAATGTTGATTGAAGCATGGTTTCTATGCCATATGTGTCAAGGGAAATATGTCACTCAATCATCCTTGAATCTCTTCCTCCGTTCGTTCCCTGGAACAGTATTCTTGATGACTGCTCTATATACCCTGAACAAAAACAAAATTAATTTTCTTTATATCCTGTTCTGTCTATGAGAATCCAGGCGACAAAAATGTTTTAGTCACAGTTTCAGCCTCCATTATTGGTTTAAGCTTAAGCATTGTACGAAACAACATAGAGGTAAGATCTTGCATGGGTGAGAAATGAATTGGGAACCATCAGGGCCCCAAACAGGCACTTCACCTGTTGGGCCATATTGCCAATGATCCAGCATAGTACTAATACACATCCTGGATCTTCCACACATGACACTGTAGATCCTGCATGCACAACTCAGCCTAACTCACCCATTGTTAGAAGCATCATGATTGACATAGCACAAGCTTATGTGACTCCTTGTATCATGTTCTATGTCAAAGTAGTCATTAGGCCAGGCATGCCTAAACTTCGGCCCTCCTGATGTTTTGGACCACAACTCCCAGAATTCCAAGCCTGTATTTCCAATGGCAAAGGACTGTGGGAGTTGTGGTCCAAAACATCTGGAGGGACAAAATTTGGACATGCCTGCATTAGGCATTCAACGTGAGCTTTGCTTGCATTCTGACAATTCACATGTGAAGTTCAGAGAGGATTGTGGCATTAAAGTTCTAACATGTATTTCTTTTCTAATACATTAATTATAGCATCTGATTTGACTCTGTTGGAGTTTTAGCAACCTTTGTATGCTGTCTTTAAGAGGTTTGGCTGGGGAAGACTTTTCTGGGGTGACGGTCAATGAACCCAGCAGTAAAAATCCACCCTCCCCTTGCCTCTGATTTTAAAGAGAGCCACATCTCTCAACTCAGCAGTATTTCCCCCTCTCTTTTCTGTAGGTTGGCAGTTGCCATTAGTCTCAGTCATGTAGTTATGAGTCAATTAGTCCCTGTTTGTGTAACCAGTCATTTTTATACAGTGTGCTGTTTTATGATCCACTCAGAACGTGAGTAAATGGAACCTTTTATTTGTTCTCTTACCAGTGTATCAGTGAGTGCCAGTTGATGAGACAATAAGGTTTGGTCTACTTTGGGGATAATGGTGCCCAATAGGCCCCTGCATTATCAGCTGCATACCTAGATATTTTTGCTCTTAGGTAGCCACCAAATGAGATTTGAGAAAAATATTACCTTTATTTTTAGAATGTCCCCAGGTAAGATACTCTCTTTGTACCCTCCAGTCTGGATCAATCCATCTTCCCTTTTGCATCATTGCTACTTTGCCCATTTATTTATTTATTTATTTATTTATTTTATTTTATTTTATTTTATTTTATTTTATTTTATTTTATTTTATTTCTATACTGCCCATCTTCCAGCAGGAACTCTGGGTGGTTCACAACAAGTTTAAAATCAACAATCATCAATAGATAACAAATAAACAGTACTAAACAAGTAGAGAGGGAAAACCCTCAGCAAGAGGTGTCAGGGGTGGGGAAAAACCCCAACCTTAAAATAAATTAAAGGTCACCAAATGCTGCCCCACACAAAAACCCCACACAAAAACTGCCCAGACAAATAGCACACAGCAGCAGGGTCCCATTTAAAAAGCTACATCAAAGTATCCATCCAGCCATATTTAAACTCTCAACATTTTACCACTTGTATACTTATATCTGAAATTTCAAGATACTAATTGGCTGAGGCAAGAGGTGATAGTTTTATGGCAATAATTTACATTCTACTTTGGAATTATGTCCCACTCCCAATAGTTGAATGTAGCTTACAACCAATTTAATTGTATACCCAGATGGTAACAAACAGTATAGTATATTGTTCAAACCCATCAACTTAAAGTGAAAATTGTTAGTTATGATGGAGATCTGGTTATGAGCCCAGGAGACAAACTACATTTGTCCAAGTGGGAAGACAGTGAATGCTACAGAATAGTCAAAGAACAGAACAATTATAATAACTCAATCTAGTTCTCCCCCTAGGATTTTAAGCAGATTCGCCACACAAATGCCCTGTCAGACTCTCTCATCCTTTGGGGAAAAATCCATATCCAAATATTCAGGCTGCATGGTTGCTTTCACGATCATTACACTGCAGCCAAAACAGCAAAAACAACTTTACTTGTGTTGCCAAAGCCAGTGTTGTTAACAGTATGGATTGGTCAATATGGCCTGTAGACTTTCAGTTTGACCAAGGTGAAGACAGCAAGGTTCTGGCCAAGAAGAAATTGGTTTGGCATGGTTTGGGCACACTGATTTAATAATGGCAACTGAGTACTTCCTGTTACATCTATCAGTTTCCAGCTGCACCCCCACACACAACTGCATTGCAGGCTGGAAAACAAAACAAGATCTGCTGTCTTCTCACTGAGTAGTTAATCACTACTAATCCGACCCATTAATTATGTGGTACATAACTAGACTCAATTGCATCATGAGGTAGTAAGTCAGTTGCCTTAGGCATCTGATTTGGATGCCATCAATGGGAAGCAAAATGTTGAGTAATTACTTTCATTTCTAGTTTTACTGCCTGGTTTGTAAGCAGGCACTTGTGAGGTCTTCCACATCAGTTTCCCAAATCACTTGATAGCTTCATATACAGTTCTATATTTGTATGTGAGAGTGTCTGTGTTCCTGGCCTTGCGAAAGAGTGACTAATACAGCAAGAACCAGTCCATTGAAATCATTTTTTAAAATGAAAAGATAACATCTTTATTGATCATTATAGTCCCAGGTGATTTTTACTATTCGCCAAACACTTTAGGCTGCTACAAACTACAGCCAGAAGAGGCATCATTTTCAAGTTGAACTCACACACCAGCTCATCCAATCAGATATTGTGTGGATTTGAGTATATTTCTTTTCACAGCTTTGTAATTGATAGAAAGCATAGCAGTGGTTCATCGCCACTTTTAAATTGCGGTGAAATCACACCAACCTGTCAACATTCTGGAGTCTATAGCACACTATAGAAGATATGGAAAGCTAGGCAGGTAGCCTCATTCTTAGAATTGCCACTCTCATTTGCTATTCTGACTCTGAATTGGCTCAGTTTCAATTCAGATTTAGGGTAGCTACAGAGCTGCCTAGTTGCCCTAAGCACATCCGATCTCACCTGATTTCGGAAGCTAAGCAGGGTCGGGCCTGGTTAGTACTTGGATGGGAGACCACCAGGGAATACCAGGAGCTGTAGGTGTCTAGAGTAGGTGCCTATAGCATCTGGTATTCCCTGGTGCTGTAGGTGCTGTAGGTGCCTGGGGTAGGAACTTGCAAGCCACTCCAGTATTATTGCTAAGAAAACTCTATGGATGGAGTCACGAAGAGTCAGTCACAACTGTAACGATGCAACACACACACACACACACACACACACACACACACACACACCAATGCTGAAAGAATTCTAAGTAGTCTATGTCATTCCAAGAGGTGAGGAATTCTGTAAAAGGAGACAGTGCTTAGATGTCGAATCACTAGTTTAAAAGAAATAAGTACCCTATAAGTATCTGAATGTCAAAGGAAGACCAATTAAGCTCTAACTGGTTACTCTTGAAGCCAATCATCCCCCACCCCCACTCCCAGGTACTGCTGAATGTTTTTCAGACAGGACCTCAGCCATTTTGTTGACACAGGTGGAAACACACCCACCCACCCACCCAAAACCAAAGTCCATTCAGGGAATACACATAGCTGCTTGCGTTACTGATCAGCGTGACCCTGGTGGAAATTACCTGTAGGTTTAAAAGAAGAGATACATATTGCAATGATCACTACAGGAGTACAGTGATACACCTATTGAAAATAACAGCTGACCCAAAGTATGTATTACTTCTTTCCCTTACAACTTTTATTTCAAAGGCATGAAAGCTCATTCAGAGAGCACCTGACCAAACTCTGCTTGACTTTCCAGTTGCATCTTTCCCCCCCCTCCCTCTCTTCTTGTTTTGCCATTATTCCTCAAGTTGTCAGATACGCCACAAATGGCCAGCATTTTTCTTCCAGCATAGCTAACCATCTTTCTCTTAAAAAGCTGTCCTGGATCAGAAACATGAAAGACCTTTCCTTTCCTCATTTTAATTTCCTTCAGCAATTTAGCACCTCTTTGCAGCTCACACATCTGGAACAACCCAGGGAAATTTCCTAACACCCCTTTTGTCAAGTCACATGGAGTAAACCGCTGCGTTTTCATCTTCTGAGCCCAGGGCAAGGCAGAATAAAGAGCACCCAACCCCTCAACAATGTACACACACACACAAATAGAAATAAATATATAAATGTATTTCAGTAACAGAGACCTTCAGGCTACAAGCAGGCAAAGAGCATGAAAATCTGTGGTCCTTCTAAAAGATAAAGAAACCCCTACCTATAGGAATGAAAATAGTGTGATATTCAAAACTATTTTTAATATACACAAAGCAATATTTATTGGTTTTAGTGTTTGTTCTAGATAAATATTTCTAGACCTCCTATTGAGATGAAATTTCTTATATTGCTTATCAAAGGAAATGCTTTAAAGTAATGAAATATAGGATACAATTCACCCCAACAGTGTAAAATATTTAAAACAAGAAAAATTGTGTTACAAAAGATGGATCTACCTTCTGGAAGTGAAATGCAGGACACCCTGGTTGTTAAGATTCATTCAGAGAGAGACAAGGAGGGAGTAACACATATAATTGGCAGTATTGCATTCATTGAGGATGGAGCTTTGTGCCAATCAGACTAATAGATCCAATTGTTTGGTATGTCAGCTGAGCTTCTGTAGTGGATCTGTGTCCAAACGTCAGCCCTCCAGATGTTTCGGGCCACAACTCCCAGCATTCTAAGCTTAGATTGCCAATGACAAAGGACTGTGGGAGTTGTGGTCCAAAACATCTGGGAGGCTGAAGTTTGGACATCTAAATGGTAGGGGATAATGACATAAATGGTCTTAATAGATTACCATTAAAACTATCAAACACTGAATTTTAAAAAATCATTGGGAGCACATTTTGGAAGCAATTACAGGTATGCCAACATGATTATGAGATATCCTTCCTTCCTTCCTTCCTTCCTTCCTTCCTTCCTTCCTTCCAAGAAGGAGTTAACAGCATATTATCTGATGATTGTTATTGTAGGATGCTTGTCTTTTCTTTCCCATTTCACCTTCTACACACATGAGAATGGAACACATATGAAGACTGCTTTGTGTTACCTTATTATACCTGAGAATACCAGAGAAGCAACGTTGATGTCTGCAAAGTTCCTTATGTGCCATTCTCCAGTGGTTTTCCATTCCACTCTTCCTCATCCCAATTTAGACTCTGTCCCCAGAAGCAAGGGCTTGGTTGTCACTTTAAAAGAATATGTACGGTTCCAGTTTTAATGCAGTACCTAACAAATGACATCTGTGGAAAAGTTGGGCAAAATGTATGACTGGGAGAACTTCCTCCATCGGACTGCCTCCCACCTATTGATGTGAGCTAGAATTTAACTCAAGTCATTTCCTCAATTCAGCAAAGACTTTCACTACACATTCTGCAATTGTGATCTTGCAAATCCTTGGAAATCCCTTAAGGAATTGCTTCACGGCCCATCCTCTAATTAAAGGATCTGAACATTGCTCACTATTGCTTGGCCTTTAATTTAGCCATTTTAATTGTTTGCCTTTTCAGTTGGTAAGTGGTGCTGATACTAGTATTCCTGGTCCTCCAAGGGTTGGCATATTTAATAACAAAGAGATTTGCAGAGAAGCAGTCACAATCATCTGTTTCAGTGAAAAATAAAAAGAAAACAGAAATACTGGGGGAACCTTTAAGACAATTTCAGTGTGAGCTTTCATGGATACAATCTACTTCTTTAGACACACGGGATGAGATCCTGGGGGCATAATTAGCTATGCTGCCCACAGGGTGAGGTCATCACTAGCAGGGGCAGATTTTTGGTAGTGAACAAGTTATCCCTTTTCTCCTAAAACTTTTCTGATTTGTAAATAACCCCACTCATCACACAGAAGCCACAGGATGAAGTTATCTATCTATCTATCTATCTATCTATCTATCTATCTATCTATCTAT
>JAHTLZ010003542.1:45411331-45427711 GCA_023846285.1 Phrynocephalus versicolor | reverse complement strand
ATCTATCTATCTATCTATCTATCTATCTATCTATCTATCTATCTATCGCTGAACATCTTATCATGCTAGTAATGTAATTTACTTGTGAATTACAAGTAAATTACATGTTAATTTATCATATTAATTTACTTGTGAATAATTTACCTTATTTTCAGTAAGGAAAGGCTTCCTCCCCTATCTTCCATTTGAAAGAAATTATTTGCATGTCATAAAACTATGGGATTGAAGGAAGAAGTGCTTCATTACTAAAAAAATATATATCCTCCTGCTAATGACATCATCACTGTCCCTTAGGTATAGTTATGCCAACAGAATTCCAGCCATTGAGGAGAGCCAGGAAATTAACTCCTTGCAACACATTCTGTTACTTTGCAGCTCACATGTGGAAATTAGCAGTTAATGACTGCTCCTCTGCTGTCCAGGACACTTGGTGATTTGGCCAAGTTCTCCTATAAATATTCACAGTTGAACGGCAGTTTGAACCTTCACAAATGCTCTCTCAATTTTTATGCATTAGATAGAAACCCAGCAGTGACACTCGCCATGGCTAAATTTCTAGCAGTGGTATGGGAGAGAAAAGGCAAACATTTGTGCTAATAGTGAGTCCCTGGGGGTTATACTGAGGTTGATGTTTTTAACATATTTCTGTAGTTCTATAATGTGATTGCTTGCTTTGGTTCTAGACCATACCTATGGTATGGGTGCCAAAGGTGGTACTTGGAGCCCTTTCTGTGGGCACCCGACATTGCCCCTTTACAGCCACCTGTATTCAGGTTAAATTGCTGTATTGGCACTTTGCAAAAAATTAGTGGGCTTTGAATCACAGTTTGGGCACTCAGTCTCTAAAAGGTTCACCATAGCTGGCCTAGACTCTTGAAACAGTCTGGAAAACTAGGTTGCTAAAAGTGGTCACACTGAGGGAGGCCAAAAAAGAGATAACAAGGAATTGGGACATCTCGATGGTGACCTAAAATCTGAAAAATAAACTCCTAAATGAAGCACACCAGGCTCCTTCACTCCAGACATTCAGGAAATTAGCAAAGAGACAAACCTGCCTTCGCTAACTTATCCTCTGGATGCTGTTAAAATTAACATTTATTTTTCCATTTTCTTGCGTTTTTCAGCATTTCAGTTTTGTATCTATTTAGATCATTGGATTTCCATATTGATGTGTTGCTATTGTGATCATGGGGGGTTCTGAGTTTCTAATTTGTAAACCCCCCAGAGTACTGAGTCCACTAGAGGAGTAGCATATAAATCCAATAATAGATAAATAAATAAATAAATAAATAAATAAATAAATAAATAAATAAATAAATAAATAAATAAGCAAATTACTTCCTCTACATAGCTGGAAATGATACAACCTCCAGGTCAGCAGCTGGTGGGTACCAGGTTAAAAACGCTTCCTTATTTGGTAGAAGAAACTACTTTTGTAGATTGGAACCAATAGAGGAAGTAGGCAACAATATAAGACAAAAGTTTCCTTAAAGTGACTTAAGATAGTACAAGATTAACTGAATGTTTAGTTAAGGCTATAAAGTAGTCATCTCAAAATGCAAGTGCCCAATCCTTTAGGTCAATAAATTCTCCCCAGACAGCTTAACAATATCCTCCTCTTGAGTAAAATAGGAGATGAGACTTGACTGGATCAAAATGAAGCTTGAAAGGATTACAATCATGCAAAAGGGGGGTGTATTGTCTCTCAAATGCATTGTTCTTTACCATGTTGCAATCACTGTGACCAGTTCATAGGCTAAAAATGGTATAGATTTTTTTTTCTTGCTCTGTGACCTAGGTCATGTATCAGCATAGGTATTCGGTCCCCAAATGCCCCTGCCACATGGGCATTTTATTAGAAGGAAATATGGAAGGTCTAATAGATAAATACTGCTATCTCAATCAGAAATAAAGTTACTGAATTAGGAGCGGTTTTCTCCTGACTGCATTCACTAAGAGCAACATGGCATTCTCTGCCCAAACAAACAGCTGCTTTTTTTTATCCATGAGTTTTACATATCCTAAAAAGTCTGCACACCCTAGTGAGCAATCATTAGCACCTTGTGCTATAGATAGCATTCTGTGGGCTGAGTGCTGTATTGTTACATATTAAATAGGCTGTCACAGCTTCATTTAATTTTCTTCCACTTCTTCTCTTTTCTGAGTAGGTCCCCCATGCCCAAAATATAGAATTTTCACTGTTATTTTTTTCCCTTTTCTACCCATGCATCTTTCCCAATGAAATCAAACATGTCTTATCATCACTTAGCAAGTGATACTTTTAAAATATTTTAAAGGCATCGTTATTAACACTAAAGGTCCACATGGAAATCAGCCAGGTGGCAAGTAAAACTATTGCCACTTTGATGAACCTTTCATAATTCAGGCTGTTGAAAACCTTGTCAGTGGCTCCCAAATTAAGAAGCTTACCTTGTTAGGAAGGCACAGGCCATTGCTATAAAAATTAGACCTTGGCAGGAACTATAATGGGAGGTAGGATCCTGACTCCACAATGCTTTGGCAATAGTTGCTCACTAGCCTCAGCAACCCACATAAATGGTCTTTTCTTCTACTAGCTGATCTGAGATATATACCACCAGAAGTGCTCTGCAAGCTAAGATCTGCCCTCAGAAAACCCCAAGAAGGAGCAGAGGGAAGAATAAGTCAACTTAGTCCAGATCTCAACCCCTTCCAGCCAGGGAAATCAGCTATGCTAAGGAGAGCCCCAGTGTTCTCGGGCATTGTTTGGAACTGCACTTAGCAGACAGTTCACCATCTTGGCCAATTACCATTGTGCATTAACAGTGCACCCTTATTTGAACACAATGGACAACATCAAGCCAGGTGAAGCTGTCCAGAATGGAAAGCCTGCTTGGATAAGAGATGCTGGAAATTACTTAGGTCAGGTGTGGCGTACCTTTGGCACTCCAGATGTTTTGGACCACAACTCCCAGAATTAATTCCAAGCCTGTATTGCCAATGACAAAGGACTGTAGGAGTTGTGGCCCAAAACATCTGGAGTGCCAAAGGTTTGCCACCACTGACTTAGGTCTATTGGCCTAACTGTTATGGCTGTGTTCTTTGACTGGAGGAGGTTTATATCTGGCATTACTCAGTTTTTCCTTGGCCCCATAATTTCCTGGCCCTTTTTAAAGCTCTCCTGCCAGTGATCTTAGCCCACCAGTGCAGTTCTGCTGGGAGATTGCTCCACGGGCAGAGCTTTCACGTCAGCAGGCGGGAACGGGTTATTTTACCAGCATGATGTTTTGACCCCTGAAAGAGAATTCTGCTTCCAAAAGAGGCTTGTGTCTCATCTTATAGCCGGTATACCTTTATATGATTCCACTGTAAATGTGTAGCACCCAGTCCAACAGTCCAACCCTATGCATATTTATTCAACAGTCAGCCTGACCACTCCTTTTAATGGGATCCACTCCTAGGAAAGTATGCTTAGGATTCCAACCAAGGTAATTTTTTTTCTGGAAAGGTTTATCTTGTTTGTGTAATATGTTCTTTAGTTTGCCTGAAGGGCTGCTTGAGAAGCTAGCCAGAGGACAAACTTTGGATTTACCTGTAGGCAGTTCCTTGATTAGTCCTTTTAAAGAAACCAAAGAAACAATTACATTTTTTCTTTTTCTTTTAAAGTGTACGTTACCCTTATTATTTAGTGATTATGTGGATTGTTGTTGATTGTTTATGTAGTAAGCTATCTTATTATGATTTATTTCATATTGCCTTTCTACTTACTGTTATTCATTTAATATTTGTTGTATTTCTGTTGTCCACCACCTAGAGCAGCCGATTAGCTAGATGGAAAGTATATCAATCAATCAGTGATGTAGCACATCAGCAATAGTTAGAGACCTTTTTTAAAAAACATTTTTTTGAGAAGGGTACAGTTTACCAGTATCCTGAAGTGGCTTGCTTATTAAGTCACTTCCTGTTGGAATTTCACACCAGAAGAAGCCTTGACAGTCAGGAAGGCTCACTTTGAATCTGTTCCCTGCAATTATACTGAATGGAAATGGAGTGATCCTGCCCATACCAGAAACATAGAAGCCCCTGATTTGGGCTCAAAAGGTGCAGGTAGGAATTCTCGAGGGGGCGATTTTAGTTCACTCCAGTAATGACGTTGTGTGATGGTTAGAAAAAAGAGTGAATCAAACTGTTCCCGCAGGGGGCCAAACGGTTGGATAAGTACCTCTCTGATTAAGTCCTCAGCTGGAATAAGAATGAACAAAGTAATTTTTCAAGCAGGATGACCATTCTCTATTTAATACTCTTCAAAAGCTCTATTTAATCATTAAAACTATATAGAATACTCATGTGCAAAGAGGAGATATAGGATTATTTATTTATTTATTTATTTATTTATTTATTTATTTATATAGCCCATGCAGTGGTGGCAGACCTTCAGTGCTCCAGATGTTTTGGACCACAACTCCCAGAATTCCGAGCCTAGATTGCCAGTGACAAAGGACTGTGGGAGTTGTGGTCCAAAACCTCTGAAGTGTCTAATGTTCAACACCACTGCACACGAGGCAGCTTGTAAGACACATACACGGGCATGCTGGATATTTTAGCATAATTTACACACAGAGTACATACCTTTACAAGAAATATGCCTGCCTGTCTGTATTAAAACAGGTAAGACATTTCGGATTTGAGGAAGGGGGTTCCCTTGTTGCTCCATTATACCTCTCTGATAAGTACCTCTTAAACTAGATTTGTGGGTGAAATCTAGTTCATTTTTACATAGTAAAAGATTTGAGGCGGAATCTTGTTCCTTTTTATGTCCCTTTTCCTAGTGTTAGACTAAGAATTTCAGGGTCCAAATGCCCTTTCAGCCATGGAAATTCTTCGGGGACGGCAGTGATGAACATCAGACTTATCTTGAAAACCCTACTCGAGTCACCATAAGTCAAAAGGAAGTTGATTGACATATTATAAATATCACTTATAAACCTGGCACCTTGCTGTCTGTCTTTTGACTTGTGCTTACTTAGTGCTTACAGTTTCTGAACCTCCAAGCACTTCCGCTAAAGCAGCTGAAATCCAAATATTACAAAACATAATCCAGGTAGATCTTGGTTAATGAGTGCGATTCTAAGCAATCTCTTTCAAAAGCAAGGAACTGTGTTTCCCAGCACAGCCTCTAAGAAAATTCAATTTAGTTTCATTTTTGGATTTGAAGGGACTGCCGTAAAGAGGAACACTGTGACACAGAAGCCAGTGTGATGGGAAGTTGGGGGGAATGCCCTGCTGAAATGAACGGCAGAGCAAATGGGGGACGTTCTGGGGATGGTGAGGTGAGACCTGCACCTGTTTGTTGTTGTGTGTGGTTTTGTTTTTAATTCACAAGTTCTCCGGCTGTGGTAATTGCAAAGGCTATAAGGAAATCAAAGACGAGGAGTTAGAATTAGTGGTTTAGAAACTGATTGTGAAAACTGAAGTTCACACAAAAAGGGGTGTGTGTGTGTCATGAAAAACGATAAGGTGTGAAGTAGGCAAGACCACAAACAGGCTAAAATGCCAACAAGAAGGAGGACAAAACAAAGAGAGAAGCATCCACCTTGGCCTCTTTTCAGACTATCAAAGCAGGCTGCAGGTCACAGTGGTATTTCTACGCTCACGAGGGTGCTACCATTTTAACCACAATGTTGCTCCCTTCTTGACAGCTCCAAACCCAGACTGCTAACACGGGGGGGGGGGGGGGATTTTATTTTCCTGCAATCTTTGTTGAGCTCTTTGACACTGTGGTCATTGCATTTTTCTGTTTGTCACTGATATAATGAAGTGTCCTGTGGCACTTTGAAGCCCAGCAGCAAGTGTATTATAAAATGAATTGGATGCTTATCTTTGAGGTGCTATGGAGCTCTTTCGTTGATCAAGATACTAAATCCTATGGCTACTGTCAACTGCTATATAGACCCATTATCTCAAAGGGAATGTACATATTTGTGGACTGTCCCTTCAGCAATTCATCCATTGGTCTACTCTAATCCCAAGTAGAAGTAAATTACTGGTATGAGAATTTGATCTCTAACTGAAAACACTGGTAGCTAATTAAACCTCTGCATCACATTGAAAACAAGCGGCTGGTTTGAAGCCCAAAGGACTCAGCTCAGATATGACTGGATCTTCCCCGCCCCTCAAGGAATAAAGCAGACTCTGCCACTACAAGGTGGGACACATCTTCAGAGGAATTATTGTGATGAAGTTCAGGCCTGGAACAACTGGACCAGCCCCCTGTAAAGGCTGTGGTGTTAAAAACCCACACAAGCCACACATGTTTCAACAGCCTTCTTCACACGATCAACATAAGAGTTCCTGTGAAATCAGAAAGTTCAATTTAAAGTGCTGATAGAAATGAATCAGTACTATTAGCCATGCTTTTCAGGTGGATACCTTTCTAAAAACAATTTTGTGTCCCAGTTAATGAGATAGAGAGACAGAGAGACAGAGAGACACAGACAGAGAGAGATTCAGTGTGTACAGTTGTTTTAGGCATGCGCACTGTGTTTAGAGATATGTTCAAAATTGTATTAAAATTATACATGCACAATAGTGGAACTATGTTATTGTGAAGCAGAGCAAATTAACATTCTGCAAAGCACTTCTAAAACAAAAATTATAACTTTGAAAGTGGACTTGGATCAGTACCAGATTTGGCACAGGTATAGCAGACAGTCTGCTCTTGCTCACTCCCAAGCTTGGGGACATTTGGGCAAAAAGTGTTTGAGCTATGTTTTTTTTTTAATGTAAAGATGTTTTATTCCTTCCATTCAGAAATAGGTGACCTAGATGTACCCAGATTTAAAATAGCTCCTAGAACTGAAAGGACAATCTTGCTTATCTTGAAAGAAAAAGTTTGGCCTCGTACACTTTTTTAAAAATTTGAAATGGATTCAGTTTAGTTCTATTGTATATTTTATGTGGTATGTTATATAGTTTGTTTTTGCTATTGTGCAACACCCAGAGTGACCATCAGTTAGATGGGTGGTCTAGATGTTCAGTAAACAATGTAAATGGCAAATAAATAAATTCAGGCTGCAGGGCCTAAAATGTCCCCAAAAAAGGTCTGTCAAAAGAAGAAAACAGTGACTTTGTTCTAAAATGAGCATGAGTGGAACGTGCTCACCTAGAAGAGTTCCAAAGTAAATGCATTGTTGCAGGTTTGTGGGCTGGGAAAGCTGTGTAGAACAATGGTTTGCATCTGAGGTTTACCTACTAAGATGTTCTTGGTATGAAACTCCCAGAAGCACTCACCAATACCTGCATTGGCCAGAGATTTTGAGAGCTGCAATTCAAGAACGGCGGGGCTATCCAAGATTGGGTACCACTGCTGCAAGGCAACGAAAGTCACAAAAAATAAAAAAATAAAATAAGGTTTTCTTTGAAAGGGGGAGGGGGCAGGATTTATGAAATGATTATTTCAGGATTTCTGAGACAAGGCTCCTGACAAAAGTCTTCAAAGGGGAAATCAGCTCTGGGGTCTGGAGCCTTCTGAACTTTTGACACTGTCATTCAGTACCCAATTAGCAGACTTCCAGAAGGATCTTTTTATCTCCTTCCTAGCCAAACAGGCTTTTATGCTGGCAAAGGGATTCAGAATCTGGTTGTAAAAATGTTTTTTAAAATATATTCTTTATTTATTCATGTCAGAGTGTTATGCAATTTAAAATTATGAAGATAAATGAAATATAGGTAATTTTAAAAACAAATTACTGTAAAACATTAAGATTATGAGACTGATGAAGCTATTCGTATTGCAGTCAGCAATACATCTACTTGATTTGCTAATACAGTGGTACCACCATGTATAAGGGAATTAATTCATTCCAAATGAAATTCTGTTAAGCAAATTTTCCTTTATACAAATTTCCCATAGGATATGCATTGAAAACAGAGTAATCCCTAACTGCGACCATTTTTATGTTATACAGATTCACCCCATAAGTGATTCTCTTAAGCAAACTTCCCCTATCTCTGGAATTTTTTTGTGTTATACAGATTTTATGCTATACAAACCATTTGATATACGAGGGTCCACTGTAACTGTTTGTAATCTTTGAACTGTTGGGCTTGAAGGGACTCTATGGAAGGGAGGGACCCATCAAGTCCAGCCTCTGTGAAGAAGGAACAGTGGGAAATCAAAATCCCAATTTATAGCTCTGCAGCCAGATCCCCAAATCACTGAGGTAAGAGCTACATCCCCTTGTTTGACATGTGGTGATTTATACCATGCAACTCTAGAACATTCTGCTGTAAATTAGAACAGGGACAAAGCTGTGTGTTTTTTTTTAATTGTTTGAGAGAGTGTACCCATGTTTGGCTCAGTCAGTTTTTTGTTATTTCTGGTGACAACATTCTGTTTGGGTTTAGACCAGGCATGTCCAAACTTTGGCCCTCCTGATGTTTTGGACCACAACTCCCAGAATTCTAAGCTTAGATTCCCAAAGATCCAGGGACAGTGGGAGCTGTGGTCCAAAACATCTGGAGGGCTGAAGTTTGGACATGCCTGGTTTAGACAATATTTTTCTATGTTAGGGTTTGTTCCAGAGTGATGCCATAATAGTTTGGGGTAAGGCAAAGTTCCAAAATTTTGCCTCCCCAACTAACTTGTAGCTTCTTCTCTGCTTATATGTTGTTTAAATGGGGGGGGGCACCCCTGTGTTTTAAAGAGTTCAGTGTCAGCTGGTTGTTTTTATAAAATACAGAAAAAGCTTCTCCTAAGAGTTGAAAAGCACTGTGAATACACTACTAGGGTGTCCGCTGAGAAACAGTATGCAAAGATGTTAATCCAAAGATATTATGTGCCATCCAGTTACAGTATTTTTGATGTGTAGTGACTCTTTGATCATTCTATACTACTTGGAAAACAGCTCTGGCAATTGCTTTGTGTTTGGGTGAGAAGTGGTTAACTGATGAAAAAAGGAGTCAGTTTTGGGATTTCCCCTTGTGTTATCTTCCTTTGTGAGCACGAGATACCATCTTAACTGCTGCTGTCGGTATCATCAATATTCAGGGTGTTCTTGGCTATGTAATGTTTGGGATCCTTTCCCTGCTGGAAACACAGCTGTGATACTGTGTAGCAGTAGTGGGCCATTACCTGGTGTTTTGAATAATGGGTAAAGAAGCACAATATCCCACATTCATTAACCAGAGGGGTTCTTGTTTGGTTTTGTTTGGTTTTTATGAAATGAATATTTAGTAGGCAAGCCACCGACATTCCTGCCTTCAGCAGGGGTTTGGACGAGATGGCCTTTAGGCCACTTCCAACTTCAGGATACGCAGAAAGATAAGACAATTGAACAAACTGATACTGAACCTCAAATGTCTCTTGTGGGTTGAATGTCTTGCAAAGTACGAATGTTGCACAACTAGAATGCAACCATGGCTAGAATGTAATCATGGCTATCGCCCATCATCCCATCCCACGAAGAGCCAAATGACATCTTAAACAGCAACTACGTGGAAGGAAAACAGGATCTTCTCTATTGCGAAGAGTCCCTGGGAGAGCACCTTCACTATTGCAAAGTGGAAGGGACAGGAGAGTGTAATCCTTCTCTAAGATTTCACCCAGAAGGTTGCTTCTAGGTCAATGCTGCATGGGAATAGAAAGTCTAAAAAATCTGGCAGGAGGTAAAAGAAGTTAGGTGGGGTTCCATGTGGAAAGTGGAAACTGAGGGAAGGTCAGGCACCCTGCCCCCTTTCCACGGCAGCTCCCATAAACCATTCCAGGGGTGCTTTGCAAGGGAGAAGTACTCACCTGGTGCACATCCCATTGAGCTGCAAGCCAGTTCTGAGAGTGGCCCCTGGCACATACAATAGTTCCGACCTCCCTAAATTAAGCTGTAGGGTATCCAAAGCCTACCAAGATATCCTGGCACCCAGGGAAGAAAACCCTACAAACACCCCCCTCCCCCCGGCAAAGGAAACACAATCAAACAAAAAGCTTGTTGTCCATTCATGACACCTGGAAAAAACCTGAGCTGCTTGCTTCACTCTGCCAGAAGGTACTGCCAACCTTCCTGCGCTATAAGGTATTACAATATTGAGTATGTTTCAAGGGTATTTATTGCTCATTCTGAAAAATTTCCCATTGAGTCGACTCATATTGCTATCTTGTTTAGTCAACTCTTCCAGGCTAAGCCACCTGCCATTATCAGTCACATTTAATTTCTTGCCACAACGCATGAATTGAAAATAGAATTTTTTATCAGCACACAGCAGAAGCTGGACTGGGTAAGACTTGGGCATGTGGCACCAGGCCTGTAATGGTTTCTGTTCATAGCAGGCACATTTAGAAACCAGCCTGGGCTGATGAAAATCCCAAGCACCACAAATATTTAAAGATTCAGCACCACAGGGCAAGAAGAAATACCAACAGAGGGCCATATCAAACTCTGATAGGCATTTTTATCCGTTTTCTATTATATTATCTTTATCAGTATTATTATTTTCTTTATTACTTGTATTTTGATTTGCTATGTCTGGGGCTTGTATGTTTAGGCAAGGTGGGTTTTTTTTTTTTTGCAACATCTTGTACACCCCCCAGAGTTCCTGCAGGAAAATTGGGCAGTCAATAAATAAATAAATAAATCATATAGAATGGTTTTCTATAAAGTTGAACATTTAAGAACATCCTGGAACTAGTAGATTTTCCTCCACAATATGATGAAGTCCACTTCCCTAACAGACATGAGCAATTGTAATTATTTCCGTTTCAAAGCGTGGACAATGTGTCCACATATCCAGTACTTCTGATGAGATGCACCTTAGGCCTTTTGAAGAAACTTGAACAGGCAGTGAAAGGGCCGTCTCTTTCTTCCCTCCTTCCTCTCATCTCATTCTTATCATACATAATTTGCAGAAGGTAGTGTGCAGAGAGACTCACATGTACATCTGGCTTTGTGCTCTCATTATGCAGCTGGGTGCTGTATAAAAGATCAGCCAAGAGATGTCATTTCAGGTTTGTGCAGCAAACGTGCCATACCAGACCAGCTGTCTATATGATTTGTTCGCTGACAGAGGTGAGAAGATGTTGCAGGCTCATGTTCCAGGGCATCTCCTCACAAACCACGTAAAGAAATCTCACCCCCCACAAATGCCACAGAAAGGCACCCAGAGTGTATGGCTAATGGAAATAAAGAAAAAGCTGTGTTTGGCAGAGAAAATTTAAGCAGAAAGGAAAAGGGCCTTTCCTGCGCTGCTTTTGCTTTTTTTTTTTTTAAATTGCAATAGAAAGAGCAGCTTGACTTTTGAGCTTCTTCGTCTGCAGCAATTTCCCAGTGATTGATACCAAATACATTTCAGGAAGGAATTGGGCACATGTGACAGGTATGCGAGTGTCAGGACCAGTCACTCAAGGCACTTCTTGACACACAACATATCAACCCGCAAAAAGCTCAAAAGTGTACCCAACAATGGTAGCTCTTGTTCCCTATAGAGCCTCGTGGTGCAATGGTTAAATGCCTGTACTGCAGGTAAAACTGTGCTCATGACCTGGGGTTCAATCCCAGGTAGCAGGCTCAAGGTTCACTCAGCCTTCCATCCTCCTGAGGTCGGTAAAATGAGTACCCAGCTTGCTGGAGGGCAGGAAATGTGCAGCCTGCACACTGTAATTAAAACTGTAAACCGCCCTACAGTTTTACACATTGCCCCCACAGTGTTCGAGACCTCTCCAATTCCAGTCAGCAGAGGCCTCCTCCTAGTGATTTCACTAGTGAGCAATTTGCAGCCCATTTTAGATCTTGCCCCCCGGTTGCCCTAGTCCTTGCCCTGATGTCCCTGGGGCCTCCCCCCTCCTCCCCGTTCTCCCCTCCTGGTTGAGTTTGGGCCAGTGTTTCCAGCGGAGGCCTCCAGAGCTATGGCTTGTTGCCGGCTGGCTGCCACTCCTTTTGACCCTTGCCTGGCTTGGCTTATTAAATCTGCCGAAGGGAACATGCCTGAGTGGGTTTCAGCTATTGCCACGACCTCTTTCAGGGAGGGATGTTTTCCTTCCCGATTGAAGGAGACCGTGGTGAAGCCCACTCTGAAAAAGCCTGGCATGTTGTCGGACGATTTATCCAGCTCTCATCCGATTGCCATTGTTCCCTTCCTGGGCAAGGTTGTAAAGAGGGTGGCTGCTGTCAGGCTCCAATCATACCTGGAGGAAAATCGTATCCTGGATCCCTTCCAATCCAGTTTCAGACCTCGTCGTGGGACCGAGACTGCCCTGGTCGCTCTGCAGGATGCCCTCCTCAGGGAGGCAGACAGGGGGTGTTCCTCCCTGCTGGTTCTCCTTGATTTGTCAGCTGCCTTTGATACCGTTGACCACGATAACCTGCTGGTCCGGCTGGCCGAGGCAGGAATTGGGGGTCAGACTTTGTCCTGGCTCCGTTCCTTCCTTAGCGGCCGGGCTCAGTGGGTTCAGCTGGGTGATGACTTGTCGGCTCCTTGGACTCTCCCTTGTGGGGTGCCCCAGGGGTCGGCAATCTCACCCATGCTGTTCAACGTTTACATGAGGCCGCTGGCAGAGGTCATCAGGAGATTTGGAGTTCGCTGTCATCAGTATGCTGATGACATGCAGCTCTCTCTCTCCTTTTTGTCTTCTGCAGTGGAGGCAGTTCGCTCCCTTGATCTGTGCCTGGAGGCGGTCCTGGAATGGACCAGAGATAACAGGCTCAAGCTGAATCCGGAGAAGACGGAGGTTCTTTTCTTCGGGGTGCCCTCGTCTGGGTACAATGGCCCCCTCCCTAAACTGGGGGGTGTTTCCCTCCAGCCTACGGACAGGGCCAGGAATCTGGGCATGGTCCTGGACTCAGCCCTCTCTCCCTGGAAGCCCAGGTGATGGCTGCTTCCAGGGCCGCTTTTATCCATCTCCGCAGGATCACCCAGATCCACCAGTACCTCAATGATTCCTCCCTGAGGACAGTTGTGCAGGTCCTAGTGATCTCGAGGATCGACTATTGCAATGCCCTCTATGTGGGGTTGCCCTTGACCCTTGTCCGGAGATTACAGCGGGTGCAGAATGCGGCGGCCAGGCTGGTGGTGGGTGCTCATTGATTCGAGCACATCACCCCAGTTCTGGCTCGCTTGCACTGGCTACCCGTTGTCCTCCGGATTAGGTTCAAGGTCCTGGTTTTGATTTTCAAAGCCCTCCACGGCCTGGGACCAGAGTATCTGGTGGCGTGTATCTCTCAGAGATCAACTGGGACCAGACCCACGAGATTGGTGCAGGCGCGCTCACTGTGGGTGGCCACACCCAGAGAGGCGCGGAAATTGCATACGCGTGACCGCACCTTGTCTGTGGTGGGCCCCATGCTATGGAACCATCTCCCCAGTGAGCTGCGCCTAGCAGAGTCCCTGCCCGCCTTCAAAAAGGCCCTGAAGACATACCTTTTCAGGGAGGCGTTTGGTGACCTTTTTACTTAGGGTTGTTTTTTTTGTGTTTTTTTTTTTGCCCGTGCCATCTCTGCTTGGGTCCTGCCCCCTATTCCTTTTCTATTGCCCCTGCTTGTTTTACTTGGTTTTTATTGTAAGCCGCCCAGAGTTCCCTCTTGGGAAGATGGGCGGGATATAAGATTAACAAACAAACAAACAAATAAATAAATAAGAGTGATGACATCAGTCATTGCAATCATCTCCCAGAGGTGCTCAAACTTGTCTGGGATCACTTTCCTTATGCGGAAGCTGTTTGAGGCTATGGGAGTGAGGGAGTCTAATTTTTGAAAATTGTTGATGCTGGGATAGATTTACGGACGACAGCTGATAGGTGAACAAGAGTTCAGCTAGTACAGTGTCTATGGTATTTTATTTATTTCTTTATTTATTTGTTGTATTTATACCCCGCTTATCTACAATGTGTACTCTAAGCGGCTTACAAGATATCAGGCCTCAATAGCCATAAAATTACAAAAAAAAACATAAATAAATAAAACAAATAGTAATAACACTAGACAGGTTAAAACCTAATAGCACCTCAATGACTAAGCAATAGTAGATAAAATAGTTAGCGATGGCGGAGGGGGAAAAAAAAACAGTTAAAGATCGCCAAAGGCCTCCCGGAAAAGGTAGGTCTTTAACGCCTTCCGGAAGGCCAGCAGGGACTCTGCAGAGCGCACTTCACTGGGGATGGAATTCCAGAGGCTAGGGGCCGCCACAGAGAAAGCCCGGGTCCGAGTACTCGTCCTCCGGGCTTCACGAGGGGTGGCGACCCGAAGCAAGTGCGCTCGCGCCTGCCGAACGGGCCGGGCCGAGGTTGATCGCTGAGCGATAAGCTCTGCCAGGTAGTCCGGTCCCAAGCCATGGAGGGTTTTATAAACTAAAACCAAGACCTTGAATCTAATCCGGGCTGCAACAGGCAACCAGTGCAGGCGGGCCAGAACTGGGGTGATGTGGTCATAACGACGCACACCAGCCACCAGCCTGGCCGCTGCGTTCTGGACCCTCTGCAGACGCCGGAGAAGAGTCAAGGGCAACCCCATGTAGAGGGCGTTACAGTAGTCCAGCCTCGAGATCACCAGAGCTTGGACCACTGTTCTCAGAGAGTTCGCGTCGAGGTACGGGCGGATCTGGGCGATCCGACGGAGATGGTAATAGGCGGACCTGGTCACCGACGCCACCTGGGCCTCCATGGTGAGCGCCGGGTCCAGGAGCACACCCAGATTTTAAACACTATTGGAAGCCTATTTTGTTGCTAGCTGAGGAAGCATCTCACTTTCATTCCATATTATCTGCAAAAGACACTGCAGAACCTCCTGTAATCTCAGTCTTCAGGTGTTCACAATCTTTCTTGTCATTTATTTACTCGGTGGTTCACAGAAGAGAGACAAACACCACCATCTAAGATGGCACAACTGCCCTAGTAAAACACTGGAATATCTTTGGTGACCTTCAGCCAGCTACACCCTGCTTGACCAATGGCAAGGCACAGTGTCTTCCCAAACAGGGAGCCGAAGGTTTCTGCTTAGAAAACTGACACCTTCACAATTAGAGCTGACCTTTAGTTGTGAACACTCTGGAGCAAATTTTGAAAATACATTTATTTATTTAGCTGAATTATCAGAACTGATTTGTAATGAGAACACTCTTGAACTGAAGTGAATTACCATAAAGAAGCGTGACTTAAATATCACAAAGACTGACACATGAAATGACTGCATCCCCGGGCTTTGGCAATGTGTCAAAAAGCTAGAAACAAAACAGTCACAGAAGGCATTAGCCCCCTTTCAGTAATTTAGCTTAAGAAGGGATGTGATCATGATCTATCCTGATAGCAGATATCATGTTCACTGTTCTTAATTTCCAGATTTACCTGGAAGACATGGTGCCCAAAGCATCTTGTCTCCTAAGGTCAGATGTTCTTGGATTGGTTGTGACTACCTTTTGATTATTTTTTAAATAAAAAAAATGTAGTCTGTGAACATCCAGGTGTACTTTGTTCCTTTAACTCTGCATGTCCCTAGTAGGGTAGACTTAATGCCAAAAATGAGGCCATATTTCACTTAAAATGCAGAAGAAAATAGGGACATTGATCTGTATAAAGCTAAATTGTTTTGCAGCTCTTCAGATGGAAGATGTTTTCAAAAGGAGAGTTGTTCTCCACTTGCCTTAACGTATAGGACTAATCTACCTAGAGAAGAAGATCCAACAACCTTTATTCAGTGCTCACATGAATGGCTTCCCTGACCCCTCTCTCAAACCACCTATCTTCTCTGTCTAATATGTGTACACCCTCATCTTTGTCCTTCAAGTGGAGGTGTATTGCTGATTCTGGTCCTGAGCTGTTGCCCTTCCTATGTTCGGCCATCCTCCTGTTTAATTGCTGTTTAGTTTCTCCAATGTCTCCAGGTGTGCACATTCCTTACTGCATTGGACTGCATATACTATATTGCTTCTTTTGTGTTTTGATATTGGGTCTTTTGGGTGGATGAGTCTCTGCCTTAGTGTGTTTGTGGGTTTGAAATAAACAGGGATGTGGTGTTTGCCAAAAATCTTTTTAAGTTTCTCCGACACTCCAGCCATGTAGGGAATGACCAGGTTCTTCAGTCGGGTCTGGGTCTCAGGCTGATCCCTTGTTCTTCTGGGTCGGCACTCTGCTTTGTTGAAGGCCCACTTTGGATATCCACAGGCCTTAAGTGCTGTCTTCAGGTGCCTGTCTTCCTTCTTCTTGGCTACTGTGGAGGTGGGGATGCTCTCTGCTCTGTGGTTTAGGGTCCTGATGACTCTGCTTTCTATGTTGAATTAAAGACACAACTGTAAGAGCAGCGTTTGGAAAGCTGTTTCTATAATAATAATAATAATAATAATAATAATAATAATAATAATAATAATAATAATAATAATAATAATAATAATAATAATAATAATAATAATAATAATAATAATAAAAAG
>JAHTLZ010003542.1:45399343-45411321 GCA_023846285.1 Phrynocephalus versicolor | reverse complement strand
AGGCTGGGAGGGGGCATCCTCGGCGTCTCCATTTGCCATGCGGTGCGGGGGGATCCAAAATGGCGACCACATTTTTTTTTTGAAATCGTGGTCCAAAAACCCACCAAAGCACCACAGAAACATGCGAAAATTAGCTATTTTAAATGCTTGAATTTTTACAGTAGCAGCAGTGGGTTTTTCTTGCAATAAAATGTCTCCATTGATTTTATTTTATTTTATTTTATTTTTATTTTTTTACACCTGCACACGCGCAATGATGGGCTGGCCATGGGACGGGACCATGCAAATTTTTGGAGCCATTCCACCAATCGCCTGGCCAGGTTTTGCTGAGACTTCTGGATGTGCCAGAGAGGGCAGTAAAAGCCCACCAACCCTAATCCTAATCCTAATCCTAACCCTAACCCTAACCCATACGCCAGTACACTGTGTTCTTAGTGGGGCAGAGGCACCCAGAGGTACAGCCCACTAACCCACCCTAACCATCTCTAGTGTTAATCTGTTAGATTTTCAAAGAATTAGAGATGGGCACGACCAGGAAATTTTTTTTTCCGAGTTGTCGTTTTTGGGGACGGGTCCGTTTCAGCTCGTTTCCATTTTTCGTGAAATTTTTCAAAAATTTGTCGTTTCGTCGTGTCGTTTGTCGTTACCACCACGATTTAACGCTACTTGACTTCCAGTTCCCAGAACATGGGGTTAGGGGGTAAGGGCTAGGCTTAGGGTAATGGTTAAGGTTAGGGTGGGTTAATGGGCTGTACCTCTGGGTGCCTCTGGCCCATTGCGCGTGCGCAGGTGTAAAAAAATAAAATAAAATAAAATAAAATAAAATCAATGGAGACATTTTATTGCAAGAAAAACCCACTGCTGCTACTGTAAAAATTCAAGCATTTAAAATAGCTAATTTTCGCATGTTTCTCTGGTGCTTTGGTGGGTTTTTGGACCACGATTTCAAAAAAAATATTGTGGTCACCATTTTGGATCCCCCCTCACCGCATGGCAAATGGAGATGCCGAGGATGCCCCCTCCCAGCCTGGTACCAGCAGCCCAGGACAGGAGGTGGGGAAGGCTGGAGTGGGGACACCCCCCCCCCAGAAACCACCCCTCTGGTAGGTGACCTCAGGCAGGCATATTTTCGCCTGCTTTTTTGGCCGGGAATTGGGTTTTTTAAATTTTTAAAACTTTTTTTCTGTGCCGCTTGGCATCGCGCGATCGCTGCGATGCCAGGAACAACAACGACAAATCACACCCAATTTTTCTTTTGTCGGTTCGAGTTCGAGTTCTGGGGGAGTAATTGTCGTTACCGTTACCGTTGCGTAACGGAAACGGAAACGAGAATGTCGTCAAGTCGTGCCCATGTCTAAAAAGAATAGATGCAGTTAGGTATAGAGATGAACTTCTATGCATAAAGTGAAACATATATACCAGGAGACAGCTCTCTTATAATAGTCCATAAAGTATTAATTTGAATTAGTGATGATTGCTGAAATCAGGCATTCTTTGGAAGAATGGGTAAATATATTGTGGATGGTATATAGAATATATATAGTTAGCCAAATCTATCCTAAATTGCTTAGTACTGAAGAACTTAGCAGCTAGCTTGAATAGATTGTTAAGATTAGATAGGCTATATTTTTTGTATTAAAAATAGATATAAGTAAAGACAGAAGAGGGGTGAAATGGTAAGGAAACTAAGTATGAAAGTGTACTCATTTAAGCTGGGAAGGGAGATATGAATTATATTTTGGGAAAAACTGTTGGGAAAAACCGTGACTGAAGCGGTAACACGACAGAAGACAAGCAATATATTTGTTTTATGTAACAGTGTAGAAAATAAAGAAAAAAGAAAAAACTATAGGCACAGATGTATGTTGGAATATAGGAAACCCAATTTTAATCAATTCAGAAAAAGTTATACATAAGGTCCCTTGGCAGGGGCACCTAACAGGAAAAGCAGTCCAAGGTGAGTGGGAGTTACTTGGAAACAGTAAAGTCTGAACTGCAGACAAATCCAACAAGAAAAAAGAGGAAGTTGCCCACAAAACCAATGTGGATTTTGACCAAAAGCTCAAAAAGGAGCTGAAAATAAAAAAGGACACATACAGGAAGTGAAAGGAAGGCTAGGCCACAAAGGAAGACTACAAGGCAAGTAGCAAAGGATTGCAAGAATGGTGGTACGAAAGCAAAAGCTGGGAATGAGCTGAGGTTAGCAAAAGATGCTAAAGGCAACAAGCATTCTTCAAGTGCATGTAAAGCAAAAGACAGAGAAAAGAAATAGTAGCCCAGCTAATCATGGGGATGGAAAATAATAACAGTTGACAAACAAAAGTCCAAAGTATCCAATTTTTGAGCAACTTGGTATTTTTCCAAAAGACAGTCTATGTCCTTCCAGGTAATTATGATGTACAAGTGGAAAAGTCAGGATTGCATCTTGAGATTGATAAACAAATTGATGAGGAATACCTTATTACTTTGAATCGAGTTCAAATTTCTAGGTCAGGATGAACTGCATCAAAGAGTGTTGAAGGAACTGGCTGAAGAATTCTCAGAACCACTGACTATTATATTCTTGAAATCATGGAGCATGTGTAAAATGCCAGATGATTAGAGGATGACTAATGTTGCTCTCAAAAAAGATAGAAGGAGGAACTTGGGAACTACAAATCAGTCAGCCTGACATCAGTCCTCAATAAATCTCTGGAGCATATTATAAAACTGTCACTCTGCAGGCACTTTGGAAATAATGCAGTAATAACTAAACACCAACATAGATTTGTCAAGAACAAATCCTGCCAAACTAGTTTTTATCTCATTCCTTGATCAGGTAAACACCCAGGTAGATGGTGGGAATGCTGTAGATGTATTGTATCTTTACTTCAGCACAGCCTCTGAATAAGTGCCCCCTAACATTTTGACTAGTAAGTTAACTTGCTCAGAGGAGCAATTTGCTAGATGGTAGGTATAAAACTACAATGAACGAACGAACAAATGAACGAATGAACAAGTGAGTGAACGAACAAATGAATGAATAAAACAATCTAGGTGTGGGCTGTAGGGAACAACTATCAGGTATATACACAGTTGGTTACATAATCGTAATCAGTGAGTGATTATCAATGGCTCAGTCCTTGGGCTGGGGCTCTTTCAACTTTTGAATTAATAAGAGAATACAGGGAATGCTTATCAAATTTTCAGATGACACAAAATTGGGTGCAATAGCTGATACTTCAGAAGACAGAAACAAAATTCAAACAGATCTTCATAGGCTTGAACACTGGGCTGAAAACAACAGAATGAAACTGAACACAGATACATGCAAAATTGTACACCAAGCAAACACAAAATAATGTGCAATTACAAGAGGGGGGATACTTGTCTTAGTAATAATGTGAGCAAGACAGATCTTGGAATATGAATATGATGAGCCATCAGTGTGATGTAGCTGCAAAAAAGATAAATGCTATTTTAGACTGCATTAATGGAAATATGGTCTCCAAATCCTGTGAAGTGCTAATTCCCTTCTATTCAGCATTGTTAGCCCTCTTCTACTGTGTCCAGTTCTGGACACCACACTTTACAAAGGATGATGACAAACTGGAACAAGTTCAGAGGACCGCAACAAGGCTAATCAGGAGACTAGAAGGCAACCCTATGAGAAAAGATTGAAATAACTTTATATGTTTAGCTTTGAGAAAAGAAGACTGTGAGGAGATATGGTAGCATTTTTAAAAATACCTGACTGTCATACAGAGGACAGACAGGATCTCTTCCCAGTCATCACAAAGTGCAGAACACGTAATAATAGGCTCAATTTATGGGAAGCCAGATTATGGTTGTATATCAGGATAAACTTCTTACTGTTCGAGCAGTATAACAATGGAACCAATTACTGTATATAATTATACTTCTGAAGGATACCCACATCAGATGTGGGGGAAAATGGAGATTGTCTGAAAAAGAGGCACTCTGATATGAAAAAACTAGGGATTTGTGCATTCATAGGAGGCAACTTCTCTGGCAAAGAGTAACTGTGGCACCTTAAAGATTAACACATTAATTAAAGAAAGAGGTTTTGCAGACTTTGGCCCCATTTTTAAGGCCCACACTCCTAGTCATAAAAGACTAACACATATCCTTCTTTGGAATACTGTATTGTTTCTTACTTTTATAGCCATCTTAGTGAAACTGCAGTTGCTATACTAAAGACATGCATACTTTTTCTTTGTGATATTAAGTTTTGTTACCACCTTGCCACGAAAACTATCCTTGTGCCTCTCTTTGATCCTCAGCTTACCTTTGCTTCTCACTTTCTGTTTCTTTGTAAATCTGCTTATTAACACTTCTTTATATTGCCCCTATCTTCAACACTGTCTCAGTCACACTTCTGCTGAAAGTCTTATTTGCACTTTTTGTCTTCTCTAGACTTGATTATTGTAATTTTCTATCTATACACCCCCTTCTTAGAGGAGCTTGTTCTTGTAAAAACCCAGGGATATGATCCTACAATAGCAAGTGTTCGCATCAATATCTCACCTTCAGGACCAAGGATTTTGATGGGAGCTACAGAAAATGAAAAGGTAGGCCTTTCGGGATCAAAAGCAATAAGGGAAGATTAAAGGTGACCTATCGTTCCAAAATAGTGGCGTTAGGAGGGTAACAGCAACAGGGGAAGCTTTTAAGAGTCAAATATGCTAAACAAATGTAGTGAATTGGTTTGTGAATAGGGTTGCAATGTCCCTTGGTTTGAGAGCTGGAATAACAGAGTGGCTAAAATGTGTCCAAAATGCCAGATCTGTGGCTCAAAATTCATGGAAGACTCTTAGAAAGGTTATTAGTCAGTATCCTAAAATAGACCTTCTGATGCCATAAAGTTTATGCAAGTCTTAATTCATTCAACTGGTCCTCCATTAGTTGATACTAGTAGCAATAGGATACTGCCATATGTTTACCATATGGTGCCACAACATGTGACCAGTTTTGGCTAAGCTGTTATACTCACTAGTTATATATCATGTCCAATTGTACTTATAACCTTCCTGCATTGGTCATAACAATGCCAGGGTAGGAAATTCAGACACTTTCTAAGGCTCTGATGAGTGCCACCATTTTGGTTTGATGGTCTACTCTATAATAAGTACATGAGGTATTTCTTATGAATCTTTGAGCAGCCATTGAAAGAGGACATATTCTTTTAGTAAGAGAGAGGAAAGGAATGCTTCTTTTAGGTACTATATATTGAAACAGGCGCATCCTGTTTGAGATAGTCCTTTAGTCCTTTATTGCGGTCAATTGACCCAAACACCATTTAAAGCATAAAAATACAACAGTTTGAATCTATGGCATAGCAATGCAAACAATAAATCCCTAGACCAATCTTCTGCCACTAGAACAGTGCTTCTATGGCTAGAAGCCATGAAAAATTTGGCCACCTGGGTTGTTACATAAGAATTCTGATCTGAAAGACAGTAGGTAACCAACAATTTGTCTAGATACCCTTGTAATTTATAAATTAGGGGGTGAACCAAGTCTCTCCTAATTTCTTTATAAAAATTACAGTATAAAAGGATATGTACCCCAGCTCCACAGGGGCAAACACATTCATGGTGTGGAATTCCATTGAACCTATCCCAAAGTAGGGCTGAGGGAAGAGCATTGAATCTTGCCAAGATAAATGCTCTATAGGCTTGGAGGGTTCTAGTGTGGATAGATAATTTGATGACTTCTGAAACCCTGGAAGGATACCATGCATCTGAGATGAGCAAGTTATATTTGCTAATGCAAGCAATTCCTGCTTCTCAATATCATTAAGTCCCTGGCTAAGGGCTCAATAGGCCTGATGTTGACCAAATAGTAAGATGGACTCAAGGGGCATACCAATGGATCTAACTTTGTGTTGGATTGCCCATGTCCACTTACTCATATAAGAATCTGATAACATGTGGTATATATAGCCCAGCTGCTCGGCCTGAAAATGAATTCTCAACCAGAATTTCAGAGTTTGGTTCCAAGCCCTAGTCTCTAGGCAATCAAGTCCTGTTTCCATTTGCCCATCTCAACATGTCTGTGAAATTAGAGAGAGGATTTCAAGGCAAAATTCTTATTGGAAAATAACTAAGAAAAGTTGTTCAGCAGCTAAATTTTGAAAGTAACTAAGAAAAGTTATAACGCAGTTCATGAGCATGGGTTATATTGCTTTTGCTGTAACGTTGCTACTAATTGTGTTAGCCAAAGTAACTAGCTACAGGTAATTATGCAATGGTAACTAGTTACTTCCAAGCTTTATTTCTGAATAGACATACCCAGAGGATTGTGCTTCATATTTACTTATTTCTGTTTTTGATGGTAGACAGTGCATTCTTTCTGACATCTTTCTTATCCAAAAGTACATAAGCACCCTTAACCAGTTTCTTTTCAAGAAACAGTGGGATTACCATAACATATTTTACAGTCGAAATAAACACAGAGATAAAATACCATGAAGCAAAAGGCAGGTTTGACAGATTGTTTTATTCCAGGTTTAGGAAACTAGCTTCTTTAGACAAAGCTCCCAGAATTCCTGAGGCAATGACCATGTTGGTGGATGGGGATTCTGTAAATTAAAGTCCAGTTCCCACATCTGCTTTGCTATCCCCTCAACGGTCTTCACTCCTGTGTGGAAATCCACTAACAGCACTATCCCATTCACTTTTACTCAGGAGTAAAACCAGTTGAGTTCAGTGGAAGTTATTCCCAAGTAAGAGAGTCCTCAAATACTGCCTATATGAAATGTACCTCAATAATATATTTCCAGGGTGTGGGAAAACGTTTCAAGAAGTAAATTTCTGCCACCCGTCCTAATAAAAAACAAATGGCAATAGCTAGTAGAGATGGGCACGAAACGAACATCTTTTGTTTCCATTTTCCTTTTTTCGTTTCATTACGCAATGAAACGACAAACAAATTTTATCTCTAAAATGAAACGAAACGAACAGAAACACCAGAAATTTTGTCGTCCGTTTCGTTTTCGTTACGGCAATACATTGAACTGCTTTAAAAGCTTTAAAAATCACAAAAAATTAAATAAATGGTAACGAAACGGTAACAAAACGAATGAAAACAAAAAAGATTTTTTTGCAAAAATTCGTGAAAAACGGAAATGAACCAAAACGGACCCCCTAAACTACAAACGACAAACGAAACGCCATTTTTTTTATTCGGGCCCATCTCTAATAGCTAGTAGTGTGTAGATAATCCTTGATCCTCACCCGAGAGCCTCCCCTACATCCTCCAACTTCTTTTTGCCTGGCCAAATTTGACAGAAGCGGAGGACATTTCACTGAGTAACTTCACAGAGGAAGGTAAATCCTTTCACATTTGTTGGGGCAGGGTTAGGGTTAGGGTTAGCACATCTGATCTCACCTGATTTCGGAAGCTAAGCAGGGTTAGCCCAGGTTAGTACTTGGATAGGAGACCACCAAGGAATACCAGGTGCTGTAGGCACCTGGAGTAGGAACTGGCAAGCCATTCCAGTATTCCTGCCAAGAAAACTCCATGGATATGGGGTCACAAAGCGTTGGTCATGATTGTAATGACACTACACACTAGGGTAACCGCAGCAGCCACAGTGGCATTGCAGCTGCTTCCGCCTTCCTCTGCCTAGCCTCTCTTTGATTCCAATCCTGCTAGTGATGCAAGAATTCCACATTTCCCCATAGTGCACATACACATAGCCCGTAACAGCAAGTTTTGTGGGCCTCACACAGAAGAAACACCAGCAGACATTGTTAAAATCACAGACCTTATGAGGAAGAGCAACAGATGCTCTGTTGTGATTTTATGCTTGAAAGCAATCTTCTTAAACATCTCTTGAAGTACAACTTAAAAAGTTGTGTTTGTGACCAGTTGTTTCTGAAGATAACTCTCTGTGCAGCGAAAGAGACCACATCCAAGAGAACACAAATAGAAACATCCTTCCTACCCCCCTAGCTCATGAGGAATAATCAGGTGCAGAAGGGTGAAGCACTCATGTAGGAGGTGTGGCCAACATTTAGGCCAATGTCCTTTACACGTGTTTATATACCCAGTTAGGACAGAACTTTTAATAAGCTGCTTTTAAAAAGCAATGCATTTATTTTAACATTGTTCAATGAATATGTATAACCTCTTCGCCCCCAACCCCCCCAATCTGATACACCATCACAAAAAAAGATAAAAACATGCTGTAAAGTCAGAGAAAAAAAGATTTCAAAAGTTAAAAGTCAGCATTCTTTTAAAACAGAACAACCCTAAAAGCCAGCTTTAGCTATAGTTATAATGACAAGGTTCCCAAGGAAGCCCATTATTATTGTAATTTTAATTTTTAAGAAGCAGCTCTTTAGCATCCTGCTCCAGTATTAAAAACAACACATAAGGGAGGCATGTCCAAACTTCGTCTCTCCTGATGTTTTGGACCACAACTCCCAGAATTCTAAGCTTAGATTGCCAATGACAAAGAACTGTGGGAGTTGTGGTCCAAAACATCTGGAGGGCCGAAGTTTGGACATGCCTGCAGCACATGAATTATGTGATCTTTCTCCTCCATCCAGAATTAGCAACTAAAAAGTTATAGTTGTATCCAAAAAGAACGGTGTCTGTTTTTGTTATGCCACATACTGTACTCTAAGTTGGGAAAACTGAAGAAGGAAAAGAAAAAAAAAGAATTCAAAACTTTTTTTTTGAAGACGATCAGATTTATTTTAATGTAAGCTTTCATGGATAAAAACTGACTTCTTCCAATACAGTATAAGAAATGCAAAACTATTTGTCTGAAGGAGTGGATTTAGATCCATAAATGCTCATAAAGTGCCACAATATTTTTGCTTTCTCTCTCTCTCCCTTTTTAATCTTTCTCTTTTTAATTCTTCCAACTTGCTGAGACAGGTGAACACGGCTGCTTCCCGGGAAACTGCTAGACATAAATTAGTGTAGTTCTACCTTTGTTATGTGAATTATAAATTAGTTATAAGTAGCCATTTATTTGTAACTGATTACCTCTGAGCCAAACAGGTCATATTTGTAGCAGAACATGAGGCCCCAGAGCCTAAATCAGGTGTGTCCAAACTTCAGCCCTCCAGATGTTTTGGACCACAGCTCCCACAGTCCTTTGTCACTGGCAATCTAAGCTTAGAATTCTGGGAGTTGTGGTCCAAAACATCAGGAGGGTCAAAGTTTGGACATGCCTGGCCTAAATGAAACTTATTAACAGTGTGGCCAGCACTAGAATAGAATTTGGTACAACAAAGAGCAGGCAAGGTCAAACAGGCCGATGTAACAAGCTTTCAGTTTGAAACCTCTCTTGAATTGAAAGGTTCGAAATGCACAGTTGTTATTGAAGGTTTCCATCATTGTCCCAAGTGGCAAGTGAGGGTAGGTGGTAGAAAGCAGAGACGGAATGGGGGTTTCACAGGGGTGGGCTTAAGTTGCCCTGGAAATTGTGACTCAAACCTTCTTCTGTGGGCACCGCTCGCTTGACTCCCAGGAAGTTCTGTGAAGCTGAAGCTGCCGCTTGGTTATGTCGATGACTCAGAAGTGTGAAGATTCATATTTTAGCACTTGGCAATCAGAGGCCGCCTCAAACCATTTAAAAAATGAACACTGAAGAAAACAGAAGAACTTTGCAAGTGCTCTAGGCCGTAGCGTGCTTTAGGAGGCTAATTAAATGCCACATATTGTGAGCGAGGCTAAAAAGAAAGAAAAAGAAAGTGTGTGTGTGTGTGTGTGTGTGTGTGTGTGTGTGAGGGGGACTTTTAAAAGGCCAATATTTATTTGATCCCTCGGTGGTCAAATGGTTTTGTCGCTGAAATGAGGACCGGCAAAATCAGTCTGTCCCAAGGTTAAAAAGCTGTCTTGACAACACACTGGACCTTACACAAGATCTCTAGGGCTTGAGGGCTGCTGTTAAATATCATCAAGTGGTACAATATTTGCATTCCATGTGATTTCCTCAGTTGTTTTTACCCCTACCCCCAATTCAAGGTACAATCTGCAACCTTTTTCTGGAAGTTGAGTCAGGGCAACTGTTTATTTCAAACCCACAAATACACTAAGGCAGAGACTCGTCCACCCAAAAGACCTAATACCAAAACACAAAAGGAGTGATATAGTATATGCAGTCCAGTGCAGTGAGGACTGTGCAGACCTCTACATTGGAGAACAGCCATTAAACAGAAAGGATGGCCAATATGGGAGGGGTAAAAGCTTAGGAATCAGAATCAGCAGTATACCTCCCCCTGAAGGACATTCAAAGATGAGGATGTACCCATATTAGACAGAGAAGATAGGTGGTTTGAGAGAGGGGTCAGGGAAGCCATTCATTCTTTCTCAACAGAGGTGGGGGGGCTCAGGCACAGTCTATGTGCCACTTATTAGGCTGTGATTTCAATAATACCTAGACAAATTTTAAAAAAAGCTTCACACGTTCACCATCAAGGCCATAGCTAACAAATCCTACTTTGTGGGTTTTAACACTTTAGGCCATTGTTCACCTTAAGGCAGTGGTTCCCAACCTGGTGGTCGGGACCCCTTTGGGGGTTGAACTACCATTTCACAGGGGTCACCATGAGCCAGTGAAGAAAAAGGCACAAATGGCTTGGGTCTGGAGGAGGAGAGGGAGGAAGAGGGGGGGAGAGTGAGTTACAGATTGATAGGTTGGAGGGGATGTCAGTCAATGCCACCAGAGGCTGCAATTGGCTGAGGGTCCCTGTAGAGGGAAGTTCTCTTTGCCACATGTGGCAGTGGCCTGCCAAAGGGGGCTTGTGGCCTCTTCCAAGCAGGGCAAGGGGTCACCACAACATGAGGAACTGTATTAAAGGGTTGTGGCATTAGGAGGGTTGAGAACCACTGCCTTAAGGCTATTGAGACTGTTGTCTACCTAACGAGCCCATTCAGGCCATTGTTCATCTTATGAGCCTATTTCAGACCAGGGTGACATGAGGTCAAAGGGAACTATAAAATGGAGGACTTGCAACTCGCTTTCTTCAGACTGACGAAGCTGTTTGGATGAGCAGTGAAACATTTCAATCTCTCAAGAAAAAGAATTCCAGTTGCCATGACTCAACCTCCAGATAAACACACCTGGATGACTGAGAATTTTCACAGACAGATCTGCAGCCTGTTTGCCAAATCCACTGTATGGGAATTTTTGACATTTCCAGTGCAAAAGCCACACACATTGAGTATCCCTCTCCATGGCTCCCCTACTACCCTCAATATAAATATTGTAACCTATCATTCAATATAAAAAATTTAAATCTTCACATGTGTGAATTAATCCAATCCCTTGAGATGACCCTTTTATACAGACATTCATTTTAAAAAGGACCATGCTTTTTTCAAGCAGTTCTGTTCTCTTCTGAAGTCAAGGAGCATGACATTTAAGCGGCCATTCACAGTAAAAACAAAGTCATCAACTATTTACTCAGCTCCAATACACATTTTGATTAAGGTGAGTCAGAACGAACCCTTTCATCTACTTGAGCAAAGTATTGGCCATTTCCTTTGCCATCTAGTTCTTTTTTCTTTGCCCTGCAGAAAAGAAGAAAGGTACATATGGTGAAATTCCGCAATGGCACAAGAGCTGTTTATTTTGTGTAAGGAACAAGACCTTCCTGGAATTCAATAAAACCTGCTGAAACACTGCATTGGTATGGAAAATGGTTTCCAGGAAGCATATGGAAGTTACATGAGCCAAATCTACCACTGATAGGGAGGTAATCTTTGTGCACTGGAAGAGAGCTGTATTTGTGGATGTGTGACATCATTGTTCATCTCTAGAAAATGGACATAAACATTCCAAAACATACTCATATTTCCTAAAGTCTGTTGGTGCTGCGCAAACATGGGAAGAAGAGGTGTTCCACTGATGGGGTTGCAGACACATGCAATCATATATCTGTGAAGATTCACCAGTCAAGCAAGTAAGTGTGTGTGTGTGTGTGTGTGTGTGTGTGTGTGTGTGTGTGTGTGTG
>JAHTLZ010003542.1:45379703-45392030 GCA_023846285.1 Phrynocephalus versicolor | reverse complement strand
CAGAAACTCATAGGGTTACACTCCAAAATCTCAAGTTTTGGTCCTGAAATCTTGCAGAATGGGTTGTTGCCACCTTATACTGTGGTGACAACAAATGAAGATCTGGACCTTACTGATCAATTAAAAATTAACAAATTGTTTGGTCCAGATGACATATATTCAACTAATTCCCTTTAGTCGTGTGTACCAGTTTGCACAGCCGGAGGTTTGGAGTTCAGTTCTGTCAACTTGGCCTTCTGTGAGAAATGCCAGACTGTCTAGCCTTGGGCGATCTGCTCAGTACCAGAGCATCCTGAGCAGAAGGGGATGGTAAATGCCTGTACTGCAGGTAAAAGTAAAGGGAGTAGCCAGCTTGCTGGGGGTGGGTGCAGTGTGTAGCCTGCATAATTACAAACTGTAAACCGCCCAGAGACTACTTGAAGTGGTATGGGGCGGTATATAAGCAGAACGCTTTGCTTTTGCTTTTGAGTACTCTTGGTCTTTAAAAAACATCAGGAAATGGCCTTCATAAAATGGAACTAGATTGATGGCATGCAATTATTATTACCGGCTGCTTGGGAATTTTAGTGGAGAGTGAGTATGTCCTCCGGCAGGCTTCTCGGGACCTTCCGGTTGTCCACTGTGGGAAGAGCATGGTTCACTGGGTGGGTCTTTGGTCTCATCCAGCAGGGCTTTTATGTTCTTATGACCTCACACTCTTTTTCAGACAAGGAATGACAATGCTGAAGGCATACGGGATCCATTTCTGTTGTTTAAATGGGGCTGTTTGATGGGGGTGGTGGTTTTAGATCTGATGTGGTTTACTCCAACCATATTGTTTACTTACCATTGTATGTTTTCATTGTTATTTTCATTTTGGGGGTAAAATTATTGTAAAGTGGGATAGTAAAAAATAAAAAGAAAGAAGAGGCAGACACCACCACATTTGAGCTGGAAACAAAGAGGTGGGTTTTGTTTGTTTTTTTGTATGGTGTGTCCAGCCTGTCCACTTTGGTCAATAAGCTGGAACACAGCATTCTCTCTCTCTCTCTCTCTCTCTCTCTCTCTCTCTCTTTCTCCTGAGCATGTAGCATTCTGAGTCCCTGCTTGCTCACTTGAAAATGCACTGATCCGTTCAATAGGCTTGACTGTTGTTTTTCAGTCCCAGTTACTGCCGAGGTGAGGCCAAAGAATGCCCGACCCCAGCTGACAATGAACCCCAGGAGCACTCTGTGGCATAATAAATAATGCAGGGCAAATAGAGAGGAAAGGCACCAGACTTGGGAAATGTGATATCTCAGTTCGGAGGCCCAGGTGGACCAACTTGGCAGCCTTGGATAGAAACAGAATAAGTGTGAGAAATCACTCATCCTTAATAAAGACTAGTTTCCTAGACCTTGCTGGTTCAGAGAAGTCACTGAAAAACAAAATGTGCATTTTTTCACTTCAGAGGATTCGGCAGTTGATTAAATAACGAAAGAAGGAGCTTGACGGTAAAAGGACGAGGCTTTCACTTCAGGGAATTCAGGGCCGTCCTCTTGTGAATTGGGTTCATATCTCAGCTTGGGGTCTCTAATGCAGCAGTTCTCAAACTTTTTTTTTTCACGGATCGCTTGAAAATTGCTGGGGAATCTCAGTGGGGCCATTCAAGATTTTAAAAAAATTATACAAATCAAAGTAGACACGTCATTCAGACTCATCATTAGCACCATGTTACCATCTACAAGTAGCATCTACAAGTTAAAACAATAGAGACTTATTCCACAGTATACAATTTTACTTTAAGCCTATAGTCTACAGATGGTATTCTTGAGTGAAGAAATGGGGGGGGGTATTTGAAGAGCTTTTTGAAGAGGTTGGAAGTGTTCTGTTCTTTTTTCTGAAATGTTTTGAAGCGTCCACATAGGACCATTTTTCTACAGTGTCATTCTTTTAGGCCACCTCAATTACTTCCCTCAGAGCAGTTCATTAACAAAGGCCTAAAGTCTATCACTAGACCCAACTAAAGTAGAACCATCAAATGAAGAGGATGTAAATAAGTTGATTTACTGTTCAACCATTGATTCAGTGGGTCTTTTTGGAATTGGCCACAGTCTTGGTCCCTTGTCTTTGCTTTCCTCTTCCTCCATCATCTTTCCTTTCATGATATATATTTCAGGCTCCAAGACTGCCTTATTATTGCTGTCATTACTGCATCTTTTTCATTGCTGTTACTGATGATGATCTGCCAATGATTTGAGGGTCTGGAATCAATAAGTAACAGCCTCTATATTCTTAAGCCTAAATTTCTCTAATCCCACACCACATGTCTCTGGGTTAATACATCACAGAGCGCTGTGCTTGAATTCCCAAGTCTTCCTTTAAATGTTGCATGCATGTAAATCTCACACATGCACACAACAGTGCCACTCAACTCCCACCTTCACCTGTGAGATTATAAGGCCCTGCCCCCTGGAATTACTTACTGATGATCTATCACCCCCAGGCCTGCAACTAGGATCTGTGTCCCCCAGGGCAAACATGGATTCTGCACCCTACCCCCATGGGTTGGGTATAAAAATAAAAATAAGCATTACTGTGAATATTTTGTCATTTTGGCACCCCCTCCAGCACACAGAGAACATGCCCTCTTCCCCACCACCACCAGTTATGGTCCTGTTCATCCCTATTCATAATAAACTCACAGGAGCTTATGTTCGAAGAGGCAGTTATACAGTGGCATTTTGTGTTCATTGCACTGATATGAACAGGAACCAGTGCCACCATACTTGCATTAAGATACCTATTTTCATAACACCATCATTTGAGTATTTTGCAGCCTCAAGGACCCCCGTCCCCCACCCAAGACTATTGTTTGACATCTTCTTGGTCTTCAGTGACTATTGTCTCACCAAAGGAAATCTGGGGACTCCTAGATCCATCTCTCTTATTGGGAGAGTTAACCCAACTGGATTGTTTGGAATTTAACTTCCAAGCAGACGTGGGGCAGGGTAGTGTTGCAAGTGAACTAAAGATGTAGGATCCAACCCAAAATGATTTGTGGGACTTGTGTGAATAAACTTAAGGTTGTCTCATACTGAATTGATGGCATGATGGAAACAGACATCTTATAAATAATTATTAAAAAATCTGTTGCATTCTTTCATATAGACCCTTGAGATGAGCAAGCAGGCCTTTTAGAATATGCAGGTGTTTTAAAATATTTGCAAAAAATTGTAAATTGCTTCATTAAGAAGCAATCATTGAAAAAGAAGCCTGTTACTATTTCATCCAAAGACCCGTCTCTCTTATTAATGAACACTCCGTCCAAGCTATCCACTAATTACAATGGCACCAAAAACAGTGAACCCATTTTCATGTGAATTCTCCCTGCCTTGCTTTCAACATATATAGACATATATCATCATAATGTGCCATGTTCCCTGAACTCAGTTCTGGCTCATGGCAACACTTATCAGCGTTTTCCAGATAGAAAACACTCAGATGTGGTTTCCATTCTTTTCTTCTCAGGGTGCTCTTGGCTTATGTAGCCTGCCCATGGCCATTTATAGGCTGGCTCTTCTCCTAAGAGGCACAGTGGAGAATCAAACTCTCAGGCCCCTCAGCCAGTTCAACAATCCATTGAGCTACCCATCCAGCTACAGATATACTGTACCGGTATATATAACAGATGAAGATTTGTTGCAACAGATCAAACTTTATACCATTATCTTTCAGCCAATGTTATTCATAGCAAAAACAAGATAGAGAGGGAACAGGTTTTTAACATCTGGAGGCAATAAGTATTTATTACCATCTCGAGTGATTTAAAAAAAGAACATTAGGCAGGTAGTGATAAAATAAAAGGACCCCTCCTTAGTAGTCAGATAATCTGGTCTTGAATCTAGCTCTTCCAGAGTCCAAATTTGGCTTGTTCAGTCTCTCAGGGCATGTCATTTCACCCATGATATCCTTGTAATTCACTATTGTATCAGTAGATAAATTCCAGCTCAATAATAATTTAAAAGAAACACCAAAGTGATGGATGCTCAAACTGTTGTCCTCCCACCAGTTTATATCACATTTCTGTTGGCTTCAGACATCTCATTTTGTGACAGGAGGGGAGGAGGGAAAATGAGGAGGGAAAGAAGGGTCTAGGAATCATGTACAGAAAGGATCCAGTCTACAGCATTCGTTCTCGATCAGTGGTATGTGTACCATTGGTGGGGAGCAGGAAACATCAAGGTGGGAGCCAGGATTGTCATAGCAATGACTAAGAATCCACTATGTCTTAACTCTCATGTACTTCTACAAGTGTAATGTGCCATCTCCTAATGACATACCTGTCAAACATTACCCATCTCTGATGATTTTGGCATTATGAATACTCAGTTTTTCTTCAAATTGCCAGTACCTCTTCTTTCCCATGTACTTATATTTCCTATATTTATAACAAAGTGTAAATATAATCACAGAGCTATTAACATCCTTATTTGGAACCAAAAAAATTATGCTTTCATATTAGAGTGGGACCCAGGTTGTTTGATTTATCATACACAAGAGAGAAGAGGTTGAGCACAGGGCATGCTGATCTTGTAATTCTACAGTCTCCATTTGGCTGGATTAAATTGCTGAAATGGAAGAAAGCATAGGGTGGGTGGGTACTGAGAGTGGAATACTTTTTTGTCCACCAAGTTCACTATAGAAGTCAGGCTTGTACAGATGGGGAAGGTATCTCACGCCCAGACAGCAGCCTGGAGGGCACCGTGGTCACCGAGCTGACCAAGTGACTGAGTCAGCCACATGTCAGAGCCAGAGGCAACTCGATGGCCACCAACACAACCAGCTGCCTTTGGACTCGTCTTTGGAACCAGAGGCTGCGTCTTGGAATCCTCCTTGCCACAGGTTGGCATCTTGATCCCTGGACTGTCATCCTGAGAGGAGGAAGACTGCTCGCAATGTGTGGAGTGATAAAAAGAAAAGGCAGCATGGGGATACCTTGGGGACTTGCAAAACCACCGGCTTATAAATTAAACAAATATTGCCCAAATGTTTTGCATAGCTAGCATTTCTTCAGAAAGCAGATAAAACAGGAAAAGATTGGCTGACAGACACTCTGCGTATGTGTGTGAGAGAGAGAGGGTAGGAGAGGAGAGAGAGAGAGAGAGAGAGAGAAGATCAACTAGTTCACTATCCACAGCCAGTTGTAAACTCTTTCCTATGCAGCCAATGTCCTAGTTCAGAAAGCCAGATGAAGCATGCATCCTCTCTTTCAGTCATGAAAGAGATAAGATGATAAGAGGCTTTTCAGGTCATTTCCCAGATCATTGATGCCAGTTGGGGGCAACCAGATTTTGGGTGCAATAAAAAGGCAGCACATTGCTAGTTCCTTGACTGGTTCTTTCTTAACTGCCAGGAAAGAGAAGGGATTCCCCCCCCCCCTATATAATAAAATGAAAAAAAACAACACGAGGCTAGGCCATGAGAAAGAGAGGGCTTGCTGCTGTAGCAGCCGAGACAAAGTCTCAGGAGTCAGGATGCTAAGCAAAAAGGTGCTTTATTGAAACAAAAGCCCAACGCGTTTTGGCTTGGGAAGCCTTCTTCAGGGATTATGTTGAACTGCATTAAAACAAAGGGACAGCCAACGAATATTTATTATTCTTATACAGCAATTGTTATAAAATAAGTATGTCTGTAAAGATTCTCAGTCATCCAGGTGAGTTTATCTGGAAGTTGAGTCATGGCTACTGGACTTCTTTTAGAAACATTTCGCTGCTCATCCAAACAGCTTCCTCAGTCTGAGGAAGATGTTTGGATGAGCAGCGAAACATTTCTGTCTCTCAAAAAAGAAGTCCAGTAGCCATGACTCAACTTCCAGATATAAAATAAGTAGTGTATATTCTGATAAAAGGCTTATAAACGCTAAAAATATATGGTAATTAGGTTGGTTAGATATTTTTACTTTTTACAAACCTTGCATCAAATCCACCTTTATTTCCAGAAGTGATAACATTTCTTGAGTAGGGACTGGCTGACTGGGACTAAGCTTGGCAAAGCGATTTGTTTCTGACTACATCTCTCACAGCACTCTTGCCAAGCATGGCACCTAGCAGGATTCTGGGTGCAACAATCCAATACAAAACACTCCTTCCCAACTACTGGGCTGGGATACGTCAGTGCCCCTGGGTCCTCCAATGAGCATTACACAGTGCAGTACAGTGGTACCCTGTCTTAAGAGCAGCTCAACTTAAGAGCAATTTGACTTAAGAGTGGAAAACTGTTGGTGTTTTAACTGCCGCCTTACAAATTTTAGATATGGTCTGCTCGACTAACAATTTTTTTTTCATTTTTTCATTTTTTAACTTATTTGTTCAATTTTTAGATAGGTACCCTGACTTAAGAGTAGTTCGACTTAAGAACATGCATTTGGAATGGATTGAATTTGTAAGTCGAGGTACCACTGTACAGTATTGTGGCACATACAGATACTTTAAGACACCCAACATTCACTTATGCAAACAAATGACCCATCCATCCATCTTTAACCATGCAACAGAAGGTAGGAGGAAGACTGATTCTATCCAGGGACAAAAGCATTTGTTTGCTTCTTTGCAGAATTTCTGGAGGCACAAATGAGATCTTTCTTCATAATTGCGACCACTTCTGAGGCAGAACCAATCACCCATAAATAACAGAGTAAAACCTTAAAAGCTACGCTGCTGAACCCCCCCCCTTTCGTTACAACGAGAAAATCAAATGAAAGTGAGAAAAGTAGCAATTAAAACCCACATATCAGTATAATGCCCCAGAATATAGTAGATGTGGTTTATACATTAAAAGCCTTGGCAACCAGGAAGCACTCTTAGCCTGGCACACACAGTTGATCAAGCTATGAAGGAGCTGATTTTCTCTGGAGAAAGTGTTCCAAACTGAGCATGAGTGAACATTTTTGAAAAGGATGGTCCTTCATTTATCTGTCTAAATAGCCATTTATCTATCAATTTTAATCAACCTTCCCACTTTAAAAAATAGCCAATTAACAATTCAGTGTATCCAACAACCGTTTAAAAGTATTTAAGCAATAAGCTCACCTTTTTAGAGATGAAGCAATAAAGTCATAAAAACAGTACAGACAGATTAGAAATCTCAAATGAAAATGAATATTTTGACATTCCTCCTAAACAGAGCAAGTTAGGGAACTGATTGCACCTTTGATCAAGCTTTCTGTTGTGTGTCCATGAATCAGGCTTCACAGGGGATGGCATTCTCAAGGAGTCAAAAAGATGAGTCATGGCAACTGGACTCCTTTTCTTTTGAGACTGAAACATTCTGTCTACCACTTAACATGATGCCCTTTCATCGATCCCCAGACAAATCAGAAGGATTTCACACCTCCACCAGGAAGGCTACTGCTAACAATCCATACATAATGGGGGTTGGGAAGCATTGCATAGGTGGGAATTTCACACACCACCGGTCATTGTCCACCTAATGAGCCTATTCAGGCCACTGTCTCCCTAACAATCCTGTTCAGACCAGGGTAGTGTGAAACCAATATGAACTATAAATTGGAAGCCTCGCACTGACCTTCACTCAGACTGATGAAGCTACTTGGATGAGTAGTGAAATATCTCAATCTCAAAATAAAAGAAGTCCAGTTGCCATGACTCAACTTCTGGATAACCTTACCCGGATAACCTAGAATCTTCACAGACATTCTCAAGCAGGTTTTGCTTGACGACCCCACACATCTGATTGCTCATTAAAGGTAGCACCTATTTCTCAGTTTACCTTTATTCACTATCTTTTGTCCCCTCTTTGGTAGATACATTTCTTCTATGTTAATTATGTGCAGTAGATTGCCCCCAGCCACAGATAACCAGTTGAGTAAGTAATTTTAGTGCGTTAACTGAATTATCAAAGAGGCACCCATCACCAATTTGACCACTGACATGTAACTGTTTAACTACGGACAAGCCCTCAAATAGGTTATGTATCACCTGAGGCAGATATGGATTTAGCACCCTCAGCAGAGTGGTGGTAGCAGAATAGTACAAAGTACAAAAGCTATTTTGGTGCTGTTCCACCCAGCATAGTATTAGGGGCATATGCCCCGCATACCACCACCCACCCACCCCGATGTGGCCCTGGCCGTGAAGCCCAGAATTATCATTTCTTTTTTTCCATATAGGAACCCATGTTGAACTTATATTTGAAACAACTACAGCCTTAGTCTAATTTCTAGTATTAGCTGAGGTCAATGTATAAATCAGCTCATACAACAGTCTGCTGGGGACTGACCGTTGGACTTATGCCAGAGTCCTTTGCTGTATTAAACAACAATATTGTTGGTAAACCACGCCCTTCCACTGGGTGTGTTTTTATCCATAGTCTATCGGTCAAGCTGAAGGTCTATCCAATAAATCAGTCACCTTAACAACAGGGAGCAGGCAGTCCAGGTGGCAGAAATATTACCAGGAGTCTTGGCAAGCAGAAATGGGTAACAGGCAGAAGCCAGTTTTATATTTGGCAAATTGAGCTACCTGAGCACACAGAATTTGTAGATCTTGGAGTGCCTCTTCCATGCATCCAGCTGTTCCCCATTAGTTAACTAGGAGTCTTGAGGTACTACCTGTGTCTTACACCATACTTGGGGATAAATGGGCCTCACAGCTACTAGGATCTCTTCATTGTCCAAGACTTTATTCATAGACCTGGCAACTGTGCTTCCTTCTGAATCTGTCAATTGGACCATTACTTTCTCCTTTTGAAAACTACTCCACAAAGTAGGAGTGACAATAGCAGACAAAAATGTAGTGACTTTTACAATCTACCAAAATTACTCACTTTGGACACAAATGTCTGAAAGAATTGACATCTGGTGAATTTTTGGTTAAATGTTGTGTAGCAAGAAGAAAATACAAGACATCACACTTTCCTCTAAAAATAATTAGATTTCTGAGAAATATCAAGGCTCATGATTGTACAAGATGCCTGCTGACCATATGGCTTTGTCTTGAAGGTAAAGGCCATTTTTGCCACCATCTTCTGTGGAAATTGGTGATGTGGTAGGATTTTGGCTGCAAGCAGCTCATGGGCCACATCTTAACCACTCTTATCTCAAGACTTCTATCTGTATCATACTTTGTCAAGCAACTCCATCTATAAAGCGGTTTAGAGTGACCTTTGTGACAGGAGGCTGTGAGTGCAGCCACAGTGAAGACTATAAAAGACTTTGCATATGTGTGCTGACGATACTCCGCTGTACCTCTCATTCTCCATCAATCCAGGTGTCATGGTCTCTTCTGAACTCATGCATGGACTCAATAATAGACTGGATGTGGATGAATTAAACTGAAGCTCAATCCAGACAAGTCGGAAGTGCTGTTGGTAGGTGGTCCACCTGACAGGTTAGAGGGCCATTCCCCTGTAATGGATGGGGTTGCACTCCCCCTAAAGGACAGGGTCCACAGCTTAGGGATACTTCTGGACCCAAGTCTTACCCTGGAAGCCCAGGTGGACTCAGTGGCCAGGGGTGCCTTCTTAGAGCTACAGAGAATACATCAACTCCACCTTTACCTGGATGAGCAGAGCCTGGCAACAGTCACACATGCACTGGTAACAACCAGATTGGACTGTCGTAATGCACTTTACGTGGGGCTGCCTTTGAAGATGGTCTGGTTATTGGAACTGGTACAGAACTGGGCTGCACAGCTGTGGTGCAGCCCAGTGGTGTCGCCGCATGGAACCATATTACGCAATTACTAAAATCTTTACACTGGTTGACAGTTGCTGCCTGGGCCCAATTCAAAGTGCTCATGCTTACATACAAAGCCCTAAATAGCTTAGGACCTGGTTACCTTAAGGACCACCTTCTTCCATATGAGCCTTCCCATTCCTTAATATCTGGCCAGGAGGCCCTGCTGATGGTGCCGTCCCTCAAAGAGGTGAGGGAGGTGGCATGTCAAAACAGGGCCTTGTCGGCAGTTCCCCCCCCCCACAACTTTCGAATACCCTCCCAAGAGAGATCCGCCTGGCGCCTACACTTTTAGATTTTTGGTGCCAGGTAAAGACCTTCCTGTACAGCCCGCATTTTTAATTAGATGGTGTTTTTAGCTGGGCTCGCGAGCAGCAGGGTTTTATATGTATGGTATATTGATTGTTTTAAATTGTATTGTATTTTATAGTTTTAATAATTCTGTTGTTTTATAGTTTTAATACATTGTTGTATGCTGCACAGAGACCACTTGGTAGTGGGGCACCTAAAAAAAAGAGCAAATAAATAAATAAATAACTTAGATAACTGGTGGTTGTAACATCTTGGTCTCCTCCTACAGAACATTAAACAATGCTGTTTACCATCTCATGCTCAATTGGATGCAACACAGCTACAGTTGAGAAGTGCTAGTATCTGACTGCAGAGGCAGTGGTTGGGAGTTCAGTCTCCCCATGTGCCTCCTTAACAGGGGCTGGGTTCAGTGATCCAGCTCTGCATGTTCTATGATGATGATGAATCACTTTCAGTGTGCTAAACTTGTGCTTACATTTCCTCATGAGCTCAGCCAGCTTTAAATGTGGCTCACTTGGTCAAATCTATGTAAAGCCTCTTCTTTCTTCATGCGAGCAGAAGTCCCAGTTGTGTGTGTGTGTGTGAATTCTAAAGATGAACACATGTGCCCTTTTCCCATAGAAAACCAGATGTATTCCTGTTCCTTTATTGCCCTTGTGTGCTGGAGTATCAGAGGTGCAGGTAGTGTGTGTGTGTGTGTGTGTGTGTGTGTGTGTGTGTGTGAGTGTGTGTGTGTGTGTGTGTGTGTGTGTGTGTGTGAGAGAGAGAGAGAGAGAGAGAGAGAGTTTCACATGCACCCAAATAAAAAGATAAAACAGGGTGTTAAATCCCATTTTTTTGTGAGCAGGAGAAGAGTTCATCTAACAACAAGAAATATGATATAGCCAATGGGCATTTCACCCTGGTTAAACACCAGATGAATTAAAGGCCTTTGCCAGCAGCTATGCTGAATGTCACTGGGAGGCAGTCTGATTGCTTGCTGAGTGCTATGAGTGAAGTATGTCTTTGTTAAGGTCACCCGAGATTCAGAATGGTTCATCTGCAGGGCTTCGCTGAAGGCAACCTTGAAAATGCAGGTGCTGGAAGATGTCTCTTTCGTGCGGCAGGGGCTGGAATAAACCAGAATGAAAATAGTGTCAAAGTAAATTGAGGATCTGTTAAAGTGTTGGCAGCTTACAAGGGAGGCTTGCCAATCAGTACACAAATAGATTAGCAGGGAAAAAATTGCAAACATCCTTTGCTGTGCAGGATGATGGATCATATCACAGTGATACTAATCTTGGGCTGAGTCTAGGTCTCTTGTATATATATCGCACTGTTACTAAATCTCTGCAGTTGATAGGAGGATTATGGGACTGCAAGAGACTCAGCTAGACTACAGTGCCCATGTCATAACAAGGCCAGACTATATATTCACTTACGCTCTAAATATCATCTAATGGGAGCCAGCAAACCACATACAGTGTACAATGACAGAGACTTCAGCTCCAGACTAGTGCAGCAAACAAGCTTTTGTTTGTCTATGCATCCAGAGCATTGCCTAGCCAAAGCTAAGCATACATAAATTGTACTGATTTCAAGCAGGATATGAGCAGATATTTAATTCTGTCACTAAATTCAGTAGAAGATTTGAGATACTTGTTGCTTTGGCTTCCTATTTTGAAGGATAGGTAAGATGGCTGGCTGACTGGCTGGATGGATGAATGGATTGATGTTTTCAGAAGGTTAGTGCACTGGCATGAACTTATGGCAAATTAAGTAAAGACTTATTTGGCGCAAGGTTTTATCAGTTGCAGTAACTCTCTGAAGAAGAGGGTTGCAGTCTCTCGACAAAAGCCTACGCCAAATAAAATATGCTCGTCTTTAAGATACCTCAAGATTTTCTGCTGATGTGGGTTCCCTTGTACTCATTACTTTTGCAGGTAAGTAAAGTGATTCCTTGAGATGGTGCTGCATTTTTCTCCACAATGCTCATAGGAAACACATGGGCCTCCAAGTATTTGACCTGCTCTTCCACCATCCCCAGCCAGTTCAAGGAGCTGTAGTCCAATATCTGGAAGAAGTGTGACAGGACGTTGGTGAACTCCATACCTGTATGTAAAATGATGAACAGTTCAAAAGCTTTGGAAATGTTGGTCATTGTGGCTGGCACCTTGAATGAATTATATGTGATTCCTTGTGGCTGATGAGAACTATTCTGAATAGGTAGCATCACAACTAAAACACGAGAGAAAACTTGTGAGGGTACACTGCTTTATTTATTTATTTATTTATTTATTTATTTATTTATTTATTTATTT
>JAHTLZ010003542.1:45359474-45373617 GCA_023846285.1 Phrynocephalus versicolor | reverse complement strand
AAAGTAATGACAACTTCCGCTGCAGTGCCCCTTTACCATTAGATCCTGCGACAACATGGAAAACAGTGGCATTTGGAGATGCACAGAGGAAACGATCCGAAATGCTTGCTGCAGTGTGGAAGGCAAATTGCAGTTGGGGAAGCATCAAACTGTGGGAACAAATGGCTGGTGCTAGGTTCTTATCCAGAAGTGCTAGGCATGAAGTGAAATCAATGGGATCTTTTTCCAAGGAAATGCATGTGAAGACAGCGGTGCCAACATCGCACCTGTACATATTTATCACTTTAGCCATTTAGCTACCTTTGGAGCCTTCAGTACATTTATTTCTTCATCACACCTTCACGTTCTTGGTTTTTTCACTCACCGTAATGCCCTTTCTTGCGTCTTTACCCACACAGCTGTTCTCTGACACTTGTTTCGGATGTTACACCTGATACTGTTTGTAGTTTTCCTTCAGCAGTTCACCTGATGTGTGACCTCAGCTTTCCAACCTCAACTTCCTATGAATTTATTATGTCTTCACAGATATACTATGATCACAGAGCAGAAGTAGTACTCCTATGTGTCATAACTATTTTACCCACCTATCTTCTGCCAACACAGCAGCAACATTAGCCACGTTTTTGCATTAGAATGGTACATCTTGCCCCTGAAGATGATGTAAAAGTGCTGAGGAGATCAGCTGCATTTTCTTTCCTTTTTCTTAACAGGCAAAAACAAAATAAAAATATAAATATAAAGAAGACAAAAATGTTGCAGCAACATAACAGATAACTGCTATATTTTAATATGAGATGTTGTGGACAAGTCCACTTCCTTAGACCATGGATGTTCACATTAAAATACAGCAGTTAGTCTTTAAGATGGCTGAACATTTTTTTACTTTTTTTTCTCTTTTTCTGTGTGTTATATCAAGTAAACACACAAATGGGTTCAGAAGACCCATCACTCTTTTACATGGTGGAAAGAAAGAAAGAAAGAAAGAAAGAAAGAAAGAAAGAAAGAAAGAAAGAAAGAAAGAAAGAAAGAAAGAAAGAAAGAAAGAAAGAAAGAAAAGCAATACTCCAACAGAAACACCTGCTAGCAGATAATGCAGTTAATTGTACAGCCATAGAAATATCTACACTATCAAGTTGGCAGAGAGGCAGCTGCTTTGACAAAACACCTCTCATCCCCATCTCTGACTGTCTGATTCTAGGGTGGAATCTCAGATGCTTTAGAGGTCTGGTTTGCATCCCAATTAAGAGGTCTTTACACTCAAAACAATGAGTTTCATCCTGTATGTGCAGGTATGAGAATTAATTTTATTTTCTTGGTCACCAAAGAGATGGCTACTAGTGAATTTGGAAGTTTTAATGGCAGTAGAACTTTTGTTGTTCTTACAGTTCTTGTCATTCTTAAAATCTTTACTAAGCAACCCTTTGGCATGGGCAAATCCATTGAGAAACCGGTGCCCAGATATGAAACTATATAAAACAACTAATGACAAAGGATGCCTTATTTGGAAGGCCCCATCTGACATTTTCAAACAGCTTGAATTATGTTATGTGATAGAGATTTTTGTTAGTCTTTGGGGTGGACAGGTGGGTGAAATAAAAGCACACATATGAATCTCTATCTGTCTCTCAGAATAAAAGATGTCTGGGCCAGCCTGTGGAAAATGTGGAAATGTCCAAAATCCATCACTGAGTAACACCTTTCTTGAAAGAGTAGTGAGCAAACCAAATGGAGGGGTAGCTTCCCCAGAGCAAGTGTGGTAAAGTGACCCCCACCTCAGCTCAATCTGTAGCCTTTTCAGGCAGAACCAATCAAATTATCACACAATTTGCAATGTATTGAATGCTATGGAAGTTTTGAGCCACTTAGGTGATATGAAGATAGGGGATGAGGAAGAAAAATATGAAGTCTAAAAATCAGGTCAGATACTGTCCTCGGGAAGTCTACCACTTAACGCAGCCTCAGGGTAGACCTCTGAAGGATGCTTTAGTGGCTGCTATACCAGATACTAAATGAAGCCTAGCAATGCATTATAACAGATAATGGCTGTTTATCTACCCCTTTCAGGGTTTTCCAGGTAGAGAAAACTCCGAGATGGCTGACCTTTCCCTTCTTCTTGGGGCATTTCTGAGGCTGTCCTGCTTGCCCAAGGCCACACAGACAGGAAGCAGAGAGGGAAACCAAGCCCACCACCACCACTACCGCCACTGATACCTAAACCACTGAACAGCCCCACCACACGAAGAAACTGAGTTGCCAGCAATCTATTTTTCATAACACCTAAAAAGCTGGTCTCACTGGCTATATTTAAAGTCCTTAAATATAGCCAATGGGAGCTGAGAGGTCTTTCCTGTCATGAAACCTTCTGTAAAAAAATCCTAAAAGGACTTTTGGCAAATACCATATAACTTTTTACTTGAAACACACAAACACCCTAAGGCAGAGACTCATCCAACCAAAAGACCCAACATCAAAATACAAGAGGAGCAATATAATACATGCTGTCTTATCCAGTGAGGAGTTTGAGAGCTTTACATTGGAGAAACCATATTAAACAGGAGGACAGCCCAGCACAGGTGAGGCAACAGTTCAGGACCATAATCAGGACCACCGTCCACTTAATGAGCCTATTCAGACCAGGGTGGCATGAAACCAAGGTGAATTATAAATTGGAGGCCTTGTGCCAACTTTCCTCAGACTGACAAAGCTGCTTGGATGTGTAGTGAAACATATCAATCTCACAAGAAATGAAGTTCAGTTGTCATGATTCAACTTTTGGATGACCTCAGCTAATCCAGTATTCCTGCCAAGAAAACTCCATGGACATGTGGTCACGAAGAGTTGGTCATGACGGTAATGATGCAACACACAATCTGGATGACTGAGAATCTTCACAGACATACCTTCTCTAGTGGTCTGTGAGTTCCACATATCACATGCATTAGGCTACGTGGGCTTAAACACTGTCAAGGTCTGGGCATTTCCTGCTTCCCTATCTGTACAGGACAAAATCAAGCCTGGCCTTCTACTAGACACGTGCCTTCCTGAAGTTAAAGTCGCCCAGTTTCCTCTTTTATTGACCGTTTCCCTATCCATTATCGATGACACCTCAATGAGGCATTAGCTTTTGCAAAAGGTCAATAGGCGGGCCAGTAACATATTTATGCCAGCAGATAGGCAACAGGAAATTGTTTAAACCTCACACTTCTCTTGAAAAGCCTTTTCATACGGTGTGCCCCAAGGCTATGCAACCATCCCTGTTGGCTGCACCACCTTTCTTTGCCGAACTGTCCCTGGCATGGCTATGATACTTTGATGCTGAAGTGCAGGAGACTCTGGGGTGACCGTTGAGTGCACTCAGATTTTACAAACTGTCATATGGCGAGATAGTGGTGGGTTTTGATGCTGTCACCTATTCAGTCAGCCCAGATGAACTAGAATCACCATTTCAGTTATCGCATAGCTCGGGGCGAGAACATGTCACCCTCTTTATTTCCAGCTCAGAACAAGCTGCTTAGGCAGATGCTAACTGTGGCCCTCCCTGCCATGTTCTGTCGAGTGGCCTTTGTCTAGGTTAATTGAGCCCCCACTCCATTTAATAGGCTGTTTAAGCCGTATTGAAACGGAGCTAGTGCCGCAGGTTAAATACATTGCCGTGCTCTTGTTAATCCCCTCATTAACGGAGCTGTAAAGCTCGTTGAGAGCTGTGAGTTTGCATATATTAATCAAGAGTTCTTCACTCAAGAGCCATCAATAAAACGACAAAGCCAGTTTGCAAATACAGAAATCAACAGTGACAAAAAAGCTAGATACCTTAAAAGAAATAAGCAACTTCATAATGGATAAATCTTATTTTCACATTTGGAGGATAAAAAGGAAAGTATCGACTAATGGTGATGATGATGATAGCCTGAAGATATAACCTAGGTGCATTTTTAAGGATCAGTTAGAACTGAATGAAAAAGATATCAAAGGAGAAAGTTATTATTTATTGATGGATATCCAGCAAAACCTCATTTAGGTACAGCTATTTAAAACACATACACACACCCAAAAGCAAATAAGTGTTTTAAAAAAACCACCTTCAGAAACCTGATTTTTTGAGATTAGAAGTGGACAAATCAAGGAAGTGCAGAATAAGGGAATGATCCATGGTACAATATTTACTTCAGATCATTACCAGTGATGATAAACCAGTAAGAAAAGCATGGTGTGCTTCAACAAGCGAATGGTTGTTCAGTACCTATTTTCTAGAAAACATAGGTGAACATGTAGAGAAGTAGTCAGCCAAGCCATAAAATAGGAACCTAACCATAGATTCTCATATTTAGGCTGGTCTTGGGAGCTCAGGTAACCTTTGGGTAGTGGGCAGCATACAAGTTGAATAAATATATAAATAATAGCAGCAAGAAAATACAGCACCAAGGATAGCTCCTAAGAAACACCTTGCTCCAAAATCATTATTAGACTGGCAATGTAAGTGAACTCTCTTTCAGCTCCAGCATTGACCCCCCCCCAAGTGATTTATAATACAATTATTTGCATTTGGGCAGAACCAAGGTCTATTATGCTACTTGTGCATGACTGTTCTGCCCCTTCCCACCAAGTAGGAAGCCTTAAAGGGACAATTTCCTGACCCGAAGTCTGGCAGTTTATCACCTCCCTGAAAGATTTTGTGAGACATGTTGCAGGGTTGTGGAGACAGTACATACCCATAAAGGCATCTTGCCTAGGGTTCCCCCCCCCTTTTATCTGTATTTTGATGTTTTTACCTGTTATTGATTTTTTTTTCAACTTGTAAACCACCCAGAGTTCCAGTTTGGAAGATGGGCAGTATAAAAATGAAACAAACAAATAAATAATAACAATTGGGTTTTGTCTGTTGCCTCATCCTCTGAGCTCTTTTGCTTCTTCAATGATTTAGTGGCTATTTGACTACTTACTTGTTCCAAGCTGGTTGTCTGACAATATCTAATTTACCATTGTCCCCAATTCCATACATCAAACATTCATACCCCTCTGCATTCAATGTAACTCCATATTCTTTCCATCAAGGGTAAGGATGGCATTAAAGTGACAAGAAACAAATATGGGATCCTCCATTATTTACCAGTCAGTAAGTAATACGACACTGTTATCCATTACATTTTTTAAAAAGGAACAAAAATGGTACAAATAGTTGTAACACTAAGTTCAATAAAGGAACTAAGAAGGTACTGAGAATGTAACACTAATCATGTATATGAAGAAATTTTTGTGAATACCCATTAACAGTACATTGGGGAGGGGTAATTTGCAACAAGTTACATGAGAATTTACTTTTAGAAAATGTCATAATTTCATTTCAAGCACTGACTAAATATTACTGAATAAGATATGGACTTATCTCACTGTGTTCTATAGCTCAGTTTTTTAAACTAGTATAAATGTATATTCAAAGCCTAAAGTTGGTGTAGTGCCATGAGTTATCATCCTTATTTCTCCCAATAATGACATGTATTTTTATTGATATCTAAGGATTACATAGATGTATTACATTAATGTATTTTAACATCTATGGATTACATGGATGCCAAATATGAGAAAGTATTGAAAGCTGCATTTATACTCATAAGTTTGCACTGATACAGAATATAGAAACTAAGATCCAGCATTGAGACTCAAGGATCTCTCCTTTTCCTCTTTGTATTAGCTCTGCAAACAGCTTAGGCCAGGAAATAGATGGAAGAGACAATAAAAATATGTGCAAGTCCAAGGGGATGTTCACATCTCAGATATAGAATCACAGAATCATAGAATCATAGAGTTGGAAGAAACCTCAAGGGCCATCCAGTCCAACCCCCCGCCATGCAGGAACCCTCATCACAGTACTCCTGACAGAGGGCCATACAACCTCCAAAGAAGGAGACTCCACCACCCTCTGTGGCAGCATATTCCACTGCCGAACAGCTTTAACCATCAGAAAGTTCTTCCTAATGTTTAAATTGAATCTATTTTCCTATTGTTCGAAACCATTTTCCCAACTCATATTCTCTGAAGCCATGGAAAACAAACCAGTCCCCTCTTCAATATGACATCCTTTCAAATATTTAAACATAGCTATCATATCCCCTCTCAGCCTTCTTTTTGTAAGGCTAAACATTCCCAGCTCCCTAAGCCACTCCTGGTCACCCTCCTCTGGACCCATTCAAGGTTGTCAACATCATTTTTAAATTGAGGTGCACAGAACTGGACAGAGTACTCCAGGTGGGGTCTGACCAGAGCAGAATAGATTGGTACTATCACTTCCCTTGATCTAGACACTATGCTTCTGTTGATGCAACCAAGAATCGCATGGGCTTTCTTGGCCACTGTATCACACCCTACGTTTCTCTCTGTTGAAACCCATTCTGTTAGCTTTGGCCCAGCACTCTAATATGTCAACGTCATTTTGGATTTTCATCCTATCCTCTAGGAATTTGCAACCCCTCCCAATTAGGTATCATCTGCAAATTTAATCAGCATACTCTATTCACGTCTCTCCAAGCTGAAGAGAAGCCATTTATGATCACCCTTTGGGTGCGATCAGTCAACCAATTACAAATTCACCTAACAGTAGCACTATCTATCCCACATTCTACTAACGTTTTTGCAAGTATAGCATGGGGAACCTTATTGAAGGCCTTACTAAATAAAGTCTATATTTATTTTAGGTAGCCATCCTAAGTACATTGATAAGGAAGTAAACTCCACTGCAACTTACAGAACTTACTTCTGAGTAGAGAAGCTTACACCATTTTGAGTGAATATCCAGGATAATGATGCCAAAACACAAGATAGAAAGGGTAGCAGTTCAGTGGTAGATCACATTCAGGTTCCAGTCTCAATCCCTAAACTTGCTAGAAGCCTTGTGGAGCACAAGTTAAACTGCAGTACTACAGTCAAAACTGCTGATGACTTGCATTCAATCCCAAAGAATTCAGGTAGCTGGCTCAAGGTTGACTCAGCCTTCCATCTTTCCAAGGTCAGTAAAATGAGTACCCAACTTGCTGAGGGCAGGGCAGGGGGATATGTAGCCTACATAATTAAATTCTAAACTGCCCAGATTATATTGCCAGCACTCATTGCTATAAATGGCTGAGACAGGCCCTGGTCTGGTGCAGATCATAGATGGATGAATCTAGTGGGTCAAAAACATTAGTTTCAGTTAAAGTTTGGTTCAGGGGCCATTTTGGATTCCTTATATTAACTTTCAAACATACAGGTGACTGGAGAAGTGAAGGTAAACCATTTCCAGTTTCCTGAAAATACTCTCTCCCCCTCCAAAATCAAGGCTTTTAAGAGCATATTTTTTCATAGCAATGTCTCCCAGAGGCTTTGAAGCAAGATAATTCCACTTCAAAGTTAGGTCAAAACTGTGCTCAGTGATAAATGGTAAACTAATGAGAATGTTTTAACATAAGTTTGATGAGTCTCATGCAACGAATCATAGTGGGTATGTGAGAAATAAGAGAAAGGCCAGAGGTACTCAAACAGGTAAAATGGAATAAAAGAAAATGGAAAGAGCTAGAGATGGGCATCAAACAAAAAAACAAAACACTGTTTCATTGTTCCATTACATAACTAATTGTTTCATTATGAAATCAAACAATACAAACTGTTTCATGATGAAATGAAATGAACCACCTTTTTATGGTTTGGAAAACAAAAGGGGGGAGCTTCCTCAAGCTCTTCCCTCTAAGCACCCACAATTTAGAGAGATTTGGGGTTCAGGGAGCTGAGTTATTCAGCTGCAAAAAGGGTTCCCCCCCCAGCAGTAATTAAAAGTGCTGTGCACTCACAGTGCTGGTAATAGGTCAGTTTATTACTTCCCCTTGCTTAACCCCTACATTGCTAGTGAGCGCCATACACACTTTTGCAATTAGCTAGTGAGAGGGACCCTCTTGGCAGATGAATAACTTGGCCCCCTGAACCCCAAAGTCTCCAAATTTGGGGGGCTTACAGGGAAGAATCTAAAGAAGCTACCTGCAATTTCCATACTGCAACAAGCCTGCTATCTTTATTTTTTGAGTACATATTTTTATGTACTCCAAAATAGATCGCAGACATGCAGCACCATGGGAATCGCAGGGTAGCTTCTTTAGATCCTTCCCTGTAAACCCACCCCACAAATTTGGAGAGGTTTGGGGTTCAGAGGGCTGAGTTATTAAACTCCAAAGGGGGCCCCCTAGGGGAAAATCGTTTCTAATTGAGTTGGGAAACAGCTACAGTAATTGCTTCCCTGATGGGGGAGCTTACTCAAGTGGTTCCCTTAATTACAAATGAAGTGGAGTGGTGAAGGAGAAAGCCTTTGCATGGTCCAGGCGGGGTTTTTAAAAGGATCCTTGTTGTTCCAACACCAGCACTCGGGGCAGGATTGTTTTAAAACACCCTCCTTTGTATGGCACGGGCAGGTGTTTTCAAGCAAATTGGGTGCTACATTTCGGGAAAGCAAGGATCCAAGAGCAGGCTTCTGAATCTCCTCAGAAGACTGCCTTTCAGTCCTTGCTTGCCCAAAGGGTAGCACCCCATCCAACTCTCTGAGAAGTGGATCAAGTGCTACACTTCAGGAAAGCAAGGATTCAAGATCAGGCGTTTGAGTTTCCTCAAAATTTAAAAGCCTAGCTGAGATTGGGCAGAACCGATCTTGGCTGCCTTATTCTCAGCCAGAGGAGGATCGGGTGGGTGGTACCTTCATCACCCACCCGATCCTCCCCTAGCTGACATCTGCCCACAGAAGGAAAAAGCCCTGTGGTTCCTAAGCTGCCAAAATCATGGCCGACAACCAGGTGATTTTGACAGCTTGGCTGGCATTGATTGAGGGGATTTCCCACCAACCCTACAATGGGGGAGGGAGCTCTTCCCCTGCTTTGCTGTGTCAGGGCAGGCTTCCAATAGGAATGCATTGGAAGCCTATTCGGATCCATCCCCTTTGGAACATATTAATTGGTTTTCAGTGCATTTCTATTGGAAACTGTGGACTGAATTACGAAAATCTTGAATTACAAAATATCCGTTGGAATAGATTAATTTTGTTATTCAAGGCATCATTATATAGCAAAAAGAACAGGTTGGGGGAGGGAAGCTGAAATTGATCCCAATCCCATAGGACCATGTTATCAAGGCACCCAGACAATACACAAAAAAGGTTTTTCATCTAAGCAAAAAGACAATTTGAAAGTCTAAGAAGTATGTAAGAGACTGAGAAAGAACCGAACACAAGGAAAGAATACTTTCATCTGAAGAAAAGATGAGAAATTGAACAAAAGGTGTTTTCATTTTATGGTGATGATTATCAAGCTCTTCTCCCCTAATAAACTGAGAGGGGTAGTGTTCTACAAACAAAGTTAGAAGATAGATCTATTTTATTAAGCCAAAATTGAAAGATGGTCAATATTTCTGTTTGGACCAGCTATAGTTGCACAAGAGAATGTGTAGGTGTTTGAATTCTCAAAACCTTTCATCAAGTAATTTTTTTAAATGGGAAGGGAGGGAAGAGGAAGCAATTAAGTCTCAAAACGGGACTAGATGCTTAAGCCATGAAATCTGCAGGGATGCACTTCATGGCACTAAGAAAGGTCACTTTACTGGAAATAATACCCCTTCAAGTAAGACTTCTGGCTGCTGGGAAATCACTCCAGCCTGGCTCTCAAATGTAGAAGTCCTATAGCTGGACCAAAATAAAATAAAATAAAAATGTAAAAAATCCAGTCTAAGTCTGGCTTGAGATTGGGCAGAAACACATTTCCCCATACAACTGGCAAGAAAAAAAAAGTGTGGCACCCGGGATTTGAACTGCTGAGTTGCTGACTTTGCAGCTGACAGTTTTCAGAGCTTTAGTCTGCTGAGCCACCACGCACCAAGTTAATTCCTAGGTAATTGATGAGCTAACTGTTTTTCTTTCTGTTGTAGGTTCATCAGAACAGTATGCTGCTGCTAGTGAAATGCCTCTAAAGTAGCGGTTCCTAAACTTGGGTCCCCAGATGTTCACATTGGTGGGGGTTTCTGGGAAGTTTAGTCCAAGAATATCTGGGGACCCAAGGTTGGGAACTATTCATTTAAAATAGCCACTCTTTAGGATTTGACTGACTCTGGATGTGATTTTGTGATCACATCCAAAATCCAAGATGGGGAATGCAGACTTGATGATGACTCAAGGAGGAAGGTCCAGGAATCAGATATCACCAAGCAGTGTCTACTGGGATGGCAGGGATTGGCTGGTCTCCATTTCTGAAAGCAGAACGCTCCTTGTAGCTCTCCCTCTGTCCATAGATTTCTTAGGCAGTATAGAGTAAAAGCACAAGCATACCTGAATAATCTTTTTCCTCTTCAGTGATGGCAGGCTTATCAAAATGAATACCGTATAATGACAATTATGGAGCCAATGATAAGGCCTTTGCTCACCAGTTTAATAATCCTGCCAAAATTTGGACCCAAATAATCTTGATCTCCATTGTCAGGAGGAGGGGAAAAGGCAAATGTTTTGCCCAATAAAGATCGTGTCAACGATCCCACAACTTCTCCATCGACCCATAAATGGAAATGCTATAAACTACACTTTGATGTTACGAGGTCAAGGGGAAAGAAATTGGGGACGATAAAAAGCTCCAAGGCTTTTATTTCTGAGATATTAAAGTTGCTAGATTTGATGTGAAATCTGTGTTGACCACTTCTACAGGACAAAGTCACTACCATTTATTTTCTTTCCCACTTATTGCAGAAGCCATAACATGCTCCACATGGATTGCAGCTCCCCTATGTGCCTACTGAAAACAGAGAGATAATAAAGATGGGATTCTAGCTGAGAAGCCCAGGCGGTTCCCTTTGAGGCAAACAAGTTGCTACCAACCATGTGAATTGACAGTTTTACGTGCCCCTGGCCAGGGGGACCAGTCCAAAAGCCCAGCAAATCCTGTGGCCTCCACTTGATGCAAAACATGGCAAGGCCTTGGTTCTTCACTTCTCCATTTCACTAAAGCAAACATGTCAAGAGAGCTAATAGGTTCTTCGGTAGGAGCTGACAAGGCAGTGAACGCGAGAAAGACTGTTTTTGATCATCTCATCCTATAGGCAAACTGCAGAGGTTCAAGAACTTGTTTGTTGGCAATACAGAAAATCCTTTCACAGCCTGCGTTTGTTTTTACATTTTCATGGATTTCTTGTGGCAAAATCCTCTTGGGATTATTGCAGCCTTTGTATGCTGCGTTTAAGAGTTTTTGGCTGAGACGTACTTTTCTGGGCCAGAAAAGTCAATCAATCCAGCAGTAACCAATTGTTCCCTCTCTGCCTCAGATTTTGAAAAGAGCCATGTCTCTCAGTTTAAATATTTTTTTCCTACTCGTTTCCAGGAACGAGAATCACCTTTTAGTCAATCAGGAATTAGCATATAATCAGTTAGAGTCTAGGAGACAGATCGAGTCTTGTGTTCTGTTAGTCGTGTAGTTACCTATGTAGTCAGTAAGCAGACTATGAGTTAGTTAAGCTCTATTCATGTAACCAGTCATTATTTTTCTACAGAGGCAGTGCTTTATGATGCCTTTGAGAAATGGAGACAATGACACAGAGTCCTCTTCCCTTGGTCGGAATGGGTAGAAACTGGTGGAAGGAAAAGAAATGTGGTGGTGAGTGAAGGCCCAGAGAGTGGAAGAGAGATTTTGGTAGGGTTGGATGCTGCTGCGAGTGATGAAAAACATGACTACAGACCACATGCATCCTATGGTTTCTCATTCATCCACCTCTCATCTAAGCCAGCGTTGCTTTTTTATATAATGGCAATCTATTTCAAACATCCTTGTATGTATGGAATTCCTTTTCTAAAATCTTGGACCACATGCTGAATTCAGAAGCCCCTGTTCAGAGTTAGCAAACTCTCCCAAGTTCATTTTGGTTGTGATTCAAAGGGAAAAGCAAGGGGTGGGGGTGGAAAAAAATCTTGCTTGTCTGCCTCACTTGTAATCATCAAGTTTCCAGAGATCCAGGTTAGAAAACTAAAGTGCTTTTAACAGCTGTGTCCCATGTTCAGAAGGCCAGTCTCTACATACCATGCCTTGCCCTGTGGAGGGAGGCAGGGACTTCAACTTTTTGGCTCCGTCTTCCGCTGTCTGCCTTGTGCTGTCACACAGCGGCTGCCGCAGCTGTTCCTAAAAAGTGCCTCTGATGTTGACATCAGACAGAAAGGAGACGCAAAAGGCTTCCCAACTGTGCTCAGTCAGTCGGAGGGGGGAAAACATGCAATGAGACAAGACACCGCTGGCCTCTACCCTGAACAATGGACTTCTTCTTCTTCTTTAGCATGGATGGGCAATGCTGCCCAGATGTTGAAAGGTGCTAAAATGGAATATTCCCTGCTTTCACTTATAGCAGCTTCTTGTTTTATTCCAGGTCCGGCTTTCTTGCCAAGTTGAAGAGGCTATGTAAGGGGAAAGTTTTAAACTCTGCTGCAAAGAAAACTGCAGTCCATCTGCATTAGGGTCACCGCTGACTTGTTAAAGCATGGGAGTGGAAGAAGCAATATTCTGCAGTGGTTTGATTTGAAACAGAGGAGTTGCCTTGTACTTTTTCTTCTGCTAATCAGGATCAGGAAAGGAAAAGGTGTTCTTGGGTGCAACTGCAACAATACCCTCCATCTTCCCTTCCCACCCATAAGCTGCAATTTCATCTTTAATCATAACCTGAAATATAGGATTCATTTAATTTGCATAAAACACACCTTAAATGGAATATAGTAAAATGTCTGAAATTAACTCTACAAAAAGAAATGTCAGCACAGTGTAGCGTTGGTATGTAATACACACATATAAGTCTCTCTCTCTCTCTCCCCCTCTCTGTATATGTATATGTATATGTAATATGTATTTCACAGATAGCTAATTGATGTAATAACTGGCATCAGTTCACAAATAATACCTATTTTTGTCTAGTATGCATCTACCTAGCTAGGTAGTTATACCCAATTAATGCTGAAGCATAATCTACAGTAAGTATGTCATAATCAAAATTCTTGCACTGCATTCCCAGAATTACCAGACATACATTCACAATACTAAGTGAGATCTTCTCCCAAGCAACCATTCTCTTACAATGAGAATCTGTGAGAAAGCTTGCATTGCCCCACATTTGAAAACAAGCATCATAGTTGTCTAACATGTGTCATTATCGCTATGACTGTTTTTTAAACTGCTAGAGTACCTTTGTTCTGTCATTTCCCCTAAATCTAATTTACAGTAATGCAAAATGTCCTGCTAAGGTTTCCAAGCTGCGCTAAGAAATAATGCAGTGTTAGTTCCGTAATTCGGTGCACAGAGGGCACTGATGCACAAACTTTAGTCAAATGGGCATATGGTCAAAAGGAGCAATTAACACATTGTTAGTATGCAATGATATTATAATTTGCCTCATCCCCCAAAGAAATTATCTCTTTTTCTTTTTCTTTGTCCACATTCCCCCTCTTTTATGTGGATGGTGCTGTACAGTTAAAAGCCAGGCCTGAATCAGTTCTAAATTGGATTTTCTGTAATTACTATTTAGGAACCAATTAGAAACTATTTATTAGGAAAACTCTCATTTACAGTTAGTTTCTTCAGATGCTATACAACTCCCCAAAGTATAATATTTCTGTTAGACAACAATGTTGGTGTACCATTCAAAATGCAAAGTCTGGGTTGCTAGTTTATTTAGTAATTTGAATGAGGTGAGAAGTACGAGTTTTAAATTATTCCCAGTTTAGTTTTAGCTTCCTCATTATCAGTACTGTATTTACTAAATGAATGGCAGGGACGTTTTCCCTTTGCAGTGGCAGCATGATTCTGTGGCTACTCCATACAATTATTGGTCTAAACCTTTATTTAAAGTTGCCTTTACTATATGGGTGGTATAAAAATCTAACAAACAAACAAACAAAGAAATGATACATGGATAAAATTAATTAGGAGATTTATCAGATATGTAATAATTTAATGGCAAGATAAGACTCCTTGCAATTAAGTTCAGTGAACTGGCCATCTGAAGATGCCAGCAACATATAACTTGGAAATTTAGGTCATTTGAAAGGATTTCTTTCTCACCTCCAACCCACTCTTCTTCTTCTTCTTCTTCTTCTTCTTCTTCTTCTTCTTCTTCTTCTTCTTCT
>JAHTLZ010003542.1:45343388-45354288 GCA_023846285.1 Phrynocephalus versicolor | reverse complement strand
AAAGAAAGAAAGAAAGAAAGAAAGAAAGAAAGAAAGAAAGAAAGAAAGAAAGAAAAGACCACCTCTCTAATAGCTTACTGTTCCTGTAGACTAGCTTAGCTCTGTCCATGTCCATGCTTTACAAAGGGAGCAGTGGAAAAGAACAAATGAAGATCCCCAAACTCCTCTAAAATATGGAATTTTACCCCAAAACTACCAGAATTCCAGTAGTTGTACCTGTAGTGTCTTTCTCTCTGGGGTGAGTGTGGGAGGAATGAAAAATCTCATGCCCGGATGCCAGTAGCAGATGCCTAAGAGCCACACATACACAAATTCAAACATTCCCACTGTCTCTTTCTGCCACCCTCCCCTCTCTTTTCCTCTGCAGTTTGTGTTAGATCGGGCACGAATTCAAATTAAACCCGTAAGGCTCAATGAGGGGAATCCTGTTGCAGCATACTTTTCTTTTTGAGTGGAGAACGAACAGTTGTGTTGCTGAAGTGGCTTCAATTTGTTACCACAGGTTTAACGCCACTGTTGTCTGCTTTCTGGCCAGTCCAATCGACATCTGAAGCAAAGAGGCATAAGTTGGGTTACCAGTTCCTCTCAACCAAACACTACATTACAGCAATTAGGAGACCAATAATAGAGAGGGAGTTGGAAGTTGCCCATCAGCATTGTTAGGACTTGGTTAAGGAAGCTTTCACTCATGGAACTCAGTGTAAACTGAACCCCCTGACCCTGCTGACCCCTGTGAATCTGGGCAAATTCACATGGGGAACCCCCATTTCCATACATGCAAATCACAATGGATTGACCCATATTTTTCTTGCTATGTGGTTGCACCTTCTGACTCCCTCTACTGCCATCCCTTCTTTTTCCTTCTATCTATCTACACCACTCCCTTCTTTCTCTCTTTCTCTTTCTTTCTACCTATTTCACTACAGGGAAAGAAGCCAGAGGAGGCCTCTTAGGAAAGGCGACAAGATTCCTTAGTTCGAAATCTCTGACAAACAGATTTATGCATGGATTTACGTTGTTTATGTGAAATTATGAGCTAAGGTGTGTATGTGTATGCACACCAAAGCCATAACTCTGTTTATTGAACTCAACAATAGGCCCCAAATGTCTAACAAAAATGAAAAGTGCATGCTTTCATAATCAGACAGTGTAACTCAACAGTGAACCAGCAGCAAACAAATCAGCAGCTGGTACTAGAAAACAAAGTGTTAGCCATATGGTACTTGCAAACTAAAATATTTATTTGATTTGCCTTCTGGCACTAAGGTGACAGCGTGTGCGGAACAATGAGGGCATTTTAGGATTTATACCTCTTCAAACAGGGCTATGTATACCTTTTTGTCACCAATCCCCATGGTGGTACAACCCAGGAAACAACCCTTGCTTTCTAAGGAGGTGTCTGTGGACTGAAGGCAAAATCCTCAGAAGGGTTTGGAGTCATTTGTATCTTTTGCTGCAACACAAACGAAATGGCATTCTCAGTTTGGTTTCATGCCATTTGGGATGCTTGGTACCAAGCTGGACTCTCTTCTCTTCCTCTTTGCCAACAAATGCTGCAATGCCACCCAAGAAACAATGTGCTTCTGAAGGAATTTGTGTTTGCGTATGTGTGTATGTATGTGGTTTTGTGTGTGTGTGTGTGTTTGTGGTATGACCACTAATGTAGTGTTTTCATTGCCCCTAGAGACCTTTTAGCAAAGCAAAGCAAAGTGTTCTGCTTATATACCGCCCCATACCACGTCAAGTAGTCTCTGGGTGGTTTACAGTTTTAATTACATTGTCCCCCCTCCAGCAAGCTGGGTACTCATTTTATCAACCTTGGAAGGATGTAAGGCTGAGTGAACCTTGAGCCTGCTACCTGGGATTGAACCTCAGGTTGTGAGCTCAGTTTTACCTATAGTACAGGCTAACCACTGTGCCACAAGGCTCCTTAGGTACTTAAATGCAACATTTTGCCATTACTGTACTAGCTTTGAGCCATAAAAAGATATCATAGGTTTCCTTCATCTCTTATCTCTACTTTAGATGCAGCAGGATTTTGTCATTAATTGGCTGCACAGAACCTCAAAACTTGCAAAAGTTATTTTTAAGACCAACATTCCCAGAATCTGGCACCCAGAAAGGCCATTGGCTAGCCTTTAAACATGACCTCTAAGATCCTCTGGCCACTTAAATTTGGACCAGAGATCTTGGGGGTTTGTCACTGTTCCTGTGTTCCCACCCCCTCCGCACTCCTGGCTGCTGTCTGCTGAGGGGAGGGAGAAAAAAAGGAAGAAAAGAATTCCGGCTCACCTCCGTTCTGCTGTCTCGCTCTGCTCCCGGCAACATTCCAGTCTCTTAGTATCTCTTAAAGGGGGGGGGGGAACAACAACAAAAGAAGCGAGGAGAGCCCGACACTCACTACATTACATCCGCATCAGGAATTTTTCACCCCCGGAGAGCAGGTACTTGAAAAGTGCGCTGGGACGCGCTTAGGTGGGCATGGTTGCACTTAATTTTTTATAAACTCCAGAGCTGGTGGGGAAACAATTTTAATCTCCGGATCTGGGAGCCATTTGCCGCGGATTTTAGAGGTCGTGTGAAAAGGCCAAGTTCCATCACTACACAGAACAATTAATTTGTTTTTGTTGTTGTTGTTGTTGTTGTTGTTGTTGTTTTGAATATCCACAAATACCAAAATCCTCCAGCTGGGTGTTTCGCTGATTTTTAAGCTGCAAAAAAGTAACTTTTCTGAGATCTGATTTTCTACATAACTGTTTATTTTGGCTATCCCATATTTTCTTCATTTTAGCAAGGTGGGGAGTTATTTTATTGATTATATTGTGAAAGAAGCAGCAGATCAGAATCTATCTTAATCTACTGTAGCTCATCCAGAAATTTAACTCAAAATTGATCTACCTTCTGCCTAAGCCAGTGATGGAGCATGGCTTTTAGTTTCTAAAAGGTTTAAGAGCTTCTGCTTTCTAATCATGGATAAACAACATTTACACACAGCACAAATAACATTCCATATTGCTTTTGGAAGTGTCCCATGAAAGAAATAGTTTAAAAGTTTAATACATAGAGGATGCAGTGAACCCAGCACACTTCTCATCTAATTTTTCATTTTTCTTTTTCACATACAAGCAAGGCTGATGAATATGAAACGTCTGGTGTTGACAGTGTGGAAAAAGAACAAGGTCAAAATAGGCTTAGGTCAAACTAGAAACCTGGAAGTGACTTTGCTTTAGAACTGCTGTAAAACTGTGCTTTCAAGAGAGAGAGAGAGAGACAGAGACAGAGAGAGAGAGAGAATTAATGAATATTTTATACTGTGTATTAGTAGTTATGCAGAATTATGCCTGAGGGTTCTTCTGCGGTGCAAGGATGGAATTAATTCTGTTCTAAAAAGAGGATTGAAATTAGATGAATAATGTAATTTTTCTCTTTGGCTTTCTGGTTTTTGTGCTTTCACAATGCATCACAATTGAACAGATAAAGCCACATAGGTAGTTCCTGAATTAGCAACAAGAACATGGGAGAGAAGAAGTATAACATGTCGCTTTAGTGTTGGTTCCCCCCCCACACACACACACATACACATCTGAACACTACATTCAATGTTGTCACTGATTTCAGTCTGATTTTTAGCTCCAAACAAGAACCTCAAATGGGCACTTAGATAACAGCCATGAGTAACTGTATTGGGAACACTAGTCACTTATAAGAATAGGAATTCCCTTACCTCATTCCTCATAACTTACAGCAGGGATGGCGAACCTTTTAGAAAGTGAGTGCCCAAACTGCGATTCAAAACCCACTAAGTTTTTGCAAAGTGCCAGTATGACAATGTAACCTGAATACAGGTGGCTGTGAAGGGGTGATGTTGGGTGCCCACAGAAAGGGCTCAGAGAGTGCTACCTTTGGCACCCGTGCCATAGGGTTGCCAACACTGACTTATAGGGATGGAAGGTTGACTCATCTCAGAGCCTGATCTTTACCCCTTTGGGAGAAGGTGAACTGGGATTCCCAAGTGGGCCAGATTCTGAACTGGCTGAAGAAATCCTGGAATCTCTGTCTATTATTTTCTTGGAATCATGGAGGGCAGGTGAACTACCAAATGATAGGAGGACAGCTAACCTATGAGTGCAAGGAATGTTTATCAAATTTGTGGGTGATGCAAAAAAAAAAAAAAGGGTGGAGCAGCTTACACCCTGAAAGAGAGAAACAAAATTTGAAATGATCTTGATAGGCTCAGGCACTGGCCTGAAAACAACAGATGGAAATTTAGCAGGATAAAAATCAGGGACGGGAAACCAAGCCCTGTGAGGAAGGACTGAAAGAATAGCCTATGTTTGGCATGAGAAAGGAGGACTGAGGGAGATATGATAGCACTTTTCAAATACTTGAAAGATAGGCATACAGAGGAGGGGTAGGATTTGTTCTTAATAACTCAACAATACAGGATATATAATAGGCTCAAACTATAGAAAGCCAGATTTAGGCTGCATAATGCCCTAAGCACATCCGATCTCGCCTGATTTCAGAAGATAAGGAGGGTCGGCCCTGGCTAGTACTTGGATGGGAGACCACCAGGGAATACCACGTGCTGTAGGCGCCTGGAGTAGGAAGTGGCAAGCCACTCCGGTATTCCTGCCAAGAAAACTCCACAGACATAGGGGTCATGAAGAGTTGGTCACGACTGTAACGACACAACACACACACACACATCTGGGGAAATGTCTTAACTGTTGGAGTGGTGTGACAATGGAACCAGTTGCCTCAGGAAGTGATGAGCGCTCCAGCATTGGAGACATTCAAGAGAAAATTGGAAAACCATCTTCAGATCCACTTTGACATGGATTTCTATACAGAGCAGAGGGGGAGACTTGATGACCATATAGGCCCTTCTGACTTCATTATTCTAAGGTTCTATGGTTCTATGATTGGACAGGGTCTGTGGGCTCGGAAGTCCTTCTGATCCCAATGTATAGGATTATGGCCTCAGTTTTCAATGTATAGACACAGAAAACTGAACTTGGCATTAGAGGTTTCTAGCCACTTTCAACACTATCTTTTAGTGGGAATCTACAGTATTAAATAAATAAAATAAAAATATGCGGAAAGGAGAGTAGTAAATGTGTGAGTCTTTTGGGCTGTTTGGAAGTGTTCTGGAAGTTCCCTTGCCCTGTGAAGATGCTGGCCACAGAGACTGGTGAAACGTCAGGAAGAAAAACTTCCAGAACATGGCTAAACAGCCAGGAAAAAAATCACAACAGCTATCACATCCCAGCCATGAAAGCCTTTGAGAATATATTGAAAGTAGCAACCGTCATCATTTTAGAATTGCATAAATCTATGCCTCTAAGAAGAAATGGAATCACAAAACTGGTTGCCTGGATTCCTAGCATCTGGATTTTCCATTAAAATGCTTCAGGGCCTGGAGCCATTAATTTCAGTTGTATGGAAGTGAGAATTTTGGCAAATGAAGAATTGGGAAAGGCTGCATCTGCTGAAATTCTGTCTCACAGAGCTATTAAAGTCTTCCTTCTATTTAATCATTTCTATTGTTTCTCTCTCTCTCTCTCTCTCTCTCTCTCTCTCTTTCTTTCTTTCTTTCTTGCACTTCTCTTGTCACCACATGGGCGCCAGTGCATCAGCTGAAGAAGAACACAGAAGGGAAAACTGTCCCACAGATTTTGGCCAAGGGCTCAGAGCATGGGAGGAAGGTGTACTCCCACTGAAGTTCATGAGCTCTACCACCCGATCTCCTCAGTTTTAACCAAATCATTTCCCTTATGGAGCCGTACTTCCCACCCCAGCCCCGCTTCTTCTATAAAAGGACTCTTGCTTGGGTCAATTTGGGTGAATAGTTCTCTTTTTAGTTGCCAGGTATGGCTAGAAGCTAAGGGGCATGGTGGCTCAGTGGACTAAGGCTCCGAAAACTGTCGGCTGCAAAGTTGGCAGCTCAGCAGTTCGAATGCAGCGTAGTGAGCTCCCACTGATAACCCCAGCTCCTGCCAACCTAGCAGTTTGAAAGCATGTAAAATGCAAGTAGATAAATAGGTACCGCCGTAAAAAGCAGGAAGGTAAAACAGTGTTTCCTTGCAGCCATGCCGGCCATGTGGCCATGGATTTGCACAACTCTGGCTCTTTGGCACGCATATGCAGGGGGAACCTTTCTATGGCTAGAAGAATGTCATGTAGCAGAAGAAAATTCTTGTCGCTGAGAACTACGTTGCAAATGTTTCTCAGTTCTCACAAAATAAGTCCAACTCCGTTTCACTAACTGCACAAGCTCTCACACCCTCCCCCAGATGTTTTGGCACTCAGCACAAGGTGCCAAACCCACAAAGGGCAGGGCTAACCATTTCCCCACAAATGTCTCCTAGAGTTGTCCATTGTGCACGGTGGGAAAAAAAACCTCAAGGCAGCAAGGCTTCATTGTTGACATTAATCACTATCAATTAGACACATACTACCTCATTTGAGATGCTTTAGTTCAAGCAAGTATAATTATGGAATTCTAATTTTTGAATGCTTTTTTTAAAAAAACCCAATTATGTTTTCACAGTCAACTGCTCATTTACAGAGCAAGTGAATGTTAGTGACCTATTGCACAGCTATGTGACAGATAATTGGTTTGCAAAAGGTGTTTGCTTCTAAGGTTTCTTAAAGTGGTGGGCTAGGCCTTCCATCCCATATCAGACCAGAGGTTGTGGGCAGCTATAGAGCTATTCATAAAAATGACACTGCCCAAATTTGAAATGTCATCATTCAATAAACAGCTGGAACCATCTAGGTGGCCTTCCATCTGATCTCCATCTGATTACTTGACTTCAAGACCAAGATACTGCTGTTGATTCACATGGGAGTGTGGTCCAGGTCTTCATGGATTCCTAGTACCAATGGCAACAAAAGTGTTGTGGGAACACTTTTCTCTCCATCCCGCCACCCTCACAAATACGTCTTGTGGGCTTTCTCAGCTGCTGTGCCCAGACTCTAGAACTCCCTCCCACTACCATACACAGCTACACAGACTTCTATTTATAACCACTAATAACTTTGTGTTTATATCCCTCCTTGTGTGGTTGCACTGACACTATGTCATCAATTGTTAGATTTAATGTTGCCTTTTAAAGCTGTAAGGTGTCTCTCAATTCCCTGTTTCTCAAACTGAATGTGTCTTAATTGTAATGGACTTATATTGTCTTTCCTTACTGTAAGCTGCTTTGGGTCCTTTTCTGAGGAGAAAGACAGGTTAAAATTTATTTATTTATTCATTTTAAGTTTATATGCTGCACCGATTTTCCCAGTGAAACATTGGGCGGTTTACAAATGAAACAACAAAACAATTTTTAAAAAAAAATCACAGATACAAATAAAATGGAGCACCAGAAAAGAAAAAAAGAGAAGAGTCCGGCAAGAGGCACAAACACTTAACACAAAGGACAACAAATAACAAGGGCCATAAAACAGACATTAGTGGTTGCCATATGCTTCTTTGAACAACCACGTTTTCAAAAGTTTCTTAAAAGCTTTGAGGGAAGAAGCCAGGTGAATCTCGCAGGGCAGTTTGTTCCATAAAGTCAGGCCAGCTGCTAAGAAGGCCTGATTATGAACTGCAACCTTACAGGCCTCCCTAGGTGTGACCACCCAAAGCAAGAAAGCCTGTGAGGCTCTGGTGAGTCTCGTCAGCGCTGTCATTTTGGAGATACGCTCTGTCAGATATTCAGGTCCCAAGCCATGGAGGGTTTTGTAAACCAAAACCAAAACACTGAACCTTATTTGGGAGGCAACGGGCAGCCAGTGCAGGCGAGCCAGAATTGGGGAAATGCAGTCAAATCTGACCGCACCAACCACCAATAAACACTCACTAGACTGGGAACAGAGTTTCAAGAAGTTACTTATTTGAATTATCACTCCAAAAACCAGGTCTCCTAAGTTGTAGGCCAAAAAAATGTCCCCAGACATTCTTGAACCGCAACTCAGTTCTTGAACCTTTACTGGCAAGGGCTTCTGGGAGTTGTAGAACATCTGGTGACCCAAGTAGACTGAGGCAAACATAATGTGGCTACTCAGATTGGAGAGTAGATGATATCATTGCAGCTTAGAGCCATTGTTTTGATCAGTCACATTCCAAATGGCTCCCATGATTGTACAGAATACACATTCCCATTAGCATCTACTTTGATAATTCCACTAAGGGTTAAGCTATATACCAGCTGAAATCCTGTTGCTTAGTGTAGTAAATCCCAACTAAAGCAGGCCTACTGAATAAGTGGTTATTTGGTGAGTCAGTTCCTCCACAAGTTCCATTGATTCAAATTAGCCTATTCTGATTGTGACTTACTGGATCTCAGCCACTATGTTCTATATGTAATGTAGGCTTATTATGGAAGCTCCAAAGGGCAGGGCTCCACTGGCACTGAGATGCTCCCTTTTGAGTTCCTATATGGATGAAATTTGTGGGAGAGACATGAGTATGGGACAGGGTTTAACCCCTATCACCAGTGTGAAATAGCTTTTGATTGCATCAAGCCCCTGCACCAACTACTAAGTAAACAACAACAAAAGGAAGCTTTAGCTGTACACTTTCCCTTTATTGTAACATGTGCTTTCAGTCTGAAGAAATCACACTGCCAATGTCCAGGGCCGGTGCTAGGGTTTCTTGTGCCCTAGGCGGCGGGCGGGGTGGTGGCGGGGTGGGGTGCGGGCGGGCAGCAGCGGGGGGTCACGGGGGGCCATGGGGGGCGAGGGCGGGGTGATGGGCGGGCGGCAACGGGTGGCGGGGGGACAGACGGCGGTGGCCAGTGGCAGGGGGCGGCGGCGCGGGCAGCAGGCTAGCCAGCGGTGGCGGTGGGGGGTCGCACCCCATGTCCATTTTGGCACCCTAGGCAACTGCCTAGTTCGCCTTAATGGACGCGCCGGCCCTGCCAATGTCTCTTTCTTGATAAACACATCTTCATAATTCCTTCATATACTGGGCATCAGCTGCCATCATCCTTGTCCATTGGCTGTGCTAGTGGCTGATAGGAATTGGAACCCATTTGCCTTCCTCTTTGAAGGGGTTGAGCTTTGCCATTAGAGAGTCCTTAAGAGGAATCCTAACAACATTATTCACTATATTAAGACTTCAGATGAGCACTCAGTTTCTGAGAAGAATTGTTTCTATAATGAACAGCCATTCAATATTAATATTTGGATTCAAATGATTTGCACTGATTAAATCATATTATATTCAATGTTAGATGTTGAGTGTACCATTTAGAGGTACTGATACCTATATACCCTTACCTTTCAAGCAAAGTTTTTTTTCCTCAGACTGCAGCCACCAGAACCCCTAGGCCAGGATAGATATACTGGCTGAGTGAAACTGGGAGCCACAGCCAAGAAACGTAACTTTTCTAATACTTTGCATCTTTTTAATGTATCCTCCTTTCACTTTATTGTCTAGTACTTTACCCGCCTCCAGATCAGTATTATATTTTATGCAATTAGATACTTCCACTGTTAAGGTGAAACACCTAAGGCTTGATACATAAAGGCAACAGTTACACGCATACAGAGAAATCCTCTATACACACCACACTGTTGTGCAGTCGAGACCCTGGGGCATTTCGCTGTAGATTCTCAGTGAAACTTTGTTATGGCAAAGAATTGCGCCTGTGAGACGAAGAGGCTTGAGGCAGCCATGCAGCTTTATCCTAGAAACATAAAAAGGCTTCAGGGAAACATCATCCCTAGGTGATCATAAAAGCACCACTCGCCTTGTATCCATATGGAATATCCCTGGAACCTTGTTCACAAGCTCAAAGAGAACCGAGAGGCAAAACTGAGTGGTTGTGGTCCCCAAAGGATCTCAGAGTCAGGGCTGTCAAACACCGGGACCATATTGTTTGGGTAGATGAAAATTGGGTGTAAATGCAGCAGCACCAAACACATTCCCTGAAGGCCAGCAGAAGTCCACATCAGGATTGCAAAATACTCTGCTTTGGCTACAAGTTGCATCCTCCTGAGGTCACAGAGAATGCCTCTGCTAGCCATCCCAGACACAGGGAGTTTAGCCACAGCACTCCAAAGCTGTGGATGTTTCAGGATAAATTGTTTCATGTTGCTTTATGTCTGGTGGCCACATTAAAACAGTAGGACAGGCTCGTCTGTGTTTCATTGTTGTGCTGGAAAGAGAATAAGAGCAAGGGTAACTAAATGTCCCTCTCCCGTGCAAGTACTGAAGAGACAGGAGCCTGTTCTTGTTCCCTTGTGCTCCCCTACAATGAGCTCATCCAGTTCAGGTTCACCAGGGGAACCATGATGATTCATTTGCTCCATTCATTGACACTCATTCAAACACAAGGATGGGCACAGTGACCCTTTTCGTATCTGCTTCATTTCTGGTTCTTTGGGGTGGGGGGAGCACTCCTTAGATTTCATGCACTGGTCCTTGCATTTTTGATTAAAGGAATCGCTTCTTCCTGGGCCGTTCATTATGTTTTCCACATTTGTGTTTTCTGGTACTAGTAGTCTTAAAGCTATTCCAAACAACAACAACAACACACGTTTCTCAGTGGTGGTTATGACATTATGGAGCTCAATGCTTGTGGATATGAACCAAGCTTCTTCCTTTCTGTCCTTCAGGAAGCAGGTGAAAACAGTGTTGTTCAAACAGGTATGCAGGTCTATTCTCTCCACATGAGTGCCTTCCAACTATTCTCTGTAATTTTTAGCTGATTTGTTGTCTCCATCTGTGGCGGGGTTATGTTATGTTATTTTATACTTATGGTGCTTGTTTTGTAATTTTTATGTGCTGTTTTCGGTTCACTGCTGCGTCATATGTTCTGATGTGAGCTGCCCAGAGTAGTTTATTTATTATGAAGAAAGAAAGAAAGAAAGAAAGAAAGAAAGAAAGAAAGAAAGAAAG
>JAHTLZ010003542.1:45300467-45340421 GCA_023846285.1 Phrynocephalus versicolor | reverse complement strand
AGAGAGAGAGAGAGAGAGAGAGAGAGAGAGAGAGAGAGAGAGAGAGAGAAGTCACTCATTTGACAGGGCTGTTCACACTTTTTTGTACAGTTGGGTGACATTAGCTTGATTTCCCAAGATTGGGGCATTCTCTCCCCCCCCTCCCCGATGATGAGCAAAAACAGAACAAAACAAAAATGAATAAAATAAACAAAGAAGAGTAGAGAGAGCCACAAAAGGGTCACCTTGAAAAGACAGTCCTCTATCAGACATTACAAGAAATAAATGTCTTCATCAAGTCATCCAAAATCATTCATGTGTACATGCATGGAGGGTATTTTTGTGAGGTTAAGAGTTTGGGAACTGTGAACCAAACACTGTTGACAGGAGGGAGGTAGTCTCCCATCATCTGCAAAAGGCAGCAGAGTGTTACACAGTACCCAGACCAGTTGTCTGAGAATTGTTTATTTCCTGTATTTTAAAGTAGCCCATTACAAAATGCCACAAAAGCAAGGTTTCCTCCAGGACTTGCCTGTGTTCTTCTTATGATGGATAAGAATACAGATTATTAGAATTCTGGATGCTTTCAAAAGCAATAGTTAAAACAAAATAAAAGCTAGACTAATGGCAGTTATGAAATTGCAGACTCCAAGATATATAAAGATTGCAGGTTCAATAGGATTTTCCAGTAAAAAAAATATTCTGGAATTCCAGGACCTTAGAACCTGCAAACCTTGCAGATAAAGTTTGTTTATAGTTAGGAGGAAGTGAAAATAAGAGTTATAAATAGGGGGAGATAGGACACATGTTTTTAATTACTGGCTGAAAATCCTTTTTATGGATACTAATAGTCTACCCAAAATATGTTTAATGGAACAAACAAACATGGCACAAATTAATTCTTGGATTAGCCGCCTTCATGAAACTATTATACACCATGGGTTTTCCATTCAGTATTTGCTTTCAATAGCTCCACAGGCAAGAGATATCTTCAAACAGCGAGTCCTAGATATTAGTGCACAATCAGACCTGGAATTATTATCTGAAAATAGATCATTAAGCTGGTTGGCTAAGAATAAAATTACCTTTTTACCTGAAAAATACATTTCAATGCCCTTACCTCAAGTATTAAGAAGGGCCTTTACTAGAGCCAGATTTGAATTGCTGGATTCCATGGTCAAATATGGGTGTTTTCACCACCTCCCTTATCAGGAGAGAACCTGTATTTGTGGATCCCCTTCTGTTGAAAACATTTATCATATTCTCTTTGACTGCCAATTATATGCATCCATCAGGCTTGAATATCTATCCCCCTTTTTAGAAAGAACAGTCCATAGGGACCCAATTCACAGATTGTCTTATCTTCTTTGGGGCTCTAATGTGTATATTGTTCGCAAAGTTGCCAAGTTTGTAATTAAAGCTGCAGCTTTAAGAACGCAATACGTCGAACAAATTGGAGTATCCTGCAAAGGAGATCTACATATATGACTTCTGTATATTCTGAATCTGTATTGTAGGGTACCCTATTGGATGGTGTTGCATGTGCTTCAATGTATTTTATATTCTGCATTGTTATTGGTTGATATGGTCATAGGACTAATCAATAAATTTATTTATTTGTCAACTATATGATTACAAGATTGGATGCAAAGGATCTTTGGGGGTCCTGCTGTGCTCCGTGGGCAACAAAGGGCCACTTGCTCTACATCTTTGTTGCTTCAGAAAGTGCAAATTCCCCATTGTTTGGAAATGACAGCAACGAGAGCCCCTCTTCTGCAAATCAATACCACAGACAATCCAGGCCAATATGGTTCATATTGGTTAAGAGGTCTGCACTAATGACCCAGATCTGAACTCAGCTTCTTGCAATCTATATGTATCATTTACTTCACACACAAATTGGTTCAGGGATTTGCACATTGAGACCTGATACATCATGCTCAATTGCATCCAGAAAAGAGAACAGAGGAATGAAAGGAAAGGGAAAGATATCCCTTGAGGGAAAGCCACTCTGATGGACAGATAAGATGTCTCCTAGCAGCTTCTTGGTTGCAAAACAGCATAAGAACATTGAAGCTGAAAATATGTTCAGAATTCATGCATTGATCTCAGGAATTGAAGTTTCTTTTTTTAAAGTGATGCATTATTTTCCTCTGGACAAATAGATGCCAATGATGATGTCATAGATTGGAATTACTAATTTCCCCCTCTAGTGAACCATTATGATATTCCTTCTGAAAATGTTTACAAAAACTACAAAAGAAAACCAAACACTTATCTTGTTCCTTAGAATTTCTAGAATGGTATAAAGCTGGAAAACATTGTTTCAAAATCCTTCTAAAATATCTTCAAATACCTTTTAAAAGTAACTTCAAAAAGGATCACTATCACAGCTTGGCTGAAGAAGTTATTTAAATTAGTAAGATTTTATTCATTATACCTCTAAAAACCCTTTATGACTGCTAGTTACATTAGTGATTTCTAAAAAGCAACTAGTTACAAACTACAGTACGACCCCTGTATCCACTGATTCATTATGCACTGATTCAGTTAACCACGGTTGGCAGAGGGAAAAAAATTAAATAATTCAGCAGGCACAAAGTAAGCTATTGTTAGAAACAGCAGCTGTAAAGCAAGCTGTTGTCACAAATAGTATCTGTAAAGCAAGCTACAGCAGTCATAAAGCAAGCTACTGTCATGAAAGAGCAGTTTGGTGTGGGTGGGGAGGCGTTCTCCCTTATCCATGGTTTTCATTATCCACAGGAAGGCCTGGAACCAATCCTCAGCAGATACTGGGGTCCTACTGTACATTACTTGCCACTACTCATTTTGAGGCTCTGTTTATATTTAGCATGTGCTCTGCTATACAACCTGATTAGACTGTGTTTCTTCTTCAATATTTCAGAGGATCCTACACAAATCTCTGACTTGATTGCTTTAAGAAGAGAATAACGTTTTACGCTTGATACCCAACTCTCAATGTGCACCTACTTTGACTTAGTTTGATCTTATCTGATGTGTTCTTAAATTTCACGTACATGCATCCTAGAGAAATGAAACCTTAAGAAACAGTCATAAACCCCCCAGATCATTTTCATGAGTTGCCTTCTGAATGTGCCTTTTCCTTCTCAGACCTTCATTGCTTTGAAGGGCAATCTTCAAAACCAAAAGCAAATACTCATCTGTAATCTTTTGCATCTGTTGTTAAAAGAAAGATAAGGACAATTCCAAAAGTGACACAAAGAACACATACCATCCAAGTACTGTAATCCAGGGCAGTGACCAGAAGATAATTTTTACAGAAATCCAAGATATGTAGATTTTAGATTGTGGTAACCAATGTGGTGTAGAAGATGGAGTGACAGACTAGGACTCAGGATTCTCCTTAACTATCTCAGTAACTTTGAAAACCATATTAAGGCCACTGTAAGTCAATTTCTACTTGACAGCATAAAAGAGGACACAATGTTCTACTTATTTATTTATTTAAAATAATTTTACCATGTCTTTCTCCTTGAATGGGATCCAAAGCAGCTTACAACACTGAAAAACAACTTTTAAAGTTGAAAACAATGAATATAACTAAAGCAGTTAGCATCATTAAAAGACAATATTTAAAGCTAAGAAAAATGATTCAAGAGGCATCTTACATCATTGAAAGGCAATATAAAATATAGGTATACACTCATGGAAAATGGAAAATACAAGTGGCACTAAAATCCAGTCAAAGCAGTAATGCATAACAATAAAGAAAGTAATCAAAAAGCATACACAGGTAGCTAGTTAATTAGGGAATGCTTGGCTGAAGAATCATAGAATCATGGAAGAGACCTCAAGGGCCATCCAGTCCAACCCCCTGACATGCAGGCACCCCCATCACAGGCCTCCCAACATATGGCCATCCAGCCTCTGCTTAAAAACCTCAAAAGAAGGAGACTCCACCACCCTCTGTGGCAGCATATTCCACTGCCAAACAGCTCTGTCATAAAGTTCTTCCAAATGTTTAAACTTTCCTGTAGTTTGAGACCATTGTACCATGTCCTAGTCTGTGAAGCCGTGGAAAACAAACCAGTTCCCTCTTCAATATGACATATATATATATAAGCCGCTCCTTGTAAGACATTTCTTCCAGATCTTCAGTCATCTTGGTCACCCTCCTCTGGAGCCGTTCAAGGTTGTCAACATCCTTTTAAAATTGAGATTAAGATACTTGCCGGATTGTGCAAGGACAACAAAGATGGGACCATTTGGGTTTCCTGAGGGAGGGAAGTTGAATTCATGGCAGAGTTCTGCCCCTCCTCTGCGCCCACTCTGTGCCTGCTGGTCTTCTGATGCTCAGCTGGCTCCTTCATCAGCAGAATGGAGAGAATGGGTTGGTGGCTATAATGCCAAATTTACAGATGAAGCGAAGTAGTAATTTTTTTTAGGATAAAACTAAACATATTTTAAGGATAAAAGGTGATGCCCCTGCCACTCAAAATCCATATAGCACAAACTGAAAACAACAGCACCATATGCATCCACAAAACCACACTGAAGTGGAGCATTTTAGAGAACTCCTGAGTCATGTGCCCAGGAATTTGTAAACCGGTTTAAATTATCCTTAAATTGATTTCACCGCAGTTCCTACTGCCAGTGAGGCCACACTCATGGCATATTAAGGATAGACATTCTGCTGTTTAGAATTAGTAGTGGGCTTCATTTCACTGCATCAAACCCAACTAAAGTGTGGTGCAAATTCAAAAACAGCAAATAACTCCCACCTCTTTAAGTCAACTCACATATTTTCAAATTATACTTCATCTCAAGAATATATTGCCGTAGGCTACAAACAAATCAGCCCCTAAAATGTCATTCATAATTACAACACAGAAAATTCCTGAATGTAATGTTCTTTATAGACAACGGATGCAAGATTTTCACAGGTATGTTTTGTCATGCTCCTAAAAAACAAGTAGATGCATTTTTTTTCAAAAGGATTTTGTTTTGTTTTTGATACTGTAGAGGCTGAAAGATACACATAGATATCCACAAGCATTTTGTGGGGGAAATGCTACAATATATATGCTACTGTATATCCACTTTAAAAGATCACAAGTGCCTGCTCTGTTGTGGCAACACACATTACCGCACCCCCACCACCACCACCCGGAAAACATGGTTCTTTCTGTACTGTAATTTTATTAGGGCTTTCAATGTAAACTCAAAAGAAGACTCTATCATTCTAACATATTGCTTTCCCTAAATATGTGTATATTATTATGATGATTTTATAGTTTTGTACTTACCACTGTAACGTTTCAAGCTAGGTCTGTGTACACATAATAACAAGAAAGAGGTGAGACAGTTAAGGGGTCGTCTTACCAATTCCACCCCCTCAGTGAGTTTCCCTGGCCAAATGGGGATTTGAACTCTGGTTTTCCAGAATCCTGGTCTGCTTTTGCAACCCTTCCTGATCTTTGTACCTGCATACTGCCGGTATCAGACATGTGAATTTCCAAAACATTCTTCTACAATAATTCTACAACTCTAACAGCACTCTCTCTGGGATAAACGGAAAAGACAGTCAAACAGTGCAAGCCCTCTTTTCCACATCTTCTCATGTACACCTGTCTTTTCTCTTTCTCTCACCCACACACATCATTATATACCCTTGAAATACTCCGCTAATTAGGTAGCATAACAGGGATGCGTATGGTAGCACATCCTTGGCACACATCCTATTATTGCAAGTGGTAGCCCTTGTTGTGCATTTTTATATGTTTAAGTATCAAACTCAGGCTATGGATCAGTTTTATAATATATTTAAAGGGGGGGTTAAATCTAGGAAGGAGAAAATTAATTGATTTTATTTGTCAACATGTTTGATATCTCCAAGGAATGGATCTGGGGGCAATATCAATATAAATTCACAGCATTTGGCATCCCCTGTTCTGATTCTTAATTTCTTGTCTGAACATGGGTTCTCCCAAATGATTGCTTGATTAAAGTACCGCAGCTTATAATTATAACTTGTAACTCATTTAACAGACATTGTTAACTAATCCCCAAGAATGTGACGTGAATCTATGAGGACTACCTCTGTAATGTGCCGTCTATCAAATGTGCAATAGTTTGCTCACTTTTAATTAATATATACAGCCATATATGTATTGCATTTTAACATCATCCAGTAATACTTCACTGGGAGGTAACAAGATAAATTAAAATAATAAGTAGAAGATAAAATGTAAAATAGCAGATAAAACAGGACAGGCTGAAAGCAAAATTAGAAACAATATTATTATTTATAAGAGTATTCATGTCAGAGTAACCCATGTTCTGGTAAGCTCCAAGATGGATTATGGCAATGCAGCTACCTTTGGAAATGGTTTCAAAGCCTCAACTGGTTTAAAATACAGCTGCTGTCATTCTGACCAATTCACGCAGAAGACACCATTTTAACAACAATTCTAAATTGTTGTTTCATTGTCTCCCTATTTCTTTCTCAGGACCTTTCAATGTTCTACTTATCATCTTTCAAAATCAAAATAGCTAAGTTGATACACATAAAAATGAAAAAAAAAAGTCCTTTTCCAGTAACTTGCTCATACATCACAGGCTTCAGGGGAGGTTCTTTTTCATATTATCATCATGAAGAAGAATATTTTCATCCTCTAAAAGTGATACAGCCTTCTCTGAGCTGGCACTGTGACTCTTAGGAGGGTACTCTTAGCACCAACATATTCTTCTCAACACTAAACTAAAATAGTCCTGTTTATACGGGATTATATTTAAAAAAATCTGATATCTTGAAAGTTCTCATGTTGAAATTGTAAATGTGCTTTAAATCTGATTTCACTTTGGATTATTTATTGTTCATAGCTTGTTTAGGAATTTCATCCCTCTTTTATGCAATTATTTGCTGTTGCTTCACTGATTTACACATTGTTTTATTCCAAAATTTTATGAATTCTGCCCTAGAATTACTCTTGATAAACATGCTGTGCAGAAACCATAAAACAAAAAACATTTTATTTACCGGTATTTATTGGATATCTGTACTGCCTATCTAACAACAAGACTACAAGATCTAAATTCATTTCCAGTCCTAATTAGGGTAGATCCATCAAATCAATTGGATTTACACAAGTAGCGACACATCACTGAACAATTGATTTTGTTCACCTCTTCCAGTTGGGACTAAGAGTGGAATTCAGGCCAGTTACATGTTGCAATGAATAGCAGAGAACACAGGAAACTGCCTTATGGCAAGTCAGGCCATGGACGCTGTATCAATACACAACAGACGCCATCAAGCTTAGTACTGACAAAAGCTTCTCCATAGTCTCCAATTCAATAGGGGCTTATCAAATGCCAAAAATGTTGGATCATTGCAAACTACAGAGCAGTATGTCAACAAAGTTCAAATGCATAACATACCCAGCTGCAACACACCTGTGTTTTTTCCTGATTAGATGGCGCATTGGACACCTTCTGTAGAGCTAGTGGTATCATCAAGAAGTCAAGTCCTGACCGATCCCTTTAGATCCAAACTGAGCTGCCAGTCAGTTGCAGTCATCCACATCTCAATGCAAATATTGGTTTTGTCTAGAAGAGATAAAGCCATGGACTACAGAGAACAGTTACATGTGTTGGTGAGAAGGAACCTCAGTTAGTTGGATGCTGCAGCATTTTAGTGGCCTTAAGTTTATTATGGTATCTTTCAGATGCCTCTGTGACAAACAGAAGGTTGAAATGCATGGGGACTTTTTTCGAACTGCTCTCTAACCTTCTTTGTTTTTGCTTCATTGCCCTTAACTCCTCTGTGAACCATGGAGAAAGCCAGGTTCTGCAGCAATGATGACATTCAGGAGCAATCATGTGCAGGGCCGGCGCTTCCATTAAGGCGAACTAGGCAGTTGCCTAGGGTGCCAAAATGGAGAGAGGGCACTGGACAGCCTGCCTCCCCCCGCCCCCCCGCCGCTGGCCACCACCGTCCGTCCCCTACTACCCCCTACCATCGTCCATCCCCCTACCACCCCCTACCACCCACCATCCACCCGTCGCTGTCCGCCCATTGCTGCCCGCCGCCCCCGCGCCCATCGCTGCCCTCCGTGCCCGTTGCTGCCCCTGCCATCCGCCCCCTGCCCCCTTGTGAGTTGCCTTGTGGGTCTAAATTTGTGGAGAGGTAAATTTCTTTTAAAATATTATAATATAGGTGATCCATGCTGCACATGAAGGCAAGCAGACAGGCAAGGCAGCCATTCACTAGGGTAGGTGAGCCAGTGAAGTAAATGGCAGCATAAACAATGTGCCACTCCTCCTGATATACTACCATAGTAATTTCAGTTCTGGGAAAAGATATTCCTCCAATGGCAGGGTCTGGGGCTTTGCCATAAACTAGACTCGGGCTTAATTTTAAACTCTACACGAAATTGCTATCTGTTATCATCATTTATGGGCAATCTCAGGGTCCCTGAGGAACACCTCAGGCAGATAGGATGCATTGGGTGATGTCCTTAGAGGTATTTCTGTGCAGATTTAACTCCCATTACTTTAGCAGCTGTGGCCCTTAGGTGCAAACATGGGGTTAGACTGGCCCCATGCCATAACTGCTGGAGAGGCTCAGTGGTTTAGGCATCAGACTGTGTAGCCAGAGTTAGGAAGTTTGATTCCTCCACTGTGCCTCCTTTGACAGGGAATGGTCATTACAGAAGAGCAGTTCGGTGGTAGTGGTGGTGGTGAGAAGTCGTTCATGCTGTTCATATCCCTTTTCACAGAATGAACCTCTGTTTTCCAAAAGAAAACTTGATTCAAGGAAAGACCCACCTACACACTCAATTTCCGGAGCACTTTCCTCCCTAAAGGCACACAATGTCACACAATGAAGTTGCGTAATGGGTGGGATTTTAACCAGCCATTCCTTGCTCGTGGCCACTGAAATAGGTTTGTTTACTTGCAATTTTTTCCCCATTTCTATCCTTTGTTCAGCAGTATGTTCTTGCTGTCTGCAGTTTAAGGGAAATCTCCATGGGTTTCCTTTAAAATGCAGACAAGAGCTGTTTTGTTGGGAACAGTGGCATAGGGAGTGTGGGGAGGTGGCAAGGTGGATGGCTGCCCCATCCTGTGCACTCCTGCAGCTGCTTCTTGCGCACCTCCCCCCCCCCAAACTGCCAGGAGGAGATCGAGTCTGAGCTCCTAGCGGGAGCTGGGCCTGCCTCTGCCACCACCACCTTCAGGACAGACTTTGAGCCATGGTTTACACTTCATGGTGCAGCTATGGGGCTTCTCCAACCGTGCCTCCACACCCCATCTGGCCTGTGTGTTGAGTAGGGTCATGTGAACCCTACCCCACTATACTTGCCTTGCCCCAGGTACCCCAAGGTTCTCAAAACCCACGCTATGCTGCTGCTTGGGAACAGGGCAACGAAATTAAGTATAGAGAACTATTAGTTCTTTCTTTTTTCCCATTTGTTCTTATTTTGAATTGTTAAATGGTTTTGATTTATTGTATTTGTGCTTATTTGCTTATTTGTTTTTTTTATTCTTATATGATTTGATTATTTACTTCATGTTGGTCTGATGGATTAGTTTTTTATTTACTATTTTAAGTTGTTTATCTATTTTTGTATTTTGCTTATGTATGTAAACTGCCCAGAATAGCTTTTTTTGCTAGACGGTTGTGGTATATAAATAAATAAATAAATAAATAAATAAATAAATAAATAAATAAATAGGCTGCAGAGAGTTCCCGTTGGTGCTAAATGCATAACAAAACAAACACCTTTTAACTGCATGCATGAGGCAATCGGCCAAAGACAAATGGTCAGCTTTTAAAAATATGTAACTATCTGAGAAAAAAAAGTTAGAAATGCACCAGAGTCTGTTGGGTACATGGCATCTGGCTAGGACACTTAGGCTTAGTCATTACTGCCTGCGACATTCTCAATGGAGAGCAGGCATAAAATAAGGGGAGGGGAGTGACAAAGGATGTTTTTCTCCGTTTCCTTCTTTTATCTCATTTCCCTTTCAGATTTGTTTTTCCCCTTCTCTTCCATGCCCTCCTAGAGCAGTGCTCCACACTAAATCAGACAACGCTTGAGGACAAAGTCCTCCTTGGATAATTAGACTGAGCCTGAAATACCTGGCCGGTGCACATCTTTGTATACCAAGCAGATCCGAATCCCCAATTTTACAGGGCAAAGAGGCCAGAGCAGCACATGAAAGAGGAGATGGCGTTGACCCTCCTCCCTAATGCTGCATCGCCCGGTGCGCACATGTCATTTAATCCGAGTTTCAAGTTCACCGAGATCACCCAAGGACCCAGTGGCCAGTCCTCTTAGAGCTCCTATGTGCGTATAAAGCACAAGGAGCTTGCGTGTTTTCATCATTATATCTAAAGCAGACCTACTGGCAGTGCCTGCCTTTATAATGGATTCAAGGACATGAATAAAACTCCTTAATTTTCAAGTATTTCTTTTTTTAAATTAATATTTGAAAAGAGGAGAAAGTAGCTTGTTAAAAAAGAAAATTTCTAAGAGCTCTTGCATAGAAGGATACGGCTTGGTGGCCTCTCTTGTTATAAATGTTCTAGTACCCATCTGATGCCCACTTATTTATGGATTTTAGACTAAAAGCTCTTTTTTTGCCAGTTTTCTTCACAAGCACTTATCTCAACACCCTCATTAGATGGTTTTTCTCGTCTGTCCTTTTTTTATGTAAGCCTATCCATGCCCTCGGTACTTCTTTTTGTTCCCTTCTGCAAAAGAAATGGCTTTAAATGATCACTCTCTAGCTGTTCCAACTTTTTCCCTTTTGTAATTAGCCTTATTTGAACGCCAGGAAAGTAAAAGGACCAGAAGGGAGGAGGGAAAGCCCTATCCAATGAACAAAAGAAATGGTGCTTCTTATTTCAGCCATATGCTGCATGGAGCATGTAAAGAGCGGGTCAGCATGCCTCCATTTGGAAAATTGGGTGGGCTTTTTCATCCCTGTCAAAGTCTAATTCTAACAGAGGCTGCTTCGGTGTACATAGGCAGGCAAAGTCCCTTCTGTTTAGAGTGGGATATTTATAAATTAACAAAACCCAGTCCCAATCATCCATTAAATCTCATCTGGTTATATTACTTCAGAAATCAAAGTATCACTGCAGGAAGGTAACATGAAAGGAAAAGTCTTTTGATTTTGTTTTGCTGGGAATTGTTTTGTCTTTGTGAGTTACAATCCATAAAATTGTATCTGTATATTTTTCTTTGTGTTTTTAGGCTGTAGAAGAGAGGTGCCTAAACAATATTTGGTAGAGATATGCAGAACTGATATTTGAAACCACATCCCTTGGAAATACGGTGGTAACAATCCAGAAGTGGAATTCAACTCCCACATGTCATTATTTCCTCCTTGGATTATGGTTTGTATTGATCCAGTAGTATAAATGGGGAGTAATACGCATGGGAAAGTGTTTTTTCTCCACTCAAGACCCCCTACCACAGAAGATGGGAGTCACAGGATCAGGTTTTCTGATGATCTCAACAAATATGAAAGCAGCATACTTGACACCTAGAATTCGGATAGATATTGTCCCCTGGCCAGCTTGGCTATTTGCCATGTCTTCAGAAGCCTCATTAGACATCCCAGTAGGATTGGTAAAGAACAAAGTTCCCTCAAAATGCCCACCCCTATTTTCAGGGTTAAAGTTTTCTCATTATCTAGCATTAAGTTCTTTAGCTGCATGAAGTCATTCATTAGCATGTTACAATGTTTAAAATGTGATTTCCTTTGAGGTCGGGACTCTCTTTTTTCCTGTGCCTTCAGGCAGATCCCCTTGGGTTTTTAAAACGGATATGGGTAAGAGTCATATTATTAAGTTCCTTATGAAAAAATTACTCCTGTCTCACATGGATAGGTCAGTGGTTAGGCATCTGTGAAAAGCAGACGTAGATAAGATGTGACTCACTAGACGTTGCCCAGCTGGAAAAAATACAACCTTGTGTGCATCTCCCTTGAACACCTGAACACTGAATGTCTCCGGGGGTATGCCCATTAAACTACTAAACAGAGGGCTTTCTTCTGCCTTACCTTAGAATCTTTGAGACTCCCTTTCCAGTCTCCGCTGTTTTCTGCTCTGCGAAGATAGTTTTTTTTTCTTCTGACCAAGAAACATCTAGATATACTGTAGATGCAAGTTGAGTCATGGCAACTGGACTTCTTTTCTTGAGAGATCGAAACATTTCACTGCTTGTCCAAACAGCTTCATCCAAAGCTGTTTGGATGAGCAGCGAAACCTTTCACTCTCTCAAGAAAAGAAGTCCAGTTGCCATGACTCAACGTCCAGATAAACTCACCTGGATGATTGAGAATCTTCAGACATCTAAATATATCATTTCTCCTCTTCAAAATGGGCAGACTGCGCCAAACTTTTCTCTGACCTATAAAGGCAATGACTAAACCAACCTCTCCAAGAGTTGTCCCTCACATTTCTCTTCCCTGACCCCCTCCTTTATTGGCTACATCAGCAAGAGTTGATGGGACCTCCATCCAACAGCTCACATCTATATGAGTAGATGTTGCACCGCTTTTGGTGGACTAGAGGCATGGAGGAGCATCCTGCAAAAAAATAAAAATAAAAATAAAAATAAAAAAATAAATTGCTATTGGATTGCATCTGTTCAATCATGTATAAAGGTGAAGGATGTCTTTGAATGGAATAGTTCTCAAATGACTTCCTGGGACATTATTGCAAAAGCATTTTTGTTGCTAGAGCTTATAATCATCAAGAAAAGAAAAGGCAACTTTGGAAAAAAACGATTTGAAACTAGCTGACTGGAGTGGAGAGAATGAAGGGCCAAGACTCACAAGAGCTGGGTTCAAATCCCTCTGTGGCCCAATAAACTCACTAGGGGGGTTGCAACTCCTAAAGCCACTCCTAAATATGCAACTTGATGTCAAGTAACATAATGTGCTTTATAGAAAATGTAGACACCTAAAATGTTTACCTCAAGCCTTACTTGGAATGCATAAAATATAATTTAAAATGCTGTTGGGGATCCTGCGGGCATTCCAGTACTGCTGGCAAGATACTTTTCTCTTACCCTAGTTGGAAAAAGACATAACAATGTTCTTAAAAAATTAAAAATTGAAAAGATGCTGAATATATGCCCCGCTGTCAGTTCTCAAGTTTGGTTTCATGTTATCCTCCAGTGCTTCACCAGTCTGGATTCATTCTGAAATGCCTGCATAGCCTGTGGAAAAGCTGTTTGTGGGTACAAGGCACAGCCTTTAAATTAAGATTACACTTGCTCTGGGTTTGTTCTGGGGGAAAATATAGTGGTTCTGAGAGCATGTGTCACAAGGCACATACAGCAACAAGCTAAAGCATGATTGCAAATGACACTGTTAATACTGAGGAACTAAAGCCATTGTTTTGCACCCAGTTAAAAATCACATGCTTTTCAAGAAGGATAAAAATTAGTGACTGTATTATTCTTACTGTTGGGTGCATCTCCCCTTTTTATCTAAGCAATGGGGAAAGGGTTTCCTGTTCTTTATCAATATCCCCACCCACCCAATATTTGGTTTCCTTAGAATGAGATTACTTGGACACTGAACAGTGGTTTGGATATTTGCATGTATTTATAACACAAGTCCCCAAATTTACTGCTCCCGTTTCAGATTACCTGAGTAGAGGTGGCCAAAAGTGTGGTGTCATGGGGTCCCCTGAGAAAATGTTCTAACAGCCCCTCCCAAACACACCTTTAGCTCCCTTCCCAAATTAAAAAGAAAATCCCATCAAAGGACAAGATGTTTTGCTACTCCTTGGAATTGCCAGTAGATGGAGATGCAATTCATGCTGTAAAAATGTTGTGTCATTTAACCCCCCCCCCGCTCCACAATCTTAAATGAGTTTCAGGCAGTTCTAGTCTCATTGTTTTCATTATTTGGCAGTGCATGTACACATGGAAGAGTCTAGGGGTGTGTGTGCTCTCTCGTCTCTCTCACACACACACTCGCACCCACACAAACACACACCCGTGGTTCTCTGGATAAGGTTCAAGGTCCTGGTTTTGGTTTACAAAACTCTCCACAGCTTGGGACCTGAATACCTGTCAGAGCGTATCTCCCAAAGGTCAACTGAGGCTCGACCCACTAGAATGTCGCAGGCACTCTCATTCCGAGTGGCCGCACCCAGGGAGGCGTGGAAATCGCTTACACACAACCGCGCCTTCTCTGTGGTTGGCCCCTCGCTCTGGAACCATCTCCCAAGTGAGTTGCGCCTTGCACAGTCCCTGCCCGCCTTCAAAAAAGCACTTAAAACCTTGCTTTATCAGGAGGCATTTGGCGACCTTTAATTTAGTTTAATTTAGTTTAATTTCCCCCCCTCTCTGACACCTCTTACCGATGATTTTCTTTTATTATTGTATTGTCTTTTATCTTGTCTGTTATTGTTCTTTTAACACTATTGTTAACCACCCGGAGTTCCCTGGGAAGATGGGCGGTATAAAAATAAAATAAAATAAAATAATCTACAAAATATCTCCACCAATACTCCAGAGCAATACACCAGCCTTCAGAAATATGAAGATGTGTAAAGTGTGGCTCTCCAGCTGCGGTTAGAATGCAACAACCATCATCCATAGCTTGCAAATTTAAGGAATGCTGGCAGCAGCATCTGGAGACCCATATTTTGCCTGTCATTGCTTTAACAGCAGGGTTGTCCAACTTTGAACAGACCAAGGTCTACTTTTTCTGGCCCAAAGTGCCTGAGGGCTACTACACTAATACCTTTACTTAGAATTTTATCCATTCCAAGCACATGCTCGTAAATAAAAAAAATTGTTAGTAGAGCAGTGGTTTCCCATAGGAATGCATTGAAATTCATTGCCTCTGGAACAGATTAACTGATTTTCATTCCTATGGCAAGGCTGACCGTGCACACACTTCCCTTGCACCCACTCGATCATCTGGCCAGTGGGGGAAGTGGGGGACTACACCATGGCCCTTGAACTGCCCTGCTCGGCTTAGACAGTGGGCTGGCAGGCCCAGAACTTTGCTGGGGCAATGGTAGTCCTTGGGATGGGAGAGGGAGGGGTGGAGAACTTATCCCCTCACTTTTTTATTGGTGGCTGGAAGGCTACTTTTGAACCCTTTGCGGGCTGACCAAGGTCTACCTGTTGTGCAGGCCTGTTTTAACAGATTCAAGAATCAACAGAATAAAAACACAGAATTATGGCCTGATTCTATATTAATAGCTATTTCCTTTCCCAGAGTTGTTTTATGCTTTCAGACCCAAGTTTTCAGTAGAACTTCAATTTCATACTTGTATAAACAATGTATTCTGTCAGAGCCAGCCTATCCTAGTGCAAACCCACAGGATGTCCTTGGTTGTGGAATTTAAAGACTATAAGGCTGAAAAGGGCAACACTCCCCTTGCGTTCTCCGAGAAGCAAGCCCTCTGTTAGGAGAATAAAGCGTGTTTTGATCCTGCAACCATGTCTGAAAGTGGATTGAAATGAGCTTAAATCTGTTCCACTCTGAAGAGTTGTCTTACCTTGGGTTGCTTTTTAGGATATATCAGTAACTGTAATCTTCCCTGTGATCTTCAGAAGTAGGATAAAACAATCAACCATACTACACAGAGGATAAGCAAACCCTCTTGTTACTTTAAAATTTGCGTTGTCTGGTGACTACTATGGGTGGACACAGGGAACTAATGACCCCCCCAAAAAAAAAAAATTAAGTAACTGTGTAAAGCAGAGAGTATTACATGCCTTGGAGGCATGTGTATCATTTACTGAGCAACAAAGTGTTGCAATTGTGGCTAATTTTGGTCTACTACTTATTTATTTATTTAAAATATTTCTACCCTGCCTTAAAAAGGACCCAAGGCAACTTACCTCAGGAAAAACAAATTCTTAAAAGCTAAAAACAGTAGATTATTCAAATATTAAAGAATGATTAACATCGTATTAAAAAATCGTAAGTAAAAACATGACAAAAACAGATTGAGAAGTATCCATCCCACTGACTATTTCCTAAACAGCTAGTCCCTATGGAAAAGGCTGCCTGAAGCCAAAGGCTTGCAGAAAGGAAGAAAAGAAGTGGCCAGCTTGGCCTTCTGTGGAAGGGAGTCCCAAAATCGGGGAGCAAAGACAGAGAAAGCCCTCTCCTGTGTACCTACCAAGCACATGAGTGAGAGTGGTGAGACTGAAAGAAAGGTATCCCCTAATTATCTTAATGTCCAGGCGGGCCCATAAAGGGAGATACTGCTTAGGGCTTTATAGATTAAAAACAGCACTTCAAATGGGTTCATTCTTTTATTTATTTATTTTCATCAACTACTTACTAAATCATCAAATGGATTATCTGTATTCCCATGTAGTATTTTCATCGGTGGATACACGCAATACATAGCATCTGATCTGGGAAAAGAATCTCCCAAAAGGTGAGTGACGGAAAATTGCCTATAAGCAAAATATGCTGGTCTCATTGCATATATATTTACACATACCCCTGCACTTTTGTAGATCTAAGAACTGGGCCTGACACACCAGAGTACTTATCCAGTCAAAAATAGCCACTCGTCTGTGCTTTAGTGCCATTTTCTGTCACACCAGCACGACAGCACTAAGTGTTTAGTTGGAATAAGTGGTTCCATGTCCTTTGATAATACAACATGGTTCCAGCATTCTGTGCACTACAATTTCAGCTCCATCAGAGGTGGCACAAGTCATCTTAGTATTCCCAGAGATTTTCAAACGGTGGCACATGTGCTCTATTATGCACTCAAGTCATCTGGTCCATTTGGATTGGGTTCATAAGGGAATACAATTAGGCAGCCACTTTCTTTACACTGCCTCGCCTGCCACAAGGCTTTGAGCTTCCGTTATTTTGATTCCCCACCCCACCCCTTCTCTCTTTGATTTGAGAATCTCTATAAAAGATGACCCAGGAACTTCATGTCTGACATTCTATCAAACTCTAACAGAGCAGCCAGATTTTCTATGCCACTGGGAGATGATGTACTCTAGATCAGCCATAAACACAATATGAAAGAATTATAGGCTGATGCAGGATCATATAAGTTGCATAACAAGCCTTATAAGGTGATATGTGAAGAATTATTTATACTTAGTCTTTGGCCCCCTTCCAATGTGCCAGGGACACCCAGGGGGGCATAGGGCCACCACTGAGAATACAGTAGTTAGTGCTCTAGACTCATATACTCTACAACACATTTTTATTTCACAGTCAGTTAAAAGGGGTTACACATTACATTGATAAATAACTCTCCGAATGAAAATTGGCTAGCAAAGAGACTAATCATGTGAATGTAGAGCTACTGCAAGTAAAAGCTATGTGTCATGGAAACTGTGTTGGTTTCCAAAGCAGTGCTATTTCCACTGTTGGAAGTGAGGTGCAACTAAACCCGGGCTAATAATAATCTTTGAGCTGCATAACTGGAAGGGACCCTACAGATGGACCCCGGCCACTCTCAAGGAGGCACAGTGGGGAAATGAATTCTCAACCTCTGGCTCTACAGCCAGAAACCTAAGCCACTGAGCTATCCAACAGTTCCAACGTGCCTACAGGAGGTTCGGGGTGGTAGAGAAACACTGTATTCTTTCTCTGGCTCACGCAGAGCTAAACATGCCAAAGCTCTAGCTCTAACATGTTGGATGGTCATAAGAAAGAAATCATGGAACAAAGAGCATGCTACCTGAAAATAAGACCCAAGACAAAGCAGAATCCTATTGCATCCAATCTGAACTGGCAAAGCCAGCTTGTCAACACATTTAATATCAACATCCTGCAATGGATTATCCCAGTGGTGTCCAAGCTTTGGCCCTCCAAATGTTTTGGACCACAACTCCCACAGTCTTTTTTGTCACTGGCAATCTAGGCTTGGAATTCTGGGAGTTGTGGTCCAAAACATCTGGAGGGCCAAAGTTTGGACACCCCTGGATTATCCAGTTTTACAAATATACTCTTCAATATCTCCATCTAAGAATCCCTTCCAGATTCAGAGGTGCACAATTCGTTTCAATGAATGGAGGTCCTTCAAACATGAATAAAAAAAGCAGAACACTGATTTGGGTAAATCATCACATATTGGTGTCTCTCTGTAGGTGCAATTCTTTTCAGTAAGACTGCCAAGCAATGTGTCAGGTATAGAAATGTAGTCATTACTGCTGAATTACATTTTGCACTAATAATGTTCACTTGAGTAAACTTAAAAAGGAATCCTTCTGATGTAGGACTGCAATAAACAAATCAATCAGTACTGTTGCTAATAATATGATCACAGTAGCTATTTTGAAAACCTAAAGAACAGGCTTTTTCAACACATTATTTTAGAACTTTATCCGGTACAGTACGTGAGAATAAAGAAAAGATCTTGAAGCAATCTGTCCAGAAACGTCACATGTACCGGTAAATGTTCACTCACTGCCTAGAAGTATGTGAACTGCATTAAAATGTGTACTGTATTTGATTGTGCTTGTTGCTTAGAATGTGATGTCGTACCATACAGGTATTGTATATCATAACAATGTCTAAGAATGCATATTGATGTACAGGACTCAAGCATTTGATAATGTCCAAGGGAGTGATTATTAATTTATATTTGAACATTATAGTCAGCATCCTATTTACTTATGCAGTTGTATAAAGGCAGTTGCACAACAGGTTGCTTCCTCAGCAGGCTTCATTCACACATTTGGTGTTAGGGGGCCTGTGGGGTGGTGGTGGTGGGACTGCTCCCTTATCAGCACCAAAAACATCAATTAGAATTTTGTATTTCATACAAAGGGTAGTGGGGTGGCCAAGACAGAATGTAAGAACACAGCATTAGCATGTTAATTTTCTTCAATACTCAGAGAGATTCCAGCATTATGCTCACTTCTTCACCAGCAGCAAAAGTCAGAAAACCAGGTATATTATCATAAAGCAGCAAAGAAATCAATAAAAGCAGTGACCTGCTTTTCATCTGAGAAGCATGAAATAACTACAGTAATTCCCAGTGGAGGATACACAGCTGCCTTATACTGAGACAGACTATTGGTCTCCCTGGCCTGACACTGTTGACACTCGTGGCCAGTGGCTCTCCAGGATTTCAGGAAGTAGTTCTACCTAACTGTATCTGGAGGTACCAAGGACTGAACATTGCACCCTCTGTATGCCGCATATGTGCTCAGAGTGCATTACCACCCCCTTCTGTGCAGGGCCGGTGCTTCCATTAAGGCGAACTAGGCAGTTGCCTAGGGCACCAAAATGGAGAATGACGCTGGACAGCCTGCCACCCCCCTGCCGCTGGCCACCACCGTCCGTCCCCCCCGCCAGCCGCCCATCGCCGCCCACCCCTGTGCCTGTTGCCATCCCCTGCCATCTGCCCCCCACCCCCTGCCCTGCCTCTGCCCCCCACCCCTGCCCCACCCCACCCCTTGCCCCGCCCGACCGCCACCCCCCACCCCGCCCCTCGCCTAGGGTGCAAAAAAAACTAGCACCGGCCCTGCTTCTGTGACAAAGCTGGGTGACTGTCAACACAGTGAGGGAATCATAAAGAGAGAAGAGAGGAATCATGACATCAATTGAGTGTTAGCCAGATTTGGTTGAGGATTCAGATCTCAAGGAAATTGTTTTGCAATTCCAGGCTGGGACCTGGATTGTATTACTCAATGGCGCAAACTAATTCTTGAATTAGCCACCCCCACGAAGTTATTTAACATCACGGGTTTTCTATTCAGTACCTGCTTTCAATAACTCCCCAGGAGTAGCAAGTTTTGGATATTAGTGTGCAAACAGACCTAGAGCCATAAGCTGGTTGGCTAACAATAAAACCACTTTTCAACCTCAAAAATATACTTCACAGATTTTACCTCAGTTTTTAAGAAGGGCCTTTACTAGAGCTAGATTTTAATTGTTAGATTCCATGGTCAAATATGGGTGCTTTCATCACCACCTGCCATATTACGAGAGAACCTGCATATGTGGATCACCAGATGTTGAAAATATTTCCTGTATTTTCTTTGATTGTCAATTGTATATGTATCCATCAGGCTTGAATATCTATCTCCCTTTTTAGAAAGAACAGCATATAGGGACCCAAATTACAAATGGAGTATCCTGTAAAGGAGCTTTACACACAGATGACTTCTGTAATTTCTGTATCTTTTATTGTACTGTACCTTATTAGATTACTGTATATTGTATGTTATTTTATATTATTATCATTTTATTGGTTAATATGGTTATAGGATTAATCAATAAAATAATTACTGTACTTACTGTTACTCAATGGCAGGATCCGGAGATGTGAAAAGATACTATTTTGGACTACATCACTATGCTGACTTGGATATTCTGAATGGGACTAGCTATAAAACAAACAGCACCGTGAGCAGGGAAGATTGTCCTCAGCATGCACGGACTAGGAAATATGGATTTGGTTGTGCTTTTTTTCCAGCACTTTTTTCAAATTACAAACCCTTTCTGGCACAGCTTTGTTTTGCTCCATAGCCTTCTCCACCATTCCTTCAAGAAGACTTATCACCTTAAGAAATGGCCTCACAGCACTCTTATGGCACTCCTTCTTGTAACTTCCACATACCATTAGTTATGGCACTCTTCCTGAAAAATTTAGGTAGTACTGTATTAACTTACTCACTGCTTGAACTCTTCCCATAGCACTTCATGGTGGTTAGAGCTGTCTTGGCAGGGCAATAATGCTGCTACGGAGGGTGGTGGAGGTTTTTAAGTGGAGGCTGGATGGCCATCAGTTGGGGGTACTTTGATGGGAGTTTCTGTATGACAGGGGGGTTGGATTGGATGAAAAGGATGTGCTTAGTTTGGCTGATGCAAGGTGCTGAAAGAGCCATGATGCAACGTAGTTCCTGATTGGACAGACAAATGCATATAAGTGCTCTGTTAATCAGTGTTCAATGGATCTTTGTGAGTAAGGCACCCATTTTGTTTCCCTATGCTACGCTATGTTGTTGATTTGTCTCCAAGTAACTTATCTGCCCTAAGCACATCTGATCTTGCCTGATTTCGGAAGCTAAGCAGGGTTGGCTCTGGTTAGTACTTGGATGGGAGACCAACGGGGAATACCAGGTGCTGTAGGCGCCTTGAGTAGGAACTGGCAAGCCACTCCAGTATTCCTGCCAAGAAAACTCCATAGACATGGAGTCATGAAGAGTCAGTCACGACTGTAACGACACAACACAACACAACACAACACACACACACACACACACACACACACACAAAACTTATCTGTGTATATATGTAATATAGCTGTTTGTTTTAAGCAAACTCTGACTTTTTCTGATTTTGACTCTATGTAATTGTTCAACGAGTATTTATTTCTGCTGGCAGAACAAATTGCAAATATTCTGATAGAAATGGGAGACAAAAAGAACCTATATAAAATCTTGATAGAGCAGATAAACTAAGCATGGGCAGACTGCCTTAATCTCACCAAAGTATATGCTACTTTGTAGAGACACAGAGAAGAAAGAGTATACCTGAATCTAGTCACCTAAGTCTATCTGACCACTGGTTCTACACTTGTTTATATTTCCTTTACTGCGTACTTCAACTTGTTGGATTTTATTCTTTCTTTCTCCCTCTTTCTCTCTTTCTAAATGTGTAATTCCAATAAAGGTATGATTAGGACACAAACATACTCTGCTACATATAAAGCAGTTGTTCCAAGTGAAGGTGGATTTTTCCCTGTTTTTTTTCCATTGAAACCCTTACATTGAAAGGTTCATGATGCTGATGATCTTTGTGAAGATTGGAATTACTTGACTTAAAAATGTATGGGTTAAAAATCTAGATGTTCCTCCATAATCGGATGTTATATTTCAGACAATGATGAAACTCAGGCACCCGCAAGCTTATGCCTCATCATGGGAATTGATTCATCACACTGCAATCAGTCTTTTGGTTCTTATCTGAATACAGATTAAGATGCTGGGAAAGATTTACATGTTTGTGCTGCTGAGAGAATGCACATGGAAAAATAGATTTGACTATTGATAGGATTTAGCCTCAGTACCAATTACCCATAAAGGTGACTTGCAAAAAGATTATTTAGAAACTGGATTAATGTTATTTTCTTTTCTTTTTTTCCCCACAATGCAAAAGAAAGGTAGAAACTGTTTTATTTTCCTTACTTGCCTCAGAAAAAGTAGCAGTGTTGAGTGTTAGCCTTCCTTACATTTTTAATGGACCTCAATGTTCACACTACTCATCAAGTGTCATTATGCATATTCTCTTTTGATTATGAATTGCAGTGGAACTACTTTAAGTAGCACTGTTATTATTATGTCCTGGCACACTTTTTCTGACCTACATCAACCAATAACCTCCAAAAGGTCCTATTATTAATAGCTGTGCTCAGGCCTTACAACCTTAAAGACATGGCTCCTTTATGGGGTCAATCTACTTCTTCTTTCATCTTTCTATTTTCCTGCTGACTACTAGTTTTTCTTTCTCAATGAGTCTTGTCTTCTCTTTTCTAGTGTGTTTTGTCCTCTCATGTTACCTCCACATTAAGACAGCCTCAGGCTAACAAACTACAACTGAATCAGCATTACTCTAAATCCAATTGCTGGTATCACTTACAGACCCACTGCAGTTTGTTAGTTGTTACTTGATTCAGTGAGTCCACCCTATTTGGGACTAAAAATTGGATAAATTCCTAAGTAGAATCAGAAATGGTGGAAAAGCAGACATTTGAGCAGTGTTATCACAACACTGTGATAACTTTTCATCAAGGTAACCTGCAGTTAAGAGAGTCTTGTTAAACTGTGTCCCAAATCCAGTAGTTCATCACAATTAGAGGATTCCCACTAAATCAACTATGGTATTGTGAATCAACTCTTCTACTTTCTCATCACTAAATGAGTCCAGAGTCAGACTAATTGGATTTGAGGGGTTCTTTTACTTAATTGAAAATTGCTAAATGTATTTATAATATATTTTAATTGTAGCACTGGTACATCTTCATGGATTGAAGTACCGATATCCATGAGTTCAAATCCCCATTATGGCTCTCAGGAGAGAAGCAATCTGAAATAATCTGTAGCATCTGTGGCTGTTGGAATTATGTCTCTGCAGCTTGTGTTGCTTTATCATTCCAAATCACCATCAAAATGAGGGGTTAGTAAACTATTTCCAAACTATTTCCAAGTACTTTGTACCTAGAAAACCTGGGAGCATTGGCACAAGTCAAAATTGATTCAATGGCACATTATTGCTATTTAAGAATAATACTGTTCATTTAATTGAGTACAGTATATCACACCCTTGATCTTTTTAGGACAAAAGACACCTCCCCTACATTGTTCTTCTGACATTTTACTTGGGGTCATTGGACCAAACCCAATTTCAATTATAGCACTTCCGTTGAAATCAGTACTTACATTACATTTCACTTACAGTGGATAGCCGTATGTAACTATGGTTTGCCTTGCATACCTTGCATATTTTAAAAATACTATTTCATTTTCTAAACATGTCCTGTCATTTCATTATGACTTTAACACTTCAAGCTACAAATATTGTTCTATCACATGCTGCTTCGAAGAGGTGTAAAAAGTCTTTTGAGAACCAAATATGAAACATAAAGATTTATATATGTTTTAAAAATGAAGTTTGTATGACATTATTCAAAGGCAAATCCCACAAAACTTTCATTATGCCTATGATCCTTATTTATAGTCAGCTGCCAGGTTAAATGAGGACAGTGCTTGTATAACTAGGGAAAACCAATGTGATACACCACGGTGAGGGGGGGAAATTACGTGGAAAAAATAGAAAGTGATAAAGTAAGTATAAGGTCTATCACTGGATTAACTAGCACTTTATTACAAAGAAAGAACACTACTGACTGATTCATTAAATTTATTTTCTTCCAAGGAAAAGGACCATAAAGAAACATTTCCTCTCCCCTTCTAGATTACCTTTAAAAACAGCCCAGCGAGGAATTTTTGGTTATGCAGTGGCCAAGTGGAAATGTGAAAACAGATCTCATCAGCTGAGAGTTTTTGGTGTCTAGTATTTGACCCTAAATTTCACCTTTCACTTTCTTCTTCCAATGCATTTTAGTTAAACTCTCATTCCCATCAAAACATGGTTATTTGGATGGGGGGGGGCAGAATGAGACACCACAAAGCAACCAACCCTTTTGCTATATGAGCCTTTTAAAGGGGAAATGTTAAATAGATAAATCTGTTTTGGAAGAAGAGATGGGCATCACCATTAGAATGAGTTTAAATTGTCTTCTTAGTAGTTGCCTATCATAATTTCACAAGTAAAGGTGGGAAGAGGCTGCTGGATTTTCTGCTTTCAGTGTTACAATAAATAACTTACCTACCTTTGGGTATTACAGCATTTAATTAACACGGGAATGTATTAAAAGACAGCAACATATCTTATTCATTAATTCATTAATTCATTAATTCATTCATTCAAAATATTTCTACCCCACCCAAGGCAGCCAGGTAGTTTTTGGTGTCTAGTATTTGACCCTAAATTTCACAGCCATCTTGTCCAACAGCAAGATTTTTTTCACGATCTTCTTCACTTCAGCACAAGTCATAGTTAAGTACTATGAGGCAGTACACTCGGCCTTTGTTCTAGCCAGCCAATCACCGGGGACGGAAGTGGCTGCTCATTTGAATACCAAGCCTTATATAAGAGGACACCTAGGATGGAGGCACAGGCATTGGTAGGCAATCAGGCAGGCAGAGCATCCATCCATTTTTCTTGGTGTATGAAAGCATGGCTTCCAAGAGACTGATGCGCAGGAGGAGACCTCGACACAGGACACAGACCAGATGGAGAAAGAGCACAGTCCGAAGGAGAAGGACAAAGCCTGCAAGACGCTTCCGACGGCAGAAACCCTCCATTAGAACCAGATCCAAGTTGCCCAAGAGACTGCAGAAAAACAAGGTCCGAATGACCAGAGATGCTTGGAGCATGTTGCATTCCTATGTAGATGGAATCTACAGAAAAGTGTCTGGGGAAGCTGAACGCCTAAGGAGAAAAGAACGGCGCCCTTCCATCATTTCCTCAGATGTGCAAACTGCCCTGAGCCAGGTCATGCCAAGGAAATACCACAGGCGAGCGGCCTACAGCAAGACTCGTTAGAAAGCTATCTGTTCCCTTCTCGATGGCTGGCCTAAGACTTAAGAACAGAAGAAGAAGGGAAAGAACAGATGCTAGCCTGAGAGGAATTTCAATCTTCTGCCTGCCGAAAAGATCACACATTGGCTTTCAAATTACCAAGGAATCCTGTAAATGACCACGTCAAAACAAAACAACAAAGCCTACCCCTGTATTGATTACTATATGAAGAAAGACCTGAGAGAGACTGAGCCCATCTCTACAGCAACTCTGCCCTAAAAATAAAACCAGTCTTCCATTAAGATATTTTCTGTTATGCATGGAAGTGACTGTCACGCTACGAAATTTCAGACCTTGTTATCTTGAAAGCAGGAAGTACTGATCAACCATATCAAAAATGAAATGACTTATGTGGGGTGTTTGCTGAAGGAATGTTACCCTTGTAATAAAACAGGATCGGCAGGATTGAGCATTGCATGTTTCTTATTTTATAACTATAATAGGTGGGACAAGAGTCCGTTGCTGAGATGACAGCAAAGTCACAGGCAGAATACAAATTGATTTGCCCAAATTCCATTTCTGATTATGGGCTAATGGTCATGCAACAGCTTGTTTGTGTGAAACAGGCCTTGAATTCACTTCTCAGTTTGTAGGTTTTTAAGATATGTAGTGAAAACAATGTCCTCAAAAATGGCATACGTTCAGTCAGTTTCCACATGCTGGAAATTTAGTTTTTCTTCTATCAGCAAAGAGAAGGAAAAGTGTTGTGTGGCACCTTAAGAACCAAACAAGCTTTATTTAAAGCCTTAGGGACTGAAAACTAGTTCATCAGTAGCATGTTTTTTATTTTAGGAAGAATTTGGACATGATTGAAAATTTAAGAAAAAAAACAAGCACTGGGATCTCATACACAATAAAAAGGCAAGGGCGGGTCACAACTTTATTAGGACAATTTGCTACCACCCAACCTCTACTAGTCTTCATCAGGCTGTGGTCTTGAGTTTTGGTTGCAATCCACATTTTGGAATTCACTTTTAAGACCATCTGCCATGACTTTTGGTGATTTCATGTTTTTTCTGCACCATCCACAAAATATTGGTGCGCAGCCTGATGAAAACTTGTATAGCTCAAAAGCTAGCATGTTTAAAGTGCTGTAATCAAGATATCACCTGTTCTTTCTTTTGGAGAAACTTCAGCAAGTGCTAAACAAGATGTGTGTGTTGTGTGCTATCAAGTGACCCTAACAGAGTTTTCAAGGTACTTGAGTAGTTTCACCAGTTCCACTCCCCCAGTGTTTCCCATGGCCAAGTGGTGATTTGAAACCAGATCTAGTCTGTCACTCTTATCCACTACACCATGCTGGGTATTCAAAGCAATTCGATCCTTAGAAAGCCAACTGGAAAGGGCTAGTACACTCCATTATGCTGGAACTTCACCATCTACACTGCCTGTCTGTTTCTGTATGCACGATTCAAAGTGCTGAACCTTAAAGGGTTAAATGGCTTTGAACCAGACCTCTTGAGGGAATATCTTCTCTCTTGTGTACCTACCTGGACCCTCTTTGGAGGTTCTTTTTCAGGTACTCCCCCCCCCCAAGAGTCTTTCATGCTGCATCTCTTGATTACTGTAGGAATATTGAATAGCAATTATTCCCATCTGGACAACACATCTAGATAAACTCCAGTGGAAAAAAATTGAAAAAAGATGGAGCCTAACAAACAGGGTCTGCACTGCACAGGGTCCAACAAATAAGCTCAGATAATCTCCACATGTGCCCTCTATATTCTATGAAGACATATGGAGAAAGAGCCTGAGATACAAACACCACCAAATAAGATAAAGCCATTTTCAGAGGATGTTTTAGAAAGCAGTAGATTCCCATATGGTTTATTACAGGATTGTCATTACCTTGTCACACACCCTTAGCCTTTTAATGCCACAAAACACAGCTTAATTCTGCTCCATATTTAGATTCCCTACATATCTCATTAGAATAGAATGCAGTTCACAGAAATATGCGTAGGAACATGTTAAATACAGTTTGTATTTTGAGGCGGTGTCATTTCACCGTAATGTGTTCATCTCATTGTCCAATGGCTTGGCTTTTAAAATTATTTAATGTTAAATTATATATATACATATATATTTGTTAACCACACCTTTCAACAGATTATCATTTGCCTTTATCTCAGAAGCAGAAGGTGTGGAGACTTCTGAAATAGATAATTAATCTCTATTGCTATCTATAGTTTCATAGTTAACACTGTCTTGGTTGAAGTGTAAAAACACATTCACACTTTAGAAAATGGGTGATTAGTTAATCAAATGACAATATGAATAGTAGACAAATACAGAAAACGTTTGCAAGGTAGGGCTATTTATGAGCAGCCACCTTAGAAGCACAGGAAGGGTTTTGCTTCTTTAGTATTCCTAAAATGATGCATGAGTTACAGTCATGTGAAAAAGAAAGTACACCCTCTTTGATAGAGGCTGGATGGCCATCTATCAGAAGTACTTTGATGGGGGTTCCTGCATGACAAGGGGTTGGACTGGATGGCCCTTGAGGTCTCTTCCAACTCTATAATTCTATGAAATGCTGTGCATAAACAAATGCCTGCAAATCACAATGAACTGAAGCAATGTTGAAGAATGCACTAAAATTCTTGCACAATTATGTGAGAGACGGATAAAGTCAAACAGAAAATGATTATTTCCAAGTTACTGCTGCTGAAGGTGGTTCTGCACATCATGAAAACACAAGGTATACTTAGTTTTTCCACATATGGCTTCTTCATTTTGGCTTTATTTTTGTAAAATTACTCATAACTGTACTATGTCATGCATTGTTATACATCTGAGGTTGTATTTATCTAATTTCCAACCTAATTGCTTTTATTATGTCCTGTAAAACTACAGAAGTCAAAGAAGTGTACTTTATTTTTCAGATGACTGTAACTCATGCAGCAGTTTTTAGGAATACTCAAGAAGCAAAACCCTTCCCCAGCATAAATCAAGACTGCTTCATAAAACAGAGTTGTAAAGGAGTGCAAATATTACTTCCATGAACGATGAAGCCATTGTTGTTGGTTTTGTAGCTAAAATAAGGGTACTTCTCAGTGTGCCCCCTCCCCTTATTGTTGTTCTCACGCAGGAAGAAAAAAGTTCCCAGAGCTTCTCCCTAGGAAGTCCCTCAAAAGCAAGCCATGAATGCTTCCTAGAGATCTCCATCCCCACATTGTCTGGACTATCACCTACACATGACCTTACTTAGACTTTCTGTCCCACCAGCATTATTGTCATTGCATCAGCATGCAGACAGAAGAAAATCCCTGACGTCTACACATGGGTGAGCGTCTTCCATTTCTGAGGAACACAACTAGAAATCTGCATTTCAGCTAGGGTGCCCTGTGACAGAACGGGGGATGTCCTCACAAATATTTAATGTTCTGTTTTGTCTAACCAATAGTAAAGCCGTGGGCAGGGCTAGTGATGATATTTAAATGGATGTATGTACGAATGACAGTTGTTCCATGCCAGTGAAAGTCTAGAGTTGTTCTGTGGTCTGGCTGGCATGTCCAAACTTCGGCCCTCCTGATGTTCTGGACCACAACTCCCAGAATTCTAAGCTTAGATTGCAAATGGCAAAGGATTGTGGGAGTTGTGGTCCAAAATATCTGGAGGGCCGAAGTTTGGGCATGTCTGGAAGGGATCTGGAACTGTGTATCGCACTTATAACTTTAATGATCTGAAGAGTTAGATGTCTTTTTTCTTTCTGCAACCTTGTAATTTTATCAATATTATATTTATCAATATAACTGGTTCTTTATTCATTATCGTATCACAAACTGCAACATGTTCAATTAAATCTGCTTATATCCTTGTACCAAAATAAACTTTTTATTTTATGCTTTAAAAATTATAACCTTGGTGTCAGATTCCATTCATTTTAGATAAAGTTGATACAATAAAATTAAAGGTGGCAGTATGAGAACCTAGGATCCTAACATGCCCACATTATATTGTTGAGTGGTGTCAAGCTGCATCTAACTTAGTATGTTTTCAAAATATATGAGATATTTAAGGCATTTTACCGCTGCCACCAGGTCTCCTGAGTCATAGTCCATTACTTATTCCAGTATACTATGTTGGATCTCACTGCCACCCACAGCCAGCATTTTTCATGGATTGTTTTAACGCTCTATCTGCCGAATTTTGAGAGAAGGACTGGAAGCCCTGCAGTGAAGGTGAGCTCTAAAGTTTCAGTCAGAAGTTAAAGGAGAGAAATATTCTAGAAATGAATGTGTCAGAAATGAGAAAACTTACTATTTTAGACTAGTTTCCAGAATACCACAGCCAGCATGGCTACTGGTCATTTCTACCTTGGAGATACAGGGAGTTATAGTTCCAAATGCTAACATTTTCCTGTATGTGTGGGCATAGTGTTTCCTGTTTTGTTTTCCTCAGTATATTAATTTCATCTGAAAGGAACTTTTACAGCATTGCATGAGTCCCCCACCCCTTTCTTGTTTCCATTCATGTCTGGGGTTGTTGCTGAAACAGAATACTGTAGTATAGTTCTTTTGTGTGTCTATGCAGATTGTTATCATTATTAGATGTAACAAGGTGGCTGCTCTTTGCTCTCAGAACTTGCTTGTGCTTACTCCTCTACAATCCAGTCCTCCTGATTTGTGACTACACCAACACAAGGCAGATTCCGGTCCTGGACTTTTCTTTTCCTCTGGAGGCTGATGTTGTAGACTTATAATGATGCTCTCAGAAATTGCTGCCCAGGTTTCTTCCCAAGTTAATGAGTGTGTGTGTTTTTTTTAACTTGTTGAGTAGGTTTCTGCCTAGAGTACCTATGGGAAACATGGGTCCCACAGAAATAAGCATGGACACCAAATCATGAGAAAAGGCAAACAATTCCTGAAAACTTCATCCCCAGTCTTCACTCTTTTGTGTGTCTACTCACAAGCAACAGTAAGAAGCAGCCCAGGACATAATTCCAATTTAAATATGTATATTTTCAAGCGCAATTAGTAGTTCTGAATGCAATGCCTTGGCCCAAATTGTATTCTGTAACTCCACAAAAGGAATGCCATCCCCAGCAGTTGCTAATTTAAGAGTTCCTCCTTCAGTTCAAGTTGAGCACAACATCACATTGCATGTTCATCCCACAAAATCCAAAAACAAAGCAAGAACTCATTAATTCTGTCACTGCCAGATATGCCATTCCCACCACATCGGTGCAGCTATGCAACAGCCTAATGGCCTTTGAATGAAAAGCAGAGTAAAAACCCAATAAATCTACAGAAATAAAACGTAGTTGAGGTCTAGTTGTCCATTTGCTTTTTTACTTTTTCAGAAACGCAACATAAACCACAGCATTACATTGCACTTCATTAATACTGTACATTGTTCTTCTGTCACTTCATCCCTCTTTTATGTACACAGTGTACACACAAATCACTTCAGGGGTCCTCAAGGGGATCTCATTTAGTTTCTTGTAAAGGGCTGGAGAGATTTTCACCAAATTCAAAGGGCATGTTTGGGATAGCATGAGATACTGCATGAAAATCATTTAGCGTACACAAAACCCACTTTAGGCCCCCAATTTTTGTAACCTGCCAGGTCACCTGGCATGCCATTTCAAATGTTGTTGTTTTTTACTTCAGAAAGTTACATGTTGTTGAAAGTTGCCATAATGTTACCGTCAAGCCCCAGCCCATGTTAATTAATGAGGATTTTACTCCACCTCGGAAAAGCTCCATAAACACCGAGATGAAGGGAGCGAGAAAAAAAAGACCAGTTCAAAAAATAGCTTGATTGTGCGGGACTGTATATTGCCCCTCATTACTGTCAGCCGCCTTGAGTCCTTTTCGAAGGAGAAAGGCGGGTTAAAAAATACTCTTAACTAAAATAAATAATAAATAAATCGAATCGTGGGACATCAAGCAAAGCCAGCTCTATTCGCCATCTAATCTACAATTGCTCAGGATGGTCGTTTGATTTGGAGAGGATCCAAACTCATTTGTTTGGATATAAGCCAGTCCTTTCGACCCTCGACGCTAAAAAAAAAGAAAGAAAAGAAAATAAAGCGGAAGGCAGCGAAAAATTATTCGCTAATACATGTATTTCGTTTTATCTTTCTTTCCCCTGCTTCGTCCTTTGGAATCAAGACGGAGCGTCCCGCCCACGGTTCCTTCCTTTCAGCTCTAAAGTGTGCAAGTGAAATATGTTTTTAAAGGGCGTGGAAAAGAATCACCGCAGACGCCTGGGCTAAAAGAACCTCCTTGGCCGCACGTACTCCCTCCCGGGGCCTCGGTCCCGCGCAGGCGCAGAAGAGCCAAAACCCACGCCGCTTGGGCTTCTGTCCTGGTTCAAGGCTAAACGGCGCCGACCGTGGGGAGGTTGTGAGCATGCGCGAGCATGCGCGGTCGTCTCCACGACCATGGCGGCCACCAGAGAGGACGAGGAAGACCGAATACTTGAAGAAAGTGCGGGCGCTTTCTCGTAACTTTGGCTGGTGGCGGGAGGGGGAGCTGGAAGGGGGGCGCGCGCTTTTTCACTGTCAGGAATGGGGGAAGCCGCGGTCTCTGCACAGAGCATTGATCCCACTGGTTTTGGAGGTTTCCGCCTTCACGTGTCAGCCTCTTAGCATAATACAGTGGATCCTTGTATAACACACAGCTTGTGTAACATCAAATTTGTACAACTTAAAAAATTCCGGAGATAGGGGAAATTTGCTCAACAGAATCGCTTATGGGGCGAATCTGTACAACATAAAAATGGGATCACTCTGTTTTCAATGCATTCCTATGGGAAATTTGTATAAAGGAAAATTTGCTTAACATAATTTCATTTGGAACGAATTAATTCCTTTACACAAGGTACCACTGTATCCAGATCTCTTAATTACTCCTTGAATGGCTTAGAGAGGGCATGGTGGACTGGAGACGCATAGTAAGGTCAGAACTGCTCTAGCGACCCCTTGGTCACTTTTTCCAATTGTCTGCAAGGGAACTTGACGAGTGAGGCTCCCAGGAAAATAGGAGGCTATTTTATATCAGGACAGGCAGTTGCAGAGGCGGAGGAAAGTAACTTTCTGGACTAGCCAGCCAGCCAGCATGTGTGCAGATTCCGGGGGTTGTAATTCAAAAAGTAATTTCCCTCATCATTGGGCTTGGCCTAACTTTTTTGTGTTGCATCCATCCTGGCAGTGGTTTTCTATGTTCCCAACCAGAAATATTTTCTGTTACGCATTTACCAATCCTTGTATCTAGAAATGTCTAGGGTTAAACCTGGGACATTCGGAATTCAGAGCATTTTTTAAACATATGATTGAACTGTGGTCCCCTTTCCTTACTAAAGAAATGAAGAGGGGTGTGTGTTTTAATTGGGTAGTCAGATTGGTTGAGAAATGGATATGTAGCGGTAGGTGTGGCATGAGAACTAATGTCAGACAGCAGACTATGACTCCCCCTTCTGTTTTTTAAAAAAGGTAATTGTTTGCACTTTTGGTATGTGAATACATTGCTTTTGTGCAGGAGAATGCTGGACACCACAGTTGGACCACTTGCCTCCCATACCACGCTTTATTTCTCCAATTTTGTTGGACTGCAGCTTCTAAAACGTCTGATCTTTGTTCACACTGGCTGGGGTTTCTGGATGCCCAACCATATCTGGAGAATTTAGGAACCACCATCTTTGGACAAGCTACTAGATTGTTGCCCTTAGTAGGGTTTTATCCAGTCAGGCCAGGGTTTGGGAGAGAAGCCCTTGGGGCAGAATAAGTCAGAAGGCTCAAAAAATGCAGCACAAGTGCCATGTCACTTTGAAGTACAGTGGACCCTTTGTATAACAAACGGCTTGTATAACATAAAATTTGTACAACATAAAATATTCCAGAGATAGGGGAAATTTGCTTAACAGAATTGCCTATGGGGAAAATCCGTACAACATAAAAATCGGATTACTCTATTTTCAATGCATTCTTATGGGAAATTTGTCTAAAGGAAAATTTGCTTAACATAATTTCATTTGGAACGAATTAATTTCTTTATACAATGTACCACTGTACAGTAATTGATAGAACCACATTGCCATCTAAAGAGCACCACATGAGTTTTCAGATCATTACATATACAATTTAAAATTAACAAAGAAACTATTGGCTTCTTTTGGGCTGGTTTTGGAATACAAGGATTCTTGTGTGATGTATTTTCTTGTTGTTCTGCTGTAGGCATAAACAAGCAGGTATCAACATGCCAGTCCTTCATGATGAAAGCTTTTGCATGCCTCAGATATTTGTTTAGCTTTCCTGTTGATGCATGAGGATAGTTGTCTGAACTGAAATGAAATGGCTCTTACATGATATGTTATATAATATACAGTAACTCTGTTTTATGGCTTCATATGCCACTGGTAATTTTACTTTATATTTTTGTTAACCACACCTTACAGTAGACTGCAGTTTGCTATATATGTTTACTGATGCATCTGTGGTAAAGGTTTTTGCGATAAAACTTCAGCATCATTTTCCTTGTGTGTGAAATGGTCATGTAATCAGTGTAGCCTTTGTTATTTCTACTTTTTTGGAATTAGAATATACATTGAACATATTCAGTTTATGGGCGTTTATTTTGTTTTCATAATTGTTAGCATATTCTTGTTAGGAATTTGATAGATTGCATCTGTATAACTTGAAATAGTTCTGCTGGTATTCCATCAGTTCTGATTATTTACTTTTTTGATTTATTTCTTCCTTTTCTATCTTTTTCATTATCCACATCTGTTTCTATGCAACATCTGCTACTTCACTCCTCATGCCATTTTTTCCTATAATGACCATTTCCAGAGTAAAAACACTTATGTAACTGTCCTTTTCCTGTTTTAGTATTTCAGGCTTACCTTGAGTCATACTTCTAACACTCAGAGTTCAAATTATACATATCAAGCTTTGGATTTTACATTCATGTATATGCCCATTAGCAGCTGAACATCCTTTCAGATTTAGCTGAATTGTTTCCTTAATAACAACATGGTGTGTACTTGACATTAGTTGTTACTCAGGAGCTTACTGAGTGCCTTCTAGTGTGGAACACTCATTATCCAACATTCATTTATTTCATAAGATTTTGGGGATGTAAAGTGTTCAAAAGTGGTTTACAATTGCCTTCTTCTGTGCAGTACTAACAAGAGTTAGCTTGGGTGTCATTGCTCCTTACTGTGAAATATTCTCTCACCAATGCCCCATTCCATCTCTTTAGGGGGCTAGTGACTTTCCTTCTAGAACTTTTAATCCCCATCACCTTTAGAACTATCAGTTGTGTTTTACTGACACAGTTGGTAATTCCTGAAGCAGACCATTGCATCTTTGTCTACTGTCTCGTCTTTGACCATTTGATCTCAGATGACCCTACTTGGGGCCTAGACTTATAAAGGAGTCTAGCCTCCTGTAGAAGAGTCTAGTTTTCATCTTTCCTCACACATTGAAACTCTAACCATGTTAAGATGTGCACCCAAGGGGAGGAATCAGACCATTCAACAATAAGATGTAGAGTAAGTAATCTATTGATGGCAAGCAAGTGCCCGTTGATTTGATTTCTCTGAGCTATATAAATGGAGTTCAGAGCATATAAAATACTTTACACTTGGCTATCACTTTTCTTCACATGTGAATCTCTGAAATACGTTATGAGCACCTCTCAGACCCTTATACAGTGGTACCTTGTATAAAGGAATTAATTCGTTCCAAATGAAATTATGTTAAGCAAATTTTCCTTTATACAAATTCCCATAGGAATGCATTGAAAGCAGAGTAATCCCATTTTTATGTTGTACGGATTTTCCCCATAGGCAATTATGTTAAGCAAATTTCCCCTATCTCTGGAATTTTTTATGTTGTACAAATTTTCTGTTATACAAGCTGTCTGTTATACAAGGTACCACTGTAGTGCCTTTGGTGCTTCTTATGCAGTCCAGGTCTGGAGTGGACTGCACATCTGGTAATTGTTTGTGCTATAACTTAGAGCAGTGGTGGTGAACCTTCGGCACTCCAGATGTTTTGGGCCACAACTCCCACAGTCTTGCCATTGGCAATACAGGCTTGGAATTCTGGGAGTTGTGGTCCAAAATATCTGGAGTGCCAAAGGTTCGCCACTGCTGACTTGAACTTAGGAAACTTTCCTCTGTTGATTGTAATTCCTAGAAGGGGTCTAAGTAATATTCAAAAGTAGTTTCAAAAAGCTGGTAAATAGCAAACTCAGGCTAGAGTTACCTGTAGCAAATATAATGTTGATATATATTTAGCCATGTTTAGCATAGGCTGGAAAATTGCCCTTGGAATGGTGAGAGAATATATTGTCCCCTTTCTTCCAGTTCTTGATGTTCAGCATATTTCTGCTGAACCATTCTGTCAGTGCAGCTCGGGGTGGTTTCTTTTCTGTTCTTTTCATACTGATTCCAGATGCATACTTTATGTTCATCGCTTAGCTCACATGTTGATTTGTTTTGTTTTTCCTTACTACAACAGTGTCATACAGATGGGTACAAACCTACTGTCTCATGTTTTCACCTATGCTATAAACACACTTTTTAAAAGGAGCTCTACATGCCAGGTTGTGTCAAGGCACATTCTCACCTGTGGCTGGTGATGTGCTAATAAGTGTGTGGCTGATAGATGGCTGTCAGAGACCTCACTCTTGGGACTGTTCTTTCTAGCAGAAATGTGTGCTGAAAAGAAGTGTTTAGCTTTGGCCATGGTAAACACCTTAAATGGTTGCCACTGCCACTTTATATTTGCTGTCATGTGTAGCTCTCATTGAGGTTACCATATGCATGGCAATGATGTGTGTTATGTGCATGTATATATACATGCCTTAACACATTTGTATTGTTAAGGATTTCAATACACTTCGTCAGCCAAAATATTAAGTAATCTGAAAGTGTCTTGTAATTTGCACAGTCATATTTAATTTAAAGCCTTAATAAATGCTGCAGTCTTGCACTTGGGAATAAACTCAAGCACTGTAGATTGTTCTATGAAGCTCTTTGGGTCTTTCACTATTCTTTAGAGTTGCTTTGTTGTGGGATCCAAGAATATCCTTCTCCATTTGCCTCATGTGCACCTCTTTTTTTGATTATTAGGATGTTGCTCTCCAAATCTATGCTTCTGTAGTATCTAGGTTAGTGTCATGTCCTGAGTTCACCATTTTGGCTGCCCTTGAAGTTTTGCTTGGAAACTGTGATGCCACAAAATGCAGGGGCTTAAGGCTGAAAAGATCTTATGACAAGATTTATGTTAATTAACAACACTTGAGTTCAGGCTGAATATTGCTTTTCATATTTAAAGCTCATATAGAAGGAAAATATATGGCCTCTGAAGCAATGCTGCCTATCAAAAAAATTCTGCCCTATGGATTAAGATCACTGGACACAGCTGTCTTGCAAGAGCTCCACTGTTGTGAATGTGGTTTTTTGGCTTTGGTTGCATTCAAGTCACAATAAACTTATGTCAACTCCAATAGTGTTTTCAAGGTATGTGAGATGTTCAAGCAGTAGTGTAACATTCCCACACCTAATGACTTTCCATGGTTAAGTGGAAAATTGAATCCAGCTCTTTTGAGCTCTAGCCCAACACTCTGTCCATTATGCTAAGCTAGTTCTTGGAGGATGCTAAAATGGGTCTGAGATCCAGAGCCTCTTTGGTGGTAGCTCCCTAAGGAATAGAATTCTGTGCTTGGAGAGAGTAAATTGGCACATGGTAAAACATTTTCATGCTCTTAAAACTGTTTAGAGTAGCCCCTTAGTTAGCTGCTGCCTTTCTTTATTTTCACATCCATTGCCCTTTACTGCAAAATACTGTATGTATGAAATCCTTGTTAAAAAACAACATCCTTTATACTATTTGCTCACTCATTCTCAAGGTGTGGATTGTCATATTGTCAAAACTGCCCCATCAGTTCAGAAGAGGGAAATTTCAATAGGATTGTTAGAAACCCATATTTTTCAGAACGAACACTCCCACCCCACAACATTAAAAATACACAACAAAACAGCTCGGTTAACCTTGATTATGCTTGGTAGGGCACAGAACATCTGTTGACTAGGGCAAAACAAAAATATGGAAGTAGACAAGTGGACAGAAAAGACATTTGCCTTGAGTCCTCAGCAAAAGTACTTCACACTGCAACATTTCCAGTAGGGAAAATGTGGTTTAACTTACAAAAGGTCTGACAGATAGTTTGGACATTGGATTGCTAACCAGGATAGCTGTTCTATATAAACTTTAGTCCAGGCAGTCTAAAAGATATACCGTATGTTTGTGATAATTCTTGGTCATCCAGGTGAGGTTATCCGGAAGTTGCGTCAGACTGAAGAAGCAACTTGGATGAGCAGTGAAATGTTTTGATCTCATAAGAAAAGAAGTCCACTTGTCATGACTCAACTTCTGGATAAAAGACATTCTTCCACATGACCCTTTCTGGGCTTTGAGATCTTCAGGCAGGGCCCTTCTCCTGATATCAGAAAACCTCAGTGTCATATTTGTTTACAGACATGAACGAGACCTCTTTTGATGGGAGGTGTGGTTCCTAAGAACAGCTATGCCGGTCTCTTTCCTAGTGCTTTGTTGCTGGCAGACAGAGGTTTCTGACCTCACTTGCTTTGGAACTGCTGTGCTTTTTATGAAATGTTACCAAAAGCTGGAGTGGTTTTTTTTATTTCCCAATTGGTGTGTCTGTTTTTTTGTTAGTTTTAAAAAATCAAGTTGTGCTCAGTTCAGTTAATATAATTTGCTTAATTGTGTTTTGCCATAAAACATGTTTTCACACATCCTTTTTTCATTAATTTTGTTCCGGGCTGCCTAGGGCACCAGGTTCTGCTTGTTTTTTCTTGTTCCTCACTAACATTGATTTGTATTAGAGCGTGATGGGAAAGGGATCTTTGTTTTTTGTGACTGTGTGATTCAAGGCCTAGCTGCAGTTTTAGTTAGTGTGTGTTGTGTTGTTGGGACAGTGATTTTCATTTGTACTGCAGCATATGGAGAGGATTAACCCTTTATTGTACAATTGTGATTCTCCATAACCACCTTTCCAATCCTATGGCAATTACAGTATTCTAGATTCCTAATGTGCTGACTGATTTGTCATCTCTCAAGTGCTGTTGGTTACTTTGAAGTGGCTGTTGATAAAAGTGGTCAGACAGAACTATTTGCTGAAGTGCCATTTTGTGATTATTTATTTGCTTGTCTACTAGTTATTCTCTGCTTTCTTTATGTTCTGTATTTGAATTAGTCAGCTTATACAGTTCCCCGGTCTCTGTACAGTACATGTTTTTACATTTATTTCAGCAAATGTAATAGAATTGGTACAGAATCTGATTCCAAGCCCTCAAAAATAGAAGCATTGTGACTTTTTTTATATAAAAAGGCAAATGTGCTTGTCAGTATTCTCATAATCCAGTACTGCTATATTGCAAGAACACATGAGCCCCAAAGCAAAATGTAAGATAACAGATTCAGCCAGTGAAAAAGGTGAAAATTGACTTCAAGGTGATGATAGAACAGTGAGAAGTTAAAGCCTGGAATTTTTTTCCTGTGGTGTCATCCTTATGCTCTCTCCTAATTTGAATTGATGCAAAAGTAAGGTAGTGAAATCTAAAAATTTGAAACTTATGGAAATACAAATGTGTATAATTTTCTGAACTAGTTTTAGACAACAATTTATACACGAAATAAGGTTCAGAGTTATGGAAACTACTTCCAACTCAATACAGTATGTTTTCTGATTGGGAAGCTGAGTTCATAAAATCATATTCATAAGTAACTATACATGTGATTGTAATGAAAGTTGTAAGATTATTAAGGAGATGAGGACTTTAATGGTCTGAGAAGCCATTTCTGGATATTTTCAGTTTATTAACTTGTTGCCATTTTGATCAGGATGCTTTTATTTTATTTTTTTTATTTTTTTTGGCAGTGGGAAGGTTGTCCATTGTGGAACTGTGGCGCTCATCAGCCACGACCAGTGTAACCAATGATAAGAGCTAATGGGATGTTGTTGCCCTATAACATGTGGATAGCCACACATTTCACTTTTCTCTTTGAAAATATTAGGCCCATAGGCTGGAATACTAACCAGCCCAGCTCCGCCCAACTGACTTCCACAGCATTCAACACCCCTTTGCTGGATTAGGCATATTTACTAGTAGGAGCCCCAACTGGCCAGAGAGAAGCGCAACTATCTAAGCCTTAGTTACTTTGAGAACAGATTATTTCGGTGCACTGTATGTAGTAGTGTTTTAAGAAACTCTCTCTCTCTCTCTCTCTCTCTCTCTCTCACACACACACACACACACACACACACACACACACACACAAGTATACTGTGTATGAGTTAGTTCCGTGTATACTCATAATAACTGGGACACTCCCTGGGCACACCTAAGGTAGAAATAGCTTTGCTCACTGCTATCTGCTTTCATGCACAGTTTCCAGTTTCCAGTTCACAGTTCTGCATGGTTTGGAACCTGTGCACTTGAAGGAGTGGCTTCTGCTATATGAATCTTCCTGTGTGGGAGGCCCAAATCTTTTTCCTTTTTAAATTTTTCATTGGCGTCCGTTGAGCATTGTTTTATCAAGGTTAATGGTCATTTCCAGTATTCAAAGACAGCACTCATACAGATGGCTTGAAGCTCAAGGGTATTATTAAAGAGCTGGCAAAGAGAATTTAATTTCATATAGTTCTAATAAGCAAGAATGCTTCTCCCTTCAGTACTTAGGTTTGTTTGTTTGTTTGTTTGTTTGTTTGTTTGTTTGTTTATTTATTTATTTATTTATTTATTTATTTATTTATTTATTTATTT
>JAHTLZ010003542.1:45272123-45296207 GCA_023846285.1 Phrynocephalus versicolor | reverse complement strand
TTGTTGTTGTTGTTGTTGTTGTTGTTGTTGTTGTTGTTGTTGTTGTTACCAGCCAGATATAGTTTAGGTCTGGAGACATGCTTGGTCAGTCCATCACCTTTACCGTTAGCTTCTTTAGCAAGGCAGTGATTGTTTTGGAAGTGTGTTTGGGGTCATTATCATGTTGGAATACTGCCCTGCGGCCCTTTCTCTGAAGGGAGGGGGTTCATGCTCCCATTCAGTATGTCACAGTACATGTTGGCATTCATGGTTCCATCAGTGCACTGTAGCTCCCCAGTGCTGGCAGCACTTGTGTAACCCCAGATCATGACATTCCCGCCATGCTTGACTGTAGGCACGGCACACTTGTCTTTGTACTCCTCACCTGGTTGCTGCCACACACACTTGACACCATCTGTACCAAATACGTTTATCTTGGTCTCACTGGACCACAGGACATGGTTCCAGACATCCATGTCTTTAGTCTGTTTGTCTGCCGCAAATCGTATGTGGGCTTTCTTGAGTATCATCTTTAGAAGAGGTTTCCTTCTAGGACGACAGCCTTGCAGGCCAATTTGATGCAGTGTGTGGCGTATGGTCTGAGCACTGACAGGCTGGCCCACCCCCACCCCTTCAACCTCTGCAGCAATGCTGGCAGCACTCATACATCAATTTCCCAAGCCAACCTCTGGATATGATGCTGAGCATGGATACTCCACTTCTTTGGTCGACCATGGCGAGGCCTGTTCTGTCCCTGTCTTGTTCAACTGCTGTATGGTCTTGGACACTGTGCTGCAGCTCAGTTTCAGGGTCTTGGCAATCTGCCTATAACCTTGGCCATGTTTATGTAGAGCAAGAATTTTTTTTCAGATCCTCAGATAATTCATTACCCTCAGATAATTCATTACCGTGATGGCGAACCTATGGCCATGTGGAACTTCAAGTGACTAGTATGAGAGAGTGAAAGTGATGACACCAAATGTAACAGTGAGAGCTTGTGACACTAACAGGTCTCATGACACCAGGGAGAGAAAATGGCTACTTGGGCCCAATTTGGACATTATCCTCTAGGAGTGTACTCACATTTGTTGCCAGTGGTTTAGACATTAATGGCTGTGTGTTGCGTTATTTTGAGGGTACAGCACATTTACACTGTTATACAAGCTGTACACTTACTGCTTTACATTGTAGTCAAGTGTCATTTCTTCAGTGTTGTCACATGAAAAGATATACTAAAGTACTTGCAAAATGTGAGGGGGTGTACTGACTTCTGTGATACATTGTACAAGAGTTCAGAGTGATAAATGGGCACTATAATCAGTACTTTGGATGTATATGTGTTTTGGCACTCCAGAATTTATATGAACATCACTTCTAAAACTTCCAAGCAACATACTTGTCAGTTAATTTGCAACATGCATTTAAAGACGGAAATGTGGTTTTCTTACAGAGAGAAAGAAGATCAGAAGGATGGAAAAGAATACTTTGATTATGGACATTATGAAGGAGAAGGCTGTGAAGCTATGTTCTGAACAAATGAATGGTGAGAGTGGCATTCACAAATACTACCCTGAATCACTGATGGGACTTGAGTTTTATCCTTGGTCAGAAAACAGTTAAGCATTGAATATATGTATATAATCTCTGTCTCTTCCTTACAGTACAGAGGTGATGGTTGCTAGGCTGTGTGACCATGTTGTCTTTGGCTAATGGGAGCTGAGGAGGCTTCAGACCCCCTATAAAGACAGTCTTTATAGCACAAATAGCAAATGACCAGTGCTGTGATGTACTGTCTTTAAAACCATTGTACACAGTAACCCATTGAGAGATACTAACTCATGATTCCCATTCATATAAATAATGGTGACCAGATGCTCTTAGAAATTTGGCACTAGCCAATATATACCATGTTGGATTTGGTTGAAGCAGGTTTGAGAATATTGTTGCACACTGTGCTTCTTTGGTACATAGGGGGTTGACATTTTGGCCAAATTCTGTAAGGAAAAAGGTATACTGGATATTTTTTTTTAAAAAAAGAATAATACATACAAGTAGAGAGCTAAAATCAAAATGCCTATATTCTTTGTTTTTGTGTGTGAAACTAATGATGCCTTCTGTAGATTTGCGTACATTTGCTATTATGGGGTATAAACCCTTGGGGTAGTTTAGGCCACAAACCAAGAATAAATGAAAATTAAATGTGATTTATAACAGTGTGTGGCAATAGAAGGAACCAGAGCACTGACGAAAATGGCATAAGACTCTCACCTCTGAATTCAGCTAAACTGCCAACGTGTGGAGCAACTCCCCATATGTTTTGGAATTGCAGGGGAAAGAGGTGTGATGTTGTGAAAATTGCAAAATAACCTAAGTCCTGTGAACAGAAAAGAAGCAGAGTCTAAAAGCATTCACTCAGGGGAAGTAGGTCAGATAGCTGGGGGGTAGTGCTTGTATTGCCAGGATTTATGGCTGTTAGCTTAGATATGCAGATCAGCATAAAAGGCCATTTGAGTGATCTTTTTGTTATGTATTATCATTAAAGTATGGGATACCTAAGTAAAATGACCACAATTCACTAAAGAATTAGTGTATGCAGAACAGAATGTTACTGTAATGTGTCAATATGTGAGCCACCTATAAGTAAGTATGTATGTGTACAAACATGCAGGCATGTCTATAAGTATGCACACACAGCTGTAATAGCCTATAGTGATTGTTCTATTTCTTCAAAAGAAAAAGTGAATAGCACATGTTTCAGAGAGCTGTTTTGTCCAGTGGAAAGAAAACGAGAAACTAGATATGCACTAGAATTACTGATTTAAGGGCATGGTATGCTTCTTAACTGTTTACTTGGTTGAAAACAACTGATTTTTGTCAAGGGCAGCTGTACAAAAAAGATCTCCTGTTAGCTTTCATTGCCAAGCTGTACATAAGAAGATGTGAAAATAGAATCTTTGCAACTCATACAAGGATGGCTATAATATAAATGAATAAATACTTGGAGGTTCTAACTACTTAGTCATATATTTGGTCATTCAAAAGCTTATGTGTACCTATATTTTATTAGTAGTAGTATTTAAATATATTAAGGGCTGTATCATGTCAAACAGAAGTCTACATGGCAAGCACTTGTTTAGTTTGATAAAGCTATACATTTCAGTACGTTCAGCTTAATTATGTGAGCAAGTTATTTGAAGACCTGTTGATGGAGAGTAGTTAACTAAAGCCAGGTAGGTTATAAATGCTTTTGTGAAAGAGGATTGTGTTCCATTTCCCTTGAATGAAGCATTAATCTAGCTCCTGCCACTTGAAATAACTAGAGGTTAACTACCAAAGTCTTTTTTTAATGGTCCAGATCCAGATCACATACCGTAGTTCCATTCCAGTTTGTAATTCCATTCCTAGTTGGGGATAAAAATCCACCTCAGTTGCCTTGTTCAGATGAAATTGCACAGTGGAAGTATGACTTTATTGTTTTGTTGGACCATTCATCAACTTCCATTGACGTTGTTCATGGTATTTTTGTGGACTGCTTGGCTGATATAGGAATTGGCAGCCCCATTTTGCAATGGTTTCAGTTCTTGTATGCTCAGCACTTATAGGTCGTGAATGACTGCTGTTCTGCCTCATGTGGAATACCGAATGGGTTAGTAAGCCTTCAGTGATATCCTTTGCATAAATATTTATATGAAGCTATTGAGAGATGTCTTTTGGAATCTGGGAGTTCAGTGGGTACCCAACTCTGTCTTCTAAGGAGGAACAGGGACATTTGCTTTTCTTCAGATGCAATGAGTTGCCAAATGTAGATGAAAAAAGTGAGCTTCAGCCCAGTCGAAGCCGATATGATGTTGATCAGCATAAAAGGCAACCTGGGACTGGGATTGTAACCTGTCATAGAAGAGTGTGCTTTGGTTTGTAGCTTGTTTAGGCTTTTCCCCATAAAAAGCCACCCCTTCTTCTGGGGGAAGGTGGATTTGACTGCAATGATTCATGCCAGTGTGGTGTAGTAGAGAGAGTGATGGACTAGGAGAGAACAGGGTTCAAATCCCCACCCAACTGTGGAAACTGACTAGAGCAGGCCTGCCCAACAGGTAGACCGCGGGCTACTGGTAGCCCTCAAAGGGTTCAAAAGTGGCCTGCTGGCCATCAATAAAAAAGTGAGGGGATATGTTCTCCATCCCTCCCTGTCTCAGCCAAGAGGGGCAGTTCAAGGGCCATGGCGCATTGAGATCTGTTCCCTCCAGAACAGATTAATTGATTTTCAATGTGTTCCTATGGGAAACTGCTGCTCTACTTACAAAAGTTTTTACTTATGAGCATGTGCTCAGAACGGATAAATTTCGTAAGTAGAGGTTTTAGTGTAGTAGCCCTCAGATACTTTGGGCCGGAAAAAGTAGACCTTGGCCTGTTCAAAGTTGAACAGCCCTGGACTAGAGATGGGCACGACTCAGAAAAATTTTTCGTTTTCGTTTTCGGCTAGGGGTCCGTTTCGTTTCCGTTTTCGTGAGCTAATTTTCAAAATTTTTCGTTTTCGTTTCGTTCCGTAACGAAAACGAAAAATTTTTCGTTTCTCCCCATTTAGCTCCATTGAGTGCTTTTCCAGTAACGAAAAACGAAAACTGGCTCAAAATTAGTCGTTTCGTTTCCGTTTCCGTTCCATTTTTGAACCGTTTTTCGTTTTTCGTTTCGTTACGTAACGAAAACGAAAAACGAAAACGAAAATTGCGCTAAGTCGTGCCCATCTCTACCCTGGACTAGAGGAATGAATCTGTTAAAACCACTCTGTAAATAACATATTTACTTTGAAAGGCCTACCAGGGTTGTTGTAGGCTGGTTCTAACTTAATAGCACATAACAACAAGAACAGGCATTTAGTGACTACAGTGGACCCTTGTATAACAAATGGTTTGTATAACATAAAATTTGTACAACATAAAACATTCTGGAGATAGGGGAAATTTGCTTAACATAAATCACCTATGGGGCGAATCTGTACAACATAAAAATGAGATCACTCTGTTTTCAATGCATTTCCTATGGGAAATTTGTACAAAGGAAAATTTGCTTAACATAATTTCATTTGGAATGAATTAATTCCTCTATACAAGGTACTACTGTATATGGGGCAGCCTTTTCTCTAAACAGTATCTTCATTGTGAAAATTATATGAAACTTCCTCACAAAGTAAGTCAGATTGGCATTTTCTTTACTTACATCATTTTAAAGTTCCATACTTAAAAATGCTCCTTGATATGCTACATAGCATGAAGTCGATCATCAGTCAGTCATACTTAAAATATTGAATCCAAAAAATATTAAAGGCAGTCGTACAGTTGGGAGGAAAAGCTGCAGACACATCTGCTTAAATCCAAAAGTCATGCAATTATGCAAAAGCTGTAGCCTTATTTAAAAAATAACTTGTAAAATAGACAGAGGTATTGAAACATAGATTAAAGGCAAAATTTAAGCCATGATTGAATTAAAAATACGAAAAGATTAAAACCCTGGAGCGCATAGCCTACAAAGACTGAGAATCTTATTTATTTATTTATTTATTTAAAATATTTTTATCTTGCTTTTCTTATTAAAAAGAATCCAAGGTGGTCGCAATACATCTACAGAATGCTTCAAAGGTCTTAAGAACAAAATTATACAAAGAAGGAAGGCCTCGTAACTTTCAATGAAAGGCATGACAAAATATTTAAACCTCGAAAGTAAAAAAAAAGTATACAAAAAGCATTATTTAGCTCTGATATTTAACACAGAAAAAGATATTCACTCCCAGCCTTGCCCACCAAAATTATTGCCAGCACTGTATCTGGAAATGTATCTTGCTACTGTGCTGCTACATCCTCTTTGAATAAGCTGTGTTTCCATTCAATAACATTTGTGTAGTCTCTCCATATTTATAGTCGATTAGACTCCATACAATTTTGCCCAAAGTCTGGCTTCTCTTAACCTTAGAATCTCCAACCCTTGGAGGAAGCAGCTGCTGGTCGGAGCTAAACATCACCCTTCCTTTGAGCAGTACTGGTTAGAATGACATAATGACATAATTTACTGGCAGTACAGTAAATATGGTGATTAGATCCATTAATGATTCCATATTCCTTTTAAAACAATATTATAATTGCCACACAGTTAGGGAATTATTAACAAATGACACTTTAGTTCCTCCTCTTGTCTATCTGTTCCCTCATGTCCAACTCTTGGTCGGTTTGCGGTTTTCCATCTCTTACAATCTCTTTTAGTGCCATCAAGGTCATTCCAGTGTCCCTTCTGATGATTTCAAGCCAGTGAGTCCTTTGGCATCCCCTTCTTCTTTTGCCATTGATCAGACCCTTCTTTACTTACTTATAATTACATAATTATAGTAATTGATTGATTATAATTAAATTAAAAAGCATAATATTACATCCCTCCTTTTTCTCCTTTTAATATTCTGTAAAAGCTTCTATTGTACATTATATTGTTACTCTCATTTTTAAACATAGATTTCCACTTTTATTTTGTGGTATCTCTGTTAATTTACATTATAGGTAAAACAACACAATCAACATTTTAAAATGCTCTCCATTTTCACATTACGTCAGCATTCTGTTCTCTGCTGTTTCCTGCAAAATCTGGCATGAAACAGAATGGACTACTCTGCCTTGTTATTAGCAACTGCGTTTCCAAACAAGCATCTGTAATGTAAACTAGATTCCCTGCTGTAGTTTTCCCCCGATAATACTTGCACTTTTAATGCATTTCTGGGGCATCTTTTAAAAAGCAGTTTTTGTTTTTAGGGAAGACCCTCTTCATCCCATAAACACAATTTTAGAATTATTAACAAATCTGTTTGCTGAGATTGAAGCATTGTGCAGCATTTTAAAAAGCGGTTATAGAGTTGATGTGTAGAGATGTTACTCCCAAATGTAATTGCCAACCATGGGACTGTGTCCTATGAACATGTCTGTGTATAGTTACTAGTACTGAAGGAGAGCTGTGACCATTATCTGTCCAAAAGGTATGGAGTTTGAAAGTTGACTTCCCTTCTGATCACTGTCTGTCAAGACTATAATAGAGCCACTGTCTTCCCTAACTACTTGACAGCAGCAGTGACTCTGAATCCAACAACATAGTTGGCCGTGTTCAGACAGTATATATGCTGGTGCCATGAACACGCTTAATGGGGAGCACCTAGTCCTGCTCCCTCCTTTATCACATTTTCCACCGTTTCAGCACCAGGCTTGCAAAGGAGAGATTCCTGCTTGTGTGTAAGTCATGCACAAGCAAGACCCTGGGAAAGTTAGGGGTTTGACTGTATAGACTTAGAGCCTTGTGGTACAGTGGATAAATGCCTGTACTGCAGCTAAAACTGTGCTCACAGCATTGAGTTCAATCCCAGGTAGCCAACTCATGGTTGATTCAGCTTTCTGTCTTTCCGAGGTCAGTAAAATGAGTAGTGTTCCCCTGCCCTTTCACAGTTCATATGCTGCGATCCCGGTATATCACGGGACCACAGTATATGCAAGGCAAGGCCCCCTGGGGTGGGCCTGTTTGGGCCTCCTGTATTTAACTGAGGCCCGCTGCTGCCCCAGATGGGCCCCTGATGGCCTTCCCGGGCCTGTCAGAGTCCCCGGAAGTGACTTCTTGAAAATCGGAAGTGACTTTCAGAAACCCGGAAAGCAATTTGGGGCCTCTGACAGGCCCAGGAAGGCCATTAGAGGCCCATTTGGGGTAGTGCCAGGCCTCAAGTAAATGTAGGGGCCCCCAGACAGGTCCCCCAGTCCTGACCCGACCCACCATCTGCATACCCCAGATTTTCAATTATCGCGGGTCGGGGCGGGTGACGAGTCCCTAACCTCCACGATAGGTGGGGGGTTACTGTACCCAGGTTGTGGTGGGCGGGGTCAGGACTGGGGGACCTGTCTGGACTGGGGGACTGGGGGACTGGGCTACAATGTGTAGCCTGCATAATTAAATTGTAAACCACCCAGAGAGTGCTTTAAGCACTATGGGGTGGTATATAAGCAGAACACTTTTTTGCTTTTATTTAGAGCTTACTTAGGAGAAAGGGCCCTTCTGCAGATCCAGCTTGACAACTGTGGAGTATGGAGCTCAGGTGCCCCCTGTAAGCATATTTGCAACACCGGCATGCATAATACCTGAGTAGGGCTGTTATCTCTTCCAAATGGTGCTTTAGGCACCTGTGAAAATCCTGAGAACATCTTTAGATGCCTAGTAAAACCCTGGGAACAAATTGCTTGCTTACATGTCTTCATGAAAGATTGGGATATACTGGTAAGTGCGCCTTAAGAGAAAATGCACTTAATTCTGTTTTATCTCAGTATAGAATGAGACAAGCTACTGGCCTTGGTGCAATGTTTACAATTAATATACACATTCTTAAGCACTTGTAACTCACTCTCACAACTCTGTGTGTAATATAATAATCTGTCTGAACCTTATCCTCCCCCCCCCCAAAAAAAGAGCTCTGTTCACTGAATAGGATTATTTCTGCCGTTCCCTTATCCCTCCAACCCTCCATGCCCACTGCAAGTTTACTCCTAGGGTTTGGGGAACATGAGGAATGCTGTGATATATGGTGTGGAAAGCTATCAAAGAGGAGTGAATTGGGCAGAATTTCCCCATTCCTTGCGAGAGCAAAGGAGCAACTTAGAATCAAAGCTTTTGTATGGACCTGGCAGTATCTTTATACTGCTTCCGCATGGTGGGAATCTTATCTGAAATGTATGTTCTGCCATGTCTCATTGATGTTATCCCCGTGTTAAAAGACTTGCATTCATATTCCCAGCTGCATTGAAATCTGTTAAGAAAACTATAGAATATTGAATACAGGTGTTCATATAATTGTGATACATTGTAAAGTCCTCCGTGTTCAAGTTCACACTTCCACATATGTGTTGTGACCATGTTATCTAGGTGTGAATAAAACAAACAAGCAGAACTCCCTTTCCATATATTTTTATTAATCTGATTGCTCTCCTGCGGGGACGCTTTTTATTTTCTCTCTGACATCATCAAACAACCTCTGCATTGAACTGCATATTACAGTACATTGAACCAATGTTGCTTAGTGTGTCTGTCTTGAATTTAGACATTTATTTATAGATTGTATCTGCTATATAATACCAATAATCATTTTTATAATTTTGATTGACTATTCCTGGTGGTATCATCATCATCATCATCATCATCACCACCACCACCACCACATACATGAAGACCCTAATGATATTTTGCATCGTCACAGAAGAAATTGCCATTTACCATTTTACCATTGCCTTCTAAGCTTTATTAAGGGTGATGTTAATGGCCTAGAAATGATCTCGGGCTCAGTAATAGATTCCACTTCTATGTTCCATCAGCTCATGTTTGCAATTCTCTTCTCTCAGAGGCATACCAGAGTTGAAGCTTGTGTGCCTCCTGAAAACAATTTAGAGCATTTTTATTTGACATAGATGTGTTAGTTGGAGTAGGGTTGAAAAGTTAGCATGTTGGTATCTGGGTTCCTTGAGTTGAGATAAGTTGTATATGTATAAAGGGAACTAGAATCTTGACTGGCCGTACACATGCTACTGAAAGAGTGGAGAAGTTGGAATGTGGCAACTAATAAAAGCTTGTTGAGATGAAAGTGATCTTAAGTACAGTACATGCTTCAGCAAAACAGTAATTTGGGAAGCTGCAGTTCATGCTTAGACAACTATGTTCATTTTAAAACAGGCTTTACTGAGATTAATTTGCAATATTTTCTTGAGCATAGGATATTTTAAAGGAAAACAAAATAACTGAGAAGAGAAATCATACAATATATGCAGCACAATTCATACTCACCCTGTGATATCTGGAAGATCCAGATTAATAAAATTGTGGTGACTTATTGGTCCTGATACAGTTAAAATGGCTAATAATACTGAAAGTCTTTGGAAACAGCTGGCTGAATCCAGTTGTTCATTCCAAGTAGAGTAAGTTGACAGAAGTCCAGTGTGAAGTTTTCACAGTGTTGATTTGGGGAGCCATGTCATCTGTTGATGTCGGTCCACTGTGCTTCATTAAGTCCAGGGTCAACGCAGCTGTCTACCAGAAGATTTTGGAGCACTTCAGGCTTCCTTCCACATACGAGCTTTATGGGGATGCTGACTTCATTTTCCAGCAGGACTTGGCACCTGACCACACTGCCAAAATTACCAAAAATCTGGTTCAATGACCATTGGATTACTGTGCTTGATTGGCCAGCAAACTCACCTAACTTGAACACCATAGAGAATCTATGGGGCATTGCCAAGAGAAAGATGAGGGACATGAAACCGAACAGTGCAGTGGAGCTGAAGGCCACTATTGAAGCATCCTGGTCTTCCATAACACCTCAGCAGTGCCACAAGTTGATAGCATCCATGCCATGCCGCATTACGGCAGTAATTGATGCAAAAGGGGCCCAAACCAAGTACTGAGTTCATATGCATGCTTATACATTTCAGAGGTCCAATATTGTTCTATTTCCAATCCTTGTGTTATTGGTGTCATGTAATATTCAAATTTTCTGAGATTGTGAATTTGGGGCTTTCATAAGCTGTACACCATAATCTTCACAGTTATACCAAAGTAAGGGTTGACATATCTTGCTTTGCATGTAACTAGTCTATCTCATATATTAGTTTCACCTTTTGAGTTGACTTAATGAAATATTCTAATTTTTCGAGTTTCACCTGTAGGTTTTCATTAGTAAAATAAGTACAATTGAAATATACGTAGTTTGGCTGCATAGCCTTGTAAAGTATGTGTACAAGGCAGAGCTGTACAGCTAGAATTAAGAAAGTGTTCTGGCAAAAGCCATTTCCAAATGCTACCATTCTTCTCCTCCTCGGGGATTGCATTGATACTTAGTAAAGATGATGGGATGAAACACCACTTCAGGCTTCCCTACAGTAGGGTAAGGCAAGTGTCAACCATAGTTTCAGTAATGCACACTTAATCAACAGTCCTGTAGCTGGGATCATATCTGTCCCTTTAGGGTCTACCTGCACTGGAGCATGACCCTTGTACCTGACACATCAAGACCTGCAAAAGGACAACGATCCCAAATCCTGGACAGATCTTGGCACTGCCTATTTCACTGCCCAAGGACACCTGAAGTAGCACTTTACAAATGTCTTATGTTCTCTTCTCAGAAATATAGATAAGAAAATCCCATGCTGGGATTCGTTTATGGCCCTCATTTGTACTCACTCCTAATTAAAGGAAAGTACCAGCTCTACTTAACTTAACGCAGTATGCTCCAGAGGCTGGAATACAGATTTTGCCTTGATGCAGATGTTAGGGGGTATAAAATACAGCTAATATAGATAGGTATAAGGACAGGCAGTGCTAAAAGGTTTGGACACTAGCCACGAGCAACTGGTGTTTTTAAAAAATTGCAAATTCATTCCAAAATATATGTTTACAGCATTGAACTGATAGCATAAATCCTGTTTGGGAGAAGGGAAACATAAGGTGGCATAATTCATGGAGCAAAGTGATGTACTGTATTCTCTGTTGTAGATCTTCTGACCTGCTTTACGTTGCAAGATTGGTCTGGATTTTCTGAGTCCTTGAACAAAAGGTGAATCATACTAGTGATTGAATCACCATCTCCTTTATATATTTTTTTCTAGTTGTTCTCTACGAAGGGAATAGGAAAGGACCTAGTGAGAGGATGAGAATGGGAGGAGAAAGGACTTTGTAAACTGAAGGGGGAGATGGATATAACATCAAAAATGGGTTTAATGTTATAGGCTGAAGATTGGCTCATCAGAAGAAGTGATCTTAGGAATTGAGGAAAGTTGTTTTAAAGAGCTAATGATCACTCCTTTGTTTATACAGTACTCTTTCCCCTTCCTCTTGTTTGTAATGTATAAACTCATAAAACAACTACTGTATATTCTGCAGTATCTCTACTTTCTGTGTCCACATGGGCTGTGTTCAGATGTTACTGTAAACAATTGCTCTTTATGACTGCTGTAAGATTAACTTCACCAATAACTGAATGGTCCTTTCTCCCTTTGTTATGTCCACTCTTTCATCTGAAGCCCAGTCATTATACATTTGATGTCAAATTGTTTCATCAAGTTTGAATGACATGGCAAGGCATAGTTAACTGAAAACAAAAGCAAGATTCTCAACTTCTTTTTTTGCTGCTATTGTAGAAGAAGGGGAAGAGAGTAAGGCTAGCCTGAGTGGGGCTTAGCTTGTTCCTGTCAAGTCACATTTTGATCAAAGCCAAGAGTTAAGGTATATCTTATGCTATGAAATTGTCAGAATAAGGAGAAAAAAACATTAACTATGCTGGAACACATGCCTGAAATGATGGACATTTTGTTTACTGTTTGGTTGAGGTTGCATCTCTTAGTCAGAGACAGACTAAAAAATCTTAAAATATCAAATGTTCCCTTGGTGTCTCTTCATCTTTAATGTTTTGTGTGGCATACTTTAAAGAATGAGTGTATAATATTGACAATGCAAACACACAGTATGTTAAATAGCAGCTTGGTATGTGTTAAAATATTATCTGATATGTATATGGATATAGGCTATTAATAAAGCATTCTATGAGTTAGCTACACTTCAGTATAAAGATACTGGATCCAGTTACTTCCCTGTTCTGTGGATTTTGTGTTCTGTGATGAAAAATAAACTTTAATATTCATAAGGCAGCATTGGGGCATTCAGGGAAGCTTCTTAAAAACATATATGGGTTGGGGAGACTTCTTGCATGGCTTTTTGTATATTGTTATAACTCAGGTGATCACAAGAAATGGGTCAAACAGCTAATATTACAACTATACTACATTTTTTTCAGGGACTGGAACAGCTTTTGTGAGGACAAAGAAATGAAATCACTTTCAGTGAAAAAAGGAGCCTCATTATAACCACCAACAGCAGTTATTGACAGCTACATTTCCTATTAACAAGGAGCATTTAAGAGTTTGGCTGTTGAATCTTTGGACTTGATCTAATTTGCTAGCATTAATTAGTTTTCTTTTGAGCACAGACACTTGGTGCTCACAGCTATAGATTTAGATGACTAATTAGGATAGAAAATTGAACAGAATGGGGTAAGGCATTAACCTTCAACCATTACCAGCTGGGGCTCTTGTAAAGACTACTAAGTCCAAATGGTTCCTATTCATACAAGGAGTATCCGAATGAATATCAATTTCAGCCAGTTTGGCACATTTGTACCCATATTGCCTTAAATTTTATTTTATCTTCAATAAAGTTTTAGTCACATACCTCTAATTATCCAGACTTCTAGTTCATTGTCCAAAGAAGTTATGCACAAGGGCAGATTTACTTATATTTTCTCCATTATCCTTTTATTTGGTTCTTGAAATAGTTGACATTGGTGTTGAGCTTTAACTGACACTCAATATTTTGTGTAATTTGAGGTCAATGGGCCATTGTTACCTTAATAATTATTATGTAGGTAGTTAAGCCATCAAGTTAAAACACTGATATTAACCAAGAGGTGTTTAATCCCAGGGCTGTGGAGTCGGTAGATAAATGTTCCGACTCCGACTCCTAAGTTTTTTTGTACTTCCGACTCCGACTCCGACTCCAACTCCTCTGTATTAATATGTGAATGTATTTTATACATTCCTCGGGGCAAAGAGCCGACCCCTGTGGGACCCCACAAGGGAGCACCCAGGGAGCCAACAGCTTCCCCCAAGCTGCACACACTGGGACCGGTCTTCCAGGAAGGACCGGATCCAGCTGAATGCTGTGTCCCTGATCCCCACCCCGGAAAGCCGGTCCAGCAGGATACCGTGATCGACGGTATCACAGGCCGCTGACAAATCCAGGAGGACCAACAGGGTAGAGCAACCCCTGTCAGCCCCCCAGAGGAGGTCGTCTTGCAGTGCAATCAAGACTGTCTCAGTCCCCCGATACGGCCTGAACCTGGACTGGAATGGGTCAAGGACTTGTTCTTCCTCCAGGAACGACTAGATCTGGACAGCTGCCACCCTCTCAATGACCTTGCCCAGGAAGGGGACATTGGCAATCTGACGGTAGTTGGCCAATTCGTCCGACGCCTAGGCAGATATCTTTAGGGTGGGCTTCACCACCGTCTCCTTCAGGCAAGAGGGAAAGACCCCCTCCCTGAAGGAGGCAGTTGAAATAATGGAAGCCCACTCAGTCATACAGTAACCCCCTGCCGATCGCGGGGGTTAGGGACCCACCCCACCTGCAATCCATGAAAAACCGCGATATGTGGAAGCGGGTGGGGGGCGGGGGGCACGACCGTGCACCTGTCCGAGAAGTCTTGGGGCAGTGCACGCCGGTGGCGGCAGGGGGATCTGACCTCCTGCCGTCCCCCACCTGCGCCGCCCAAGACTTATTGTCCGGGGCCGTCTCCATTCAAATGCATTGCCAATGCATTCCAATGGAGATTGCTGCCCCCCGCCCCCGAGACTTTTCGGAGGGGCCCGGGGGGGCAGTGCAGAGCAACCCGACTGCCCCCCGCCACCCCCCGCCCGGCTCCAAGCCTTTTCGGAGGGCCTCGGGGGGCTGCGGAGAGCAATCCAATCGCTCCCCAGCGCCCCTCCCCCCACTCCAAGCCTTTTTGGAGGGGCGGTGGAGAGCAATCCAATCACTCCCCGCCGCCCCCCCCGCTCGGCTCCAATCTTTTTCAGAGGGGCCCAGGGTGTGTGTGGAGAGCGATCCAATTGCTCCCAGGCGCCCCTCCCCCGGCTCCAAGCCTTTTTGGAGGGGCCCAGAGGGGCTGCGGAGAGTGATCCAATCGCTCCCCGCCGCCCCCCCCGCTCAGCTCCAAGCTTTTTTAGAGGAGCCGGGGGGGGCTGCGGAGAGTGACCCGATCACTCCCTGGCCACCCTCCGCCTATTTCCAAGCCTTTTCGGAGGGGCCTGGGGTGGCTTTGGGGAGCGACCCGATCGTCCCCGCCGCCGCCCTGCGCGGCTCCTAGGCTTTTTGGAGGGGCGGGGGGGCAATCGCCCCCCCAGCAGTGCAGGTACTGCGATCCCGCGATGTAGTGGGACTGCGGTACCTGAACCGCAAAATGGTGGGGGGTGACTGTACTCCCTCCAGCAGATTTAATAAGCCATGCAGGGCAAGGGTCGAAGGGGGAGGCCACCGTCCTACAATAAGCCAGGGCCCTGGAGGCCTCAATACTATTGTTACAGTAGAGAAGTCATTCATTATAACTTTTTGTGAATTGGGACATTTAAACTTGCTTTTTTAAAAAATTCCAATCTAAATTTAGTAGGAGTCGGAGTCGGAGTCAGTGCATTGTTTGCCGACTCCGACTCTGACTCCAGGTACCCAACATTTCCTCCGACTCCAACTCCACAGCCCTGTTTAATCCCAACACATTTCTTGAATATATTTACATTAATACCAACAGCAAGAACTTTTGATATAGCCAGCTCATGAGGCTTAAACAGTAGCTTGCTGATGAAGTACATATTCATCATTAGTTATTTTGATGATACACAAGCTGGTGTGGTGATGTGGGTATCTAGGTTGAGGAGCATGAATACTATTTGAACCCACACAATGCATAATGTTTGATTCAATTGTTCCCCTTCAATTCAGTGGGATTTAATTATTAATGTAGTCATAAAGCTAGCCCGTAAGAGCTCAGGAAGTTATCCATAAAAGGACATTGTTACAGTTTTGAATAAAATGCAGATTGAAAAGTGTTTTTCTCAATTTTTACCATTTCATTTGGATTGCATTTCCCATAATTTCTGGCTATAGTCCATGATGGCAAAGTCTGCTAGTAGGTAATGCTACACATCATCTGGATATTCAAAGGTATGAACCTTTGAATTAAGGAATTAAGTTGTGCTCATGTTGAAAGTGGCATTGTTGTTAGCTGACATTTCCAGAAGAAATATTTCTGGGGAAACTAACTTGTTTCTAAATATAGTAGTATTTTGTCTTGGTAAAATTGTTGTTAACATGTAAGGGTGATGTCTCTACTATGGGATTTTCTTTTGCTATCATGCTGAGCTTTTCACCTTCTCTCTGTAATGCCCAGGCTGTGCTTTCAAGCAAATTTCTTGTTGGGTCTTCATGATAGGTCAACTAAGTGGGTGGGGTAGGGTGGCAGAAGTAGCCACATTTTTAAAAATTCAAAAATCCATATAGATTTGGTGCCTTTATGAAGCCAATCATATTTAGAACACGAAGATAGTATTTGCTTACTCTTTAGTGCTGGCATCCTGTCCCCTACCCCTTGGAAATGATTACTTGTTTACCTTAGTTTAGTCTATCGTTACTGTTTGTTTGAGGCCTTGATGTGCAGAGTAATTAATATTGCACATCAAAGTGAGAACGGAAATATCTGCAAATACTGTGGCATATGCCACTTGGATGCTCTAAAAATAATATAGCAGTGACATGTTGCCATGATAACTGCACATGGCAACATATTGTTAAGGAATGTTTTCAACAGTAACATGAAAACAAGGAAATGAAGAGGTTTATTTCCACAATAGCTGCTTCCTAACTAACTCTTATGCTAAGAAATCTATGTGACACCTTCACAGCTCCACTCCTTTTATGATTATGGTCTAATGTGGTTAGTGCAGTATATGCATGTGTGTGTAATGTTATAATTATATGCTATATATATTCTGTATATACATAATATGTAAATATATGGAATATAGATTATCAGCACTGGCTAGAATTTAATTTTGCACTAGAAAGTTTATTGTTCAGCCTTTGAATTACTATGTTTTTTGTTTTAGAACTTGAAAATGCCACTGTATTTGGTTGAAAGAGCAATAAAGTTAAGTAAGGCACGTTGTGCAGTCATTATCCAAATGATGCCACTAGACTCATAATGCAACCATTATTCTCATTAATTATTACAGTAATGATTTAAGCCGGCTTTGAGTTACTCTATGAGAACTAAAAGTATTCCTATACTTCCAGGATTTTTGCCAGATTGAACACTCCTTAATCTGACTTTAACAAGAGTAATACAGTATGAAATGAAACCTACAATATAGCAAAGAATCACACATCTAACGAGCTTGCAAAGTGTGGCACACCCACTGCCTTATTTCAGGGATTCTCACATTTTTATATACACAAGGTAGAAGTGATTTGGGCAAGGTGGGCGTCATTCTCCCTTTATCTCCAGACACTCTTGCCAACAACTTACTTCATTTAAGCTTGATTAAAGTTAGTCGGTTTTCACGTGGTGTTTCCTCTCTGCTCGCTAGCTCTTCTCTTCACTGCATCCAATTGGGCCCAGATCACCTACTAAAAACACTTCCCAAAATTATAAGAAGGGCAGAGCACCTTAGAGGAATATGCCAATTTTCATCACAGTTGGTTCAAGCTGACCAATGAGACCATAGGTGTTTGTTTTGTTACTACAGCATTAATGTAGAATAATGGTCCCTGGCCTCGGGTCCCCAGATGTTTTATGACTGCAACTCCCAGAACTCCTGGTCAGCATAGCTAGTGGTGAAAGTTTCCTTAGGGGTGAGGGGTAGTTCAGGAACGTTTTGGCATCCAAGGTTGAGAAGTACTGACGTAGGACATCTTACCTAGCCCAATGGCTTCCTCTCTTCCTTGACTTCTCTGGGGTTGTGGAGAACAGCAGCACTCTCCCTGTCCTCTGGGGTGGTCTCACAGTGCGTGAGAACTCATTCACTGCACAGTAATGAACAAACACTTGCTTTCTTGAAACAAAAAGGAAAAACCAAGAAGTGGGAGAGAATATTTGTGCACAGGGATTCAGTGTCTTGTTGTGAACTAAGAGAGAGTGTGCATTAGCTAGCCAGGCATTAGGCACTCTCATAGATCCAGATGGCAGCAAAATAGCCAAACAACCCTGCGGGTAACTTACTGTCAGTGCTTTACTACAGGTTTTGTTCTGAGAGGTTGCTGGCAGTGGTGGTGGTGGTTGGCTGCACTGTCTACCATCACCCCCACCACAACCCCACGAACCCCTTTTGTTTTCTAGATTTACATAGCTGAAAAATGATCTGGATAATATGTATGCAATAAACCTGAACACAAAGATAAATATGCCATATTTGCTAAAATTTTACTTGGTCTGCACGGTCCTCCAAAAATACTAGGTGATAGCATTTCTCCTGGATGACCATCAAGCAAATTATCAAAGTGGCATGTATACTTTGCTCTCGTGTCAGATATGATCTTGGACACTATTTCTAAAGTATCTCACCCATATACTGTATATTGTCTCTCAAACACTAAGCCTGAGACTATTTTTCTATAATTTTGACTTTAATCCAAATCTTCATTTCCAGCAATTGTTTACAGTTAATTAAATTTACCACCTGTCAGTCATCTGGAAGTTGAGTCATGGCTACTGGACTTCTTTTTTGAGAGATAGAAACGTTTGGATGAACAGCGAAACGTTTCTATCTCTCAAAAAAGAAGTCCAGTAGCCATGACTCAACTTCCAGATAAACTCACCTGGATGACTGAGAATCTTCACAGACACCTGTCAGTCATGTTCTCACTTACGTGGCACAAAGCATTGGACTAAAGAAGTATTGGTATTAAGGTGACATATAGCCTTACAAAATTAATATTGTAATTTACCAGTATTCAAGGTTCTACCCGATGGCTATTATTAGGACATTAAAATCTGTGCACAGAACCAGAAACAGGTCAAGTCCACATAAACGTGGCCATACACAGCAACTTCCAAAACAGCTAAAATTTAAAATGTACAGTATAAAAATGTACATGACAAAGACTCATATGAAATGGAAAAAGGGCTGTCATTAAATGACATCATCTCTTACAAAATTAATAATAATTTCTTAATGAGTAATGTGGTAAATCCTTAACTCTCATAATAGTAATATTTCACACAATATCCTCTAAATAATAATAATAAGAAAGAAGTTGTCTGTTATCAGATTGATTCCAACTTACTGTGAACCTTTCCAGGGTTTTCTAGGTAGAGAATACATATGTACTGTATATGGTTTACAGTTAATTGGACTATGCAGCTTGCCTTGGATGGTGTGGCTGTGTAGGCCACACATGGTGGCTCTTCTCCAGCAGGCACGGTGTGGAAATGAACTCCCAATTTCCACCTCCACCGCCAGATATCGAAATCACTGAACTATCTAGCCAACTAAAGATCAATGCTGAAATATAAGATTCCTAATAGCAGATTAAGTAAAGCTGTTCTTGGATGACACTGGTAGCCTAGATCCATTTTAGTCATGGTTCAGGCTATGCCACATGACTGAATCGGTACTAGTCACTCTGCAAGATGATCTCTTTGAGAATGTTTGAAAGGGGGAGTTTAACTCTGTTGGTCCTTCTTGATCGCTCAGCTGATTTCAGTACCATCGGCCACAGTATCTTACTGGATTGGCCGTCAGGGTTAGGGATTGGAGACCTGGTCCATCAATGATTCAGCTTCTATTTTGATGGTCATATCCAGAAATGACAGCTCGGAGAGATTGTATCAACCCCCTTAGACATCATAGAATAAACTTCTATTAGAAATTAGACAGGCCTCCTCTCTACAGATCTTGAGAAGTTCAGTAAAAATGGAATTATTTAAGGAAACCTTTGGCAACATTTTAGGTTAATTTGAGACCCATATTTTATTGTGGTTATTGGTTATTTTATTGTATTATAAAATAACTTGTTAAGTTATGATTTATCTAATTTGGTTCACCTAAGCCACCAGGTGGCAATGCCTTGGGCACCGTCCTATTTTTCTTTTTGTTTGTTTGTGCTATTACCGTTGCACATTTTTAAATTTTTAATTTGTATGTTTTGCTTAAATATGTGAACTGCTCCTAGTCATGTTTCACTAAATACTCTAGAAGCTCAATAAATAAATAAATAAATAAATAAATAAATAAAGCTGTGCATAGACTTAAATCCCTTGTTTAGCCAAGTATTTCAGTTGTGGTGATTAGTCTATTTGATAGACTAATCCTGTATACTGAATTCAGTTTTATTAGTATTTCTGAAGTTTACACAAAGATGCCTAATGTAGCTATGCATTTTGCAAGTCTGTTTCGTTTTGCTTTGGGAATATCATTTTCCTTGTACTTCAGAGGAGTGGTGGGGCAGAGAAACCCTTAACACTCTAGAAGCATGCACCCCCTCCCACATGTTTGCCATGCACCCATATAACCAAACAGACCTTGAGCAAAATTTGCATTGCTTCTGGGTAGATAGCAAGGAGAGCTTCTCATCCGTCTGCTGTGGTGCAGTCCATAATAGAAGTGGAGTTGCTCAGGGCAGGCCAGCTTTGTGGGCTCCCTTTTCTGTGCTCTTTTTTTGTCAAAGAACGCAGTATGTGATGAGGGCAGCTGGTGACTGGGTGGCAAGCTGTTGCACAGGGATAATTTAAATCAGAGGCCAAATTAAGAATCTTTCCATGCTTCAGCTAACTTTGCAGTATCCAAGGTCTGAATTATTTCTTACTTAAACTTTGCTGTTTCAGTTCCACTGAAATTAATGAGATGATCTACTCATAGCACCTTAAAGACTGACAACTTTGATTTCATATAAATTTTATCCATAGGAGACAGCAGTCCAAAGTGCTATAGATGCTTTGTTGTTTTACGTCGTAAAATAGGCTAGAATGGGTACTTCTCTTTCATGGATAGTTTTGCCATAACATCCAGCCCACTTAATCAGACTCCAGCCTGTTAAGTCCAATGGGTTTAAAATAAATATTGTTCTTTTTTATTCCAATTGAATATGTTCCTTATGTTTTTTTCTCTCTAATCTAAGCGGTTATCTCTGTTTTGTGGCTTTTATCAGTTCATCATTTCGACGTGAGAACACTGTCTTCTCTGGTCGTGCTCTGGGACCTTGTTTTGGAACACTGTGCTTTGGTCCCGCCATGCTAGCTCTCTTCACTGCCATTTTCTCCTTCTGTTTCTGAACTACTTAACATGGCACTTCACAAGGAAACGCCAACAGGAGGTGCGTGAATTGCTTATGCAGACACTTCTTCTGCTTCCGGGTATTTTGCAAAAGGGAGATTTCTACCTCTTCACTATAGGGAAGTCTGTTTGCTCCTAATTTAATCTGCCTGATATTAGGAATATTTGGACTTCCATATGGTGGGGAGATGCAGGCGAGCTGCTCAAGTTAATTGCTGAGAAAGAAGATGCACAGTTGTGTGTGTACTGTGTCAGTATTTCCTTGTCACATGTTAAACGGCACTTGCCCATATTTTCCCTTTCTCCCTAGGTTGTCTGCATATCATTTTGTCCTTGAAATATTTTGCACTATCATCAGGTTTGTGGTTTCACTGTTTGACCAAATGTGCTACTGTTTTAACCTCTCTGAACAATATAGCAACATTCCCTTGCCTGGTTTTTAAATGAAAAAGATCATCTCAGCAGACATCTTAGGGCTATCCAGTGTAATGAGAAGGATAGGATGTTCCAGATAACAGTGATGGAAAATACTTAATCCATGGCAGAAGTACATTTCGGTTGGGGATGGCAGGTCAGTACCCGAAACCACAAAGCCATCAAGAATGCCATTTAGTGGAGATGTAAGCTTAGAAGCTTATTTATGACAGCACAATGCCTTGACTTAGAGCTTGACTATTTTTAAAACAGGCATCATAAGTTTTCTTTTTCACACAGCCTGTCTTGGCTTCCAGGGCTCCTGCCTGTAGGCAGGCCTCTACTTCTATCTTTGCCAATTGCCATGTTTTTCCTCTGGGATGGTGTCTCTGGAGGATAGGCCCCTGCCAGATTTGTCAAGACATGTGTGTGTGTGTGTGTGTGTGTGTGTGTGTGTGTGTTCTGAGTGACCCTTCAGTGCTAGCCAGGCATTTTCAACTACCTGCTGCTGCTTATCTGCATATTAGCATTTGTAGCTTTTTCCTCTCTGTCTTCTACCCCTCTCAATAGAAACTGCTGCAGTGGGTGAAAGGAGCCTTCCTGCATCCTTCCCCAAATGCTTACTAATTGTACCACACCCACTTTTCATACTACCTCCAGAATCCACCCAAAGAAGAATAGTATTTGATTCTGCTAGAGCAGAACACAAACCTTTCCATTGAAAATCACAAAGACACAACATCTTTTAATTTACAGTATCTGTCTCTATGTAGCAAAATCTTTTTCCCCTGCAAAAAGGGCCTAAACTTTATATAATATTTCTCTGTTGGTTTATAACATATTAATCTATAAATCTACTAATCCTATATCTTATACCTAACTATATGAAGTAACAATACACAGTGATATATAAAGAGTGTAAACATAAAAGGACAGTTTGGAAAAGAACACAAGGAAAACTGTTGCAGTGTAGGCTTGTACCAGAGCATACCCCAACAGCAAATTCTCAGGGGATTTCTAAGCATTCCATTGTAAAGAACGGATGTGAAAAAAATACCTTCCAGTGTCTGAGCCTGCTTCTAGATTTCATTGGTGGAAATGTATCGTGTACAGGTTTTGTTCTCATCCCAGTCCCCATGGGAAACCCATGGCAACCTCATTCAGGAGACACTCCATTCTGTGCCCTTACTACCTTTGGTGCCAAAATGTCTTTAAGTTTCATTTCTGAAGAAATCATTCCAGGATATGTATGTTTGGTTCATTGTTTCATAATATATACATTTTAATATGTCCGTTGACTAAAAGGACCCAAGGTGGCTGACATCGTGAAACAGTATTTAAAAGCTAAAAACAAGAGGTATGGAAATATTTAAAAAGAATTGAACAAGTATATTAAAACAGTACCATGATCAATATTGAAATATATTTAAGAGAGAGCAAAATAATCCATTTAAATCCCCTCTCAAAATGGAAAAGCCTGCCTGAAGAAAAAGGTCTGCCTGCCAGCAGTGATAATGATTTTTTTCCCCATAGTCTTACAGACCCCCAAATTAGATAAGTGTTTTAAAAATCTTACGCGAAATTCTGTTTCCTCTTTACTGTTGACATTGAGCTCAGTGACTTAGGTCCGTGACTACAGAGCCAGAAATTGGGAGTTCAATTTCCCCACTGTGTGCCCTTGACAGGGGCTGGACTTGATGATCCACTGGGGTCCCTTCCAGCTCTGCAATTCTGAGATGATCTGAAGCTCCAAAAGATCAGTACAGAAAATGTGTCCATTGCATTCTGTCTGCTTTATCCCCATCTTGTGGTGAAGGGAGGTGCCTTCCATGCCACGCAGGCCAGACGTGCCCCCCCCCCGCCTTAGTGCAGCCTACTTTCAGCTATATCTGGAAGTCTCAATGCAACGAAGGGCCTATATTTTAGAATCTGTATCACACCTGCTGTGGCTCAAGCGCTCTTCTCCAAGCTGATCCTACAGGACATGGGAAAACTAAGACTGAGGCTATGTTGCGACACTTGAGTTCGACATAGGTTAATATAGCATTAGGCACTGATGGGTGATAGCTGTAGGGGAGCTTTGTGTGTGTTCTAGTTCTGCCTCTTCCAGACTCAACTGCTCTGGTGTTGGATGTCAAGAATTCTTAATATGAAGATAGGGAAGCAAATTTGATTCTTACTGGTGCTCTTTGATATAGCATTTCTTTTAGAAAGAAACCAGCCTCATAGGCTGAAAAAGGCCGATGTTTGTCACATAATTTAAACCTCCTCCTTGACAAAGGCTGCTCTGTTTTTACAGGTGTTGGGATGCGAGGAAGAAAAAGTCTATAAAATGAGTGTATTTTTGAAAATGATGACCCCAGCGGGCCTGTTTAGCCTACTAAAAAGGAGGGCACAAGTGAAGAGGGGCGTTCTTTCAGTTTCTAAATGCATCATGGAGTAAAGGCAGTACATCAGGGTGGCTTGCTTAGGTTAGTAGTGTTTAAGGTGCTTGTGAGACTTTGGCTAAGGCATGGATAAAATGTAAAACTTTCCGCCCTTCCTGTCAGTTGCTGTACTACAACAGCTCTATTAGGCACCTAATACTGTGCTGCTAATTAACTGTTGGCTGTAAGATACAGCCGAGAAATAATAATAATAATAATAATAATAATAATAATAATAATAATAATAGTTGTTGTTGTTGTTGTTGTTGTTGTTATTTAGTCGTCGTCGTCGTCATCGTAGTAGTAGTAGTAGTAGTAGTAGTAGTAGTAGTAGTAGTAGTAGT
>JAHTLZ010003542.1:45229857-45272113 GCA_023846285.1 Phrynocephalus versicolor | reverse complement strand
GTAGTAGTAGTAGTAGTAGTAGTAGTAGTAGTAGTAGTAGTAGTAGTAGTAGTAGTAGTAGTAACATTGTGGTCTTTTGGGTTTTGACAAAGTTTCTCCAGCTTCCAAACATAATGACAAAGGATGCCACAAAAAGAAAATATACTTTATGTCAGAGGAGGGTACATTTTGTATCCTACACACTCTCCAGAGGCTATGTAGAGTGCCAAAAACACAGGGCAGGGAGGGAGGGAGAGGGAGAGGGAGCGGGGCGGGGGAGAGAGAGAGAGCATAAGTGGCTAGAAGTTCATTTTCAGTTTTGGAAAATGGGTATTTTGGAGTGTTAGATGTTTCAAGGAGGTCCAGTGATCTGTTTGAAGCTTCAGGATTTCAAGTCTGTCTGTCTTTTTCTTTCTTTCTTTCTTTCTTTCTTTCTTTCTTTCTTTCTTTCTTTCTTTCTTTCTTTCTTTCTTTCTTTCTTTCTTTCTTTCTTTCTTTCCTTCTTTCTTTCCTTCTTTCTTTCTTTCTAAAAAGAGGGAGTGAGGGAGGGCTGGGGGCACAACAATAGCCTTTAAGGCTGTATGTAGCTCAAGGGCTGCAGTTGCCCACCCCTGTTGTAAATCAATACATTTATATAGACAATATGAAAGCCACAAAAATTGTAATATATCTCTGGATCAGAGTCAGATATCTTCTAGAGGTCTACAGCCAACACATCTGAAACCTTGAATGGCCATTCCAAATCCATTTCACCCCAAACAATAGCTGTTTCATTTCATTTCATTCAGTTTGGCCGAAGTGGACATATGCAACCCTTAGAGGCTGGAGTAGCCATTGTCACCCCATCTTCAGTCGGGCACTTCCCCATACCTTAACTTAGATCTCCACCTCTCATACATGGTCTGGACTCGGTGACCCATAGGGCCCCTTCAGTTCTGGGATGATGATGAGGATTGATCTATAGAGGCCTCATTTTAAATCTACAAGTGATGAGGAACCTTAAAAAAGGAGCTGACTTCCAGTTTTCTAAAAGGGATTCCACTGAAATAGAGGCTGAAATAGATTCCACTGAAGAAGTAGATTTCTCCCCATAGAGGCTGCTCATTCCGGGGGACCCTCCCTCCTCTCTTTACATTGCTGTAATGGGCGAGGTTGTACAAGACTCTCTTCTGATGTGCTGAATTCACAGCAGAACTCTCGTGGGCCAAGAGGTCACTATTTAGCATGGGACGCTAGGCACAGTCTGGTTGGCATTAATGTGAATGCACATAGATGAGGGTCCCCCCTCCCCCTAAAGAAAATAAGAGTTCAGGTTATGGTTGATCTTCACGTTGCCCCATAATTACTTCTTTCCATCTCGCCCTATTCGGATTAATCTTGTCTTTCCTATATGTTCTTACTCAAATTAGAATAATTCTTTAATCAGCTCGGTTATGCATGCCATAGTGGGCCAGACTAGGAAAGCCACTCCTGGCACAGTGATGATGTGTATGTTTTATTTGTTGCTGTAATTTAAAAGTAAAATAAGAACTATTGATTTCTACTTGACTGGAGAGATGATTTAGTTTGAATATCAGTCTGATCTTAATCAGGTGAGAATTAATTGAGTTGGAGGTATTAGATATTCCGTGATGTTAACTGAACCATGATCAATCTACAGAGAAGCTGTCTTTTGTACTGTGTCAAAAATATCAAATAGCTCTCACAGTACAATGCAGAGCTGTCCTTTCGTGTTTTCCATACCCATTTGCCTCATTAAATGTACCCACAAATCTGCTCTTTACACTGTGTATAATCTTCAAAATGATAAGATAATAAAAAAATCACAATCTGATACAAAATTTGAAACTTGCTTTTGTTACTGCTTTTTTTTTAAGATATGGCATGTCTTTAAGGGTGTTTAAGTCATTACGTATCAACCTGCATATTTTTGCAAAATACTGTAATTTCAAATAGTCTCCCAGACTTTGTAATAGCCACTGACTGTTGCTTTTCTCCAATGCGAATTGAATTCTACTTCAAAAAGAATGATTTCAACCTTGGAGAATATATTTCCCCTTTTTTGTCCAAAAGGGGGCATAACTTTAAGCTTGTTCTGGTTTGTGGTAGATGTTTTCCTATTTTAAGAGTGTGATAGCAATATCATAAGTGTGGAAGAAAATATAAATGGTGAGATAACACCTCCATAGGACCAGTTCTTAAGTAGTACAATTGTAAACCCTTCGTATAAACTACAGAACAGGTCCTAAAGTCATCAGTGTTACCTTGGGTGATGATTGATACACCTTCACTCTATCTAGGTATGTTTATATATAGATGATACATCTGAGTTTTATATATTTAAAGGTGATGGACTTTTCTAGTGAACAGAGACAATAGACATGGCTGGGGTAAAACACAGAAAAGATACGGTTCAGAGCAGCTTCCTTAGGAAGAAGGTAGTACAGAACAAAAAATTGAAAGATGGCTTTGAAAACACACACACACACACACACACATTGTACAAATACTTTGTGGCATGGAATGGTGGATTTTAACACAGACAACTAGAAAAAAAGTTAGAATCATTTCAAATGTCCACACATCACAAGAAATTCGGATTTTTTTCAATATTCAGAATAACTAACAAAGAAATGTTAAGGTGAAGCAGACCCATTCTGAAATGAAGGGTCCATGCCTAGTAGTGAGCAGAAGATATCCAGACCATCTTGACTGCTGCCATTGGTACTTTCAACAATCAGCCTGCCCTTTGCTATTTTACTATAACCCTTGTAAGTACTATTATTTTTGTAAAGACAAGTCCAAAAGAAGATGGCATACCATTATGTTTTCTTGGGTGGACTTCTTTCCAAAAGTCAGCTCTTCCTTGCTCAGCATGTAGTGGGTGTTTCAGTACTGCAGCCCATTTGGGGAAAGGGGTTGTACCCTGTAGTTATTAGCTCTGTTGGTCATTTGATGAAAATATCGTGGCGACAGTACAAGTGTTCATTGCCTTCGGCCTGATCTCATATAGTTGCACTCACCCGCACAGCTCATTTTAAAGTATCTGACAGGCATTGTAGAAATAAGTAAAAGTTGGTATGGATGCAGGGAAGGGGAGAAGGTTGGTTCTCCTGGAATTTAGTTTGAATCTCTTAAGGGTTTTTTTTAGATCTGATGCTGGGTTTTTGGGTCTTTACAAATGAATGGATCCCCCCTCGTGGATATTAACCAGTCATTGTACGATTATTGAATGTTCTGCATCTGACCCTAAAACAAACTGCCTGCCCAAAAAAGAACAAAACAGAACCCCACTGAAGAGAAGATAGCACTCCTGGACTAGATAACAAAAATGCAGCAGTATCTGCAAGTAATAATGGTTCCTAAAGGCAGAAGAGCATGTTCATATAAATGTAATCTCATGCCTTTAGTGCTACCTGGGGATTGTTTTAGAAGAATTCCATTACAAATTCTGCTTTTTATAGCAATGTGCACGAAGATTTAATCTGTTCTTTGTTGGTTAATCAGCCAGGCTGCTCAGCTGATTTTTATGTATCTTTTCTTCTTGCAGACCAAGATAAACAGGGAGTGATATGGTCTGCAAAATTCTTAGATCAGCAATTAAAATAAGGTTAAATGTGGTGTCTGAAATAGTTCCTGGCAGGTATACTGTTATCTATTTGATTTCTCTGAGTATGTCTGTATAACTGACTGATCCTGTTTGTCCTGGTTTTTATGCACTATTTGTGAAGGCATATAGCTAAGGCAAATAAAGAAAAAAAGAATTCCTCTCTCAAAGAGAGAGAGAGAGAGAGAGAGAGAGAAGAGGGGAATCTGGTGTATTTCAGAGCCATTGAACGCTCTAGTAAACATTTATAATTAAATGGCTGAATTATAGTATTCTGTGCTGGCAACACAAGGAAATTTTAAAGGCTGCAGCCACAAAAGCCAGCAGTAATTAAGTTGCGCTATATGTTCATGTGGCAGGATTCTAATATTCTTCAGCCTGCTCCTTCCCTCCCTCCCTTTCCTTTCCTTTCCTTTTCCTTTCCAGTTAGCATTAACAACATTAAAGCTATATAGCTGGAAGCACTTTTATCACTTTGTAATGATGCTTCGTGTGTCGCACAGCCACGGCTGTCGGTAGCTGAAGGAGGGCCTTTCAGAAGCCAGGGGGTGCTCTCTGCAGCAGCTCAGTCTCTGTTTACTAGGACATCACACCTTTAACCAACCGAAGCTGGTGAGCTAACAAGTGAGACGGGCCTCCTGTTGTCTTCAGCTTTTATTTTATTTTGTGTGCGTGCACGTGTTTTTACTTCACAGCTTTTTCAGGAGGAATGATTACAAAAGGAAGACGGAAAACTGTAATACATCCCTGCTTTCCTTAGGCCAGCACCGGTGGGAAGCAGAAGCCCAGTTGCTCTCTGAACTGAGCATGCGGATCAGAAATCCTGTTGGTGTTTTCCTCCCAGTGAATTTTATCCCTTTTGTTCCTATCAAAAAAGAAAAAGAGAGAAAGAAAGAAAAAAGAAAAGAAAAGAAAAGAAACGTGGTGGTGGTGGTGGTGGGGAAGAGTACGACATGTATGATCTATTAAGACACTTCCGGTGTGAGCAATAAATATGTTCATCCTATAAAATCTTTCCAGGTTCATTGAGCATCATTATAGTTTTGAGATTACATTCAAGTCACATGGTTTGGCGTGCACTGAAACTCCTTAGTATCTAGTTTCTCAATACCGTGGACCTCTGTATAACAAACAGTTTGTATAACAAAATGTGTACAACATAAAAAATTCCGGAGATAGGGAAAATATGCTTAACAGAATCACCTATGGGGCAAATCTGTACAGCATAAAAATGGGATTACTCCGTTTTCAATGCATTCCTATGGTAAATTTGTATAAAGGAAAGTTTGCTTAACCTAATTTCATTTGGAACGAATTAATTCCTTTATACAAGGTACCACTTGTAGTTTTATATTTCAAAATGTTGGTTATAGGGGAAGAATTCAGATTTTTTTGAAATTCAAGTGTTTCTATTGTTACCTGATGAAATGAGTTCATTAATTGTTGCGGTGAGGTTGTGGCTCTGTGCATTCCTGTAGATATTTGAAGAAAGGAAGTCTCCATTGATGCAGTACTCAGATCTATCACTCTACTGGCATTGGTGTTGTGTAACTATATATCAGCCTTAAAACAACAGCTTAAGTCAGAAGCTTTCTTTTTTTGTAGAATGCTCATAAGTAGAGTTGTTATACAAAAGGCATTCCCTGCTTTGCACCAAAGAAAGGGAAACACTTAAGATGTTCCTCGCCATCTGTAGTTGAAGGAGTTGCTTGTATTTAATTTTTTAAAAATCTGACCACCAGTGAGTTAGGGCATCTTTTTAAATGGCTTGTAGGATTCTTTTCTTTCAGCTCTTGTTTTATAAGGAAGTTAGAATAAGACAAGCTAAGTATTTTATCCGGACTACTTGAAGGCCCCCTAGGAGATGGACCATATGAGAGCTCCTTTTTCACACATGCTCCTCAAGTTAAAAGAATAGCACTGGGGCTGTTTAAATGCCCTATTGTAGTAAAGGTGATGGATAGTTAGTTCAGTGAGTCATGTGTCTGGCTGCCAAGCCAGAGATGGGGAATTCAGTGCCTCGTTGTGTCTTCGGGGAGCACAGCCAGCTTGTGTGGCCTTGGGCAACCTGCACAGCCCCAAGATGTTTACTCCTGAGTATTCTTTACTTAAAGAATATGAAAAGGGTCACCACCCATAAGTCAGAATTAACATGACTTGAACGTGGTATTTAGAAGATGCTAGAAGAGTGTGACAACAGACCAGAGTATGGCACCTTTTGCATGGCATTACCTCTGCATGCCAATTATATGAAATATATTCTTCTGGTTTTCTTGTGCACCGAGAGAAATAAAAAACTTGGCATATGTATTTGTTATGCATCACCAAAATCACTTTTGACTTAATAATCTCCCCAAGGAATGGAAGACATTTTAGGAGTGGTCTGCCGTCTCTCCCTCCCTCCCCCATGAGTTCCTATAGCTAACCATGGATTTGAATTTTAGCTCTTATGAGTCCGAGTTTGATATTCCGTCCATTCTCCATCCATTCAGCTCTATATGCATACAAGCACCAGCACAAATATTAATATCTGACAAGGCAGCTTTCCACTGCAGCTCGTCATTGGGAGCAAAGCATTGTATGATGATGTGGAAGAAGAGATTATTAACTGTGATATCCCATTTTCACAAGCGTTCCCACAGAGGTAGAGAGACAGACACAGGCCTGGCTAAGTTAAAATGTGGCTATTGATCTTGATTTGCTATGATCTTTCCTCTCTGGTTTACCATTGCTGATTGTGCTGGATTATGAATTATTTCATAGCTTTGTCTTGACTTTTAAAAAAAATGTATTGACTGTCCTTTCCTTCCGATTCCCTGCCACCAGATGGATTAGTATGATATAAACAAACAGGACGCAACTACGTCTTTGTGTTTTTCACACATTATAAAGGTTGACTATTTTTCAGATGTAGAGGTCAGATCTGCAAAAGAAAAGAGATTTGTGTGAAGTGGTCCATAGGAATCAGCAGTACAGAATGCTAATCAAAGGCGTGCCATCTTCTCACACAGGCTGTGACTTGTTGAAAGCTGTTTGAAATGAGTCGGGTTTCACCTCTTGAATTTGTTACAGAATGATACAGTTTCATAAATAGTTTAGTAGTATTGAAGATCACTCCAAGTATGAGCAGTGTTAATTTGTTACACAGTGTGAAGGGAAAATCCTAATTACAACCTTGTTGCTAAACAAGTGAGAAAGACCTTACAAAAAGCTGGAGGCACCAGGCCAGGAGTGGCGAAGCTCGAAGGATCAGACTGGGTCATTTGAGTGAGAGAAATACATTTCTACAAAGGCTGATTTCTGCTTTGCCAAGGCAGGCACAGCCACAGATGAGTTGGACCGCTTCCTAACGCATGTTGTAACTCCGAGGATATTTTGATGCCATAAGAGACTGGCAATAAACAGCATTAAAGAGACGCACAGTTTAAAAAGAGTGGTGTTCTTTAAGCCCAACATGTGCTGCAGATTAAAGCATGAGCAGAGCTTCATCTCAAGGCAAATGTGATACTCCTCAGAGCTTGGAAAAACACATTAAACAGTAATTTTTTGAAATGCTCACCAGTTTTCAAGATCAACAGTGATTTGGCCAGTACTCTGCTCAATATTAACAAACATGTAATTTCTTTCCATAGAGACAGCCACAACAATCTCGAGGTGCCATTCATGTGCAGTCACATGAGGTGGCATGTCAATGACAGCTCACTCACTAGGGTAGCTTCTGCAGTTGGAGCCCCAGGTCTGCCTGCGTATTGAACAAAACTGTAGCTTTGATCTTTAAACGGCTTTTTGAAATTATTCCTCGTTTCAGATTTCTAATTTGGAGATGATGGGCTTCCGTGCCAAAGAGCCTTTCACTTTCTTTTTTACAGCCATCTATGTGGACCACTTGTGTGTCTGCATGTACATCTATAGAGGTATTAGCAAAGAAAAGTTTCTGTAGTAGTGTGGTTTGAACTTAGGTATTTGACAACACTGTGTCAACCCACAGAGTCCCAAAGGCCAGAATCCTCTGGACCAATACTAACAATATCTACCATGCTGCTCCTCATAGTGTTGAAGTTGTGTCCTCCCCTCTGCTGTCCTCAAGGTTTGCTACTCAGAACAGCTAGGCAATTTTTTCTACATCTGGAGCAGATTGGGGGGGGGCAGAGAGCTGCAGTGAGTAAAAGAAACACCATTTCCCCACTTACCTTCAATTTCACTCTTGAATAGTCAGATAGCTATCCATGGGAGATTGGTTTCATCTCCTCTATGGATACTGAAATCCCTAGATAAGAGTGAACCCTGTCAGCACTCATGAAAAATCAATAGCAGCACCCTTTTGCAACAGTAATTTGCTTTGTGGCACCCTTTTGCAACAGCAATTTATTTAATACTTTAATTTTTTTTTGGGGGGGGGGCGACCGTGGATAACTGAATCAGTGGATGCCAAAGCTGCACATACGGGGGTACTGAAATACAACAGGGAAGGTTCTGCAGATTTTAATGCCATTTGCCCTTGGCAGTATAGTCAGCACTGAACAATCTCATATATTCGGAAAAGCTCATAAGCTAAACTCGAGGGCAATTGGCTTTCCCCTGTTTGACGCAATCTGTGGTATTTAAGCGAGACCAGAGGTGTTGCAGAGTCTTGCTGTAAACCCATGTTTACTTCTGTTTGTGGTCTGTTACATGTTTCTATTACATGAATTTGTACACAGCCAAGCACTATTAATCTGTTTGTTTGTTTGCCACTAATATATGTTGACCCTCTTAATATTTTTGTACAGATCACTAATCCCATTTGTCAGAAGTGAAGCTCACGGGGTCTGATCTGAATATACTCATTGCTGTTGTGCAGTTGTATCACACTCTTAAAGAGTTATGTTGTTTCAATCCTTTAATCCAGTATAATCACTTTGTTTTAAATTTCATTCCAGCCTTTAACGCATGTTGTAAAGAAGCAGGTTTTCTGATGGCGTTTACATGCCGCAAGGAAAGTAAAGAATTGAAAGCGTGTTTTAATCAATAGTAAGTATAATGCAAGGAAAGAAATCCACAACAAAAAGTGACTTTGCCACAAAGTCTTGTTCCTTTTGATTAAGACTGAATATGTACACCCGACTTAATAAAGGTGGCCACGGCCATCAGTTTGCTAGGTCTGAGGAGGGTGCCATAAGTTATAAGCAACTTGAAGCATACAGTTACAAAAAAATGCCATTTGGAGATGTGTTAAAATAACGGATTGTTTTTAGCATCTGGCAATTACAGTATTTTTCCATGTACAAATATAAGACTATATTTTTCTCTAAATTTGTTAGACTAAAAGTTGAGGGTCGTCTTATATACAGAAATAAGCCAAGGAGAGAAACACAGGCTTGCAAAACTGTAGGTTTGGGTTGGAAATGTGGGGGTCGTCTTATACATGGGGGCATCTTATAGATGGGAAAGTGCAGTAAGTTTGCTGTATCCAAATACAAGGCGGGGGATATCCTTAGTATTACAATGAGTAATGAGTACAGAAGATGTATCTATCTGTACAGACTTCTGAATAATTGCCAATCTTCCTCTTACTGTCCTGATGAGATCTTCTGGTTCCCTATTCCAGTACAGTGGACCCTCGAATAACAAGCGGTTTGCTTAACAGAAAATCTGCTTAAAGGAAAAAGATTTCAGAGATAGGGGGAAATCGCTTAACAGAATTGCCTATGGGACTAATCATACAACAGAAAAAGGGGAGTGATTAGGGATTAATCCATTTTCAATGCATTCCTATGGGAAATTTGTACAAAGGAAATTGCTTATCATAATTTCATTTGGAAGGAACTAATTCCTTTATACAAGGTAATACCGCCATACACATGAAATCTGCAATTTGATCCATTGGGAAAGACTATGGCATAAGGAGTACTTAAGTTTGTTTAGTTTAGCTTGTTTATCTTCCCATTAGACTTGAAATTTACCAGTGGTGCTTCATACACTGAATGTGATGAGCATTCTATATCTACCGCAGATGTGTGTGTGTGTGTGTGTGTGTGTGTGTGTGTGTGTGTGTGAGAGAGAGAGAGAGAGAGAGAGAGAGACTATGGATTAAAACATTTTGGCATTAGAAATTCTTGCTAACCAGTATAAATCTATAGTATCATAATTGTCTGTGGTAAGCTCCTCCTCCTCCTCTCTCAAAGGATTCACTAGCAAGTACTGTATTTGAAAAGGAATTGATTTATCTTTCAGCCTGGTTGAGTACAAAGCAAAACAGATAAAATCTAGAAATCCTGGCTAATGTTATCTCATATTGAATGTTTCATTTATTTATATTTAGCTAAAGAGGCAAGGAAAGCAAATAAGAAACGTGTTTTGTAAAATTATAGATATGCCACCCAACAACATAGTTTCAGTCTTTCTGCAACAGCGGCTTCAGGCATTAACTTTTCTTTAAAACAAAAGAATACTTGCCTGGAATATATACTATGGATCAAGAATTGTTTTAGTGTTGCTACTTTTCCTTCATATTTACATTTCAAGTATAGACATCCTTGGAGGAAATATAAATGGATAAAGAAGCTATTAGTTCTAATTATCACATTTTGCCTGTCTTCCAGCTACTATGATCCAACATTTGTCAGAGAAAGTGAAATTGAATATTTGAGGAAAAAGAATAAATGACAGAACCCCCTCCTGGAAAGCAGCATTCATCTTCAACCAAATTCTAAATGCTTTTTCCTGAGGTTTTTGTTGTTCATTTGGTACAAAGCTATTTACATAATGGAATTCAATAGACTACAATATGGGACACACAACACCCACTGCAACTGATGGTATTGAAATGGTATGTATACTATCATTTTGTAAATAAGGAATCTCCAGAAGATCTGGTGACTTAAGTAAAAGAAGCACATTCAATTTCATTATGAAGCTCTTCAATTCAGTGTCAAGCATTCAGACATGAAACAGGTTGTCATAATTGTATCAGTGCATTTTGCATATTGTAGATATTGATTATTAAAAATATATATCTGGAGGATGGTGGAGTCTCCTTCTTTGGAGTTTTTTAAGCAGAGGCTGCATGGCCATCTGTCAGGTGTATTTGATGGGGGTTCCTGCATGGCAGGGGGTTGGACTGGATGGCCCTTGAGGTCTCTTCCAACTCTATGATTCTATACTCAATATCCATCTTCATTTATTGGAGTATTTATACTCATCCTAGTATTAAAGGTTTTTGACGCCACTGACCATATAAATTACATTTTAAAAGAATTATTTTCCTAATCAAGTTCTCTACAAGTCTCCATTCCTCAAATATCAACTATTTCTCTGATTTTCAACCTCAGGCCCATAGTATATCTCGTATCTAGCATCTGTTTGAGAAGATCGTTTCTGAAGGCAACGGAAAAAGGTTTTGTTCATTAAAACTTTTCCTTAAGACAGGCATGTCCAAACTTTGGCCCTCCAGATGTTTTGGACCACAACTCCCACAGTCCCTTGCCATTGGCAATCTAAGTTTAGAATTCTGGGAATTGTGGTCCAAAACATCAGGAGGGCCAAAGTTTGGACATGACTGCCTTAAGAGCTTACTCATAGCCTTTTCTTCAGCCGATAGGGAAACTCCTCATAAGCAGTAGACGCCTTAGCTGCTTGTGACTCTTTCAGGAACTATAAGTTTGCATTAGGAGAAGTTCCATCTGTAATTTTTTGGTAGGTTAAAAGGGAGGGACAGGTCCTGTAATGGTTCTGTCAAAGGGACATCAAGAGGGTTGTTAGTGGGTTTTGTTACAGTGATAAATGAGCAGTGGTTGCAAGACAGGTTTCCCAAGGTGGCAGCCTGTTTTGGACTGAAACTCTTGGCCTCAACTAGCTCTCTTAAAAATATCAAGAGTTTCAGGAGAGGGCCTGTGTGTCTCCCAGAGTATCAAATGCACTGCCTTCTGAGTTGCAACCCTTTATGATTTTAAGGGAGTGAAAACATAGTTTTAGATGGTTTTTAAATTAAGCTCTCTGTCACATAAATTAAGTGGTGGCTCTTTGCCCAACCCAACCAAATATGGAGGTGAGAAACTGGTATCAGGAACGTGCCATCTGTCTGGAGGTACACAGCACAGTCATAATTGTCTTGTTTTTATTATTTTCCCCTAGGGTTGCCATCGTGCAGTCCTTTCTATCACTAGCACTCTTATTGAGAGGAATTATACCTCACTGGTGAAACACACTAGTCCCTCTGTACGGGCCCCAATCTGTGCCTTATCCAGAGAAGAATTGGGTAGACTTTGATTGTGAAAATATGTAGTGGTTTTTCACTGATCAGCAGTGTATAAAATAGCCCAAAAAGATGCTGCTATCAGTGCAATTGGCCTTTATCTTCTTTGATTAATGAGCATTAAAAGTCTATCTTTCAGTGTAAGAAACTGCTTTCTTGGAGCTATGGCCCTGTCTGCTGAATCGTCATTGAGGCAGTAAATCAGAGTCAGTGCTTTTATCACTTCAAGTAAAAACGTGCATGATTGAATAATCCTACATGCAAACATTGTTTCCTTACAGAACAGTGTCAAGAGAGTGGAGGGGGGAGTAGCCAGTCTATCATGCATCCTCACATACTAATTTTTAGAGCACAGAACATTTTTCTTCAACACTCAGTCATGAGAGATTCCATTCCCCATTCTCAACTGAAGTCACTCATAATATAGTCACCCTTCAAAGCATTTCTGCAAAAACAGTAGAAAGCAGGGGTGGAGAACAAATATTGAGCTAGCACTGTGCCAGCCTGATGGGAATTGCAATCCAGCAAAATCTGGAAGATCAGATTTGTCACCCTTAATGTGACTGGTGCTATTTTATTAGAATATTGTAATCAGAGTGTGGTCACACAGGTGATGCTGGACTGCATTTCCCAGCATTTCTTACCACTATGCATGTTGGTTATTGGTTGCAGTCCAAGATTGGGAGGCCTGCACATGACACAGCATTACCTTAACTGATTTTACAGGTACCTAAAAGTTATTCTATGCCTTCTTTCTCTTTGGGTCTTCTGGCATGTTCTATTCAGAACAGACAAAAAAGGTTATGTAAAATACACGTTGGAAATACTGTAACAACATTGAAGTGCAGCATAAGAACAAAAACTGTCAAGGGAAATTTCAGATACATAGGAGTGTACTTGGTTTAAGAATGTTTTGCAAGACAAGCAAACATATCTTCTACGTTTTGCCTTGATCAACAAGCAATGTCTTGCATTACAAGCACTGGGAGCAGATCACATGATCACAAGTGAGCCAGTTCTCTCTCTCTCTCTCTCTCTCTCTCTCTCTCTCCCTCCTCCTGCTGGATTGTGGGTGATTGTCTGCAATGTTCCATCTCAGGCAAGCCTCAAAGCAGAGGGGGGAGAGAGGAAGGGAAGTCCCCCTTGCACCAGCCATAAAAGTTTTCAAAGGTGCAATTTAGGTTTTTATACAGTATTTATATTTTTATTTAAATTTTTCCAACATCCTTTCTTATTTTTCACACCACTCCTAGTAATGAAGCAGCTAGTCAAGTAACATATATGGCTACAAATTGCATTTTATTATTGTCACATTAAAAACATGGAACAAAATCCTGTTAGTGCCAAGCAGAGCAGATTCCGCTGGCAGGTACCTAAACCATGGTTTGGGGCTTTGGCATTTTGTGTGTACAGTATGTGGTCTATGGGGTCCCAGAGAAAATAATCTGAGTTTCCATTATTTCTTAAGGGAAAATTTCCTTCGATTATAAGAGTGCTTTGGTTTACAAGCATGTTTGTGGAATGGAGTATCCTCATAAACCAAGGTATTACTATAAATGTTTCCATTTCTTCACACTGAAAATCTAAAAAACCTCTTACAAATAATGGGTAAAGACATACAAACATTTGCATTGCTAGCATGGAGTGCTCCTCCCCCCAGATTCAAAAGGTACATGAAGAAATTTGTACCATGTTTTCCATGGCAAACTATCTGAATGAGGCTGGGTTTGTCAATCTCACTCAACTAAATCCTCCAAATTTCTCTGTGAAACAACAGACCAGACCAAGTGGACGGGGTGGTGGAGTGGCAATAGTCTATCACAACTCCATCCCTCTTGCTAGATGCCATGTTCCCCCATTTCCTGGTTTTTAATGTATGTACTTCAAAGTCGGAGCCAGGGTCAAGATAGGAATTCTCTTGGTGTATCACCCTCCCTGTGACATAACTTCTCTACCTCAGCTTACTGAACTGATAACTGGGCTGATGTTGGAGTCCCCTCGGCTCATCATTCTGGGGGACATTAACATCCATGCTGAAGCAGCTCTGTCAGGGGTGTCCGAAGACTTCATGACTTCCATGTCAACAATGGAGCTGGACCAAATGATATGCACCTCAACCCATCCTGTAGGCCACACCTTAGACCTGGTCTTCTGCCCTGATAGGGACAGTGGGGACATCAAAGTAAAGGAACTTTCTGTAGTCCCATTGTCCTGGACAGACCATTATATGGTGTGCTTTAGGCTTGCTGTAACTCACAGCCTGGCCAGGGGGTGGGGGAGTCAGACAAAAGCAATACGTCCCAGAAGGTTGATGAATCCAGATGATTTTTAACCGCCCTACCTCTCAGATGGGTGATTCTATTGAATCCTTGGTTGAACTCTGGAATGGGGAAATGAGCAAAGCCATTGACCGGATAGCTCCTAAACATCTCCTTCCTCAAAATAGACCCAAACTGGCTGCTTAGTTTACTGGGAGGTTGGCAAGATTGAAATGGGTGGACCATAGAGCTGAAAGGCGTTGGCGGGAAACCCAGATTGAAACAAAGAAACAGCAAAAGGCGTTTGGAAGGCTTACTCCAAGGCAAGGGAGGCAGCAAAGATATCATTTTTCTCTACCACCATAGATTTGGCACAAAATCACCCAGGGCAGCTTTTCAGAATAGTCAAAAGTCGGATCCATGCTGACCCATGGACGGATAACACATACCACTTTTTATCTCGCTGCAAAGAATTTGCACAACACGTTACAGGCAAAATTGAACAGATCCGGGCTACCTTGGATGCAGCTATTGATTCAGGGCCTATAAATAAAATACCCCCACCCTCCTTGTCATGTATTAATGGATGACTTTCAGCTCCTACAGCCGGATGATGTGGTGATGACCCTTGGGGAGGTGAGGACCACCACATGTCTTTTGGATCCTTGCCTCTCATGGATCATACGAGCTGCCGGAGAAGGTATGACAGACTGGTTAGGAAGAGGAGTGAATGCCTCCTTACAACACGGCAGGATTCTGGCATGCTTAAAGGAGGCAATAGTGAAAGTCTCCTATGTTATTTAACATCTATATGAAACCACTAGGGGAAATTATCAGGACTTTTGGGATTAGGTGCCACCAGTATGCCGATGATACCCAGCTCTACCTCTAGTTACCTCCGGACTCGAAGGGAGCCTCAACTTTACATGAATGTTTAGCTGCAGTAATGAACTGGATGAGGATGAAAAAATGAAACTAAACCCAGGCAAGACAGAGGTGCTCCTGGTCAGTCAAAAGAGAGAACAAGGGATAGGGTACAACCTGTACTGGATGGGGTCAGCCTCCAATTAAAAAATCAGGTATGCAGCATGGGGGTGCTCTTTGAGCTTGGATGCACGGCTGTGGCCAGGATGGCATTTGCACAATTAAGGCTAGTACACAAGTTACCCCCCCCCCTTTCCTGAGAAACCACCTCTGGCCACAGTGACAATGCCCTAGTGACATCCTGGCTAGACTACTGTAATGCACTCTATGTGGCACTACTGATGAAATGTCTCAGGAAACTTCAACAGGTCCAAAATGCAGCAGCCAGACTGCTGTCTGGGGTGGGGTACAGAGATCACATTACACCTCTATTAAAACAGCTCCACTGGCTGCCAATCAACTGTTGGGCATAATTCAAGGTGCTGACCCTGACCTACAAAGCACTGTATGACCAGGGTCCTAGCTACCTCAAAGATTGAATCTCACAGTATGAACCAACTTGGGTGTTAAGGTCATTAGGAGAGGCCCTCCTCTCCATCCCACCACCCTCACAGGTATGTCTCATGGGGACCCATGAAAGGGCCTTCTCGACTGCTGTGTCCAGACTCTGGAACTCCCTCCCACTAGAGGCCAGGACTGTCTCATCTCTGTTGTTCTTCCAAAAACAGGCAAAGAAAGACCTTTACCATTATGTGTCTTTTATATGAATCTATAGGTTCACATAGACTTTGTGTTTATAAGCTGCCTTGGCTTAAATGAATAAAATAATGTACATACACTTGACATGCACACAATACAGTGGTACCTCTACTTACGTGCGGCTTGACTTAAGAGCAATTCAACTTAAGAGTGAAAAACCGTTGGGTGTTTTAAATGATGCCTTACACATTTTAGATGCAGTCTGCTCTACTTACAATTTTTTATAGATACATTTTTATTTTTATTTTTATAACGGCTGCTCTAGTTACGAGTTGTTCGACTTACGAACATACATTCCGAACGGGTTCAACTTGTAAGTAGAGGTACCACTGTATTAGCAAAAAATACAAAGGGCCCAAGTTAAAGGGAAAGATGCTAGATGCCAGTTCACTAGAATTAAGGGAAGATGGTGAGTTGGGACCTCTTGCCAGCCAGGTGTTGAACTTCTATTCTTGTTGCTTTTGATCATTGGCTATATTGGCTGAGGCACTTGGAGTACTGAATATACCTCAGACAGCTAGCTCAAGATTGACTTATCCTTTCATCCTTCAAAGTTTGGTACAAGTATCCAGCTTGCTGGAGGGGAAATGTGTAGCCAGCACTACTTGCAAACCACTCGAGTGCTTTAAGCAGGATGGAGCATTATATAAGCAGCATGCTTTAGGTCTGTGGTTGCACAGAAAACGGGTTAGCAGAATAAATTAAAGCATTGTGTTCAAGTTGTAATGTTCATTAACATTACGGCACTGAAAAAATCCTTCCATGAATGACACAATTAGCAAAAGAAATGGCTTTCTGTAACTCGTTTTGCTGTCCTGATCCAGTTCCAAAATATATGAAATAAATGTTTTCAAAGTATTTAGCATTCAGCTTGTATTTTTCCATCCATGAAAAATATTAGATTGTGTCAATACATTGTTTTTCAGTTCAAAGGCTACACAACAGAGCATCTCCAAGCTTTAAACCAAATGATATTCAGCTCAAAAAGTTTTCTAAGTAACTGGTTTGTTGTTGTTTTTCAATCCTGGAACTTGTCCATTTGCAGAGGCATCACTCTCAGCACTTCTGGGAATTCCCAGCTTTCACACATACTTTCATATTGATCAAACTGACTGGATTTGTGTATACAAAAGATGTCCTTTTTTATGATATGTCAAGTCAACAGTCCTTTCCTTAAAAAAAGGAAGATACTTAAAGGGACAGAGGTCCTGATTTAGTTTAATGTTAGCCTTTTCTGTTTCAAGAACAGAACTTCAAACACAAAACTTCAAACACAAAACATTTGGAGTGGGGGGGGGGTGCATCAATGGAAAGCAAAAGGATTACAAAGCCAGATTTTCCACACACAATACAGTATATCCCAGCCCCCACATATTGCCACCTTTCACTGTAATCTAAAAACTATGGATTAAAAGTGTTTTTTCAGTATGTTAATTTCTCGTGTGCAGAATGAAGCTTAAAATGTTCAGAATGGGAAGGCACAAGAGTAAATCCCTTGGTGGCAGTTACTTATTTTGGAAAAGAGTAGGTTAAAATGCCATGGCTGTCCATCCAGTACAACGGTCCTCCTGATTAGAAATGCATTTACAAAATAGCCTAGAACGTTTGGGTGCTATTGAGTTATTTGCTTTTGTCGGTTTCCTTTCGTCGTTTGTGCCATTCACCTCTGAGTACTTTTCAGGCTTTCAGTCCAGACTTTTGGCAGGAAAAATACAGCCACAAGATTGTCTAGATCAAGAATTATGCACTAGAACTGCCATGCCTGCATGTTGCAGTTGTGGACACTGCTTTGGTAATGAAGATAGTGTTCAAAGGAGTCCAGAAATTCTTTGCTTCAGTTTATTGAAAGCCATTTTCAAAGAAAAATAATTTATTAAAAACAAGAAAATTGCTTTGTACATTGCTTAAAATATTAAGCAGCTCTGTGTACTGGACAATATTACTTACCCAGTCCTCTGTAACGAAAGAAGCAGCCCTGAGAAACACATCAGAGCAATGTAGTCACATGAGAAATGGCTTCTGCTGCTTTGTTATTACACAGGTAGTTGGTTCTTTGAGCTAAAGTGTAGTGACTTGGGTTTATTTTATGCATATTGGATTTTGTTCTATTATTCTTCAGGAGATTGTGCTCCCTTGAGTCAGCTATGTTCATTGGTCAGAATAAATTCCAGCATCTGACATGATTTCCATTAATCACAGCCAAGCCAAGATATGTGAGCAAGATCCAAAATAATAATAATAATAATAAAAGTGTCTGGTGAATGGTATGCACATTATTTATGTATGCCATTCACTAACAGAGTAGAAGCATTCTGTTTTTCTTTCGCCACAGATTATATTACCTCCAGGAAGAGACAAAGAATAAAACAGCCCAAGCTGAAATACACAAAATGCAATTCAAGAAAGGGAAACCAGATGCCTTACTCTTTCCACTACTCTTATGCTGCTGCTCAGGAACAGATCTACACACTGCCACAGCAAGCATTTTTCAGAAATCACTTTTGGAGCAGCTCATAAAATGCAAGCCTTACTTATTCATTACTCATGTTTCAAGGGCAAATCAGGAAAGGAAGCAGAAACTGCAGAAGAAATGGATTTCTGAACACTAGAATGATCAGAGCAGGTACCAGAGAACTCAACTTCCAAAGCCACGGATCTGCAGTCCACACCTGGTCTTTCGTAGTGTTCAAATCCTCAACATAATTTTCCATCATGAAGGGCCCTCTCTCTTTCTGTACCTTAATAGACAAGTCAAAGAAAGTAATATTGGAAGAAAATCAAATTGTAATCTTCTGAAGACACTTCATATCTGCATAAAGGAGCTTAATATAGACTAAGACTCTAGTACTACAAATTAAGTACCAATTGATATCGGTAAGAATTAGCTATAGCTTGATTATCCCAAAGCTTTTAGGATACTGAGATACTTATATACATAACATTTTGGGCACTAGATGCATCTTACTAAGTATAGTCAGTTATGTATTATCTGAGAAACAGTAAATGCCTTTAAAATATTACAGATCTTTCTGCTGACATTAAGGTGCCAATAGGTTTCTTTACATCACAGCAGTGAGCTTATATTTTACAAAGCAAAGATTTTGGTAACTGACAGAAAAGCACCCAAACGGTCACTGCACTTTGGTTACGGTAATCTCAATTATCCTCAGAGATACAAACCTAATAGTATGTAAGCCTATTCACTTGTGAAGCGGTGACATCATTTTCCATAACATGATTTTCTGTTTTTGACTATATCAGAATCTTCATTGCAAGGCTAACGAGGACACACAGACAAGACAAGGAGTTCTAGTAATCATTGTAGTCACCATAATTTCATTTGCTCAGCATTCCTTCCTAGTACTCACCACACCTTCTGAAAAACCAATGAGTGCTTCAGAGGACTCCTCACAATCCGCTCTTTTATCTGAAAAGGCTACATACAAGAATGGCCATCAAAAATAGACAGGACATTCTCACCGTTTGCAAAAATGGCTGCCGATAGTGTATTTCATAGCAGCTATTCACTCAAAGAGCTCCAATGCACAACTCTTGTTTCACTTCAAGACCTAATACTCAAGTCATCTGCATAGGTGCAATCCAAACCAAGGACCCGTGTGCAGCAGGCTTTTCACTTTATGCCATTCCTTTTGATTTCACAGGTCTGCTTCCAAACATTGACACCACAGTAGAAAAGGCAGACCCATCTCTGGCTATCATAATTTCATCTTCCATCTTGCCAATACCTGTTTTCTGGTTACATACATGCCTAGTCAGAACTATATTGTTTCTGTAACAATCTTAGCTTTTATGCAGGCAACTTTGGTTACACGGATCCAAACTGGTTTCTGGAAAGTTTAAATGTGACACTCGATTTCTCATTTCCCAAAACACTGTCTCACTAGGTTTGGGAGGACTTGGAAAGACCCAAGAATTGTCATCCAGAGAGCTTTTCCCATAGGAGTTCTGTTCCTGAAAGGGAGAGTCACAAACTGGGACAAGGCTCTCATCAGTACATGGTGTAGGAGATCCTGTATGGCTGAAAACTCTGTCACATGATGGAGGTAGCCTCTTTTTGCATACTGTTCCAGAAGCAGGTAAATGGAGATTCGTGGCATCTCTTGCAAGGTCTTCAATACCATGAAGTCGGGCATAGGAGGACACTGTGGAAATAACCAAGTATTCTTAGTTGTCTGCTACAATAAAAAAGACATTCAAATAGAAATTAGAAAGCATATATCTACTTGTTTGGCTTAAGACCCCAAACCTCATTATTGGTAACAACCTAACTCCAACTAAACACTAGCAAGAGACTACCTTCCCTAGTACAGCTGTACTGAATTACTCTGTTGTACAAGTGGTGGTGCAGCTGTGTGTTTAGCTGACCAGGATTCCACGCCAAGCATCTGCTAACCAGCAGGCGTTGTACTAGTGTAGTGACATCAATGTGGGCAGAAAAAGCCAATCCTTATCTCCTTTCCCTTTATACTGCATTATTACTTTGAAAACAATGTGGCAAGGGAGGGAAAAAAACCTTAAAGGAAGCGAACATTGTACATTTCCATAAGCTGTTGCACTGCAACTCCCATCCTTCGCCACTGGCTAAGCTGACTAGGACTGAGGGGACCTGTATTCTGACAGCATCCGGAAAGCCCCAAAAGGAACCTTTTCCCATCTTAAGATGCAGAGTATCTGGGAGAACAGCCACCTTTCATTTTTTATCCAATGCCAAAAAGTGTCACCTGCCTTATAACTCAACAAGCAGGCAATATTTAAATAAAAAGTGTGCCTGATTTGGCCATAAATCACAATGAAATCAGTTAGGATTTGGGTTAGGAGGAAATTGGTGGCTTTCCAGATGCCATTGGACTGCACATCCCATAAGCCCTAGGCTTCAGGGGCAAACGTAGAGGATCATAGGAATTGGAGCCCGATAATATCTACAAAGCCAGATATTCCACATTCCTAACCTAGAGCATGTGAACGCTGAGGAGAAAAATGGCTATCAAAGATTTTTAAAAGTATAGGAGTTCTAGAAGGAAGCTTCAAGTAAGAAAGTAAGAACATCTAATTTTCAGAAGTCCTTTCTGTGCAGACAGTCCAAAAGAACCCTCAGGATCAGGGAACTTGTCACATCAAATGGTTACGGGAGAGAATTACATACCAGGCACATTTTTTGGCATTTGTTTGGGGTCCCTTACATGTTTTTTTCACTTCAATACCTAAAGAAGGAGGCATTTTAAAATGAAGTATTCTTCAGTTTTGGTTTTTTTTAATACGAAGGAGTTGTGGTAAAAGGTCAAATATAACAAAACTTAACACCCCACCCTCGTACAAATAAGTAACACTTGACTGAGGGGAAAAGCCACAAGGGAAGAGAATACAGCATTAAAGAAACACCAACAACTCTGCAACACCATCATGTATGAGGTTGACCAGTACGAGACTGAAGTCAGGACAGAAAATGGGGAGGTTTGAACTAGAATAAAAATCAGGCTTAGCTTCAAACGCTAATAAGGATTGAGCAAAATTTAATCAGGAGCTGCACTTTGAATTTGCACCACCGCTCAAGTCAGTGGTTTTGTTTAAGTTCTCTTTTATAAATTTCTACTTGCCTTTCTTGGGCGTGGATGGAATTTGCTGCATTTTTCGCAGTATTTCAGCTTGCAGTTCAGTTACCAGATGCAGGTTAGACATTTCCCTCTTCAGGTCCCAAAAGGCTTGCTGAACATTTTCACTGAAAATATGTTTTCAACATTAGTATTTCAACTGGCTTCTCAAGTCCTATACTGCTGTTTATCTACTGAAAATTTCCCAAAGCCACAATACATGGAGAGGTAGGGAAAAAACCTTCAAACATAAAAAATACTCTTTGCAAATAATATTCATGAAGTTAGAATTCACAGGGGGAACCATTACTAGCTGGTTCTTCCCAGTATCACTTTCACTTAAAAGATATACTGTAGTACCCAAGGATTAAACACTATTTTTTTTTGTAAATGAACAGCACAGCCATTAATGTGATACAGTATACAGTGGCACCCCAAGTTACAAACAACCTGGGTTACATAAAGTTTTTATGCAAATAAGTTTACACATTTTCCTGAAGGACTTCCATTTCCCAAGATGCACTGTGCCCCATTCAGATCAGGTTTACATAATTCCCAGGTTACAAAGTGTTGTGGGGGATGGATTAATTACATAAAATAGGATACCACTGTACAGAGAAATGGAAAGATGTATACTCTCTCTCTCTGTGTGTGTGCTACACTGTGCTAATTAATTCTCACCACCAGACCCTGAAAAACAAGATAACCGGATATAGGTGTGTTCTAGCCCGCTGAGCCACCATGCCCCCTTCAGTTAGAGTAGGTGCACTTAAATCCCGGAAACATAGAATTGATTCACCAAATCTTCAATGTTCCAATGAGCCTATTCTACTGGAATTCACTGTGATAAACGACAGGACTTCAGCCAATATATACAAATTTCAAATGAAAAAAATTACAATTGCCAGTCCTACTTCTTGGGTGTTTACAATTTGGCTTTTGAAGACAAACCATTTGGTTGAGACTTGCACCCAGCTCAACAGAAGAAGTCGGCACAGGAATCTGCTACGTAGGGAGATGTCACCTCGAAACCAACAATAACAAAATAACAAAGCTCCCATTACTAGAACATACAATACACTGACTTTTTTCTAAATATAAACATGCAGCAGGTAACTATCATTATCTCATTTTCTTTACGACTGCTTTTTCCAGTGTCACTGCTTCTTCCCAAATGTCTTCTTGTTAAATATGAAAAGGTAAGACTCTTATTATTTAATGCAAGCAAACCCAGAATTCAGTACTACACACTTTGTGAATCAAGTTGAAGAGTACTTTTTGGCAACGTATTCTTTTTTTAAAGAAAATTGATAGTCATTTAACCCCTTCTCTTTGGGAGATCAATTGTTTTTAAGCAACAATTAAAACTTGATCAAAAATGCCTTGTGTTGTCAACTAGTGACAAGTATTTCACATATATTATGTAAATGAACACTGACATTTAAACCAAAGGGTACTTATTGAAATAAATACAGTGGAACCTTGACTTATGTAATTAATCCGTTCTGGAGGTCTAGACATAAGTCAAACATGACTTAAGTCAAACGAACTTTTCCCATAGAAAGTAATGGGAAAGTGGATTAATCCGTTCTAGATGATGAAAAAGACCCCAAAAACATGGACTGGACTGCAACTCCCATAAATCCTGGCCAGCCCAGCTAGCAATCAAGCTGAGAGCTGCAATCCAGGAACATTTAGGGACCCACGGGTTGAAAACCATTGGATTAAAGGAAGATGCTCAGCTCCTGAAAAGAAAGGAGCCTCCCTACCCACCCACCCACCAGCAAGGCTGCGTTCTTCCTGGTCGAAGAATGAGATCCAGCGAGTCATCTAGCCTGGCCCTGCACACGGCAAGGACAGGGTCCAGGGTCCCAACACCCACCAGACAAGCTAAAACCTCGGCCTCTCCTCTTCATGCACGCCGCAAAAGCGGGGGAGAAGAAGGAGGAAGGAACAGGTACAGAGACAGACAGACAAACGTGTCTGTCTTCCTCCTCCTCCTCCTCCCCTTCCCTCTCCCCCCCTCCGGGATGCTGAGGTCGGAGCCCAGGACTTCCTTCGCAACCACCCCCATCCCAGACACTCAGGCAAGAGGAGTCGTGGGGATGGAGGAGCAGGGAGCCCCACAGCAGCCCAAGCCCACACCTACAGGATATGCCCCCCAACACACACACACACACACACACACACACACACACACACACACACACACACACACACACACACACACACACACACACACACACACACACACAGAGAGAGAGTTAGGGAACCCTCGGCTGACTTCTCCCTGCAGCCTTCCTTAAAACAAGAGAACAAGAGGCGAAACAGGAAGGGGAAGGAGGAATGGGTGCCTGAAAAGGTCCCAGATCCCTTCATACAAAGATCCTCAATTTCCCCCACCCCCAACACACACACACACACACACACAGAGTGAGTGAGTGAGTGAGAGAGAGAGAGAGAGAGAGAGAGAGAGAGGCTTTGCAAGCATTTTATGTTCTGGCAGTCCGTATCTCGGCTTTGCTGTGACACACCAGCAAACACAACAGCGCCTGAACCAGGAAGCGGATGGAGGGGGGATTAAAAAAACAACAACTAATGTGTGTTATCGCGGCGTGGAGGAGGTGAGGGGGCAGGGGGGAGAACCACAGCACCTGTAAAGCTACATGCAAGCCGACAAACAAAAGAAGTGGCGCCTCGTCCGTCCCCCTCCACGCCAAAGCCGCCGCCAGAGGAAGAGAGAAAGAAGGCAGGAGCAGTCTGGAGGTGGCATCCAGGATGCTGGGTCCTAGCTGCCGCCCGATTCTGGGGCCTTGCACCGGGGCTCCGAGACATAACTCGGACCCTGCGTCGCAAGTCAAACAGCCCCCTAATGGACGCAAGTCAAATATGACGCAAGTCAAGTGGAACGTAAGTCAAGGTTCCACTGTATTTCAAAGAACATCCTGTAGGTGTGAAAAGAGCTGTGGACTTGTTTTCACAGTCAATGCGAATTATGGTTGGATTTACAAAGAAATCTGTATGTGCTAATTTGCATACCAGGCTGATATCAAAGAGATATTTTCAAAATAAACCTCACTCTATTTGAGTGAAGGTTTCACAGCACTTCCTACCAAAAAGGTACTGGAATAGTTCAGGGAAGAAGGAACTTGATTATGGGCTATTAAATCGCTTAAATTATGGCAGCCTTCTACGAAAAAAACCCTGAAAAGGGTCACCATGACTTAGAACTTGACAGCCATTATTATTTTTATGAATTAATGAGCCATAACAATCCCTACGTTCAGGTCATGGTTTTCTTCATTGAATCATTCTGTCTCATGCTAAATATTTCTATTTTCCTACTGCCTTACTAAAGTTCAAATAATATAAAATAGACCATTTGACTATTATATACGGTATTATTTGACCTTTAGAAATGGTTATGACTATGCACATACATTTGTTTAAATTTGTACTGCCTTGGAACCATTTCTAGCTTTCCTTGGCCGTTTCAGCAAGCCTTGATTTCCCCCTCATATGTCCAAAGTATGCTAATCTCAGTTTAGTCACTTTAGGCTAGTGAAAGTTCAAGCCTTGTCTAATCTAGAACCTGCTTATTTGTGTAACCATCCATGGCATCCATAAAATATCGGTTACTTAAGATGAGATTCTGAGATTGAAGACACACTGTTAATATAACTTAACAGCATGCCCTCCAATATACTTTCTTTCTCCTTTTCCCTCTATAATACAAGCCACAGTGCAACTATAAAATGGCCTCTTCTAAAACAAATGCTACTCCTCCCTCATGTGGAAAACAAGGAAAATGCATTAGCGAGAACCAGAGACACCGAGAAGTATGTTGCAATCCTTGATGCTCACAGTATACTATCTCTTTGATTCTAACGTGTCTTTGCAGGGGCAACAAGTCTGCTCTTTTGTCCGACCAAACAGATTTGTCCTCCCCCTTTTTTCTTTCCTTTCTCCCCCCCCTTTTGGGGGGGAGGAGCCTCCATCCACAGCCTGAGAGGGAGGCTCAACAAGTACTAGTAGGCAAAAAGAGCAACAGACCCCTGCCGTGTTCTAAAATAACCTCAAACAATACAGTGCTATAGACAAACCTTACTGTTTAGCAATGCAATAAAATAAGGCTTACAAAGTTACAAGCACCATGTTGCATTACTTCACCCCCACCCACCTTCTAGAATAGTGACTCCCCCAAATTCACTTCCAGCATGGCTTAAGTTATATTGTATGCATATCTAATGTTGATTGTATGCATATCTAATACTGATTTATATTGTGTGCATATCTAATATCTAGGAGCCTCGTAGCACAGTGGTTAAATGCCTGTACTGCAGCTGTAACTGTGCTAACGGCCTGGGGTTCAATCCCAGGTAGCAGGCTCAAGGTTGACTCAGCCTTCCATCCTTCCGAGGTCGGTAAAATGAGTACCCAGCTTGCGGGGGGGGGGGCAATGTGTAGCCTGCATAATTAAATTGTAAACCACCCAGAGACTACTTGAAGTGGTATGGGGAGGTATATAAGCAGAACACTTTTGCTTTGATGATCCTGGTGATCTTTGCAGAGTGTGCAAGAAAAACTTTGCCCTTCTTGTAAGCCATTTTAGCTTGGAATTAAGGTTTACGAAGACCGCTTTTAAAAAATCATTGCAAGAGTATCAAAGAAATAAATGAATAATATCCTAAACATATTTAAAGATGTATCACCACAGAAGAACTCAAGCTATAAGTATTGTACAGGAAATGTCATTAGCAGTGGTCTTGATGCTTTTCTTCACAAGTTACTGTACCATTTGACCTTAGTTTTTGTGTAAACATGCAGACCTACATGGGAGAAAGTATCTCAGGTTTCTGGCAGTGGTTCCCAACTTTTGATCCAAGATGATTGCAAGTTGCAACCCTCAGAATCCCTCACCCTGGCTCATGCTTCGAGAAGCTGAAGTCACTTTAGACTAGTGACTTGTGAGCTCAGGTTAGGTACCAGAGCTTTAAAGAATGAAAAGTCTCAATGAAGTCTCAACATCAGAATTAGATGCTCTTCAAGCTGGCTTGAAGCTTCCAAATCTACCAGTTGTCTATTCGCAACACTCTTCAAAGAAAGATACACACTGAACTAATGTAACATGCTTGACTCAGGTATCCTTAGGACACGACTATCTGTGTTCAGGTCTCTCCCAATTCAATGGTCAAAATCCTACACACATTATCAGCAGTTGTACAAACAACTTTTGCATTTTCCTACCCACCCGTCACATGCTGGATGTACAGTCAAGCACATAAGCAGAAGTGCCACGAGCACATCCAAGCATACATCAGACAGCAGGATTGAGGAACTCACACATACTCTGCTTTACAAAACAATACCAACAAGATATCCCACTTCAAATTAGTGCCACCTTTGGGGTCTACAAGTTCTGTTGGTTAATTCCAGAAATTCATGTCCACCACAGTTCTACAATGAAGATGAAACACATTATTGAGATTGTCATACCTATGTATGTCCTGATGCTGGACAAACTCTCCATTCGTTACGATTGCTTCCTGTGAGTCACTCTGAAAGAAAATGTATAGATTTCTCTTTTGGCTTTTGAGCAATCCTGTCACCATTATTCACAAGCTAGCAATCATATACGGTATATCGATTTTGCTCCCCACCAGTACCGCTTTCCAATTTCATTATAAAATCTGAACTAGGACTTCATAGGTGCTAGTAATAGGATTTAAAATCTGCCTTTAATCTCTCCTCTACCCAAATCTACTGTATTCTATCATATTTTATTTGTATACCACCTTTCTCCCAGAATTAAACCCGCAGTGACTTAGTATACAGTTTGAAAAAAGCAGCCTTTAAATACAAGATACAAATGACAAAAAAGGAATTAAACAGTATTAATATACAGTTAAAATTATAATACCTTAACCCTTTAAGTTAAAGTATTTACAATAATTTATGTAAAATTATATAAAATCAGTATATCATCTAAAACTTTGCTGTTAAAAAGATTATTATGTGCTGAAGGCCTGCCTAATTTTCCTTTTCAAAACTATACTGATTCTAGGTAAAAAAAATACTTCCAAAGTATACTACACTTACAAATGGAACTTTGTTAAAATTGAAGGGAAAACCACAAATAATGGTGTTAAACTTTAATAAGATACTACAAAAAATCTATGAGAATATTTGCCCACAAATCATTCTACTAAAGTCAACAAGGCTCATAAACATGTACCATGAATTACATGCTCAGTTCAGCAAACATTAAACAGAAGCTTGAGAACAAGTCTATCCAAGTAACAAAGGCACTTTCAGCTAGTTACCTTCTTGCATTTAGCACCATCTAGTGGAGCTTCTTGAAATGTGAGAATGAGTTTCAATTGCCAAAAAAAACCGGGTTAAACTAAAAACCTGAACCGTTTTAACCTACCAAAGAGGCAATCCTCACTGTCGGCTGGTTAGCCTATCCAGACGAACAAGCAAAGTTGAAGCAGCAATCCATGATCATGCATGAATCTGCTGGAAACCATATCAAAAGCCACTGAACAGCCTGTTTAAGCCAAAATAAGCAACTAAACAAATATCAACCTCACAAGTTTTTGTAGTGCAAAATCCTGACTTGTCTATGGTGGGAAGTCAAGACGGGCGTAGCCTGCGGAGCATGTACAGATACTGAGCAACCCCCCCCCCCACACACACACATAAAAAGAAACTTCTTCCTTTCTTTCTTTGCATCCCAATAGGCACGGCACCCTCTCTAGACTGTCCATACATATATCATCTAAGAAATGCAACTGGCTGAAGAGCACCCTCCTCCCCCACCCCTGCCATCTGTTTTAGGCCTTGTGACAGAACAGATAGCACGCAGAATCCAGAAAGTGGAACCCAACATTGGACCCTCATTACAGAGCCAGCTTCTGCTGAAAGAGGTTGCGACTGTCAGCAACAGTTGAAGAGCATGGCATGGAAGCAGGCTGTTAAAAGGCAAACATCTGCACTCATTTCCAGAAGCTTTTCCATTTGCAAAAGACTTCAGTGCCAGGCAATGTTTTCATTCTGACAACCTCTTGAGCCAGAAATGGAACTATTGACGTTACCAGCCTTCAATTTTACAAACCCAACTGCCCTGTTTGCATTACCGCAACAAGATCCATAAAGCAGTATTACCTTCTGTACCACTTTTTCGAGCTCCTTTCTAAGATTGTTACGTTCTTCTTTCAATTTCTCCAAATCCTGTTCCAAACTGTGCACCTTCAGGGCATTATTCAGTTTATCTATTTCCCAGTTAGATGGGTTAGAACTCAGACTCTTCAGAACTGTCAAAACAAAAATTAAAACACCTTCGTCAGGATATAATGAGCATAAGGACTTGACGTTTTCATTTCGTTCTCAGAATAAAAGACATCCTGTTAATTTACTTATTACAAAGGCTGGGTTCAGATTCACACTGCAGAGACCACAGCCCACGGTCTACTTCTAAAGATACTGTATAACATTATGAATGCCATGTTTGACATTCATACAACTAATTTCAAATGAGCAACTAATTTCAAATTAGCAACTAGTAGGTTTATAAGTGTATTTTCAGCTTCATAAAGCACTGGGAAGCAAGCAAAAATATCCTTTTCTAATTGGGCCTTTTTAAAAAAAAAAGCAGAAGAGACTAAAACAGTCTCGCCTTACAAAACACATTTTTAATGTATAAATTGTAAGGGTAATAAATTTTATTTTAATTGGTGCTCATATTTTTTTCTGCTTCCTGAATTATGGAGCCTTCCAAACTATCTCTTTTCCTCTTCTGACCTGCACATGAAATGCTACAATCTCACTAAAACTCTTCTTTCTGATATTACATGTAGTATAAGCTTTGTACCCCTAATAACCCTTCAACCTTTTAAATAATTTTTATTGCACTAATATGAGGTATCAGGGTTTGAGGATGTGTGTGTGTGTTGTGCCATTACAGTTGTGACTGACTCTTCGTGACCCCATGACCATGGAGATTTCTTGGCAGGAATACTGGAGTGGCTTGCCAGTTCCTACTCCAGGCGCCTACAGCACCTGGTATTCCCTGATGGTCTCCCATCCAAGTACTAACCAGGGCCGACCCTGCTTAGCTTCCGAAATCGGGCAAGATCGGATGTGCTTAGGGCATACCAGCTGTCAAAACTTAGTGCCTTGTCTTGTCTGGAAGAAGACACCTGTTTGCCTGGATTCCGAATCTCTCCCCTCCCCCAACTCCCTCACACTATGTAATCTTCCGTCTGAAGAAGCTGGACTTGAAAGCCTGTCTGTTTTAACATGTTAATAGTCTAAAAAAGTCACTGCCTTCTTTTTAAAAAAATCCTTATGAGGATCACACCTTTTTCATTTCTGTTTGAATGTGTTTTACTCTCATTCTCTTTAAGCTGCCCAGCATGTACTGTACAACATATACAACAGAAAAGACTTTCCGTTGTTTTCTGCTAAAATTCCACCCTAAACTGAACAGTTCGGAAATTACCATTGCACTGTATCTGCACCTTAACTCATTTGTGCATCTAAAACACGAAACAGCATTTCTTGTCTGAAAATAGCTTCATAGCTATAAAGATTGAGACATAACTGCTGGCCACACACAGTCACAACTGTAGCAATGTCACGAACAAATAGAAGGCCACTATAAAAGGAAAGCCTTTCTGACAGTCCTGCCATCCTCACAGGCCCATTTGGGGATGGCACAAGACAGGGCCTTTCTGGTGGCTGTTCCCACCTGTGGACTTCCCTTTCAGGAAAGGCTAGACTGGTCCCTTCCCATTCTCCTTTCACAAGCGGTCCCAAACCATTTTATTAGAGACCTGACAATCCCTTAATGGCTGGGAGGGAATTACTGTAACACTTTCTACATGGGGCTTCCCTTGACCTTTGTTCGGCAACTGCAGCAGGTGCAGAATGCGGTGGCCAGGCTGGTGGTTGGTGTGGGCAGGTATGACCGCATCACCCCCATCCTGGCTCACCTGCGTTGGCTTCCCGTTGCCGCCCAAATAAGGTCCATGGTTATGGTTTTGGTTTACAAAACCCACCCTGGCCTGGGACCTGTCTATCTGGCAGAGCGGATCTCCCAGAGGTCAACTTCGTCCTGACCGAGCAGAGCTTTGCTCTCTCTCTTGCTCCGGGTGGCCACACCTAGAGAGGCCCGAAGGGTTTCTACCTGGACCTGGGTCGTCTCAGTGGCCGCCCCGGCATACTGGAACAAACTGCCGGTGGAGATTAGGCTGGCGGATTCGCTGCCAGCCTTCAGGAGGGCATTAAAAACCTGGCTCTTCAGGGAATGCTTTGGGTGACCTCGAGTGTACAATGTCTGTTTGTTTGCTGGGCCCAGCCCTTTCTTGCCAGATCCTGCTTTGTTATATGGTTGCTGGTGTTCTACTTCTGTTTTTATGTTTTATTTTTATTCATATTTTATTTTATTATTATTGTTACCATATTCTTTATTATTATTTTTAATTTTATTTGCTATGTCTGGGGTTTGTTTTGTTTGTGCAAGTTGATTATTTTTCAATGTGTTGTACACCGCCCAGAGTTCCCGCAGGAAAATCGGGTGGTCAAAAGTATAAAAATAAATAAAATAAATAAATAGTGGATGCAGTACATCTTTTTTCTTTTTTGTGCTTCTAAATGTTTACATATGGGTTCAAATCACTGGTTTTTTCACTGATAGCTTACTTAATTACATATTATATTTTAATATACAGGCTGAAATCCAGTAGCAATTAACAACTAGAATAGGCCAATCAAAGCAGGGTAGATTAGATGAATCAGCTTATTCGTAAGTTCTAGCCAATGGGCTTTTTCTAGTTGCAAATGACTAATGCACTGCAGCCCATGACTTTTTAGCTGTAACTATTCTAATTTATTGAATTGCCTTGGCTGCGTACCTCGTTCTGTTTCCACTTCAGCTCTTAACTGGAGAAGCTCCACTTCTTTAGACTGCAACTGCTCATTCAATACTTGCAGGGATTCCGTGTTCTCTTTCATCTAATTGAAAAAAGGACATGCTATCAGGGCTTTATCTGTCATGCTTGCTAGTCATTAATAAAATCCACTAAATATTAAGAGACAATATGCCAACTTGATTTTTAGGAGAAAATGGCTGAAAATGTTAGAGGCTCTCAAGCACAAATGTGTTAAAATTAAAAACATACACCAGAACCCTACACACAATACTTAAATAGAGCATAAAACCAAATCTTGGGGCTATTAAGAAAGGGAGTAATCAAGAGGTTTTTCCAGCTCAATTGACAGCTTTTTATCTACACCACACTCAAAATGATATATTAAATATAGATATAATTTTGCATGCATATACAACTATAACTAATTGCCACTCGCTACATATTTCCCCTGAGAGGTTTCTGTAATCAGAAACCTTTATGTCAGGCATGTCTTGTATCCTCTAATAGCAAATTCCAACAAGACTGGAGCTAAATTTAGCAACTGAGAAAGAAGAGGATAATACTGACTTGGTCTGTTGAACCCTGAGAAATGCACAAGAACAAAACGGTTTTTAAGGTGACGGGGAGGAGGGGGAGAATGCAATTACTATTAATAGGGACATGAATAATCACAACAGCCTATAGAAGCCACAGAGCGCCTACTGGCAACAAAATACAGAAAGCTTGGAGAATGTAGAGGATAAAGAAGGGTTGCTGGTTGGATCCCTCAACAGGGGCATTCTAATGGGGCAAGGAGCATAGGCTGCAGATATACGTTTATAGCTCATGCTTCTCTACAGAGACTTTTTTTTCTCTTCCAAAGAATGAACAATATTTTTAAAAGTTACAAAACTCTTCGTCCAAATTTCTCTGTCTCTTTTAACGAAGAGCATGTAAAGGAAAATCACATTGGTTACAACCATAGATAAACACTCTTCCATCTAAATTTAGAGTAAGAAATGTTTTAACGTCCACATCAACACAATCTCATTCCTTTCCCTAATCTGGATCACACCCACCCCGCTTCCTGTAATAACCAACAACTACTTGCTTCAATGGCCGGAAAGGATTCTTGCGCTACTATGCAAGAATCACTGTGCCCTTCGGACACATCATCCGCAGAATCCAGTTTCCTTTGAACCCGCCCTATAGAAACGTACCATTTTGTCCAGTTTAGCTTTCAGACTGTCTCGTTCAATACAAGCCTCTCGATATGCTTGGTAGGCTTTGTTGACCTGCTCACGGCCTACAGAGCTCGTTGTTTCTTCCAAATGTGAACCAAGAAGCTAAAGGGTTAGAGTGAAAAGATTACACTGTCACTGGCTTAATTGCTGTAGTTGATTATACTATCAAATGTAAATATTTTATTACGAATCAAATGAGTTAACATTGAGACAGCCAACAATATTTGGGCATATGCTACATTTTTAAAAAAAAATAAACTCCACCAGCTGTGTGTTCAGCTTTCCTAGTTTTAAAAAAATGCCAATTGCAAACATAACAGAAACAGAATGCTCTTTTGTAAGAACATCTAACAATTACTATGATTTAAAGAATAAAATTATTTCGCCATTTATCAGGAGGGAAGGAATGGGGCAGTTGTGTGCTCAACATTTACTTACTTTTTCTTCTAACAGTCTTACTCTTTTCTTTAAGAGAGAGTTCTCCCTTTCCGTTTCTTTCAGTCGTTTTTTGATATCTTCATAGGCAGTAACAAGTGCAAAATGTGAAGCAACAGACTCGGCGCCTGTATACATGGGAACAGGAATTTCTCCATATCGCTTATGATGAGTGTCTGCTTTTTCATGATTCAAAATATCAATGTCATCTTCAGCTAATTCATCCATGACACCTAAATAAAAACCATAATTATAACAAAAAACCTAAATAATCATAAAACCTGAAAAATTGAAGAATTGAGAAATCATGTAGCAAGTCATCTTTTATATCTTTTCCAGTAGTGCAAAATAATATCTCAAGCAGTGGCAGTAGGAGCTATTCTTGTTAGCATTACTCTACTATTAGCTAAAGCTCATTAGGTAATTATACATTTTTGTGAAACTGTTATACATTATTTAGTTTCACAATCTATTCAGCTTCAGAATTGTGCTAAGCATTTATTCTAAACCAGCAAGTAGACCCACTAACAACACCCAAACTGCATTTCACAGTCCACTTATCTGGATTATAGTCTACTTATCCAGAAAACAAAACATAACAGCCAGGCCATTGGTATATATACAAGGGGGTGATGGTTGAGAGCTGTGACCACGTGAGATAGGAAAAATAAGCAAACTAGACCAAAAGAGACACACAGAAAGTAGAAGTGGACTGGATCCAAAAATATGGGAGCAAAACTTTAAGGTATTTTGTTTTGTTTTCTGATATGTAGGCACAGACTAACACAGTTAATTCTTCAAATACTAGAAACAGATGACAGTTACATTGGTATTGGGTTTTCAAAATGACAATTGGATTCTTAGTACAGCACCTGAAATGATCATTCAAATTGATTACACAGAGATATTGTGATGGTTTTCAGGAAGTGTGCTGAGATTATATTTATAATGTAAGTACTTTTTGTCTATAACTGCACCCAAGAGCAATGAATGCAAATGTGAATAAGTATAATTGACTAACCATTATTTTAACCACCCTAAGTCCTTCTGATTCTTCACTAGAATCTGTAAAACTGGATCATAAGAACATAAGAATGGCCTTGCTGGAACAGGCCACAGCCCATCCAGTCTAGCATTGTCTCACAAAGTGGCTCACCATTTGCTTCAGGGTATTCACCTGCTTATGATTCCCTGCAAATGGCAATGAGACATATCCTGCCTATCTCTCCAACCTCGAGGTTATCCTTTGGGATCCATAATGATAGCCATTGATACTCTTGTTCTCCATGAACTTGTCCAATCCTTTCTTAAAACTGTCAAGTCTGACAGCTGTCACCACTTCTTCTGGCAGGGAGTTCCACAGAACAGCGATCCTCTGGGTGAAAAAGTACTTTCTCTTATTTCTTTGAGATCTAGCACCCAAAAGTTTCATGAAGTGCCCCCTAGTTCTAGTGTTATGCAATAGTGAAAACAGTTTTTCCTTATCTACTTTGTAGATAATTCTCTGCAGGCTTGCTGTATCTATTTAATTTCTCTGACTATATCAGACTGATCCTGTTCGTTCTAGTTTTTATGCACTATTTGTGAAGGCATATGGCTATTGACTAAGGAAAATAAAGTGTTCCTCTCTCTAAAAGAGAGAGCGAGAGCGAGCTGAAATGTCCTGGTACTGGCTTTTATGTGCTATTATTTCTGATGTTGGATCTGTACCTATTTATTCTCCTGCATGGTAGGACCCCCTTCCAATATCTGCAGGATCAATATCTGCTTATTCACTTATCTGCTGGCTGAAAATGCTAAATAAAACATCTAGCAATACCTATTTATATTTATAGCCAGAAAGAAAAAGCCAATGTATTATATTTTTGCGTTTTATGGCATCCAGAGAGAGAGAGAGAGAGAGAGAGAGAGAGAGAGAGAACCAATCTTCGGCAGATACCACACTCCTATTGTATACCTTTTGGGGGTGGGGGAGCTGGTGCTATTTCCCCTAAGTGAGTAATATCTACTTTGAGTTCAGCCTGATTTTTCATTTAAAAATTCACAAAGGATAGTAAAATGAGTATTCTATATCTCAGAGGGGAAAAACTGATTAAAGGACTTTCCTTTTAATGTAATACTGACATAATTTTAAAATCACATAACCCACAATCAACTACTTTCATGAATATACTATGGGGAAAAAACCTATATCCAAGAACAAAACGCTGATCGAGAAGCCATTGATCTCTAATTCGTCTTTTAAAATCAAAAGTGAAAGCCAAATGATTACAAAAATTAGAATATATGTCAATAAACCATTTCAATGTTTGTCTTTTCTGGCATGTGACACAAGCATGGACTATATCAGAATCTGAAGTCAAAGAAAAATTATTCTATGAACAGGATTCTGCATTATGCATGTGGCAGTAACTAAAATTACATGGTCTAGAGGTGCAAAGGTAAACAAACAGTTTGCAAAGGCATAAGAGCCATTTGTCTTTCAGCACAATTGAAGATAAGGCTATTTATACACCAACTTTCCAGCTACCTATTCCTCTAAATGAGAGCAAAGTCTCCGGCGGTAGTGTTTTTATGTCTAGTTCCCCAGACTAGAAGTACAGGCACACCTCAGTTGACAAACGTTGCTGTTAATGTAATGTTTGGCTCACGAAAGGAAATCTGTTTATAGGCGTAGCTTGGTTTATGAATTTTTTTCCCAGAAAAACATCAGTTTACAAAAAAAAATTGTAAAAAAATAAATTTCCCCCAGGATGCACTGTGTCCCTATGCATTTCCAGTTTATGACATTTCCAGAAGATGAAATGCCCCAGAGAATGCATTAAATTCATCAACCGAAGTATGCCTGTACCTATGCCAGCTTCATAACATTCCTCCCATTCTATTAAGATTCTAAGAACCCTCAACGTTATATGGGCCACAGATATTTTTCAGGCATGGCTCTATGCAAGTGATGTTCCTAACTGGGTCTAACTGCTCTACAATAAGAGAAGGGAGTATAGCTGGTGCGCTAGTTTTAAGTGTACAAATAGAATTCTGGCTGTTAAACTCTAAATTAGTGGACATCCAGGCTCAGAGATGAACCCAGGAGCACCACCAAGCTACCTACCTGTCTTTTCAGGGTGAGTATAACCCCATTCAACGCAGGCTGCGTCCCTGTTCTCTGATTTGCCTTTCAATTGATCATGTTTCTTGTCTGGATTAAGTTTCAGTTTAATCCCCCTCATCCACCAATATTAGCCAATGATTTAGAGATGAAACCGCTTATTGTAAAGGGGAATGTCTAATACCTCTGCTAAGCAGAGTTTTTGTTTTCTAAAGGTTTTAACCAATCCAGTTACAAATAGCAACTCTCCACAATTTCACATGAAACGCGCCTACTGATTATATTCTCAAAAGAGCACCAGGAAATGTGTCATCAGGTTTGAGCAATTCTTGTCTCACCTAAACATTGTTGTTGTTTTTACTGAAGATTCCCCCTCTACTTTTTCAACACCAAACAATGTGTACAGTACAACAAAGAATCAGTTGCATGGCACCTGAATAGGAACAAGTATAGTCATTCTGTTGATTGCAGTTTCCAACACAAATGTGGCCACTGACAGGGAAAAACAAACAAACCACAATATCCCTACATCAGATTCAACACGCAGAAAAAGTGTACCCATAACAAAAATGAGCTTAGTTCTGGCAATCATCAATTGCTGGCAGTCAGCACACTCCCCCCTCCCCCCTCCTGGTGACCTGTGAGCATATCTACATGGCTGGCTCAAACTAAAATATAGACAACACTATTTTATGTTCTATCTATACAATACATCCTTGTATTAAAGATTCTGGGTTTGTTGTTGTTTTTTACTATTCTGTGCATAAACCACTTGGGAGTTTTTGTTTTATTAAATAGTATTGCAGTATCACAATATATATAAATAAATTACACTGAAGTACAGTAATAAAATGCTCCTAATGTATTAAGTATGTCTGGAAAGATTAGACAGCACTGTCACTTCAGAGTGTTATTTTGTCAGTGAACAACAAGGAAACAAACACTAGTTAAGATTGAGAGCAAAGAAAAGAGGTACTCAGGTCAGAAACTGAAGGAAGCAAATCTGAGAAAAATGTAGTCTCTAAATATAAGTGGGCAATACAGCTGATTTTGCATAGTGCTGTTCATGTATGCCATAGTCATGCCACAGGAGCTTAATAGGTACATACTGTATTTAGGACTGCATCATCCACGACTAGATAAGGATGTTCAGACATAGCATACATGTGCAAAAACATGGACACCATCATGGGTCATAAAAATGTCCCCAAAACAGAAATCACTTCTGCAAAAACAGTGCAGGCAAGCTGAACACAGATCATTGCACAAATGGCCACATCTTCCCAGTGACTGTAACTGCACCACCACCACTCTCAAAATAACTCATCCTTGGGAACTTCCAATATGGAACAAGGTCCTCCTTTCTGCTGGTGCGCTAGAGATGTAAAATTTCTCAAAAGGGGGGGGGGAGAAAATCTGTTTTTTCCCTGGAATTTTTCCATTATTTCCAAAGGTTCTTTTCCTCCAAGCCTTCAAAATTTCCAAAACTGTACATCTCTACCCTGTACATTATTTCATAACAACTACCCTGTTCATTCCCCTGGAAAATAAGTATTTCATAGGATCCTGAGAGAGGCAAAACCCAGACTATGCAAGAAACCTGTGCTTGAAAAAAAATCATACACTCCACCATACACTATACTATACAGTCCTGATGGCGATTTTAGTGTAGCATTTTAATATATTGTATTTATTGTATTTAACTGTTTTATTGTTTTAATTTTATTGCAATTGGATGTTTTAACTGTCTGAATTGTTTACTTTGACTGTGAGCTGCCCAGACACCTTTGGGTACTGGGGGGCATACAAGCTAAATAAATAAATAAATAAATTTAAAAAAATACTGTATCCGAGAGAAGACGAGGCAAGGACAGGAGACTTCACCCCCACGGGCCCGACCAGATGTTACGACCGACGGTCCCTTCGGCTGCCAGCTAGGCGGCCCCAAGGGGTAAAGCCCCTAAGGGACACGGCGGGCCTTATTTCAGGAGCAGCGGGTGGTGTCAAGGCACTTTGGACCACCACCAGCACCAGCACCCTCCCAAGAGAAGCGGTGGCTGGGAATCGCCGGGACCCAGCAAGCCAGGATCAGACCCTCTGCTGCGGCTACTGCCGGTGTGTGTCCACCTACGTACGTGCCCCGGTGCCCAGCAGGGAAAGGAGAACCCAGCAATGAGTGGGGGAGAGGAAGAACGCGGGGCAGGACAACCTGCCACCCTCCCTCCCTCCGGAAAGCGCGTTACCTGCGGGCGCCAAACTCATCCCCGCGGAAGGAGAGCCGGCGGGCAGGGGCTCCCTTTCGCCGCCTCCGGGGCCGCGAGTCAACAGGGCGGGCGAGCCAGGGCCGTGGGGAGCAGGCAGGCGGCTCCTCTGAGGCTGGAGCTTCTCCGCCTCTCGGCGCTCATCGTTCTCCGTGGGAACCAGCTCGGGCCGAACACCAAGGCAATCTTCCCTCGCCCTCTCCCGGCAACAACGGCAGGGCGCCTTCCTTTCTCTTTCGCCCCCTCTCGCACCCGGAAGTCCGCCTCCCGAAGGCCTAGTAGTGCCGGCAACCTTTCCACGCTGGAAACGAGCCCGCCGCCGGATGCCATCCCCCCGGGTCACGCTGGGACTTGTAGTCTCGTGGCCCGTTTCCGTCCGGAGGGGGTGCTTAAAGGAGCCGTACACAAGAAAGAGAAGGGGCGTGGTGGCTCAGCGGACTAACTGTCGACTGCAGAATCAGCAGTTCGAAACCCGTGTGCTCCCGCTGATAACCCCAGCTCCTGCCAACCTAGCAGTTGGAAAGCATGTAAATCAGGCATGACCAAACTTCAGCCCTCTTGATTTTTTTGGACCACAGCTCCCAGAATTCCAAGCCTGTATTCCCAATGGCAAAGGACTGTGGGAGTTGTAGTCCAAAACATCTGGAGGGCCGAAGTTTGGACATGCCTGATGTAAATGCAAATATATAAATAGGTACCGCCTATGGTGTATAAAGTGGGTTATACACAGTATTCTGTGTATAAACCACTTGGGAGTGTATAGTTTTTTTTAAAAAAGCGGGAAGGTGAAATTGTTTCCTTGCAGCCATGCCAGCTACCTGGCCATAGACTTGCACAACACTGGCTCTTCGGCTTGAATGAGGAGATAAGCACCGCCCCTAGAGTCGGACACGACTGGCAATGTGCGGGGGAACTTTTACTTTAAATTTACACAAGAAAGAGAACGGACTCGGGGATGAGGAGGCTGCGTGGACATTCCCTCCCGGCATACAAGGGGGGGGAGGGGTGAAGAGTGTGAGGGGAGTTGTAGTCCTCTCAGGTGACTGGGATGCTGTCAGGCTCAGGCAGAACCTCTTCGCCCAGCGGGGCCGTGTGGTGAAAAGAGTTACCTCACCTTTGCGTCTCCCTCACTTCACACCCACTGCTACTCCTGTTTCTCTGCTCAAGTTACATAATAACTGGTGGGCTGCTTGCCACCATTTACCGTAGTTTGTCTATTTTTTATAGTCAGTGGGAATACGGTATATATTCCCTACATCACAATCAACAAGTGAAAGGTGACACACACACGTATATAAATTTATATCAATTCATGTGGCACAATTACTATAGAATATACTTTAAAACTATATTTTTTGAAGACCATTAATGTTAGTGGATTTAAAATATAGACAGACTCTCTCCCTCTCTCTCTCTCTCTCTCTGGGAGCCATGTGTGTTTGTGTACTGCATATATTGTGAGCTTTTAAGGGAAGATGAGGTAGGCAGGTATCCCATCAGTTAAGAAAGAAATGGGAGCGCACACTAGAAGGAAACAGCATGATAGCCAAAATCCTGTTGATTTCTACTGGGATTTCAGAGGCTGCTTTTTGGTAAGGAACTGGCGATTGAAACAGTCAAGCACACTGATACCCTAATGCCTGGTTTCATTGTTATTGCTCTCCACTGAGTAAACAGCAACAGGATTCTGGCCGTTGCATTTTATTACCAAGGTCTCCCAAGGTAACATCCTTGGTCTGTCTAGAGACTCTAGGAGCATGTTTTACAGTGAGGTGGGAAACTCAGGACTGATTCCTTGGTCCTGCTTGCTTAGTACTCCCTGTGTTCACACATTCTTTCTCATGATAGTACATCCCGTGGGATACAGTGCTAAAGGATTGAAATACCTCTCTTTGATTGCTAGATGTAATAGCTGTAAGTTTAAATAGGCTGGCATTTGTGTTCTCACTCTTGGCCTTCCAGCTGAAAGAGATTCCCCACTAAATATACCATTATGCAGGAGTGAGAGTCAAATCCAGTAAACAATAGGAACACCACTCAGAGTATCAGCCAAGCCAGAAATGGCACAAAACAATATCCAAAATTGATACTGAGGAGGTATCTTAATAAAGTAATCAAAATCATTAAAATTAAAAATCATTAAAATTAATCATTAAAATTATTTCAACACCATCCTTAATCAGAATTCTACTTCCTCCCCTCTCTTGCCATATCTCTTTAGTAGTAACCTTCTGGCTATACAAGGCAGTGACATTGTGAAAACTAGTAGCCATTTCCCCACCCACAGATCCCAATAATTTCATTTCTTTTATTACAAAACATTACAGATCACCATCATTGTCACCATCTCGCAACAATGCCACATCTTATGTCTTGTTGGTTGTCAGAAATCTTACTTACAAGAATAAAGGAACAAAACTGCAAAATAACCCTTTCTTGTACAACCTGTACTACTACAATTGGAAGCACAATACTGTAGTAAGTCCTAATGTGTTTAATGAGGCTTTCTCCAAGTTAAGCATACAGCACACTACCCTGGGATTTTTAAAAAAAGGTTTAAAATGTAAGATACTAATCAATTCATCAGCAACCTTCAAGTTATCAGTTTTTCTAAGTCTGCTGAGATTTACCGTTTATCTATAATCCTCCATGTGCCCTTCTAGCACATATTCCAACTAAGGAAAACTGTGTTTATGTCTACATTGAATCTCATTGGAGAGGTCTGTTTGCAAAATGTTTTGAACCTATATCATTAAACAGATATAATTTCTGTATAATAGCCATGGGCTTGCCATGAAAACCAACTACTATTGGTCACAATGTGCAAGCAAAGAGAGCATTACCGCAGCCATTCCATTCACAGGCATTATTATTCTGAGTGGCGACTTCACTTTTAATTTCAAAGTGGAAGACCCATGAATGATTATTGGCAAATATGCATCTTGCACTTCTTTTGTTCTCCATGTTCACATTCTCTCCATATTCTTCAGAAAGAATGAGAGGTCTAGTTTACCTTGAAAGTATGTTGACACAAGCTCACTTTCTACAGTTTCCTGAAGGAGCAAGTTAGCCATATTTTATTTTTGTGAGTGTAGATAAGGTTTTACTGTTAGAGGAGTTTGTGTGAGCATGGTTTTCATGGTAACTAAAATACATTCCTCTTTATTTGTATTAATCTAACAGTGTCCTTATTTTTATATTTCAGAAGCACAAAGTATTCTACAGCCTCTAACATGTACAAGTGAAGACTATTAAATGGATTCCATAACAGATCATAATTTTTATTTAGGCAGAGTGTGGGTACAATGTGAGAACAGCAGCTGTTTAAAGTGGAGACTCTTGCGGCATGATGCTGCTGCACATGTTGATCCAAATGCACCATGGTATTGCTCCATGAATGCTCACCCACAGTTTAATAAATGTTCTGTTTCGGAAGAAGATTTTCCAGGAGAATCTGAGTTTCGAAAACAAGGATTAAAATACATATATTCAAAGTTTCCTTTAGGAAGTGTAATTTTGGCAAAAATGCAAACGTGGCCACGGTAAGGTTATAAAAATTAAAAATTAACTGCAATTAATATAAGCTACTTTATATTGTTGTAATGAGAATTAAACATACTTGAAAAATTAGAATTCAAGCGATTTATATTCTGCTTCACTTTTTGTGTATTGGCATTTTCTGAAGATAGGCTAAGTCAAAACTGCATGTTTTGGAAAAAGAATTAGGAGAATCCCATCTTCCCTGTATGTTTCATGGGACGGGGGATGGATTCAAACCGACAAAGATGCACTTGGATGTACAGTATTCTAAACTAACCAGCCATAAACCCCATTTCCCACCCTGGATGCTTTCATGTTTCGTGGTATATTGAGGTAGTCATATTTATTTATTTATTTATTTATTTATTTATTTATTTATTTATTTAT
>JAHTLZ010003542.1:45205977-45219596 GCA_023846285.1 Phrynocephalus versicolor | reverse complement strand
TGTGTGTGTGTGTGTGTGTGTGTGTGTGTGTGTGTGTGTGTGTGTGTTTGGTTACCACTTTGCCCCCAATTTCTACGGGTGTAAGATTAGCTGCTATCAAGTTAATATACACATAGATGTATTCTAACAGAATGGCTGCTACCGTTTTTCTTCTCCAAGCTCCCCACCTTCTGTGACTGTAGTTCTGGTGCTCTGCTAAGGCAATTCTGCTGCCTTCTTCTCCTTCAGGCACGTTCCCAACTGGCTTCCACAGTGCCTCTCCCATCTTACAATGAATGGTTTCATCCATACCAATAATGTTTTAACAATTGGCCTATAAGTAACAGCCAATAAATATAAACAGAATGCTGTCTCTCATGGTGTGTCAGATTTGATTTTAGTGCCCGATATAAAAACAACTGGACCTAACCATAAAATCTTTACAGTTGCTTCCTTTGTAACAATAATGCCCACTCTTGACTGGTTGTCAACTACAGGAGATATAGCATAGTGTTCAGAGAGGAAAGCTGCCAATTTGCTCACCTGTCAGAGTTAATTATTCTTAGTCCAAAGTGTATAACATACTCTTATGTGTAATTTATAACACAGTCATAAGTACTGTACTTCATATAGACCAGATTGAGTCTATTTATGTCCACAGAATTTATAGATTTCCCACATTCTCCACCATATAAATATCAGAGTTTAGAAAAGTTCCTTTTTGGACTGCATCTTCCAGTATCTTCTAAACAGCATCATCAGTGGAGCTGGGAACAGCACTAGAAAAAAGTAACTTCTCCAAGGTTTGTTAAATACATCATTTGAGAGGTTTGCTAAATGTTCACAAAAGATAGCTGCAGATCCTTCTTAATTGATCTGAATTTGTCTGCTGTCTGTGCTATCTACAGGTATTTGCATAATGAATAACTCCATAGTTGTTAGCTGGAAATAATTATTCCATATTTTGGTTCCACATTTCTTTATGTGACACAGATATGGCAAAGCCCAGATTTGACGAACAATAGGGCCCATGTTGTTTTCAACAAACACAGCACACATAAACTAAACTATCCCTCTCTATCCTGGGCCACTCAAAAAAAAATTATTTCAATTGAAGATTTAAAAAAATCCACAGAAGGCTAGTCTTCAGATTGTACAGCGCTCCCTTCCCCAAACCCATCTTTATTTTCTGATAAACAAGGAGAATCTAAGACAAACTTTGCTTCAATAAATGTCTGTTGACAAGATGGTGGTAAAAATAGTGAAAATATATAAAACTTCTAATCACTTCTATTAAGGAGAATGCAATTTACAATTTCTTCATAAATAGGGATTAGATGCTGCACTTAGTTAATTTTGGTGCCTAGCAACAAGCTAAAGCCAAGTCTGCTACATTTGTTTAATTCTAAATCATGAAGGTAACACTAAGCATCTTTCATCATATAGCCTGTTTTATGGGATGGAATAATTAAAAACAGCATCCTTTTATCTCCCCCCTTAATAAGGTTTTTTCCCTTAGCAAAGCAATGAATTTAATTTTAGTTGCACAAATATAAATATTAACATATAGCATCTGGCAAAGTGCAGTATAAACTTTGATGTGGAAATAATCTTCTTCTTCAAACTTTCCAGGCCAGAGTTTTCATTCCGTTAAACTGTTGTTTGTTAAACTAACAAACAAACCACAAAAAATGACCAGAACTCTGTGTGTGATATTTGAATGCTGTCAATGTGATTTATTTTTAAAAAATAAAAAAAAACTCTCCTTACTCGCATTCATTATTTAAAGAGCAACAGTAATTGTTGAATGAAAAGCAGAGTTAGTAATACTTTTATTGAGCTGTTATGAGATGTGCTAGTGAGTTGAAAGCAATTAATTTTACAGTCCTTGGCTTTCAAGATCAGTGAGATATTTAAGGGGTGGTTTTACCAGTTCTGGACTCCTTCAGTGAGGTTTCATGTCCGAGTGGGAATATGAATCCAGGTCTCCTGAGTCCTAGTCCATCATTCTGTCTACTATACCACACTAGATTTTAAGGGTATCAAATCAGCACAGCAACAAAAAAATTAAAAATGGGATGAACACATTTATTCCTTTAAGTTTAAGCTATTTTGATGACCTAACAAAACTATTGTTTAATTCTGCTTTTAAAATTTATTTAGGATCACATTGCTACACTTTTATTTGCAGGGAAGAATGTTAATTACCATACTTCTCCACTTTTTAATTCAAAGAATAGACTTGATGCCAAAAAGCAATGTGGTGATATGGACAGTAATTACATTATTTCATGGGAGATGTTTAGTTCCTTCTTCACCTTGTCATTTTCCTGCTCTTTGTGTGTGTGTGTGGGTGGGTAGGTGGTTCATATGCCAGTCAATATTAGCCAGCATAGTTCTGCTGGCACTTCCTTTTGCCAGCACATTTCTGAGATCAACTAAAGCAATCATATTTTCCTGGCACGAGGGCAGCAGTAATAACAGAAGCTGCTGTCCATTCCAAGCCCACTAAAGCCACTAGACATTTGAGTTAGGGTAGACTGTACATGGGGCAGGAAGCGTGTCTTGCACGATACATGCCAAAATCCTCATGTGTAGCTTTGCTTGTATACAGTTTTGAAGAAAACTCTGTCAAATTAAGGAATCAGTGTAGACATTATCAATGCTGTATCACACAGTTCAGTATGCAACCGATATCTACAGTGATTTGTTAACTTGTTGCAATTAGTCTATGAAAGTTATTTATGTATTTATTTGTATTTTTTCAATTTATATACTGCCGCACTGGAACACTCTCTTGGCAGTTTGCAACCTACTCAGACAAGGAAGTTATGCCATTGATGTTACGCCAGTGTAACTATGAAAGAAAATTTAAGCCATAGAGTCCCTGAGGCAATAAGATGGAGCATGTTTTGAACTGGGATGATTTGCTTGTGACAGTGCAGTTCAAATAACAGATATATTATCACTTATCTAAGCAATACTATAGTACTTCTGTCATTGTTCTCTGTGTATTATTGGGGAGGAGTGCCCTTCCCACCAGTATTTCATCCTACCAAGAGTCCTTAAAACAGCTTTCTTTTCAACCCTGAAAACCCTGTTTCTTTTTACATTCAAAACAAATTAATGTACACAAACCTAATTACAGACAGTGTGAAACTTGAAACATCATATACTAAGTAGTTTAATGTGATCTTAATTTGTATAGCAATGTTTCATATCTGATACTTGTATATGTAGCCCACATTGACTTCCATAATGTGCCCATGGTAGCTGGCTGTCAACTATTTATTTAGTTATTTATTTATTTTTATGATCTGCAAATGTTAAGTAGTCTATTTTCAAAACTCTACCCAAAGGACCTAACCCAGGGCCATCCAAGACATTTTGATGTCTCTGGCACAAAAACTCAAACAAGCTTCTCTTTGCTTAAAGAATAAAAGAGATGGATAATTTGGCATACAGCTCATCTGTCACTCTGTACCTCATGTAAGCTCTGAAAAATTAATGCAAGCACCTGGTGTAAAATAACAGCTGTTTTCAAACGGAGAGTGGTATTAAACTAGTTTCACAATTGATTATCAATGTATAAGACAGAAGAATGCAAAGGTCATGATTTTTAATTTTTTGCACATTTTGGTTCTAATGTGTATATTATTAATACTGAGATAATTTCCCCCCATTAGCCAGATGCATGCAAGAGGAAAAAAGGCTGGTATAGAAGTGCTTTGGACGAAGCAGACAAACTGCTTGCCTGTTCTGTTCAGCAAAGGCTTGAGTCGTGCTACTTATCAAAAACAGGTACCGTTAGTCAGTCTCAGTCTTTGTTTCATTGTTTACCTGCATGGAAAGTGAGTTTTTCTCCATCCACTATAATTGTGGCAGAAACCTTCTGTCATATATTTAAATGCAACGTCCTTCCATGTTTGGGCTAGTTGAGACATGGGCTAAGTTGTGCACCCAGCAGGCTGCCCCCTTCTCCACCAATATTTAATTCACATTGAAAACTGTTTTCTCAAGGTAGGCTTGCAGTTGTGCTCAGTGCACTGCTTATTTGCATCTTTGGATGCACCTACTTACTTGTTATCTGTTGGGCAGTAGTTAGGCTTGGCAATTGGCATGTGTCAGGATGCCAGCTGAAACTTCAGGGAAGTGCTAGTCTTCTCCAGACCTCCAGTGGGGGACGGGAAGGGGGAGCCATAGTTCAAGATGAATAAACAACACTGGAGTAGGATAAAATGGTATTTTTGTTGTGAGATAAATTTAAACTCTGAAAGCTATTTCTACCCATTCCCACCTGGCACCAGTATGAAGGTGTTTGTATGAGTACTGCACCTACAGAATCTTGATGCATTAACAAGCCAGGAAGGAGAAGAAGACTGGGGAGACAGGCAATGAGTACAGAATCAGATAATGATTCCTTTTTTTTTTTTTTTTTTTTTTGCCTTTTGAAGCAAGGTAGGAAAGGATTATCTGTGCCTTATTGTTGCACAAGCCCTAGGGGAGCGGCGAGAATCTGTATAGGGTGGTGATGAGCCTTCTACCAGCACTGGCGCCAGTGCATGACCTAGAGAAGTCCTAATGTGTCATGTATGCTGCAGATAAGAACTTAGTCAAAGGAGCAAGGGAAGTGTTCAGTTGGCAGTGGAAGGAGCAGGAGGACCACGTGAGGTTCATATGCCACTTGGGATTCTGCCAAACGGCCTATCACTCTTACCTGCAACCTCAAGTAACCCTAAATAGGGTTACCCTGCACCAGCCCACACTAAATGGGCTAGAACAATATGCAGAATAAGCGTTTTAACAGAAATGATGCCTTTCCTGTCATACTGAGTACATTTTTGTTGCCCCTCCCCCCCCCAAAATTGTCCTGGCTCTGGGTTGCTACATGACTTAATTATTCAGGGTTTACCCACATTCAGGACAGTTTTATTGAGACCCTCTTTGTTTCACAGTTGACGTGGGCATGACTTGGCGATATTCCCGTTTCCGTTTCCGTTCCTCGTTTCCGTTACGTAACGGAACGAAGAATGACAATTACTCCGCCAGAACTCGAACTCGAACCGACTAAAGAAAAATTGGGTCTGATTTGTCGTGTTGTCGTTCCTGGCATTGCAGCAATCGCGCGATGCCAAGCGGCACAGAAAAAAAGTTTTAAAAAAAAAACCGATTCCCGGCCAAAAAAGCAGGCAAAAATATTCCTGCCTGAGAGTGCAACTACCCGAGGGGTGGTTTTTTTGGGGGGGGGGGTCCCCGGCCTCCCCCCCTCTCCTGTCCTGGGCTGCTCTGGTGGGGGCTGGGGGCATCCTCGTCGTCTCACAGCAACTTCGCAAATCGCAACAAGTCGACTCGCATCGCAACTCGCCGGCCGCCATTCAAGCGGCACAGGAAAAAAGTTTTTAAAAACCCAGCCCGGCCAAAAAAGCAGGCGGAAATATGCCTGCCTGAGAGTGCACCTACCCGAGGGGTGGTTTCGGGGGGGTGTCCCCGGCCTCCCCCCCTCTCCTGTCCTGGGCTGCTCAGGGCATCCTCGTCATCTCGCCAACTCGCCATGCCATGCGGTGCGGGCGGGGGATCCAAAATGGGGCGACCGCAATATTTATTTTGAAATCATCGTGGTCCAAAAACACACCAAAGCACCACAGAAACATGCGAAAATTGCTATTTTAAAACTGCCAGAGTTTTTACAGTAGCACTAGCAGCAGTGGGTTTTTCTTGCAACAAAATGTCTCCTCTCCATTGATTTTATTTTATTTTATTTTATTTTGTTTTACACCTGCACAATGATGGGCTGGCCATGGGAGGGACCATGTAAATTTTTGGAGCCATTCCACCAATCGCATGGCCACTTGGCCAGGTTTTGACCGAGACTTCTGGGATGTGCCAGTCGGGCATAAAAAGCCCACTAACCCTAGCCCGAACCTGAACCCTAACCCTAAGCCTAACCCATACGATAGTACACTGTCCTTCTTAGTGGGTCAGAGAGGCACCCAGAGGTGCACCCCACTAACTCACCGTAACCTTACCCGTAACCCTAAGCCTAGCCCTTGCGCTAACCCTAACCCTAAGCCAGATCAGTGTACTTGCATTGCACTACACACGCAAGTACGCTTCCCTTCTTAGTGAGCCACAGAGCGCCCGACTGAGGGAGCCTTCCCCCAGTGTGCACTGTGACACTGCACTTAGCAGTGGGCCTGTGGTCACACAGAGGCACCCAAAAAAGAGGTGCCTCTGTCACTGCAAGGCTGTGAGTCGAGAGGCACCCACCCAAAAGAGAGGTACCTCTGCCAGTGTCACTGCAACTTGGTATGCATATCCAATTGGCTATGCATGCCATTTTGTAGCGGGCCAGAGGAGGCACCCACCCCAGAGAGGTGCCTCCAGGAGCCCGCTACCCCCCTAAACCAGTACTAACGACAGACGAAAAAATGACAAACGAAACGACAAATTTTTGAAAAATTTCGCGACAAACAGAAACGAGCCGAAACGGGCCGGCTCCGACACACGACAACTCAAAAACGTCATTTTCCCTGGTCATGCCCATCTCTATTTCACAGATGTCCCAGAAATACAAACATTGTTGCAGAAGCAGTTCCAGTCCCACTCCCAACACTTTAGCCCAGGTCAATAGCACAAGGGTACACAACTGTGATATCACAAGGCAACTACAATCTCCCCTGCCCTGTTCTCAGAGTTTGACCTTGAATCTCAGGATGCTGCTGACCTGGCAATCCTATTAATAAACTCATGTGTGTATATCAATGCATGGAGGTGCCATACAACTGATTACAATGTAACTGAGGCTATACATTTGATTTTTCAGTCTTGCTTTTTATTATTACAGCATGTAACTGTAAAACAGACAAAAACAATTTTTTTGTTTTATTTGAAAACAATTACCATCACTCACCTTTTACTTTTACTGGTTTCACAACCCTTTTTAGACACAGTGAAGGATGAAAGAGCTAAAACAAAAATGGACAGAGTACTGTGCAGAAAAGTGGTAAGATTTACCTGTATATTCTTTCAGTTCTTACTTGGACAGTAAACTGTGCTGCTTGCCAGCTTAAAATGGGTTGGAGCCAGGGTACCTCAAAGGCCACCTAATCCTGTATTTCTTGGAATTTGGGTTGTTCACCCAAGGCCTATTCAGTATCTCTTTAACTTTTCTGTTCTTCTGTTCTGTGGTGGTATTACTGTATATTGTGCTTCTATTATACAAGAAGCCAATATATACAGTAACTACAGTATGGGTATGGTATGTGAAGAAAATCCAATATATGTATGCTGAGTGTGTGTGTGTGTGTGTGTGTGTGTGTGTGTGTGTGTGTGTGTGTTGTGTTGTTATAGTCGTGACTGACTCTTCGTGACCCTATGAGCTTGTGGCAAATTAAAGTTATTTTTAAAAAATTAGATTGTAGCCAATCTTGTTTTATCACCAATATTGCTTGTGGAAACACCATTTTCATCCTTGATCAAGCTTCAAACACAATAGATTGATTCTGTTTAGGTAATCCACTGTTACAATTCATTATTATGATTTCATTTCACTAGTGAGCTATACTAGTTATGCTCGTTGCTCTACTAGTGGTTGTTCACATACTAGCATAATATGCAAACATTAATGGAACAAAAATCACTTATTGTGTTTGTTTTGCTAGCTGTAATTGGTTACAAACCACTAAGTATAGCAAACATTTGAATACAAACATAGTATAATTCTGTTTCTCAGATAAAAGCCAAGGCAGAAGTGTGTGAGAGGAAAAATAGCTACAAAATCAGAAGACAAAAAAAGTAAGTTTAGCATCCAATGTTGTTTGGTTTGTTTTAAACCATTCTCTAGTAGTTCTACAGCATTCTGATCACTTTGCAGTATTGTGCAGCCATTGTATGTTTTAAGAACACAAATCTTTTGGTTTTGATAGGTGAAAGAAGTATATTAGGAAATGTATATATCCTCCAATGTCCTGATTTCATAATTTGGTTGGTAGTCACACATATTTTGTTTGCGTATTTAAAAATATACTCTATGCCCTTTGGTAAAATACTTCTGAGTGGCAAATTAGATGTATGTATCTACAATATTGGAAACCTCTAAAACAACAGCATTTTTCAACATCTAGAGATCAGATCAGCTAGATCCACTAACAGCCATTAAACTCACTATGCCCTAGAAAACAGAGCTGCTTCCCTGCATATCTAACAGGCACTTACCCAATAACAAGAGATCCATAACTGGGAAACCAATACCAAGTGTTCTGTATTCCTGATTGTGACCTTTTTCATCTCCAAATGTGGAGACATCCTGAGTCAGACATCTGATGAAAATCTCAGGACGAGATGCTCTCATGACTTACACTCTGTTCTCAGGAACATTAAGAAGGCATCCTCCTTTTCCTTTCCTTCTCCCAGAATGATTTTTAAAGAAGCCATAAAGCCATTATAAAATCTTATATGTCTAAACTATCAAGGAAACACTTTGCCCCATGTTTGTAGTTTTTTCTCCCACTCACCCGCATCCCTATTGTTGTTCTTAATTCTGTTAATGGATATGGTTGTACCTTCCATAAATGTACTTTCTGCTCTTTATTTCTGAAGCGTGTGTGATGTGCTAACATGTCTCTTAGCACAAGGTTTATATTTTTCTCTACCTACTTTTATTCTATCATATCTGGACATCCTTAGCGACTGCTTGTCACAGTAAAGTTTGGCATTACACAGCCATCTACTCCCATATGGTTTTTACTAACCATTAAGATCTTTTGAAGACATGCTTAGTATGCCTGCAGTTTCTGAGATATTATGTGTGAGGAAACAGTGGAGAACAGAATGATCTCAGTTGTGGCATCCCCCTCTTTGGAATTCCCCTGCCACTGTGTATTTGTCATAATGCTGTACTTTCTCTCTCTCTCTCTCTCTCTTTCTCTCTCTCTCTCTCTCTCTCTCTGTGTGTGTGTGTGTGTGTGTTTTCAAGCAGTTAAGTATTTCTTTGAATAGGAACTGAGTATTACTGTTGTTGCAGCTGAGTTGGGTTTTTTTTAAATGTGGTTTTAGTGGGTTGATTTAATGATCCTTAACAGTAGGCCAAATGAAATCAATGAGGCATAAGTAAGTTATAACTCACTTATTGCAGTTACTCTATTCTAAGTATGACAAAATGTATTTCCATTCCGGTGTGTTGGAGACACTTTAAAAGTAATGGTAGCCACCATAGGAGCCTTCATCCCACTGATATATTCCAACAAGCAAATAATAAGCATCCCAGTGCAGGCTCCACTGTGTTTTTGAACATGATTGAATGGCTTCTTAAAAATTTGCTCAAAGTCAAACCCTTAAGGCAATGATATTTTGAATGGGGTTGCTACATGTAAATAAGAAATGAAAAGTGCATAGTCTTAATTTAATTTCATAGATTCACAGCAATTTACCTTTCTAAATTATTTAATCCGCATATTAGGAGACTGAATTCTCAAAATAGCTCTCAGCTAGCTGTTGTTTTTATTGTTCAGCAACTGTAGACAGTTGCTTCTGCATATTCTATTTTGCAGCTAACTGTAAGCATGGTTAATAGACTGATTTGTTGTCCAAGCCAATGGTCCCTCTAAATTTTTGGAGTGCTGCAGAGCAATTTCACCTTGTGTGCGCAGATCCAGTCATGACCGGTAGCAAATGGCGAGAAACATTGGCTAATATGCGCACAACCAACGCAGTGCCGTGTATCCACATGGCTTAGACTGAATGTTGGTCCAAGCCTAAGAACAAGATCCAAGGGATCCTGGATGAACCTGCTTATGGGACTGTGATTGCTTTGGTTGCCTTCTTAGATGATTTACACTGGTAAATGAATAAGATGTGTGTGTCCCAGTTGTTTCTGCGGGGCTGCACAGCAGCTTTTGAGACCACTGACCATGGTACCCTCCTGGGTTGTCTCACTGGGAAAGGACTTGGAGGCACTGTTCTACAGTGGCTTTGGCCTTTCCTGAAGAAGAGAAATCAGAAGATGGTGGTAGTGGGGCTTCTGTTCAACACCTGGGCCACTGGCATATCAAGAGGACAACAGGCAAATTATGGCTATATTTATTCACAAATAAGGAGCTAATGAAAAATTGCTTCTGCATGGCCTGGAGTGAAATTTAGAACATAAGACAACCGGTGACCTGGCAACCTTATATGTGCTTATTTTTAATTCACAATTTGAATAAATATTTAACCTGTCTTTTTTTCTTTTTCGTTTCATGTTTTTTAAAAAAACTCTTTCATTTTTTTAAAGAAAAAGAATTTTATCATGTTCACTTCAAAAAGGAGCCTCAGAAGATATATTGTCAACAGAAAATCTAGGTTTGTATAAATATGTTAAAATCTTTAATCAGAAGAGCTATACATGGGTATGTTGAATTATATCTATGTAGGAAATAGATAATGTACTTTCCCATGTAAAACAATGCTTGATTCTGAAGGAACTATAGAATTAAGTTTACCATATTTTCAGTAGGACTAAAGCATGACTAACTAAGTTTGAATCTGACCCATTGTAAGCCTCCATCCAAGTATTTTCTGATTACTGTGTTTTAAATAATTGTGGAATAGAACTCTCAGTATAAAGTTTTATGGATGCCTTAGTACAACCTCTGTGTTGAAGAGATAGGCAGGATATTTCTCAGTGCCATTTGCAGGGAATCATAAGCAGGTGAAGATACCTACTTGGGAATACCCCAAAGCAAATGGTGAGCCACTGTGTGAGACAAAATGCTGGACTGTTCCAGCAAGGCTGTTCTTATGTTCTTATGTTTTTCCTTTAGGCACTAGATAATATTCAAAATTTGGATTCAAGTGCTCTCTTAACCCAGGATACCACCTAAACCAGGGGCCAGAAAACTTCAGCCCTCCAGATGTTTTGCATCACAACACCCAGAATCCCAAGCCTATATCACCAGTCATGAAAGACTATGGGAGTTGCGGTCCAAACCATCTAGAGGAGGCTTCCTCACCCTGACCTAAATAAATCTTCAAATTTACATTTCCCCATTTTAAGGGTCAGTTCTTAGCTGCAGGCCAGCCTTTCCATTAGGGAGCAAACACTACTGTTTTTTGACTCAGAATGTAATGCCAGGTAAATCCTGTTTCCTACTACACCTTGTAGTAGCTAACTTATTCAATCTACAAATCTACTTTTAGGGACAGTGACTGAATGGCTGTCCCTGGTTATAGCATCTTGTCTGGTTGTTGGACATTTTTGCTTCTTTTCATATCAACTGTTTTCGTACTGCCTAGTCTGATGATGAATGCTTGAGAGTTTAAAAGGTTGCACATTTTTGTGGCATTTTAGTTAGTTTTGCTAAAAGTACTATCTGATTCTTTGGAGGAATTAGTTGGAACAGCCACTGTACTATTAGCTATTCCAAGGACTTGTGGTGAAGCAATCTGTGTGTTCAATAAATCTGTACATGCTATAAATAAACATCTGTATCTAGACCTTGGATTTCCTGTAGTGTAACAAATAAAGCCATAAATAACAAAGCCACTTGCAGAATAACAGATCTTGGTGACCTTGATCATCAAGTAGTTAGACATTTTTATTAACCATCATATAGGCAATTAAACTTTAAATGGAAGATTATTTGACAAGGTGGCTAAAATCAATGCACTGGTTAGGGTTCCAGGGGTAGTGGACAGTTTTGTTTATCACTGTAGCATTCTGTAAGATAGATTGACTCTTTCCTGGTGTCTTACTTGAAATTAAGAGGTATGAAGTACTTGTGCCTAAGCACTATGTAGTAAAGCATGTCTCTACAGTCATTTTGCTTGCTACCTCATCATGAACTGAGTCAAGGGGTGAATCTGTTGTACAGCAGGATGGCAAATAATAGCCAGTTAGTCATAATGCTAGATGTTGTAGCATCTGGAATTGTTATCATGCTGTATTTGATCAATGGGAGGCTGATAATCTACGTGTTTTAGTTTGTAGACTAAATTATTATAAGGAATGCTCCCCATTCCAAATTTCAACCTTGATCTTGTTTACATTTCTTTCCCTGACAACCCTCTGTAAATGCCTCCAAGTGTTGCAAATTCAAGTCATTTCAGTGCTAGCTAGTTTAAATTTACCTTTATTGTATAGTCTCTGTCTATGTGTCCAAAGAGTGTGATATCCATGCAGCAGGCAAGGCCTTTCGTGATAAATTCTCATACTGTTACATCTGTCACCACCAGCAATGCAAACATAGAGATCACAGCAGTTATTGCTAGCTATTACTCTAAAATGAACACTGGGTTACAATTTTAAAATAAAATGCACACAGCTGCTGTGTGTGACAGATTCTTCTTAGCCTAGTATCATGAACCAGATTATGGATGTTCTCCTGACTACAGACACTTTAATAGAAATACGCGTGAGAGAGATAAAAGGGGAAAACACACTTATAATACAAAGGTTAGTCTAGTAATATTTATACTGTAACATACAGGGCAAAGCATCAACACATTGTTGAGAAAAGTAAAAAGGCAGTTTACTTTCTTAAAATGTTTGTTTAAATCCCTCATTTATGAATAGAATAGAATGCATAGAGTTTTATTGTCATTATGCATACACAAGATATGCACAACGAAATTAGAGTGCTGTTCCACTACATACTCTAAACATACAAAACACATAAAACACATATAACACCATACAAAATATTAAAAACTCTTAAAATTGCTTACAAAATTTAAAACACTACTTAAAAACTGATTAAGATGGTGCTAAAACTGTCGCATTTAACTTGGATACCGCTCTGTGATAAAAACTGTTCTTTAGTCTATTTGTCCTTGACCTAAGAGTCCTGTATCTCCTGCCAGACGGCAACAGTTTAAAACATTGGTGGCCAGGATGCGAAGGGTCTCTCAAAATTCTAGATGTCTTCCTTGAGCATCTGGAGTTGTATAATTCTTCCAAAGGAGGAAGAGGACAGCCCACTATCTTCTCAGCAGTGTTTATGACCCTCTGGAGTGCCCTTCTATCTGCTACTGTGCAACTGGCAAACCAGACACAGAGGCAGTAAGCTTTCTATAAAGCCCCGTTAGAAGGTTACCAACAGTTTCTTAGACAGTTGTTCCCTCCTGAGAAGTCTCAGAAGATATAATCTCTGTTGGGCCTTCTTAACCAGTGCTTCAGTGTTGGCACTCCAGGTCAAATCCTTCTGTAGAATAACTCCTAAGAACCTACTGTCCGTGAACCTGCTCTACACAAATTCCATCAATAATCAGGGGCTGAGTGTCTGATTTCCTATTTCAATAGTCCACTATAAGTTCTTTGGTCTTGTTGATATTTATTATCAGATTGTTGGTTCTGCACCACCGTAGCAGCCGATGCACCTCCTCTCGGTAGGCTGACTTGTCGCCACCATAGATGAGTCCCACTACTGTTGTGTCATCGGCAAACTTGATGATTTTATTTTCATGATGAGTATGAGTGCAGTCAGAGGTGTAAATACTAAACAGTAGTGGGCTCAGCACACAGCCCTGTGGAGTACCCATGTTGAGAGTGAGGGCTGATGACATGTAGTCACCTAATTTGACCCTCTGTGAGCGATTTGATAATAAATCCATGATCCAGGCACAGATGGAATGACAAAAACCAAGGTCCTTAAGTTTAGATATCA
>JAHTLZ010003542.1:45186048-45205477 GCA_023846285.1 Phrynocephalus versicolor | reverse complement strand
CTGGCTTTGTAGTAACCTCCTAATAAGAGTAGAGTATTCATTTGTGGGGAGTAAATCTTGTTTTAAAATCCCTAAACCAGCATAACTGGCAATCCCTGTGAATCAAGAACAACATCAAATACTTGAAATATTGTCATATAGAGTATTGTGTGGTGATGTGTCTCAGTCATCCCAGAGTGCAGAACTTATCATGGGCTGAGGTTAACAGGAAGCCTGATTCCCCCCCCCCCCCCAAATATCAAGAAAAGCTGTTAGAGCAGTACAAAACTGGAATCTATTACCATACTTGGTGGTGAGCATTCCAACATTGGAGGCATTCAGGAGAAAATTAGACAAACATCCATCAGATCTATTTTGATTTGAGTTCTTGCTCCTGATAGCATTAGAGGCCCCTTCCAACTCCATGATTCTATGCTTCACCACTGGCATGGGCTTCCTTAACTTTTTCCAACCATTCCAGGAATGCTGCAAGCCTGAAATCTGAAGAACATTTACTCTTTGTGTTGTAACACAATAGCTTATAATGGCACAGATGAATGTGTTGTCATGATACTGCTGTTTATTGCTATTCAAATATCTTATTGTGAAAATCCTCCAAATATGATAAAATGTTTCTATTTCTGCCTTAAACTTCCAACAAACAAAACTGAAATAACTAATAATGTCTATTTTTATCCAGTCTGAAATCCATTTTAACAACTGTCTCACCAGCAGAACAATATAATCCAAGCAAACATTGCAACTGCTTTGTGAGTTGAGCTCTATAAGTACCGGTATTAGGCCTGTGCACTGGCTTTGATCAAAATTGGAATCCCTCACTGAATCAGCCTGATTAAGGCTCATCCGTAGGAGATCTGAATATAAGCAGAATTGACAGATTGGACTCTGGGAAAAAGTGAAGATCATTTGGACTGATCACGAGATTTGAACATCTAAAATAGATGGAGAGAATCTGGATTTGGGGTGGGATTATGTGAATGAGTGATTTGGAGAGAGATGGAGGGAGCTAAGCTGGTTAAGGAATTCCAGGAGTAATAAAAAAGTAACTTTTCCAAATTCTGGTACAATTAGTGTTGTTAATAATCAGGTTGCTCTGATTTATCCAATTGAGAGCAATGACAAAACTTTGTTGCAGACGATTAATATCATGGTAAACATTTTTCTCTTTGTATTTGAAATCATAATGATTTCCTCTTCCAGTTGATGCCTATAGTCCAAACAGGTGACTTAGCAATAGATTCAATTTTGTGTTTAATATACACTGAGTGTTTTAACTAAATTAGGAACAGCCTACATATACAATACGGTATGTGATTTTTGTTTTATTAGCTCTTTCTGAAACAGAAATTATACTGAAAGATTTGGACCAGTTTCTTATACAAATTGCAGACTCCTCCAAGTCATCTCTCAAATCATTTGTGGATGGAAAAGACAACAGTACAAAGGATGAGGTATTAATTATTCAGGCACTCTTTTAAAACACCTGTAGTAATAATAACAAACTTCATTAGATTATCATTTGTAGTTAAGAAACATAATTACAAGTGTTTCTTAGAATTTGTTTTTAAAAATGATTCACATAGCTGTACAGGATGATACACAGCACTGTATATAGAAATTGCAATACTGTGTGTCAACGAATAAAATTATCTAATATGTGTGTGCTTCAAAATTTGGAAGCACACACATTTGGAAGTATAACGAACCAGATTGTTTCTGAAATTAGTATTTATCACTAGGATCACAGACCAAAAAAGCTGCAGCCACTGCCAACATTATTTACTTGAATAGGCAAAATAGCCACTCTCTTAATATACCTCTATCAAATCAAGTTTTGTATTCAGCTCTGGGGTGAAGGGAATTTACAGTATTCTGGAATTTTTTATTTATTTGTTTATGAAGAACAGAAACATTAGCGGGAGAAATGCTTTGACTTGTCCAACTTTCTAAACATACTATAGTAGAAACCTGAAATATCTCCCATTTATTTATTTATATTACATCCTACCACATTTGGCCTGGCATAACAAATGAAAAAGCTACTATATGCAATATGTGCTGACTGTTCCCAGGTATGCAGAGACAGTGCAATGTTATGTTCCAGGTCACAGAGTGTTCTGGAGTCATGTTGCAAGTGTAGAATTAAACCGCAGAATTCTGTTTTGAACATCACTTTCTTTGGAAGCTGTTCTCACCAAGGAACTATTATGACAACCGGGAGTTGAGTCATGGCTACTGGACTTCTTTTTTGAGAGACAGAAATGTTTCGCTGTTCATCCAAACAGCTTCATCGGTCTGAATACAGCTAGGCAAGTAGTCCTTCTTATAATCAGCTTGACCTCTTGTCCCCTGGTCTGATTGGCTCATAAGATGAACAATAGCCTGAATAGGCTCGTTAGGGAGACATTAGTGTCCATGGCCTTAAGGTAAACAATGGCCTAAGCTGCTGAAACCCATCAAGAATGGGTCGTTAGCTGTGACCTTGGTGGAGAAGGCTCCTTGATTTGCCTGGGTACTTTGGAAAGTACAGCCTGATAAGTAGCAGATAGACTATGCCGGAGCCCACCACCTCTGTTGAGGGAGGGATTTTCAATGCTAACATGAATGGCTTCCCTTACTCCTCTCTCGAACCACCTCTCTTCTTTGTCTAATATGTGTATATCCTCATCTTTGAAAGAGTGGCCTTTGTCCTTCAAATGGAGGTGTACTGCTGATTCTGGTCCTGAGCTGTTACCCCTCCTATGTTGGGCCATTCTTCTGTTTAATGGCTGTTTAGTTTCTCCGATGTAGAGGTCTGAACACTCTTCACTGCATTGGACTGCATATACTATATTGCTCCTTTTATGGTTTGGTATCGGATCCTTTGGGTGGACAAGTCTCTGGCTTAGTGTGTTCATGGGTTTGAAATAAACAGGGATGTGGTGTTTGCCAAAAATCCTTTTAAGCTTCTCCGACACTCCCGCCATGTAAGGAATGACCAGGTTCTTCCGTCGGGTCTGGGTCTCAGACTGATCCCTTGTTCTTCTGGGATGGCCCACTGCTTTGTTGAAGGCCCACCTTGGATATCCACAGGCCTTAAGTGCTGTCTTCAGGTGCCTGTCTTCCTTCTTCTTGGCTTCTGTGGAGGTGGGGATGCTCTCTGCTCTGTGGCTTAGGGTCCTGATGACTCCTAGTTTGTGTTGTAATGGATGGTGGGAGTCAAACAGTAAGTATTGATCTGTGTGGGTGGGTTTCCTGTAAACTTCTACTCCCAGGCCACGGTCAGGTCTGATGATGACTGCACAATCCAGGAAAGCCAGCCTGTTGTCTTGGGTGTCTTCCCTAGTGAACTTAATATTAGGATCCACTGCGTTGATGTGGTCTGTAAAGGCCTGTACTTCCTGAGTCTTTATTTTCACCCAGGTATCATCTACATACCTGAACCAGTGGGATGGTGTTGTCCTTGGGAAGGTGTTGAGGGCCTTTCAGCATAAATCTGTAATTACATTTGTGTATTAATTGCATTTGTACATCTTTTCCTTGCAAAGCTCATTATCTTCCTCTTGTTCCATTGTGCCACAAAACTGTTTCCTTAGTAATTTATGGCATATATATTATGGCATAAAAAGAAGAAGGAAAAATATCGAAGACTCGTTTTTAAAATAAGAAGAGGGTGAAAATCAGCACAGTGTCAATCTATCAATCTATACCAAGGATGGCGAACCTTTTTGAGGCCGAGTGCCCAAACTGTGACTGAAAACCCACTTATTTTTCGCCGAGTGCCAATATGGCAATTTAGCCATTGGAACCAAAGGTTAAAAATGCTGTAAGTTAAAAAAAAAAACAGTTTGCAAAAATAATTTATTTTAAATGGGGATGCCTCAGGTTAAGAAAAAAATCAGTGGAATGCCCTGGGTCTTACAAAGCATAGTTTTCTATGGGAATGAATGGGGAATCAATTTTGTTCAGGGGGATACAAAAAGTCAAAACAACTGGTTTCTTGTTCAAAACACTTTATAAATTGCACTTTAAAGGCACATAGCCACCCCAGAGAGCATATTTAAATTAAAAAAAAATACATACCCACTCAAACATGGGCTGCCAGCAACTCTCCTATTCTGTCAGAACTCCCAGGGAAGAAAAGGCAGAGGCATGTTAAATTTCCTGCTCATCTCCATCCGCCAAGGAAATGTTTTGGTGCCATTCGCTGGAGCCAATGGCCATGTGCCAGCGAATGTAGGCTGACTGGAGCGGAGCAGGACTGGTTAAATTAAGAAAAATGTTAGCTAAGTTTTCCAGGCAAAACTCAAAGAAACAAAACCTAAACCTCCCTCCTCCCTCCTCCTCCCCCTCCTCTCCGTCTTACTGCTCATTCCTTGACTTGGCTTCTTCCCCTCCCTGCTTCTTCCATACAAGTCCTTATGGCTGCTAAAGAGGAGTGGGAAGTGCTGACTCCCAGGGGACTGTCTCGTGCCACCCGAAAGCTCTCTGCGTGCCATCCTGGGTACCCTTGCCATAGGTTTGCCATCCCTGATCTATACAGTACTGAATAAATGTGCTATACAGATAAGCAGGTGTAGTCTAGCAACTTCTAAATACTCTAAGCAGAAGAAAGACTATTGGTTATCACAGGTATATACAACTTATGACAGGGGTGGCTGAAGCAGGTCATGAGTCATATGCTTCCCCCAAGAATATTTCTGTTGTCCCTATGCTCATCCTGGACTGTGTTCGACCGTTCTGCTTGGGGGAAAAGAGGAAGGGGGGGTCAATTTCTGCTCCTGGAATTATCTAGAACAGCAATTTTGCCTTAAATCATGGTGCCGGAGCCGATACATCTTGTTCAGCTCATCAAATCATGAAAATTGAAGACAAAAGTCCTTTCATTTTCCTTTTCCCCATATGCCCAAGGCTGGTGCACTATGCAAAACTGGCCCCTTGCCTCTGTAATTTCTCCACACTGACCTACAAGAACAAATTGTTCTTAATTTCGCAGAACGCATGATGTTTTCCACAATTAACCTTTTCAAACTGGGAGAAGGTAAGAGGTGGGATACCTCAAGGCTCAGTCCTGGACTTATTGCTCCTCAGCATTTTTATTCATGACTTGTATCATGGGCTGCAGGGAATGCTAATCAGATTTATAGATGACATGGAATTGGGTGGAATAGCTAATACCTTGGAAGGTGGAAACAAAATTCAAAAATATCTTGATAGGCTTGAGCAGTGGGCTGAAAACAAGAGAAGGAAATTTAACATGGATTTAGTACGAAGTACTGTGCCTCGGAAAAAGAAACCAAACACAGTTACAAGATGGGGAATACATGACTCAGCAATGTGTCTGTGAAGATTCTCAGTCATCCAGGTGAGGTTATATGGAAGTATCTGATGAAGTTCCTTGGATGAGTAGCAAAACATATCAATCTCATAAGAAAAGCAGTCTAGTTGCCATGACTCAACTTCCAGATGGTTCAGCAATATTACAAGCAAGAAGGGTCTTGAAATCATCATAGATCACAAGCTGAATATGAGCCAGCAGTATGATGTGGAGACAAAAAAGGCAAATGCTATTTTAGGTTGCATTAAGAAAAGTATAGTCTCAAAATCACGCAAGGTACTAGTGCTCCTCTATTTGGCACTGGCTTGGCCTCATCTTGAGTACGGCACTTCAAGAAGCATGCTGACAAATTGGAACAAGTTCAGAGGAGGGCAACAAGGATGACCAGGGGGCTGGAAACCAAGCTCTATAAGGAAGAACTGAAAGAACTGGGGATGTTTAGCCTAGAGAAAAGAAGACTGAAGGATGATATGATAGCACTTCTCAAATATTTGAAAGGCTGTCATGCAGAGGAGAGGCAGGATATGTTCTTAGTTATCCCTGGGCGCAGGACACACAACAATGGCCTCAAGTATTTCAGTGGATTATCAGGAAAAAAAGCTTCCTAACTGTTACAGCAGTACAGCAATGCAACCAGTTATCTTGAGAGGTGGTGAGTGTTCTAGCACTAGAGGCATTCAAGAGGAATTTAGACAACCACCTGGCAGATAGCCTTTGATTGGTATTCCTGCCTTGAGCAAGGGGTTGGACTCATTGGCCTTCTTAGCCCTTTCCAACTCCACTATTCTATGATTCTATGAAAAAGCAGAGCAGGGAGGCGGGACTCTCTTTGAGTCAGAAGCAGAAGGCAACTATTGGTTACTCTTGCATAGATTGATAGTCACCCCAGCCCAGGAAGGTTCCTCCCAGCCACACCTTTTAGCTCGTGAAGTTGCAAAAACTCCAAAATATTTTGCCACAGCTGTTATTGGTCTATTAAAACATAACCTATACATGGCAAGAAAAACTAGTTTGGTGTAGCAGACAGAGTGATAGACTAAGAGGTCTAGTTTTGAATTCCTGCTTAGCTATAAGAACACAGTTGGTGGAGTGGAAATTGTAATGTGTGTTGTGTCATTACAGTTGTGACCGACCCTTTGTGACTCCATGTCCATGGAGTTTTCTTGGCAGGAATACTGGAGTGGCTTGCCAGTTCCTACTCCAGGCACCTACAGCACCTGGTATTCCCTGGTGGTCACCCATCCAAGTACTAACCAGGGCCGACCCTGCTTAGCTTCCGAAATCAAGCGAGATCTGATGTGCTTAGGCCATCTAGGCAGCTTGGAAATGGTAAAGCTGTACCTTAAATATCCTACTCTCCTTAAAAGGCCTGTTGGGGTTGCTATGCATCTGTTCTGACTTGATGGAACATAACAACCAAGTAGACCATAAAATGAAAGGGATTAAAAACATAGCACATGGATGAAATATGGGAGCACTCTTTGGGTGATGGTGTCTTTCGTTGCCTGCCTTGGAGTCCTAGTTTTGCATGGGTTCTATGCTGGAGATTACAGTGGGTCGGGTCATGGGCAGGGGCGGCGCTAGGTTTTTTGCGTCCTAGGGGGTGGGGCTGACAGCGGGCAGCGGGGTGGCAGTGGGGTGGCAGGGGCAGCGGATGATGGGGGATGGCGACAGGCGTGGGGGGGTGGACGGCGATGGGCACAGGGGGGCAGCGGGTGGACGGCACCAGGCGGCGGGGGGCGGACGGCGGTGGCCAGCGCCGGGGGGGCAGCAGGGGGCAGCAGGCTGGCCAGCGCCCCCTCTCCATTTTGGCGCCCTAGGCAACTGCCTAGTTCACCTTAATGGACGTGCCGGCCCTGGTCATGGATGCAACTAAAATTTCTAGAACAGAATCTAGCATTCATATTTTTGCCCTAACACATATCCACCTGTTTTACTATGTACACAGTCATCTAAAAGCACTTCAGCTTTCACATGGGCCAAACACATGTAAGTGTTCCTTTGTTAGTGGATTAGGTGAAGATCTTTTATTGCAAAATTATGTTCCATTGACCCATCATATGACTATTTCTCTTCTAGGTTGCTAACTGCTGCATGGAGCTTATTGAAAAAAGGCCAATGGAAATAAACACTCTGGAGGACTGTATTATAATTGATGGGAAAGCATTCAAGGCTGGAGAGTGCATTGAGAACATAACAGACAGATTTAAGGAAATAGATTCTTTAATGGCTGAATTCCAAGACAGCTTGTAGCACTGATAAGAGTGAACCTATTATACAGTACTATTTACTGCTCTGGAGTGCATCCCTTTCTTACTTACAGCAAGAGATCCTTAACAGCTGCTTGACAATATTGTTAGTTTGAAGTTTAATGTATTTTAACATACTATTTTTTGTTATCGATAAAAATTGATACTGGGTTTAGTTTGTGTTGAAGTTTAAAAATAGGATTTAACAAGGTTATGCACTTTCAGATATTTTATACTGATAGGTACATATTTTTGCCTGGCTTAAGCAAACTACAGTACTTAAAAACAGAATAAAAATAAAACACGATCATAGTTGGCTGTTAAGCACTTTTTGACTTCTGAGGGTATGAAAGAAGGCTAATTATTTACATTTTTGAGCAATATAAGAAAACACTATAGGAGTGGTACCTTGGCTTTTCAAACTCTTTCCCCTCCACCAAGCCCCACACTTTCCCCCATCCCAGCGCCAATTACCTGGTGCAGGGCTTTGGGAGAGGAAAAAAAAGACCTGCACTTCCCCCCCCCCAAGCCCTGCACACCAGCTGATCGGTGCTGAGGTGGGGGGCGGAACTCCCCACCCACCCCAGCACTGATCAGCTGGCACGTGGGGCTTGGGGGAAGGGAAAAAGTTTTAAAAGCCCAGGGCATTTTAAAGGCATTAAAGGACCAGCACCTCTCCCCCCCCCAATTCACCCCATTGGGAGGGAACGGCACAGGTCCTTTAAAAGCCCTGGGCTTTTAAAACGTTTTCCCCCTCACCAAGCCCCCATACACCAGCTGATTGGTGCTGGAGTGCGGGGGGGAGTTTTTTCCCCCAGCCAGCCCCGATCAGCTGGCATGTGGGGCTTGGGGGTGAGGAAAAAAGCACCAGTGCACCTCATGGTAAGGAAAGGCGCAGGGTTTAAAAAATGACTTTGAGCCACTGAGGCAGCCTAGTGCCATCACATGTGTTTGACTAGAAGTCTCATTATCCCCACAGTTTTAGTTTAACGCATGTGAAGGGTATGAGATTAGAGAAGGCTGATGCTGAAGCCTTCATGTTCCATTTCATTTCATTATATGTTATTTTAGAATCCTTGCCTAGACAAAGAGGAATGGGGATTACTTTAGTTATCTTTTTTTTGACAGGCGTTATCTCATAGACCAATAAACCATTTGTTTACAAAATAGCTGGCAGACTACAAGGCTATTCATATTAATCTCTGCTTGATGGACTGAAATAAAAATTGCATAAGATACTTGCTTCCCTTTGGCTATGTTTTAAAGGGACTGGATCAAGTATAATAGTTCATAATTGCATTAATTATAGCTGTTTTTTTATCACTTGTCACTATAGGTATTCATTATAAGTAACATCTTCCTTGAAACATTTTGCCTTGTTTTCTTTTCTTAATTGTGTCAATTTTCATGAGGCACTGGAGGTTCATTCATTCATTCATTCATTCATTCATTTCTTCAACATTTATGCTGTCTGATTAGTGCAAGGCACTACTCTGGATATTTAAACAATAAACAATAAAGGTAAATCGAAAAAGGGAAAACAATTCAAAAAACATGAAACAAAACCACCAAAAGCATCAAACAATAGTAAGCACATTGTTTTACTAGAATGGGATGAAACTTCAGTTATGATCACCCTATGTTCATCTTCAATACTGCCCATATCAAAATGGGGAAATCTAGTAGTTTTCCCATTTGTCAGTCATTTTTCAGTCTAGGACAAAAACATATTTCTATTATGTTCAATCAATATAAGAAACCTTGATGGAAACTGAAATATTAGTCCCAGTTATGGTACAACCATTAAATCAAGGAAACAGCATCTGCATAAATGTCACCAGTAAGAACCTAGCTCTGGGATTAGGAGGAAGCTGGTGAATGTGTGGGTATGGAAAATTAGCCCCAGCTCTGAGCCTTGGATTTCTCTCTCCAGTGAAAAGGAGAGCCGTGCTTCTTTGAGACTTTCATTTGTGTCATTTTTGCTAATAACTTAGAATTTTCATTATTATGCTCGTAGTATTCTCTTTTCAAATATATTAAATTTCATTTCATCCTTTCTCAATGAATTCCCTCTAATTCTCTTCTTTTAGCTTGTAACTCCGTCAATGCTTTATTATCCCTTGTTAAGATGGTGGCGAAGAAGCTACAAGGCATAGAATAACGGGATTGGGGTGCATGTTCATTGTCCCTGATATACATGGATAACATTATGCTGTACTAGCTTTCTCCAATCTGGCATCCTAACAGATGTGTAGAACTACAATGCCCACAATTCCTAGTCAGCATATAGATGCTCACAGCTGTTGTTCAATTCATGTGCAGGAAACTACATTATAAAAATCATTATCTCCCTTACGCTTTTAATTAGACCTCAAGATTTGTTCTTCGTTTCCTAGGCATTTGGTGGTGGCTTAAGCACAATGAAAAGATGGTGTTTCGATTTCAGGATTTCTGGGCCTACTTTGCGATGCTTTCCTTCTTGAAGCTGGAAGATCTCAAGCTGCTACACTCTTTCTGTAGTGCTGCTGCTGTTTTTAAAAGCTTTCCACCATTAGAGAAAAAGCTCAACAACAAGCAACAGCAGCGGCAACAAGAATGACTGAATTGCCCTCCAGATGTTACACCTGAGAAATTTTGCAACCTCCATATGAATATATTCCCTTTGTTAAGCCAGAATGTACCTCACTAGTAAACTGAAAGCACCATCAACTAGATTTCACAGAACACATAGGAAAGAATTTTTGGGAACAGTATAAACTGGCTTTGTTGTGTGGAGAAATCAATAAGGTACAGAGCCACTTGAAGCTGCAAGTAATCCCAAATACTTTGCTCTAACAGAGCAGAGATTTCTTTCACAGTTCCAGGTCTTTAGCTGCAGCTAGATGCTGCAATTTACAATTACTGCAATTTCTCCCTTTCTCTTGGAAGTTCTCACGTATTAGATGAATAAAGACAAGTGCACCACATCTAGCAATTGCAGAATTGCTCAAGTGTTTCATTAAACATCTGCAATATTTCTTTTTTCTAGGACAAAAACATGTTTCTGTTATGTGCAAGTGGATAATGGAGGTATAACACTCAATTTGTTGCTCATAAACAAGAGAAAGAACAGAGTCTCACAGCATGTGATATTCACAATGCTTTATTCTGACTGAGCCTGGCATAAGCTGTGAATATTCTTGACTAGTTCAAGTAGGACAAACTTTAGAGGCCACCCAGTTCAATTCTCTGTTTAGTGCTGAGTCTGCAGTGCAGAACACTTGTGTTATACCTCAGAGATATGGTTACCTAATTTCTACATAAAGAGAACCCACCACCTCCCAAAATAGACAGTTCTGCTACCAATCCGCTCTTACCATTAGGAAATTTGTCCCAACGTTCAGTTGAAATCTCCTTTCCTCAAGTTTCTATCCCATTTGCACTAGTCCTCTCCTATGGAGCAACATCCACAGGAACAGACCTTCAGATTTTGAAGACCACTAAAATCTTCCTTTCTCTAGTGTTTTCAGCTCTTTCTCACTGATCTTTTTAGACTCTTCACCATCCTTTGGAAGTGTTCCAGTTGGCCAATATTCTTCTGAAAATGTCCAGAATTCGATATAATACTGTAGATACATCATTACAGGAGATAGATGAATTATCTTCTGTAACAGCAAGCATAGCTCACTGTTTAAATTATCTGGTTACAGAGCCAGAGGTCGGGAGTTCATTTCCCCATTGTGTCTCTTGACAGGGGTGCACCTGATGATTCATAGGGCCCCTTACTGTCCTGTAGGTCCAAGATGATGATGAGGATGTTTAGTTTTATGATCTGGCCACTATTGCCCAGTTAACAGAACCAATGTTTTGTTAAATATTGTGTTGGATTTTTTTTTTAAAAAAAGCTGCTGCATGTGAGACACGGACGATGGGAGAATGACCAGGATGAAGTGAGCCATCCACTCCTCCTGTCAAAGTGAAGGAGTGTGACGTCCACATCACAGTAGCCAATATGAAGAAGTTGAACATTGGTGGAGTCAAAGTGGAAAGAACCAGCAGGAAGGGAGACATGGCATGTATGGTTAAAGAAGAGCCAATAGCTAAAGTTACTTCCTGATGGAGGAAGTGGTGACCAAGGACACAGACGATGATTGGAGGGAGAAGGGAGAGATAAAAGAGGGTGAAAAGGTGGGAAAAGGTTGGTTGGAATTGGAGGAGGAGATGGAGAAAGGAGGAGAGGCTATAGAATGCAAAGTATAAATGTTCCCCACTATGAAAAGTCCCTGGAAGGAGGGTGTGGAGCATGAACAGGATCCCAGAGGGAAAATGGAACCAGCAGGGGATTGGGTGTGACATCCCTGCTGTGGGAACCTATGTTCAGGCCACAGGAGAGCCAAGAGGAAACCCCTGGACAGGGAGAGGTCCGGGCTGCTCTATTACTCACCACTGTGAGAGAGGCCGAGACAAATGTTTGGAAAGATCCTTTGTTAACTGATGACTTTGGGTTACACCTTCTGAAGTTATTGTTCATTCAGTTACAACCAATGTTAATAAAAAGCTGTGTTCTGATGCTCAGCCCCTTCTTGTCATGGGCCTTCTGGGGGAGGAATCGCCAGAGGTGAAGAGGGAACCCCATGGCACTGCATCTCATTGCTGATGCATATTCAGCTTATGCCATAACATATGTAGATTCCACCTACCACTGCCAACCCAGGCTTCCTGCTCTTGTGCCTTTGATTTCCCCCCTCACCAACCTCAGTGCAGGACTGTACATTTATATTTGCTTGCTTTTCATCTTCTCGGCTTTCCCTAGTTTTCTTGAATGCCAAGACTTCTTGTATCCCTTGGCAACTGAAGGTTTATTCTCCCAGGTTTTTCATGATTGACAGGTATGCTGGCCCACAAATACCACATGCATATCTTTGCTAAATATGTGGCCAGGCCTTGGGACCAAGCTGCTCCATAATGGTTGTTCAAAATTCAGACAGATGAAGGCTTCCCTGATTAATGACTGCTGCCAGAATCTAAATTCTGCTTTACCACCCAAAGCTAGTGCATCTGGCCTTACAGTCCCTTTCCTGCACTGAATCAAGAACAGGAGCATGTTGCTTGTGAACAAGTGTGCTGCACATCCTCTTTTACACTACTCTTGTAATGACTGAAGAGAGACACACAGAGAGAGAGAGAGACCATCTAAGGGAACATTGTATGTTTTTGTGTTTACTGCTCACTTTTCCAGATGATTTGTGTGTGTGTGTGTGTGCGTGCGTGCGTGCGTGCGTGCGTGCGTGCGTGTGTATGCACACTTGCCTTTCAAATAGCAATGAAGCCAATTGCACTAGCGTCTGAGCTATCATTTCTCTTCTTTCACTATGTCGTAACCACCATCCTTCTCAGGAAGATGGCAGTGGAGAGATTTGGAAATAATTCTACACCGTGGCCTTATAGCTTTAAGCAAATAAGAGTGAGGCTGGCTGGGCAGCTAAGTGAGTTGGTACCTGGCCATGGAGCCAGAGGCTTGGAGTTCAAGTCCCCACTGTGTCTCCCAGAAGGAAAGCCAGCCTGGGGGGCCTAGGGTAAGCAGCACAGTCCCAGAGCACCTTTACAAGAAGGGCAAGGGAAACTACAACAGAATAGTCCAGACTTAGAAAACCCTAGGGAGGGTGGCCACAAGTTGGAATCCACTTGGCACTCAACTGTTGGGGGGGGGGGAGTCTCAACATATTTCTCAAGAGGAAAAAAAAACTGGAAAATGTTGTCTAAGCTCTTGTAGTTATTCTTCAGGGTTTAGCACCTTCCCCAGGCTTTCCAAATGCCATGTTTTGCAAGGATCCCTGTTTTGGCCAGGAACCTTGCTCAGGCCACATTGGTTTGTGGGCTCCTTGTTGTTTTCCATTTGATGGTTTCTGAGCCATGCTGGCTCAGGGAGCTGAAGTCCTGAAACTATGACTATTAGCTTGGTGCTCCTACTCATCGAGCTAGTCCACTATAGGCCATAAGAAAGGCCAGTGGCAAACACCGAAACCACATGGCAACACACCTGGGTACAAATGCATGATTGGCAATGCACCCTTCGTCTTTCTCTTTTTTTGTACAATAATATTCACTCATTCATGCTTATGTTCAGCAAATTGGATTATACACAAGAAAGCTTTCTTAGGTATGCATTCCATTCACATTTAAAAAAAATAGAGTCACCAGAAACTAAAACTAGACATACAATCTATTTGCAGCCCTTGAAAAGAGAGGGTATGTTTCAATTGTAACCCTCAAGGCCTGCCAAGAGCTTACAAAGTCATGTTCCACTGACTGCACATTTCACTCGAACTGTAATTTTTCTTTCAGTTCCAGGGCTTGTCCTTTATACCCATTACAGTATATATTTACTTCAGTCTGTCTTCAGAACACACGATGTCTGACAAGCTTGGCAGTTTCCCTTTGTTAAATGGATGGCAAATAAACTGACAGGAAGTGCCAGACACACTCCTTGATCTCATTGGGAGGCTTGGTTTTAATGCCACTAATTCAGGAAGGATTCAACCCCAGTTCACCTGAAAGGTTGCACCGTTCACCTGGGGGCAGTACAAAAGAAACCTGTAATACACAAGCAAGTCCCCTATAGCAGGATTTCTCCAAGGAAAGCTCCCTGACATGTCTTCAGCCATATGCCCCACAGATAAATGGATGGCCTCTGTTTTTTCTTTTTTAAAGAGATCTTGTGTGCATGATGGCATGTGGGCTCGTATGCATGATGGAATATCAGTTATCAACAATATACAGTCGTGGTAAACCTTTGGCATTCCAGAGGTTTTGAACCACAACTCCCAGAATTCCAAACCTGTATTGCCAATGACAAAGGACTGTGGGAGTTGAGGTCCAAAACATCTGGAGTACCAAAGGTTCATCACCACCCCAGGCAACCTCTTGACTTCCAATGCTCCATAGTGAGCATTCATCAGTGAACTTTCTTTATCTCAGAAGTTTTGTTAGAGAATTTCCGTCTCTGGCATTAAGCCCCCTACAGACTCATGATGAATTAGGGAACCCAGATTCATTAATATATTAATACATGCCTTTTATTTATGCCTCTTTTTCCTCCTTGCAAAGGGACCTAAGGTAGTTTACAGAATATTAAAAAGGTAAATGTTCAGACACCACCCCCAAAGACAATAAATTACAGGGTTAAAAACTATTAAAAATCACTGAATGTTTTATATTAAATAGAAAACAGTTTAAAACCATTTTAAAACAAATTGGGGGGGGGAGGTGAAAAGTAGATCTTCCACCATTGATAATTTCTTCCTTTCTTACCTAGCAGAGCTCGAGGAGAAAAGCCCTTGACTGCTGGCAGAAAGATAGGCAAGAGAGCCATCCTGACCTGACATGGAAGGGAGTTCCACAGCCTGGGTGCAGCCATAAACAATACCCTGATTTGTGTCCTCAGGCACAGAGGACACTAGAGAACCCAAGGAAAGGTCTCAAAAGCCTTTTAAAAAACAGAGAAGTTGAAATAAAGAGATGCTATTTCCAGGTGGACTGCACCCAAGAGGGTCAAAAGCAACACTTGTGCCCAGACACAGGCCCATAGCCAGTGAAGGAATTTTAGTTCTCCTTGTAATTAACCCCAGTCAACAGTCTAGCTGCAACATCTTAGAGCCAAAGTAGTTTTGGAACACTTTCCAAATTTAGCCCTAGGAAGAGCAAATTGGATGTGGCTAAGGCATCTGGCACCTTAGCAGAGATACTGATACCAGACCAGAGCTAGAACCAAAGCAGCAGCCTTAGATTTGGATTGAAAAGAGAAAGTTGTGCATGATCCATGTATTGGCGGCATAGTGACCACAAATTTCAGACATTCTCCCCCAGTGGCTTCATATGTAAGTTCAATGGCATAGTAGTGACCTTTGGAATCTCATAAGCCAAAGGCTGTGGTGTCAGGTGTCAAACAGGAGACACCACCTTCTGACTTCACTCACCCAGACAGGACAAGAACCATTGCAAAACAGTACTGCTAAGAACCATCCTAGAGACCACATTGTGGTTTCAAATGTCACTGAGAAATCTGTCAGAACCAGACATACTCCTCTGTCTAGTATCCAGTGGAGGTTTCCAAGCAAGGTGATGAAACCTGTCTTTGTCCTATAACCAGGCAGAAAGGGATAGAGACAATCAGCTTCATTCTTAGAGAAGGGAAACCACCACAGGTGACACATTTCTGCACATAGAGCCAGGGGTGGGCTACAGGCATGCTTCTCCACTTGAAGGAAAACTGTTGCAACTGCCCCTCGAGGCTGGGAAGTCAGCTTATATCTGTCCCTGAGGCAATGCTGATATGAACACCCTAGGGTGGGATGCAAAAATGGATGTCTTTGCTGTCCATATGTTGGGGAAGATTCTCAGTCATCCAAGTAAGGTCATCCAGAAGGTGAGTTATGGCAACTGGACTCCTTTTCTTGTGAGATTGAATTATTTCGCTACACATCCAAGTAGCTTTGTCAGTCTGAGGAAAGTTGGTGGGAGGCTTCCAATTTATAGTTCACCTTGGTTTAATGCCACCCTGGTCGAATTGCTTTGTTAGGTGGACAGTGGCCTGAATAGGCTCCTTACATGGACATTGGCTGTCTATACTAAAAAAAAAAAATTAGCCACATTTCTCCCTCCTGTATTCTTCCTGAGGAAATTAAGTCTGGAACAGGGCAAGCTGACTCCAGGAGCACTCCTGCCACTCATGCTAAGATCTGGAGTGTGTCTCATGTTACAGTGATCCCTAAAATGCTTCGCAACCATGCTTTGTGGGGAAAACTGATGTGGCTTGATTATTACCTTTCTGAGGTAATATAAATATCAAGGAAACAGTCCTTGTCACATCTCTTTCCCCAAACCTGAGATTTGCACATTATATGTCAGAGCTACTTATATGGTCTCAATACTCAAGTGTTCTAAAGCGACTCAAATTACTTCTGTGGCAAGCTTTGCAAACAACTACCAGTTTACAGCAAAGATGTCTTGCTGCCTGCACATTTCTCACTATGACGAGTATGTATATTCCCAGTTAAAATCAAAGCAAAAACCAACCTCTCCTCCTAATGGAAAATCATAGTAAATAGTTTGTGTCTTTCCAAAATGATTTATGATGACTGCAGGGAGTGGGGGGGGGGCTTTTGCTGGAACTATGTTAGGATTTATTTATTTATTTATTTATTATATTTATACCCCGCCGATCTTCCCGTAGGAACTCTGGGCGGCCTACAATGGTTGACGAAGCAGCAACACAATAAAAGACAAGAACAACACAATACAATAAACATAGCTATTCTACCAGTTTAAAACAACTTAGCGCCCTAGCAATGTGCCCGGCAACGAGGCTACGAGATGGGAGCAGAATATGGATGGCGGGGAAGGAAAAAAAAACCTACAGAAACTCGCCAAAGGCCTCCCGGAAAAGCAGAGTTTTTAACACTTTGCGGAAGGCCAGCAGGGACACTGCAGAGCGCACTTCGCTTGGGAGACTATTCCAGAGAGAAGGGGCTGCCACTGAGAAGGCCCGGTTACGTGTAGATGTCTTCCGGGCCTCTCGAGGGGTGGCGATCCGGAGCGAGTGCGCTCGCGACTGCTGGACTGGACGGGCCGAGGTTGATTGCTGGGCGATCCGCTCTGACAGGTAGCCCGGGCTCAAGCCATGGAGGGTTTTATAAACTAAAACCAATACCTTGAATCTGATCTGGGATGCAACGGGCAACCAATGCAGACAAGCCAGGACTGGGGTGATGTGGTCATAGCGACGCACACCCGCCACCAGCCTGGCTGCCGCATTTTGTACCCGCTGCAAACGCCGGACGAGAGTCAAGGGCAACCCCATGTAGAGGGTGTTGCAGTAGTCCAGCCTCGAGATCACCAGTGCTTGGACCACTGTTCTCAGAGAGTCGCCATCCAGATATGGGTGGATCTGGGTAATTTGACGGAGATGGTAAAATGCGGATCTGGTCACGGCAGCCACCTGGGCATCCAAGGTAAGCGCCGGATCCAGAACCACGCCCAGATTCCGGACCCTATCCGTGAGTTGGAGGGAAACTCCCTCCAGACAGGGAAGAGGGCCTCCATACCCAGATGGCGAATTCCCAAAGAACATAACCTCCGTCTTCTTGGGATTGAGCTTGAGCCTGTTGGCCCTGGTCCATGTCAATACCGCATCCTGGCACCGGTTGAGGGTCCAAACAGCTTCCACTGCAGAGATGGAAAAGGAGATACAGAGCTGTGTGTCATCAGCGTACTGATGACAGCAGACTCGAAATCTCCTAATGACCCCAGCCAGCGGCCTTACAGCATGGGGGAGAGAGACGACCCCTGTGGAACTCCACAGGGGAGTATCCACGGGGCCGACAACTCCCCCCCCCCAATGCTGCACATACTGGGGACGGCCCTCCAAGAAGAACCGGAGCCAACTGCGAACAGTGTCTCCGATTCCCACCTCAGAGATCCGATCCAGTAAAATACCGTGCTCAACAGTATTGAAGGCCGCTGACAAATCCAGGAGAACCAACAGGGTAGAGCAACCCCTGTCGGCCGCCCGGATTAGGTCATCTTGCGGTGCGACCAGAGCTGTTTTGGTCCCCCGGCAGGGCCTGAACCCGGATTGGCATGGATCAAGGCACTGCTGTTCCTCCAAAAATGACTGGATCCGGACCACGGCCACCCTCTCAATGACCTTGCCCATAAACGGGACGTTGGCAATTGGACGGTAATTCACCAATTGGTCCAATGCCAGGCCAGGTTTTTTAAGAATGGGCTTGACCACTGTCTCCTTCAGACGGGAGGGAAAAAACCCCTCGCTGAAGGAGGCAGTGGCGATGGCAGATACCCATTCTGGCATACTCCCACCGGCAGCTTTTATCAGCCAAGCAGGGCAAGGATTGAAGGGGGTGGACGCAGGCCGGCAGTGGGCAATCGCCCTGGAGGCCTCCAAAGAGGAAACAGGCCCAAGCTCATCCAACCGGGGAGAGAGAAGTGCCGCGACAACTGGGGATGGCAGGGAAGGGCTACTGCAACCGGATTCGAAGCCGGCCCGGATGGCCTCTATTTTAGATTGAAAATAGACTGCGAAGTTCTCACTACTGAAATCAGTAGGAGGAGGCCTGGCCAGACTAGGATTGGTGAGGTCTCAGATAAGGGATTAAGCCCCCACCCCCATGCTGCAGTATCATTCCTAGTAATGCAAACCTTGCTGCTGTAATTTAAATAAGAAAACCGTCATAGCTGAAATCCCATTGCTCTGCTTTATAAGTTGCAACTGCAGTAGGCCCACTACAATGATTCAATGGGCCAGCTCTAGTTGCTACAGTAGAATCCCTGTATCCACTGTTTCATTAAGCACTGATTCAGTTATCCAGAGTTGGCAGAGGAAGAAATAAGTAATTCAGCACCCACAAAGCAAGTTACTGTCACAAACAGCAGCTGTAAAGCAAGCTACTGTCATAAAACAACAGCCATAAAGTAAGCTACCATCACAAACAGCAGCCATAAAGCAAGCTACTGTCTCAAAACCAGTTTTGGGGGCTTTGGGCATTTTCTCTAATCCACAATTGTTTCATTTACTCACAGTTCTTTGTAGATGAAAACAAACAGTGTTCTGTAGAAAAATATTAATTGGTTACACGAACAGAGTTTAACAGATTAATTAGCTTCATAACTAACTAGGTGACTTGGTGACTGACTGAATACATTGCTTTAACTATCTTTAGACTAACTAAAAAGATCAGGAAAGAAAACTTGCACAGAGGGGCATGTCTATCTGCCAAATTTTGAGGCAGAGAGGGAACAATTGGCTACTACTGGATTCACCCTACCTCAGAAAGGTCATTCCCAGCCAAAATTCCAAACATTTATG
>JAHTLZ010003542.1:45169647-45186008 GCA_023846285.1 Phrynocephalus versicolor | reverse complement strand
TCAAGATATGTTGGACTATGAAGCATTTATGCCAACCAGGATAGTTATTGAGAGAGGCTGTCCAAACTGGAAAAAAATAGCCTTGCAAGCATTTTCAGCTTGTTACATACTGTATATTTTGATCTTCGGTGGTGGTGGCTTTGCTTCACCTTTTTTCCACGACGCTCAGAGCAGTGTTTGCATCTGACAAAGAGGTTGACTGAACTTTTTCCTAAGATCCAGCAATAATTTTTTTTTAAAGTAAGAAGTTCCATCAGAACTTATGCCTATTCCACGATTGCATGCCAAGTTTCCACGCCCTAATCCAGTACTCAAGCCTTACACAGACACCTCTTTTTGCATCTAGACCTCAACAGACAAGAAGGTTTGAATGCTGAAGAGGGGAACTGGCCACTTCAAGCCCCCTTGCCTTTGAGGTAAGGTAAAGGTAAAGGTTCCCCCCATGCATGTTTGCTGGCCGTGTCCGACTCTCGGGGCGGTGCTCATCTCTGTATTCAAGCCGAAGAGCCAGTGTTGTGCAAGTCCATGTCCACGTGGCCTGCATGGCTGCAACGAAACACTGTTTTACCTTCCTGCTTTTTTTTACGGCGGTACCTATTTAACCCACTCGCATTTACATGCTTTCTAACTGCTAGGTTGGCAGGAGCTGGGGTTATCAGCAGGAGCTTGTTCCACTGGGTGGCACCCGGGATTCGAACCACCGAGCTGCCGACTTTGCAGCTGACAGTTTTAGGAGCCTTAGACCACTACTGCACTTTATATTTGAAACACCTTTCCCTTAAAGACAAATCGCCTTAAAAATAACTGTCTGCTTTTCAAATTGCTTTTTCTGAAGAGCCCCCTTGGCCACACCCATTTTTGACCGCTGTGTTGGTTTTTCTTGCAATGACCACTGGGGGTGGTGTTTTTTTTAATCAGCTCCTGCACTCCCTTTTAAAGTGATTTGGTTGTATTTCCGGACATACTACGCCGCCCTTTTTCGGTTTCCTCCCTGTTTCTGCTTTTTCCCTGTCATAGTTTAAAGCGGTTCAGCCACGTGCAAACGGGGAAGCCGATTGCTAAGCAACCGCTGAAATGCGGACTGCTGAACCACTGTAGCGACCATGTGACTGCGGGAGGTGATAAGGCATGCAAAATAAAAAGCGGCTGCTCAAGGAAGTGCGATAGCGGCCTTAAGTCTACCGAGCCACCATGCCCCTGATTGCCTTTGAGGAGCTGTGCCTAATTTATTCATGGGACAGATTCCTTCTAGAGTTGCTTTGTTCACTACAAGCACACACACACACACCCAAATATTATATACAGAGAAATATGTTGGGGACTGAGCTGAACTCTGCCCTTTTGGCAGAGAGAAAAATTGGATCCCCCAGTGACTGAGATTAACTTTGAATGAAAGCAGACCTGGATTCTCTTAGCACCTGACAGTGAAGTCATAACACATGAGCCAGGAACCTCCCTTTAGGCCACAATCATCAGTACAACTATAATAAGTAGCGGCTGAAGTAGTAAAATCGCACCCTGTAACCCTGATGATGTCAGTAGACATGGCCATATTTGCTTAATTAAAACTTTCCTTCCTCACTCTTACCTGAGTCCCTAGGCTCCCTATGGTCCTCGAATATGGAATATATGATTTCTGGACATTTAAGATTCCTGTACCCAAAGGCTTCCCATGGGCAAAGAGATTCCAAGGGATTATAGGAACACAGGGAAGAGCCGGGGGATAGGAAACATTGAATTAAGAAATTACAGCTGTGGCTGATGACATCATCAGGATCACATGGCATAAATGTACTAGATTTCAGTCAATATGTCATTAAAAAGGAAAGGGAAATGCATGGAGGTTTTGTTTTCTATTGGTAGACACTGCAAGCAACCATAAATAGCAAGGAGAATTGCTTCCCTGGGAAACATCTTAAAGTAAAATTAAGAATACATCTGGTAGCAGAACGCATCCAGTCAAAAAGCAAATGAAAGCCCTGCTTGTGTCTAACAAGACATTTTAAAGTTGTCAGAGCTTTGAAGTAATGCATTTCTCTAAAGAGTTATTTGTTGATTTTTTTCATGGCTGAAAGGAAATTATGTTTTATTATGGTTGCCACATAAGGAGGAATAAACAACGTCCTCCTTTTGCAATAGAACTGATTTCATAGCTATTTTGCTCACCGTGGATTGGGGTAGCTTCACTAAACAGTGTCAGAGTACCAAAGGTAGATTTCTCATCTACTGGAAATGAAATAAGCAGCAAACATGATGAAAAGCCCAAGAAAGCCCAGAGCTGAATTGGATGAGAGAGGGAGTGAGATTGAGAGAGAGAAAGAGAGAGATATATATCATTAGAAAATGTATTGGAAGAGAAATGAGAGGTTTAGTCTGGAAGAGAACTCAATACAGCCTATTCTTGATGCACAGAGTGCTTTACTCTACAAAGAATGGGCCAAATAGGATTGATCTCATATGCTCATGAAACCACTGACCTCTGTGCACTATAGTAGATGTGTGCCACCTTTAGACAAACCTTTGTAAATATGAACCAAATCATGGCAATTGGACTTCTTTTCTTGAGAGACTGAAATGTTTCACTGCTCATCCAAGCAGCTTCATCAGTCTGAGGAAAGCAAGTTGTGACTCCTCCATTTTATAGTTCACCTTGATTTCACATCACCCTGGTCTGAATAGACTCATTAGGTCAACATATCCTGAATAGATTCATAGTCGACTACGATCTGAATATCATTGTTAGGTGCATAATGGCCTAGGGTGTGTGAAAGTCCCACCAATGCAACCTTTCCCAACACCATTAAGTATGGGTATTAGCTATGGGCTTGCTGGTGGAGGTGTGAAGTGCTTCTGATTTGTCTGGGGATTGATGAAAGGGCTGCTCAATAAATAGACATATTGTGTCTGAGTCCCCTGCCTCTGTTGAGAGAGGGGGTTTCAATACGTACATGAATGGCTTCCCTGACTCCTCTCTTAAACCACCTATCTGAACTATAAAATGGAGGACTCACCACTAACCTTCCTCAGACTGATAAAGCTGCTTGGATGAGCAGCGAAACATTTCAGTCTCTCAAGAAAAGAAGTCCAGTTTCCATGGCTCAGTTTCCACATAAACTCACCTGGATGACTGAGAATCTTCACAGACATCAACCAAATCAGGAATATTTCAGTATATTTGCTCTAGTTTAGGGCCACTAGTTGTCCATGAGATGTAGCAACAGGCCACAGATCCTACTGACGGAGTCCTATTCAGACAGCTGGGATGGGGCCTAGAGCCTTCATTTGGGTCCAGAGTCTTCATTTCACGAGAGGGAACGCCCTCCTGATGAACTCTACTGGAATCCACATGTTTGCAGACCTTGTAATTCCCCCAAACCAGCTTGGATAAATTTCGTTCACCTACTACTTACTATTTAGCTGAAGCATTAGTTACTTTTCATTACTCAGCTTGTGTACCCTGCTCTGCTCATCTCTCAGTTATTTACTCTTGGTTACTGGGGTAGTTCCACATTCCATCTCTAAATTCTGTTTGCTTTCCATTTCCCTTTACCTATTCTTGTCTTCCCTTCATCTATTCTTCTCTACTTCTCATTAACTCACCCCCCATTTGCAAACAGCAAGGAGATGTGTGATTGTAATCAAAAGCTGGGCAAAAGCATGCTCTGTTCATGAGGCAGTTCTAGCCAACCAGCATATGTAATGTTTCCCTTGTAACCAATCACTGATTCTGTGCATACTGTGAGATGTAAATGATATGTAATAAAATGTGCGAATAGCAAGGGGTGAGAGATTGCTCCGCTGGTCAGACAACTGGACTCGAGTCTTCCTTCTTTCATCAGGATCCTCCCACATCCAACTATCTACACCTCACAGTCAGAAGTAAGGAAAGAGAAAGGAAAAAAATCAGGAAGACATTTGTCTTAGAAATGACATTTCCTAGCATTTCCTGCTCTGGTCATTGATTAAATCATCAGCCCCACTAATTTTAGACCCTTGGTTATGAGGGAGTAGAGAGAAAGAATGAAATGTGTAGAAGGGCCAATTACCTACATTGTTCTTTCAAGAAGGAATCAAAGACAATTGTTCCAATTGCTTTTTTAAAAATCCCCCCTCCCTCCATTTGTCAGGTGGCTGCCTTAGGAGAGTGATTGGGATTTTCTTCTGATGGCTGGGAATAAAACAGAACAAAATAAAAGAGAGAACACTGCTCTACAGATTAACACGAATGCCTTTCTTTCCTGCCTGCATGACTTCAGTCTATGAATTGGCCCTGTCACTTGTGTTTTACCACTCATAGAAAGAGGGTCTTCACAAAATGGGCAGACATGAATTAGGCCAGAGTACCATGCAAAGGGCACAGAGCTTTGGGCACCGTGTGGATGGAGGGGTCCCTGTACACATTTGTCACATCAATACCACCCTATTTTAAAAACAAAGAAACACAATCTCATAAAAAATAGTACTTAGAATTTTAGAACTTGCCTCTCTCTAAAAATAAGAAGTTAGTTTTAGTAGGAAGACCATTTCATAAAAGGTCATCCTGCAAGCTCTGCCATGATGTGTCGATAAGCACTTTTGATGAGCAAGACAACTCATAAAAGAAGAAATGTGACCCCTTTGTCTTCAAGCGCATGGGTCTAGTCGGGGCTTGGGTGGAGATAAATGACACAATAACTGCCCAATTTTCTTGCTTTCTGACCTGCAGATTTCATGATCTATCAGGCTGAATATAACTTGGTTGACACCACAGCAAAGGGATGGGAACAATGGCAATCAGGTCCAGATGTATTTTATTGAGTATTATACTCTATTCTATTATATCCAGATTAAAAATGTCCAGGTTCTCTCTCTCTCTCTCTCTCTCTCTCTCTCTCTCTCTTTGTGTGTGTGTGTGTGTGTGTGTGTGTGTGTGAAGCATATAATGCAGCAAACACCCTAGTTTTATGTGCAACACTAATAATAATATTCACAGTATCAAGTTTCTTGGGGAAGGCTTTACAATGTGTTGCATACGCAAATCACATGCAAAAGGACCTTCCCAAGCTCTGTTCATGTTTTTGACCCACAGTCTTTTTTGGAAGCTTGGTCAGTAATGAACTACTATGTCTTCCAGCTGCATCTTTTCCCCTCAAGGACACAAGCTCAACCAAGTCTCAAAACAAAAGGAAGTAAGTCTTGGAATTCTTCCCATTCACTTCCTCCTGCAGTTCATCAACTGCTTCTTATTTTCCCTGGCAGGGAGGAAGATGATCTTAAATCTGCAGCGGCAACGATGAGCAAGGAGGTTGATTAGTTAGCCCACTGTGCTCTTAACCAAATAATAGTAGCTTCCTCTCTTCATATTCAGGGCCTTTTGAAGATAAGGATAGTCCAAAGGCAGAATGTTCATCTGAGGCTGCTTCTCACTGACGTCTTATGCCTTTCTTGATTTTTCCATCAAATGGGGTGCATGGGTGAGTTTAGCATGTGTACTATACTATAAGAAACAACTTCTGCTGCAGGGTTTCCTTCAAGGAAAAATAGGTGGGAAGAGTGGCCTGGGGTGTGAGGGAACATTCTGGCTTAAGAACTTAAGCCAATGGTCGGCAGTGAACACAGCTGCTCTGTTTACAATAGCTTTAGATAGAAACCAGCTCAGGCTACTGACCACCAACGATCTATGAGGACATGGCACTTGAAGAAGAAGAACTATACTTTAAAAAAAGCTACATTGGATACAGTGATCCCCTGCCTATCGCGGAGGTTAGGGACCTGACCTGACCCGCGATCATTGAAAATCCGTGATATGCGAATGGAGGTTGAGCCAGGCATGGAGGGGCCTAGCTGGGGGCTCTTGTACTTCCTCCCAGCCTGGCCTACCCCCAAACCAGCCTGTGAGAGCCTTCCTTGGCCTACTGTAGGCCGCAAAAGGGCCTTCCTGCGAACTGGAAGTGACTTCCGGTAAACCGGAAATCATTTCTGAGGCCTCCAACAGGCCTAGAAAGGCTCTTGGAGGCCTCAAATGATTTTCAGCAATCCGGAAGTCACTTCTGGTATGCCGGGAGCCCTCAAAGGCCTTTTTGGGGAAGCTCCAGACCTGGGGTAAGTATGGAAGGCTTAAACAGGACTTTCCCCCCTTAACCTAGAGGGCCTTTTTTCATATACTGCAGTTCCGCGATATAGCAGGACCGCAATATATGAACCGTGAAAGGGCGGGGGACCACTGTATCAGAATATCAATATATTATGACTTGAGTTAAAACCCAGTATCCTGTACAATATTTACATTTACAGAACTCCGTCCACCGAAGATGATGCAGTGGCCCAGCAAGGTGTTTATTCTATATGGCCACCTGCTACCTTGGAGAATGCTCTTTCTTCTTGCGCATTTGAAACTGGCAGAATTAGGTAATGTCAGAGGGCTATTTGAGAAAGTTTCAGCCAGGTTTACACTGTAAATTGTGTATGTTTTGTGCTGTCAAGTTGGAACAGACCTATTGCAAGCCTAATTGCCCAGCTCCGCGGTGTAATTACTCCAGGCGGAGCCTCTTTGCCCCCTCCGACCGGAAGCCTCAAGAGACTTACAGGGTCTCGCGAGAGACAACAGGAACTGGGCCCATATAGGGGCTCGACATCTCTGCCACGGCCTCTTCGGCGCCAGGATTTGCCCGCCCACCCACCTCTTGATGCAGTAGTATGAGCTTGTCTGGTCGCCTCGGGGCCGGATAGGAATTTTTGACCCGGGGCACAATTGGCATATAGCACCCGGGGATTTTTCGCCTATCCCATACTGCTGTGGCGTGGTGGACTCTGTAGGTGGGATTTGGTTTGGCTACACGGGGCGGTAGTGCGGAGTACGAAGTGGCAGTACGTGAGTAAGGTCTCGAATTCCCTGTGGGAACGTTCGGCCTCACGGCGTTGCGGATCTGAGATCACAATGCCGGGGGGGGGGGATGGACGGACCTGGAGGTCGTGCCTGGATAGCCCAGCTGGGGAAAGGGGACTGGCTGGCCGAGGATGCCCTGTCCAGAGACAGGACAGCCTCAGGGCTATTGACTCACCCAGAGAAACTGCCAATGGAAAGGGTCCTGGGAGACCCGGTGTAACAACTTGCAACCCGCACTACAGCAGGCCCCTGTTTTGAAGTTGTTCTTGGTGTTATTAATAAAGTGTGGCCCAGAGCGTTTACCCAACACCTTGACTCGTGTGGTTATTCCGGGGTGGGGGGGCAAAGAGTTTTCAAAGTAAGTGAGATATTTAAGGAGTGGTTTTACCAGTTCTGCTTCCCCAGTCAGTTTCCATGGCTGAGCAGGGATTCAAACTCTGCTCTACAGAGTCCGAGTATGTCACTGTATCCATTGCACCATACCCAGAATCCCTACTCTAAATTACTTAGGACCAAAATCCTGTTACATAGTTATGCCTGCAGAAGGGAAATGGAATACCTTTGCAGTAGCTTCTCAGTGGCAGTTAATGAGCTACATATCCACCCACTGGCTTGGCACATACCCCCCCCCCAAATCCCAGCAGGGACTCAATAACTGCCAACAAGAGGCCACTGAAAGTTATGCAGTCCCCCCACCCCGGCACGGTCTCAAGACTTCCATGATGGAGGCTCTGTTCCTTCTATCAAAGTCTAGCTTTCTCCACAGTCAGCTGCTGCTTCTAATTGTTATTTGTAAGGTGTTGTTGAGTCAGAACCAACATTCATTGACCTTTATAGGTCTTTCAGGGTGAAATTCCATAAGCTATCATGGCCAAGAAGGAATTCAAACTCAGGTCCTGAGTCCTTGTCCATCGCTCTATCCAAATGCTCATTTCAAAAAGGGATCTTGGCAAAAGGGCTCAGTGGAAGAGATGGCTTCACAAATCACCTCAGGGGGGTAGGATGGCTACACTGAAGGCATACCTGTGCACTTGAACAAAGGGTGGATTCTGCTTGCCTTATCCTTTTCCTTATTTGTTCTGGGGATGCTGGAGTGTTTTGGTGCCACCCTTTTTGTCTCCTACTCCACTAAAAGAAGCAACAACAGCCAGGAGGAGCCAGCAAGGAGGGCCAGGTGTGTATCACCCAAATGTCTACCTCAGCCTGCTCTTGGAAATGGTGCTGCATTTCCCTGTCACTTCACCACAGTCCCCAACTAACCATACTTCCATTTCTAGCTTATCACCATCTGGACCTTCACACACAGTGCTAGAATCTTTTTGTGGCATCCCCAGTTTGAGAACTGCTACTTTTCAGCTTATAAAAAACAGTATGCAAAGCAAAGTGGGTGGCCAACAGGAAGAGAGCTTTTAAAATAGCAGCCTCCTAGTTATGGAACAGCCTCATCAGAGAACTTTGCTAGGCTACCTCACAGACATTTTGTTTCACCTGGGCCTCATCCAGTCTGGGCCTTACAATTTTTTTAAGCAATTATGTGGTTTTTTTAAATATTGTGGCTTGTATTTCATTGATTCTATTTATGCTGCTTTGCTTTTATGGCATTATGACATAATTTTATGTCATATACAAAATGTAAATATTTTATTTCTATTTAAATTGTTTTTATGCTTATGTTGATTATCACGGTGCTGAGAAAATATTATGTCATGAAAATGGTTTTAGTGAAATAAACAAACAGATAAACTGTATTCAGTCCTAATCACATTCACAGTGATGACAGCACTTCAGGACAGAAGACTCTGTTTTCCATTTTACAAGTGATGTGCTGAGCCTGAGAGAAAATTATGTGGACCAGCAGTCACCAGATCCCATTGCTCTCTTCCCTTACTATATTTCCTCAATTGTTCTCTGTTCAGAGACAAAGATGTCTTAGGTAGTATTCAGTGGCTATATTAATGAAGCTGCTTCTGGCAGAGGCGTCTGATGTGGGAATAGACCAGAGAACAGTGGAGGGAATAGACTGTGACTAGCATAAAGTGCACTACAGAGAGCATTTCTGACACTTCCTGCTGCAATTCAAACAAGTGCCATGTAGAATCTTAGAAGAGAATTCAGATGGCTAGAATACATTGTGTTTGGAGCAGCCACAGGAAGTCCTGACGGTCATCATCACCATGTTTGCCCATGGCCATCAGTCCCTTACAGTGGTTCACACATCTGTGATCAACCACTTAGGGCTGCTTCACAAGTGGCTGTAGTGTGAGACACCATCAAGGGGCTGAAATGCAGGACTCAGTCACAAGCACTACCTCTTTAGACAAACCCACTGGGTTGTGCATTTTGATTATTCTCCATGTGTACCTACCCACTGGCATCATCTCTCACCTTGACATATTCAGCAGAAATTGAGAATCAGTGTTTGGAAGAACTTCTGTGTTCAGCTCCCAGAATTTTTAGCAGCAGCAGCAACAACAACAACATCACAGAAACTTTAGTTAGGACTATGTAGCATTCAAATAGCATAGTATATAAATAAACAGGTGGATAAACAGCGTCCAGATGTTGTTGAACTACAATTCCCATCAGACCTCAAAAACATAAGCAATAATGATGAATGCTGGAACTTGCAGTTCAGCAACATATGAACAAAATTTGGGAAGCTTCCTTTTTTGGGTGGGGGGGTACTACAGATCATGTAAATCAAATATATGTTTACTACCTGTTGTCCAAAAAAATAAAAAATATTATTTTTGAATTGTGCACTTTGAATAGGAGCTGTCTGAGCACAGGTCTGCCACAAAAATAGACTGCCCTTATTTGACATGTATAGAGGCATTCTCCTAAACAATCTTTCATCACCTTCTTCTGGATGAACCAAATACCAGCAGATGTGCAAGGCAGAGGGTATTCTGTTCTGTAATGGGAGGCTTAGACTAAGGTAATTAGAGATGGGCACAAAATGAAAATATAGTGTTTCCTTTTGTTTTGTTTCCTTTTTTGTTTTGTTTTGTTTCGTTATTAATAAAAAATTTAAAGAATTTCCGAAATGAAATGAACCAAAAATGAAATGATTCGTTATGCTATAAAATGGCTCCCGTGGGCCCTTATGTTCTTAATTATGTGGGTAGCTTCCTTGGACGCTTCGTTTTAAGGCCTCTAAAGAAGCCTACAGCCTCAGGTATGGTGGCACTCACTATCCTACTGAAAGTGTCGAAGTACCAGTGTTGAACTGCTAAACAAGTTGCCTTCTGTACACGAAGTTGGCTCCTGTGCATGAAGTTCTGATACCATGTCTGAACTTCTGGGACCTGCTTTGAACAAGAGTGATATATTGCACTCAAAATCTTCAATGTTCTTTTTTTTTATTTATTTTTAATAGTGGCCTATAAAGGTATCGCCTATAACCTATTTTTGCAATTGAAGTTGGGAAGGAGTCTGCTGCCATCTTGTCCTTTATCTCAAAACAAACAGATGGACAGACAGACAGACAGACAGACAGACCAACCCTGGGCCAACCCTGGGCAAGGCCAATGAGTGCACTTCTTCTTGTTCTCCCCCACCCCCACATTCCACTACACAATCCATAAAAACAGGAGCAAATCCCAAATGCCCCCACCGCAAAAAAATACAGAACCAAACATGCCAGGTAGGCAGACTCCTGTTCTTCAAGATTTCAGAGTGAAAACATGAAACCTGATGCCTTTCTGACATCACACAGAGTTATTCTTCTAAGGTCATGGAAGGTGGCCTCTTGTGTAACAATCACCAAAAAATGTATATGGACAGATAATGCCGATCTTCTGCACTGCCTCCTTAAACAACCTTATGCATACAATAGTTATGTGAACACTTGTTGTGCTGAGCAAGTAAGAAGGTGAGTAAGAAGGTGAGTACCAGGCATACAACTGAGGAGAAACCCAGTGTTCTCCATCAGCACAGTGTGTCCTGAGTTGTATCTCCTTACCTTGAGACCATCTGAAGCAAAGTGGTCCCCTGCGTCTTCAGACAGCACCTGAAGACCTGACAACCCTATATATAATGTTTTGTGTGAACTGAGGCCTGTGTGCAGACAAATAGGACCAGGGCTCAAAAAAAGATTATTTTAGGGAATAATAATCCCCAGAATCCACTCACTACTGGCTATTCTGAGAGGATGGGAAGAATGTTTTCATGACTCTTGAGTACGTCCCACTCAGTACAATCATCTACCTCTCTTTCTTAGCTGATAAATCACCTAAGTTACAGAGGGAAGAACTGAGGCATGTGTGCTCTTTTTCACATCACAGCACCCTTTTATGTTCCATCTCTCGTGCATCTGACATGTGAGGCTTCGTGTGGGAACTGGCCCTAAAACGTCAAGGAAGGATTGATTGGCAGGATGCAGAAACAGCTATGAGAGATCAAGAGCCATAGAACAAGCTTACTCTATCACATAAATTAAAGCACCTCAAACACAGCTATTCTGTAAGGAAGCACCACTCATTCAGATGCAAATCACCAAGTCTGTGAATGACGAGACAGTGGTTGATGGGCCCACCTACGCAAATCCGCCTTTAACGTGTGCCAGGTCCTATACATCAGGTAGTAAGGGTACAGGGAGGTGTCATTCTGAAGTAATTAATCCTGAAATTAGAGCAAAATTGATAGCTGTTACATGACAATGTCTGGTTCAAAATGGATGTGTGTGTGGATGTTTGTGCGTGTGTGCAGTTTTCCCCATCTCCCAAATTGGAGAGGTTTCAACGGAAGGAAGAAGCAAAATGATTTAAGGGTTCAGGAAAGGGCTTATTATAGCAATAGCAGGCCAGTCTACTCCTTTACTTTCTGCGGTCTAAATACAGTGGATAGTCCCAATTAGAGAAGGGTCACTGAATCAATAGAATGTACACTACATGAATGCAGAGCTGCCAAACCTTTTGGTTCAATGGGTCTGCTACAGTTATTGATTCAATAAAGGAAGCCATTGCCTTAAGTTTGTAAGTCCTGAGCAGGGCTGTTCCTGACGACCTTTTGGAGGTCACTAATTCATATGGTCACCATAAGTTGGAAGCTAATGGGTGACACAAAGAAACAACAACTACATTTGAGACAAACAATTGGATATAGTCCCCCTTTTCCCTGTCTTTTCCCCCTTCCCTCTTTCTCCACACATGACTGCACCCAAGCACTGTAAATTTGGCAGCAAATATTATTTGCAATCACTAAGGGCAATATATGGGGCTGGCTTGGGGAGCAAAATCCACTCACAGCTTCCCCATAGCCCCAATCACAGTGGCCCCACCAGATGCGTTTGGGAGCGCATGAGACTAGATATCTGTCTCCTTTGTTTGCAGATGACACAAAACTTTTCCGTGTGGTAAAAACCAGAGAAGATTGTGAAGAGCTCCAGAAGGATCTCTCCAAACTGGGGGAATGGGCTGCAAAATGGCAAATGTGTTTTAATGTAGCCAAATGTAAAGTAATGCATATTGGGGCAAAAAAACAATACTTAATCTATCAACTCATGGGCTCTGAGTTATCCGTGACAGATCAGGAAAGAGATCTTGGTGTGTTGGTGGATAGCTCCATGAAGGTGTCTACCCAATGTGTGGCAGCGGTGAAGAAGGCCAATTCCATGCTAGGGATTATCAAAAAGGGGACTGAAAATAAAACAGCCAACATTATAATGCCATTATACAAAACAATAGTAAGCCTGCACCTGCAGTATTGTGTACAATTCTGGTCACTGCATCTCAAGAAAGACATAGTGGAACTGGAAACGGTGCAAAAAAGAGAGACTAAAATGATTACTGGCCTGGGACACCTCCCTTATGAGGAAAGGCTAAAACATTTGGGGCTCTTTAGTCTGGAAAAAAGGCGCCTGAGGGGGGATATGATTGAGACGTACAAAATAATGCAGGGCATGAGTAAAGTGGATAGAGGGATGCTCTTCTCCCTCTCACAAAATACCAGAACTAGGGGACATCCACTCAAATTGAGGGCTGGGAGAGTAAGAACAGACAAAAGAAAATATTTTTTCACCCAGCGCGTTGTTAGTCTGTGGAACTCCCTGCCACAGGATGTGGTGATGGCATCTGGCCTGTATGCCTCCAAAAGGGGATTGGACAGATTCCTGGAGGAAAGTCCATCACAGGTGACAAACCATGATGGAGATGAGTAATCTCCAGGCTTAAAACCAGGGTACTTCAAGGGCCAGATGCAGGGGAGTGGTATCAGGAGACAGATATCTAATCTCATGCACTCCCAGACGCATCTGGTAGGGCCACTGTGAGATACAGGAAGCTGGACTAGATGGGCCTTTGGCCTGATCCAGCATGGCTCTTCTTATGTTCTTATGTTCAAGTGAGTTCCAATGCAGTCCTATACAAGTTCCACTGCAATGGACATTGGCTCTCATGCAGTTCCTGTTTATGAAGCTCGATTGGAGAATGCTTTAGTGAGTTGTAGCCTTGGAAAAATGAGACCTGAGATAGCACAGCTTGGACAGCCACTCCCGGAAGAGCTGTTAGCTTTTGCTCCCCCCCACCCCAATAATCTAAAACAAGACATTTGCCAAAGTCTATTGTATCCTGTATTAATTAGTAGAACAGGAGTGCTTTTTCACCACGAGGACCAAAATACAGCATATTGGTAAGCCAAAACATATTAAAAGAACTGCTGGATAGCTCAGTGGTTTAGGTATCTGTCTATGGAGCCAGAGTTTGGGAGTTCAGTTCCCCATTACAGTTACTTCACGTCCATTCTCGTCCTGGGAGGAAGTTCGTTGTGTGTTGATGTCGGTCACGGTCATGTGTTCTTCTTCGTACGCACGGGCGTGATGGATGATACCGGCATGACTGTTACCACATGTCCTCGTTCCGTGATGAGATATGAAATTCCATGCCTTTGTTCTCCGTTTTTTTTTTTCTGGCCCCGACCTTCCATTTTTTGATATTTTGATTCTCCGAAGACTTGCCTTCAATGCGTTACGGAGCTAGGTTTGAGACATTTTTCTTTTAATCTCTCTCCACTGCGTTGCTGACTCCATAGGGAATGTACTGGCGAATGGCACTTTGCACTCCTGCCACTAGATGGAGAATGGCACGTTGTGTGATGAGCCTTACCTCACGGTCACTCGTCTCAGAACTGGAAGCGTGACGAGCAGATTCCCGAGGCCAGGGAGGAGAATCTCTCACCCCGCTTAAATCGCACTTCAGGAGGCGTGGTCGGGACAAACTCCCCTCGTCCTGCAATGGACGTGTGGTTAGATTACTTCGTACCGGTCCCAAGTGGGACTGCGAACAGTGATGAGATGGACGTGAAGTATCAGCTCTTGACAGAGAACCATAGGGTCCTTGCTAGCTGGGCAGAACAGTGAGGGTGATTATTTATTTATTTATTTATTTATAAAGCTTATATACCCCCCGTCTTCCTCGGGGGGGAACTCCGGGCGGTTTACAACATGTAACAACACAGTAAATTACAGTAAGATAAGATAATTAAACAGATAAAAATTGGCAAGCAATAATTTCAAAAAAGGCAGATGTAGATGGCGGGGGAAAAAATTATAAGCTCATGTGGTCCTTTTTTTAAAAAAAGTATTATATCATTAAAAATTGGTCAACAGGTTTTTCTTTAAAACAAATTTCTCCAAACTCCCCACACATCTATCATAGTCAATTCAGCTTAGGTGCTATCATTTCACTGGATTATATCCTGGATGCAAATGAATGAAGTCATTTGAAAAGTTCCACCGAAGGTGCCAAACATGAATAAGCTCTGCCTTCAAACAGTCAACATTCTTTAAGAATACTAGATGCTCCTTCTGAGTGTCTCAGCATTTCAAGATCTTGGACTTAAGCTGCTTGAATGTTTTATTTATTTTATGCATCAATTTAATTATCAATAGGATATCCCACCACAATTGGTTTTTCCACAAATGGGACTCAAGACTGCTGACAACAGTAAAATACAAAGCTCTATTGAAAAAGTCTGTGAAGATGCTCAGTCATCCAGGTGAGTTTATCTCGAAGCTGAGCCAGGGCAACTGGACTTCTTTTTCTTGAGAGATTGAAACATTTCACTACTCATTCAAGCAACTTTGTCAGTCTAAGGAAAGTTAGTGGTGAGTCCTCAATTTTATAGTTCACCTTGATTTCACGTCACCTTGGGCTGAATAGGCTCATATGTTGGATAATGGCCTGAATAGGCTCGTTAGGTGGACAATGGCCAAAGGTGTGTGAAAGACCCACCAATGCAACTTTCCCAACACCTATTAAGTATGGGTTGTTGGCTATGGTATTGCTGGTGGCAGTGTGAAGTGCTTCCAATTTGTGTGGGGATTGATGAAAAGGGCACTTGATAAGTAGCAAACAGATTGTGTCTCAGTCCCCCACCTCTGTTGAGAGAGGGGTTTTCATTATGTACATGAATGGCTTCCAGGCTCCTCTCTGAAACCACCTATCTTCTCTGTCTGATATGTGTACACCCTCATTGTTGAATGAGTGCCCTATGCTCTATTGAAAACAAAATAATAATATTTATTGGCAGTAGATGGTACTTGTCTATCCTTCTCACCAAGGGATTACAGAGTCCAGGACCAACTTCCGATGAATTTCTACCTTGCATTCTTGACTGTGCATCCTGTGGTGGTGGAACAGAGAAAAGTGTCTCTTCTGAGGATCTAAAAACCCAGAAAGGCTCACATCAGAAAATACTGTTGTTCAAGCAGCCTGATACCAAGTGGGGTAGTGTGCTCTTTGGCCCTCCAGATGCTTTGAACTGCAACTCCCTGGATTCAAAGTCTATATTGCCAATGATAAAAGGCAGTGGGAGTTGTGGTCCAAAACATATGCAGGATCAAAGGTTTCCCACCCCTTTTCTAGGTTATCACTAGCACTATAAGATGGGCCAGGAAATGTGATACGTGCTTTGCAACTGGCTAATAAGCAGCCTAATGGCAGCATTCTGGATCAGCTCACCACATAAGCCACATTGAAACTTTTCATCTGTTTTTTTTTTATATCTTTCTTAGTTGCATGAATGTGCTTAATGTGCGTGATAATAATGTGCATCATGTTGGGTGATAATAATGTCAAGCAATTTGAAAAGCAATTATCATTGTGTCAACTGGTAGGTACACAGTAAAATGGCAAAAAATATAGCATTGAATAGAATATAAATCAGTACCTAGATGACCTAAGCACATCGGCCCTGGTTAGTACTTGGATGGGCGACCACCAGGGAATACCAGGTGTTGTAGGTGCCTAGAGTAGGAACTGGCAAGCCACTCCAGTATTCCTGCCAAGAAAACTCCATGGACATGGGGTCACAAAGGGTCGGTCATGACTGTAACGGCACAACACATAGAATATAAATCACAGAATATAAATCAAGTGACCTAACCCGATAACTTAAAAAGCGGAGAGAGAGAGAGAGAGAGAGAGACAGAGAGACAGAGACAGACAGACAGACAGACAGACAGACAGACAGACAGACAGACAGACAGACAGACAGA
>JAHTLZ010003542.1:45138538-45167604 GCA_023846285.1 Phrynocephalus versicolor | reverse complement strand
CTTCTTCTTCTTCTTCTTCTTCTTCTTCTTCTTCTTCTTCTTCTTCTCCTCCTTCCAACTACAGCTGTCAGAATCCCACAGCCAGAATGACAATTGGCTATGGGATTCTGGTAATTATAGTCTTAAAAACCTAATGATTTTGTCTCTGGTTAAAATAAGATAAAAGGTTAGAGGATATGGCTTGTGATGGATTCACATGCACAATTTATTAAGCACAGCCCTGATTTCCTTAATCCTTGGTTAAGCCTTGAATTATTCTGCAAATGCAGGGATGAGCAAAATGCCCAGATTTTGCTGGGCTACAAATCCCATAAGCCCTAGCTCCGTAAACAATATTGAGGAACGCTCGGAGTTCCAGGACACTGACAACTGGAGAGCAGCTTTTGCTTGCCCTGTAACAAAGCAAGAATACAAATGCTAAGCGCCTTAAACTGTGACTCTTTTTTTAAAAAAAAACATAGCAGGGATTTCACAAATGTGTTAGGTTTTTTAAAATTCATGTACAAATCCAAACATGAATTAAACCCAGTTATCCTGCCATCATCAAAAGAGATCCTTAGGCACTCTCCCTTGTGAGAATTTTGTAAATGATTTTAGCAGCCGGCATCCATGTCCTCTGCAGATTAATGTTGCTTGGTGGCATATTTCTGTCAGGTTCTCATTCTGAGAATGTAGACAACAGGAGACCTCAAAGGCAAATCTCCAAAGGCCTGTATTCCTAAAAGCCTGAGCTCGACAATAACCTCCAGAACACCAGATGTCTGTGTAGTTGCTGCAAAAGTCCCTTAGAGAAGCAGAGATCGATGTATGGGTGAAGCAACTCTATGTACATTCGTGTCATCTGCTTTGAAATATGTAGAACAGAGGGAATTATTGATAAGGTCAGCAATGCATCTGCATGAGGATGCAACTCTGTTTGCCATGCGTGTCTCAGAGTGTAAAAGCGCCTGGAATGCAAGTTGACAGTTACGGTGTTCGCTAAGGCCCCAAGGAGTTTGAGTTAATATGAGGAAAAGACTTTGGTTTAAATTGTTTGAAGGTGGCGAAATATCAAAATCATTCAAATACCAATCGGGGCTCCTGGATGCTGTAACCGAGTACAAACCCTGAAGCTGTTGTTCCCTGAATAGTCCCATCTCTTCATGGTTGAAAAGCCACATCTATAACTCAGATGGCTAGAGGATTTGGTCTCTAGCTCGATCAAGGATTTCTTTTTAAAAAATGTAGGGTTTTTTTACACAATAAACCGAAAAAGGAGCAGCATCCCTCAAGTACCAAATATTGAGTTATACCTTTTTATCATCTCCATGATTAGCAGCTCGCCCTTTGATTGGAAGAGAAGGTACCCATGTGCATTACTTTACACAGGGATCCCCTTTAAGACCCTCGGCTGCCGGTCCAAATCAACTGTAAAGACAAATACAGTAGCCATAAGGGGAAACAGCAACAGAATTGAAATTGACCATCAATAGTTTCAGTTGGCCGAGAATAGTCTGAGTTGCCAGGCACATGGGTCGAGAATAGTCTGAGTTGCCAGGCACATCTATTCATTCTTCTAGTGTTCACACACTAATGCAGATTTTGAAAGGTTACCAAAGAGCTAAATTTTGACTGCAGCTGAAGGAGAAGTAGGGTAGTTTTGGAAACAAGAAACTAGGGGTCTGAAGAGGCCATACAGGAATATATTTCAAAGCACATCACCTGTTAGAAAATGTAAAAACCCTCATATTGTAAAATGTAAGAATGATATCCTGGAACTTTGGAAAATCCAGATATTTGCCTTGTTTGTAGCTTTGTAGTACAAGACTTTCTACATCATTTTGTGAATTCATCACAAGTTCTCTTGAAATAGAAAGACCCTATGCTCTTTCACCCAGATACATGCTATTTCAATAAAAGACAGATGTTGCCTCATTCTCTTGGACCAACACAGTGAGAAGTCTGGTTCTTAGGTCATGGAGGGACTGCACAGTATTACTTAGATGACAGCAGGATTTGGAGCCTAATTGGCTTCTGCTCCCAAAGTTCCACTTCTTTTGTGCCAACACTTGCTCTCTAAAACAGCTTTCACACTAACGATAGCATGATAAAGGGATCTTATCCTGATTGCCTGAATTTAAAACAAAGAGCAAAACAAAGTTACACATAACAAAATCCAGGCAACAAGGATGGAGTGTCTGGGACTGCCAAAGATTCACCACTTGGCATTCATCTGTATTGCTTTATGAAGGAATTGGGATTTGTTAGATTGGTAATGGCAGTCCGGCAATATTATGCACATTGTTTGAGATACAATCTCAACACTTGCTTCTTAAAGGTTCAATCACAGGATGGCATGGAATATCTATGAAAAGTGTAGAATAGAAACAGACTCTGCCTAGAAGCCTTTTCCATTTCCTCTATAGGTTCGCCATCACACATTATTTTATAACTTTAGGAGTACCAGGAGTTTTCTTTTAGCATTTCCCATTACAGGGTAGAGAAATAGTATATCAAATATATTAATTTTGTAGATAGGACAATAGCCCAGCTTTTAAGGAAAGCTGTTTGACCCAGTCTGTAGTGTAATATTTCATTTTGGAGATCAATATATATTCTTACCAATATCATATTGATGGGAACATAAGCATTACTGCATGAATAGTGCACCACTTTGCACCAATTATTCTTTCAGCTGATAAGTACCTGGCCACCTGGGCTGAGGGTTTTAGGAAATGTGTTCCACAAAAGGAAGCATTTTCCAACTCTTTATGATTAGCATTGCACACAGCAGAGACATCGTGTGAGAACTTCCGAAGTGAACGTATATGCCACAATGGTATCAGCATTGCTCAGTCATAGAATCCAGTTATAGACAAACTCATGAAATTAGTTGCCAGCTATGGAACACAATGTCTATCGTGTAGCTCATACTTACTTGTGAACTCTATAATGCTGCAGGTAATGCAGTATTAATGTTTCAGCTGAACAGAACAGAAATCCAAACTATAACTTTAACCACTACCCATCTACCTCATGAGACCGTAGAGGACCAGGGTAAGGTGATTAATCTTTGGAGATCTCAGACCACTCCATCCTTGATATCTGGATTTGGTCCCCAAAGGCCAAAGCAATGTGTGGATGCAAGATGGACAGAATGGAAACAAACATAATTTGTGACATTGTGAAAGATTGTTACTGAGCGTGGAGAAGGTCTGTTGAGATGTCAGCCTTTGATTCTAGTTTTCTCATTTTGGAAAACTAACATAAGATAGACATATTTATGATCTTAAATCATCAAGGACTTATTAAATGTCAATTTTTTTTTAGAAAAAGGAATACCATCATTAGAATTTTCTAAATATATGGACACAAACATAAAACAGTAATTGATTGATAAATGTGTTTAGATTAATGAATAGATGTGTCCCATGATTGAAAACTTTACATTTCTGTGTAAGCTTGCACAGAATCTCAGGACGTTGTTTTGTTGGTTTTTGAAAAACCTAGCTCCAGTCTTAAAAAAAAAATAGGGGAGGAAGCAGGTGGTTCTGAGCCTGAGTTAAACTGGGATTTTGAAAAGTACAGCTGAAAAATTAATATTTCTAAATTTTGAAGCTGAATGTATATAAACCATCTAGGGTGCACAGGAGGATTTTGCTGTTGTTTTGAAGAATTTTTTTTTTCAGGATAAGTTGGGAAACTTTCATTTATTTTTGGCAGATGCCTTTGGAATGAGAACCTTACACCAGTAAACTCTGACTTAAAATAATCATTTAAAAAACAACTTGTTGGTTCCTATCTATTTTAGGTGCTGCAGAACTTCAGTGTGAATTTCTATGCTAACAGTGCAACACCAATTCTGTATTGTTCTTCATTACAATAAATCTTGGGTGTAATTTATCATTTTATTAACATTGTAAGCTAGTGGCTGGCAATGATGGCTTGACTTACTATGTAAATCAATAACACAATGAAGAAGACAATGCTTTTAATTAGTTTTTAAATGTTATGAGATGCACAATCTGTCACCCAAATTGTGTTTCAGATGCTGCACATTTTGGGCATAATTTAGTTCTACGATGGCAGAATCATGTGCACCCAGCCGCCAATATATGTAAAAGGAATCAGATAAAAACCTGGAACAATGCAGATGTGAGAGATGAACCACAGCAAGAAACCAAAAGCAACCAACAAACATTTGTGTGGTTAAAAAATAATGCCCCCTGGACAATTATATCAGTTTACCTGCTGAATGGCAGAAGGGACCGTTTAAATATTTTTCTCTTATTTTAATGATTTTAACTGTTCCATCAATCAATCGGTTTGATAATCCAGTATGCATTGTAAGTGATATTATTCTTAGCTTCTTTGAGTCCCATTTGGGGTGAGACCAGAATACAAATCTATTGAATTTATGCTCAAATACTTAAGTCCCATTTGTTGTGGGAGAAAGGAAGGACACAAGTGTGACATAGAAAGAAACAAAGCCAACAAGCAATAATGTTTTAGTGAGTACAGTATAATATGAATAAACAAAGTAACATTGTAGCAATTATCAAAAGGGAACACAGGAAGGCATTTTATACAAATCCACATTAGGACAATATACATAGTATCACCATGTGGCTACAAGTTAAGACAGTTGGAACCATGCAGGTTCTCAAAACAACAGTACTGTATGTGTTTAATGTTCATCCACTTGATGATAACTTAATGATAATTCACTCAGCTATTCAGTACTTTAATTTTCAAGGTGAATGAAAGCTCTTGTAGCAAAATTCATTTTAACTGTCAATTGTAAACCATTTCTTTCTGAAAACACAGCTTGCTTTTTTAAGAGATTCTTTAGGTGTGAGTGTGTGTGTTTGTGTGGGGGGGTACTAGTTATTTATTTATTTAGAATATTTTACACTGCTTTTCTCTTTTGAAAAGGACCCAATAATGAGAGACAATACACAGCCCTCTAGAACATTCAAGACTTCCTTTCCCATTTATGGTATATCATGCTTTTTAAAAGGGATGATATTCAACCAGAAGGGTGGAACATTTACTTTTTGGACTCCTAGTATATTCCTGGTCATTCTGCAGGAGGGGAATCTGGAAGTTGCTCCATAAAAATAACTTTTCCAATCTTTGTTTTAATTACATGGAAAATTTTGTAGGCAAATATTCACTAGAATGTTTCCAGGTAACTTTTAGAGGAGCAGCTTTTTTGAGATAAGGATGGATTATATTTAGAAACTTATATTTAGATATGCAGCCTCCTTATTTGATAAGAGTCCTGATTTCAGGATGATGAGATCAAAGCTTACCCTTCGTTCTTTGATCTCGCTGGCTGAGAACATTATCCATTCAGACTTTTTTTTAAGGTTCCAAAAGACCCTGAGCAAAATCTCAATTTGAGACCATTTCCCCCTCCCCCTATCATACCATCAGCCTAGTGGGGAGGCCAGCCAGGCAGTTTTGAGGGGGAGGGTAGATGCTTTCATTATTAGGCTCCACTGCATCACCCACCTCTGGTTTCCCTCTCCCTGATACTTGGTTAGTGAAACTTCTCAGTAGTAACGGCCAGGATATTATTTGTGCTTATCTGACTTGCCTTGGCTAATTTGGACTAATTGATGCCGAGATGCACCTCCACCGTGCCCTTGGGGCTTGACCAGCCAGGCTGACTGGGATATATCCCAGTACCTAATCCATTAGCCAAAATTTACTACAAGTTATAGACATATGTTATATGAACAGACAGATTTTGAAGCTGAGGCTCCAGTACTTTGGCCACCTCATGAGAAGGGAGGACTCCTTGGAAAAGTCCCTGATGCTGGGAAAAATCGAAGGCAAAAGGAAAAGAGGATGACAGAGAATGAGATGGTTGGACGGTGTCATCCATGCAACCAAAATGAATTTGACAAAACTCTGGGAGGCAGTGGAGGATAGGAAGGCCTGGCGAGCTCTGGTCCATGGGGTCACGAAGAGTCGGACATGACTGAACAACTGAACAACAATATGAACAGACACACGTCAACACACACAGAGGGAGCATCAAGGCTTCCTATGCTTTTGGAGCCATCTTGTAGTCCTGGCTAGGAGGAGAGCCTTGTCATTTTTAATTAATTTGGAAGGTACCTTTTGTCCCTGTCACTGCTGCCTTCTCCCAGGGCGAGATCCCAGGCAATTACCCTTCTCAACGGAGAGGGTGTGCATACACATCACTGCCATTGTCTCCTCATTAAAACCGACACAAGCACGCATGTCTGTGCATTAGAGGACTGTCTTTTTTGCACACTGCCTAGTTCTAAAATTAGGAGAGGCAGCGAAGCTCAGCTGTTTAAATGTCTAGGGTCAGGCTAGGCTGATGAGTCAGCAGAGGGGAGGCTTTCTGCACATGCCCAGGAGCACCGAATGCACTCTTACGACCTCACATTTTGGAGCAGAATTCCAGCCTTCAACCCCACCTCCTTAGCTGAGGCCTCTTATTTCTCCTCGGGGGAGAAAAAGTGTTCGGGTTACACTATCAGTTGAAACCAGCAAATAAGGCAAGGAACACCCCCCCCCCCACACACACACACAGAAGTACGAGAATAGGCGGAAATCTTCCTGTCTTGCCCAAATGTGCTGACGAGGGAGAGGCGGAGAGACAGGAATATGGGGGGGGGGAGCTCCTCTGTCTTCCACCCCCCTCCCGTTTACTCCACTCCCCCCCCCCTCTGGCAGTGCTGCGTGGCACTGGCTGTCTAGAGAGGGAGCTCCAGTCACGCAGATACAGGAGGAGGAGGGGGGGGGACATCCAAGAGGCACACAGAGGCGGCGTGTATTGTGTATGTGTGTGAGTCCTGTGGCGACCCGCGGCGGAGGGCGTGTGTGGGGCCTCCTGAAAAGCTAGCCTCAGCTAAACGGTCGCCCCAGTTTCCTGCCACCGCCCTCAGCTGCTGCTGCTGCGGCGGCGGCGGCTCTTCGCCCAGGTCTGGCTTCATTGCCTTGCCTCGCCTGCCTGGGAGTCGGGAAAGAGGCGGGAGGCGAGGCGGGAGGGGGTGTTTCACTTTTCCTGGCCATTCAGGGGTTTGCGGTGCTCGGCGCGGTTTCCTCAGCGAGCACCGCTGGTCCCCCCCCCCTCGGCCCGTTTCGAACTTTGTTCCACCGAGAAGGGGCCGAAGGAGGCGAGACGAGGCAGCGGCAGACCAAGGCGAGGCATCAAGAACGAACACGCCTCCCCTCAGCCTCGCGACACGTGAACGGTCCGGGGAAGCGAGGGACTCCTCGCCGCCGCGCAAGCCGCCAAGAGAGGGGGACCACGACGAGGAAAAACGACCGAGCCGGTTTGCCAAACGTCGTCCGCTTCTGGGGTGACCGAAGGCCCCCGTCGGACCGCGGCCGTCGGGCAGACACGTGTGCGCACCCGCGTGCACACGAACACGCCCTCCTCGGCGGCCGAAGTCTCGAGGCAGTGTACTTGGGCGTTCTGCGGGTGTGGGCGCGTGGTCGCCACCCTCCCGTTGGCGCAGAAAAGGCGGAGAGAAAGAAAAGAAAGAACACACATACACACACGCACACGCACACGCAGAGGCACGCGCCATGTGAGTGTGCGAGGGCTTTCTCCGTTTTTGTTTATGTGCTTGTTTTGAAAGGAGACAAGGGGGCGGGGTTGGGGGGAGGGGTGGGGAGAAAAAAGCCCCGAAGAAATTAACGCGTGACAGAAAGTCTCTCTAAGCCCCCCCCGCCCGGCCTGCGCCCCCCCCCGCCCGCCCCCGTTTTTGCTTGTGGGCACTTCCACGGGCTGGAAGATGGACCTGGAGGTGAAGGGAGTTTCCCCGTGCCCGGGCGAGCCCACACCCCGCGCGCAGGGGTCGGGAGGAGGCTGTCAGCAGCAGCAGCAGCAGGATGGGCAGGCAGGGGAAAGAGGCGGCGGGGACTGCGCGCCGCACCCGCCGCCGCCGCCGCCGCCGGAGAAGAGGCAGAGCAGCGAGAAGGAAGACAAAAAGGTAAGACGCCCACCCAGCTCGGTTGCCCATTTGCCAGGAGGAGATCGCCAGGCAGGCAGGCAGGGAGGGAGGGGGGAGAAGGGAGAAGCCGCCCCTTTTAAGAAACGGTGAAGGTCGAGGGGTTTGGGTGAGGAAGAGCATCCTCTGGAGAGGGAAGGAAGGGAAAGGGGTTGAGGGATCCCATGTGACGTGATGTGATGTGCTCTGTGTTGCGAGGAATTCTTCCCTGGCGCTTATCCCAGATGCCTCTTCTTCTTCCCTCTAAATGTAGAGGTTCCTCCTTGTCGTTTTGTCTTGTCCTCCTTGCCTTCCTTGTCTGGTTTTAACAATGGGTTCTGCAGCCGCGTTAAGGTTGTTTAAGGTCATGGCAGATGACGAAGAGTTAACTAGTCACTTGCTAGGGGGAAAAACCCTCTTTTGCCATTCTTGTAAGTGGCTGTAGGTGTGTTTCGTCTCCTTATGCGTGCATTGTTCTGGATCCCCTGCCTTTGTGGGGCAGTATAAATAGAATTTAAAATGGAGGAGGTGAAAAAAATAAACCTGCTGGCTCAAAAGTTTAACTTAACAATAATGTAGCAGCATGCTGAAGTGTTTCTTCTCCATTGGGTGTGTATCTAGGTGTATGTACAGTCCCCCCACCCACTTCCCAAAGGGCTAAAGGGTTGTTTGAGAGCTGAGGAAAAGCTACACGTGTGTGTTGCTCCATCCCAGCTCAGTGGTGGTAGATTGGCTGCTTTTGATGGTACCCTAAATAAACCTCCTTAGAGAGCTGTATTCAGCAGAGACATTAGACAGCCTGGCCTTGCTTGGTATTGGGGAAAAAATACAGTGACATGGATTCACAAAGCTAGGCAATAGCCCAGGGGATATAACCCCTTAAGAAGGCATTGGCCAAGCATGGTCTTCTTCTCTGTAGGCACACCTGTCTTTCGTGTTATATCACCAAGCTCAGGTTTAATTGGTTGAAAGTTAGAGTGTATGTATCAACCATTGTAAATAATAGTCTACCAGTATTTTCCTCCAACTGTAAACATGACTAATAATTGTTGGCTTAAAACATTGCCTGCTGTGAAAGTAAATAAGATACCACTGAAATATATGTAATTTCCTCCTGTGGAGCGTAGTGCAAAGATTGTCATCTCTTTCAGCATGGGTGGTTGCGCTATTCTGGAAGCAAAGTAGCTTCTTTGGGGTGGCTTAATACATGGACGGCATAACAAAATGTATAAGGAACCAGCCAAGATAACAGGACCCTGAACCAGATTATAAAAACAAATTCCACAAAGTCCGCAAATTCCAGTTTATAACCATAATCAGACTTCTTCTTCTGTAACAGAGGTATATTGGAAGCCTCTAACATGCTACATGATTAAACATGCAACAATAGTGTAAGACATGCAGGATCTATGTTTATTGAACACACAAATTATACTCAAAGTTTCACTCACATAGACTGAGAAGGTTTATTGATGACACCATATTCATTTCTCTTTTACCTTTACTTTTATTGGGTAATTTGCAACAGCTGTGCCATTTTTATTAACTGGCTCTCTCATTTCATCCACTGATCCATTCATTCTATTTTTATACTGTACCGTCTTTAGCAATAAAGAAACTAAAGGGAGATTACAAATATTCAAAAGCCAAATGCAGTTAGAATACCATATTAGAATAGACATAACATATTGCCTGATGAAACAACACCTGAATGAAAAACATTTTGGGGGAAAATTAAAAACACATTTTAAAAGGTTAGGAACCCACATTGAAAACCATTGTTAGGAGCCAGTGACTTGCCAAAAGCTTGCCTTTACAAAGAAATATATGCTTGCAAGTTGGTAGACACAAGGTCCTCACTCTCCATCCTTCTCCAAAGGTGCTAAGTTCTAACTTACCCACAATTCACTTTTAAAGTATGCAATAAGCTTTTCAAGAAAAGATGGTATATTTTAATTGTTTGTGACACCAACAATTTTGCTTAATTGTAACCACATACTGCTATTCAGTTTATGCTGGTACATTTTGTCAAAAAGAAACCTACAAGCAGTTTGGCATGGAAGCATGGCATAAATATATTTCTCCAATATTATCCTGAACATCTAATTGCAAGAGCTACAACTGAAATCAATGGCAGCTGTGCCAGCGCCTTCAGCATTGCAAAAGACACTCATCAGCAGAAATCAGTGATCACTACTTACTTCTAGATGCAGTGTACACTCTATCTAATGTTTTACTCAGAGCCGGTAGTAGAAAGCCACATAATGCATGAATACAGAGGAAAGAAGACACTGAATGTTGCTTAGCTGGATTTATAGGTATTTAAGACATATACTGTACATAATTGAGATCTGTTGTGCTTGTGAACAGCCTCTTGACACAGGAAGAGACCTCTGCTTTTCCTCAGGTATTGTTTTTAAAATAACATGCTGACAGATGTCCCCTTGGTATTAAAACTTCTTTGACTTTCCTCATTGCTGAAAAAAAAACTCTGTTGCTTTGGGATTGTGGGCAGAAAGGAGAGTTGCTAGTTAGTTCTCGGAATGTATTGCTTTTGTTAATATGACTTTATCTACTTAGATATGGACTACGAACAATTCATCATTACTTTGAATCTTTTCTATTTCATTGTATAAGCTGCTAAAGGAAACTTCCCAGTGTGTGGAGATATGCACAAAGCAACACTGTTTCTCTTCAATGTATTAGACATGAGTTCTTATTGCTAGGTGTTAAAACACTTGCAGTGCAACTCTGTATAATGTTTACTTCTGTTGCCCTCATGATAACCCTATGAAGTAGGTCATCAGGTTGCAGCACCGTACTGTAACTTCTTATTTGGGACTGAGACAGGAGGAACTTGCAGTAACTTGCACCAGATGCTGAAGCGTGAATGATGGATGGAGCTATATGTACCATGTCACCCGGTCTGTGTCCACCTAAGCTACCTTGCCGATCACAGCTAAAGTGGAAGATGCTGACTAGTTGTTACTAGTCTCAGAAGAAAATCTTGCTGACAGAATGATCAACTTAAGTGCATGTAATAGTATGAGACATGTTCGTTGAGTCAGTTTTGGGGTGGCCTTGTTGATTTTCTGCTAATGTACTAGGACAGTGATGGCGAACCTATGGCACGGGTGCCAAAGCTGGCACTCAGAGCCCTTTCTGTGGGCACACGACATCACCCATTCATAGTTACCTGTATACAGGTTCAATTACTGTATTGGCACTTTGCAAAAATAATTAGTGGGTTTTGAATTGCAGTTTGGGCACTCGGTCTCTAAAAGGTTCCCCATCACTGTACTAGGATATACTTCCACATTTACATCTGTTACTATCCAGTTATGCCCATGGCAGATGTCTTACTGTAGGGGTATAGTCACTAGCCATATGGGTGGGGGAGTTCTGGGAGTTGTCATCCAAAACAAAGCAAAACTCTTCCAGGCTCTTAGTGCAAAATTGCTGTGTCATAGATGAAGGAGTAAGTCTAAGAAGGTACAATGTCATGTTAAGTTTTGTGGCATTCAGGAGCTACAGCTAAGTCTCAGATCCAAGGTATACATTTCACCACATCCTATGTTGGCTAAATATTGTTGAATTCTCAGACTGTTTTCCAAAGAAGAAATTCAGTGAATGCAGAAAATTAGCATATTGGAATGAGTGAGAGCGAATGAGTCCTTCTTGTAGAAGCTGTGCTTTTAATCGTTCTGTATCTGTGCTCAGTGCAGCAAGTAAATGTTAACATTTCAAGGAGATGGTGTTAGAGCTGGGAAACTAGTCAGTGCTTTCTCACCTGCAGGAAAGTTTCTAGACAATCTGTACAGCTAGCTTGCAATTAATTGTTCGCACCCAGTAGCTATGCTAAGGTAGGTGTTACATATAAGGATGGGGTAACGTGCTCTTCTATGCCACCGACCCCTAAATGCTGAAAGGGATCATTTTCAGAGGTGATATTCCAGAACAGGAGCAGCCCTTTTTTAGGTATTACAGAATACAGTACTGTGATTTCTGTATAAATACAGAGGGGAGATCAAGTATCTCCACTTCCTCCTTCACTGTTTTCTTCAAGAGAGCAATGAAAAGTTTGAACAAGAGAGACTCCTGGTTGTAGGGCACTAAGGACCTCAATTCTTTCTTTGATCTTAGCTGAAGAACAGGGTTTTCCTGTCAGAATCCCTCCAGATTTGCAGAGTCACAACAGGTATCTGAATAATTTTACCATATGGAGTATGGACAGTTGGCTTGAGGCGTGCAAACATTTCATTCCCTCAAAAATTGCTGATCCTGTCATTGTGAATTCATTTGCAATCATTTAAACAGTGTTGTACCAGATCTAAGTCTGGAGTGATATATGGATCACTAAAACAAACCAAATACGTCCCTTAATAATATGGGGGTTTGAAATGGAACTTAGGTCAAACTTCTATCTGATAATAAGTGAAGAAAAATGTAAAACATGCAGCAAGTATCCATACAATTTGCATACCCTTACTACTATTTCTTTGTCCATACGACCTGCTCATTCATATTGCTTCTTGTCTGTGGACACAGTATGTGTTCCTCACTTTTTGTTTATTCTTGATTTCCAATATATATTTAAAATATCAGTCATCCTGCCGCTAATATGACATTTTCAGAAACAGGATGGTTCAATCCTGAAAAAGAAGGCAATTAAATATATAATCCTTTACCTACATGCCTGGCAGGGAGTACAGCTGGACTCAATTTTAAATTCTAGGTGGATGTGGAATGATGAATTGCACTGCTAAATATTACTTGTATACCTGCGAGTGAGTGACAAGAGTATCTTTTGTTTTTATCCACTGGGCTTTTGTGCCATTCCCCTTTGCTTTATTTGTGGAATTCTGCTTGTGCTAAGAATTGGTTGAAAGGATCTACCCAATAGAAGTGAGAGATATTAGAACAGTTTCAGCAGGTGAAGGCTGGGCATGCTGACTGGGGGTGTTTGTGACTTTTAGTACAGAAAGCAATTTTTCAAAGATTTGACTGAGGTTGTCTAGCAGAGGTGTTTATTGAGGGTGGAGGTGGGGAAGGGTTTTTATTAAGTCTCACACAATGTTAATGAATTCTAAAGTTGACTAAGAAATACAGTACAGTATTTGAAAGTTATTTTGTCATTAAAAAGAACTGCAGAAGCATGCTGAGAGGGAACAGCTGTTTGGAGCTTTTTCAGCCAAATGATCAATAAGGGGATGAAGCTTGAAAAGCCACTCATACTGACAACAGTTCCTGAGGCGAGCACAGAAATGTGATTGTAATGTTAGGCTCTCATTAAAATAGGTTATGTTTTGACTCAGGATGATTGCAAAAATGAAGTGAGGTGTATCTCTTTGTATTTGTATGTTTTTTTTCCATTGGAAATTGATTATGCAAAAGCCTGCACAGTAAGAAGTAATGAACAACAGCAACAACATAAATAGACCACAGAGAGGATGACCTAGAAGTATTTGAAGTTTTGGAAGAGGTAGCCATGTTAGTCTATGCAACAATTCCAGGCAAAAATCAAAGAAACCAAACAAAATAAAAGACAAAAATGTGTGGCACCTTAATATAATACAGTAGTGAGTTTTGAAGGTGCCACATGTTTTTGTCTTTTGTTTGTTTTTGTTTCTTTGAGTTTTGGTTAGAAGAATTTGCTCTTATTCTAAACTTTGTGAGACCTAGATAAACTATTATGGCCATCACACACACACACACACACACACACACACACACACACACACACACACACACACACATGGACCATCCTCTGTGCTGCTGGGTTATGCAGCCACTATTTTAAATAAAAGGTCATATGTCTAAGTCCTATATATCCTATGCCTGTCTAGGTTCAATGGGACTTATTGTATAGCAGATGTACATAACATGTGGCTCTCCACATGCTGTAGGACTACAGCTCACATCAACTCCAGCCAATATAGCCAGTGTTAAGGGATGATAGGAGTTGCAGTCCAAGAACATCTGGAGGGTCACAAGTTGACAATCCCCACTGCAAATGATTGCATCTCTAACAGAGATGTACAGCTTTGTTTTATGTCTTAGCCTCCAGTGTATCTGTGCACTGGAGCAAATTTAATATCTTCGGTATATTTCAGTAGGGCCTGGCAGATGTGCATTGTTTTAAAGGGAACATCACAATGGAAAATAAGCACTGTGTCTGCTGAACTCAACTATGCTGAGCATCACATAATATGTGACAGTATTACAGCATCTATTAGCGTAGACTCTTCCAACCTAGAACCTACAAGTGCTGTCATCTCTCAGTAGCACAGCACTTGGGAACACTGTCTGGGTCTGATGGGAGTTACTGTCTGACAGATCTTGAGAACGTCAATTTGGGGAAAGCTGTCTTAGGATCTGTACAAACAATAGCTGCTCAAAGAGGGAGGTGATGATGGTATTGCCAACTGTAAAATATCTTTTTATTGTGTCTTGCTACAGTTTCTAATCAAGCTGGTATTGATACTCAAGTCATTATTTAAACTATATCCTCAAAAAGAAGAAATAAATTCCTTCTGTTGCAGTAGACACATGCACGTTTTATTTATATTGAGTAATGTCTATAACAATTGTCATACTATCTCTGCTTCCTACACATAACCTGAAATAATTTAGAAAATTTACTTTATTATGCTTCAACTACCAGGATTCTTCATCAAGCATAGATTCTGGGAACTCTAGTCTAAAATGTGACTTTTTCCAAGCTCTACACAGGCAGAAGGAATTTCTGGATCCATACTTAACTGTTAAAATATACTGGATTGATTCTTGTATCTATATTGAGACGTGCAACCTCGTAAGAGAAAAATAAGTACCAGGTTTATTGGAGTGAAATTAACTAGACTAGAAGTAGCTTGCATTTAACTAGTCACTTTTATATTTCATTTTAATAGTATAGAACAAGGGAAAATAATCATAATTAATTATCAGGAAAGAAGAGGAAACTGAGTTTTGTTGACTTAGGTATGTTCATTTTGTTTAACATATTGTAGTGTTCATTTTTGTATATTATCTTGTATTTTGTATCTCTTAATTTTGTAACTTGCCCAGAGTGGCCTCTGTTGCTAGATGGCGCAGTACAGAAATCTAATAAATAAATAATTAATAAATAAATACTGTAGGATATTACCAAGTGGAAGCAGGGCAGGGGGTAGCCTAGTCAGCAGCTACTGACTGACCAGCCATGCCCATTATAAAATATAAGGACTGTAACCTAGGTGTCCTTCATATTACACAAAATGTCTCCAGGAAGAAATAGTTACTTTAAGAAAATCAGATTTTTTGCAGTTGTTTGATTAGTCATTGTTTATTGATTCATCAATTAGTTATTCTTCTGAAGTTTTATTGTTATCATTCCTGAATTTTAATAGACACTACTTTAACAAGTGTTGAAGTGTTGAAATTCCAGGGCTAGTTCTCTGTTACAGTCTGGCGTCATAGCACTAGGCCAGTTTTTGATTCATATGTTACATCACTGAATAAGGTATTTCTGCTAAAATGTCCCTTGGATCTAATAACAGCTTCCAGGTGACCAAATGGGAATAAGAAGATAAATCTTGTTTTCCGTTGCCAGTAAAGAAACCTTCATGTATGTTTTTCAGCTTCTCCAGTTGACATTTGGAATTCTATTTGGTGTTCTCATTAAAAAGTATTATTGTATAAAAGATCTGACTCCTCAGACTAAAGTCTGAGTTAGTTAACATTAGCCAATCAATCAGCCTTTATTGACATACAAAAAACAAAACAACACAGTTAACAAGTTTAAAAACATATTGTTAAATTACGAAACTGGCAATTCAGTGCATCTCTGCCTGCGGGCCCTGACCAACTGGGCTAAAAAAGCTACCACATTTTCTATCACAGCAGACTCTCCCGATGCCAGAAGATACCTCAATTTATCAATGTCTAGGCAATGGCTCTTCTTCAGTAGGAGTGGATCAAGGAGATTTTTGCAAGGATGAACCACAGCACTATGGTGGGAATGACATTGCATCTAGCAAAAGTGTAGGCCCTCTGTTCCTTCAGGCATTTTAACAGGTAAAGATAATACTCAGGTGTTTAGCTTTGATAGGAATCTGCAAGCTTATCAGTGAACATATTGAGTTTGCTGCACTCTGCAACTCCTGCACTTGTTAATAATCAAACCACCCACTCATTCAATAAATACAACAAATACTAGATAGCTTCTCACATTCCATTATCAGGACCTATGGAAAGAGTGGCCAGCTCCACTCTTGTGTGAGGCTGAGAATCCACTAAGTGGTAAGGAAGAGAGCCAGTGTGATGTTGTGGTTAATGCGATATTGAATTATGTATTGGGGTGTGTGGATGGATACAGCTTCACATCTGTGATTAATTCGTAAACTGCCCTGGGTAGTGCAGTTTGCACTAGGGGAGAAGGATAATTAATTACATATTAATTAATTAAGGATCCGTTATTCTTCCTCTCAACCTGACCTACCTGCCAGGGTTGTTTTTGTCAGGCTAGAGTTGGGGAGGAAGGAGAACTATATATTTTGCCTTTGTGTGTGTCTGGGGGTGGGGGTGGGGAATGGGGAGAGCTATGAGTAAAGTAATGAATAGGATTATTCCATTTTCCACCTCTGGTATGATAGGTAGTAATATACTGTAACATGAATTTGAATGGCAGTTTAACATCAATGTAACTATGGTATTAAAATTTGACCCCTACCCTATTTAATCTTAATTGAATAGGAGTGAAGCTCACAAACAGTGAACTAAACAGTAATCATTTTCTATTAATTTCTTCATTTCCACTCACATCCTAGGGAAGTGACATTTCTGGACTTTCAAAATGTCCATACTGATCATGGCACCTAGGCAATTCAGGGTCTTATACTTTTCAAGCTCTTATTCCCCCATAAGGCAACATCTATTGTTGAATATATTATGTAGATATGTACAGTGGTACCTTGTATAAAGGAATTAATTTGTTCCAAATGAAATTATGTTAAGCAAATTTTCCTTTATACAAATTCCCATAGGAATGCATTGAAAATATAGTAATCCCATTTTATGTTGTATGGATTTTCCCCATAGGCGATTATGTTAAGCAAATTTCTCCTATCTCCGGAAATTTTTATGTTGTACAAATTTTATGTTATACAAGCTGTTTGTTATACAAGGGTCCACTGTATTGTGTTGTACTGTGTTGTCATTTAGCAAGGGACAATTAAGTTCTCCAGTTGTCACTAATGTGATCAGGAGTGTATAGAACTGATTAGCTAAATACAAAGAGTCAGGTACTTTTTTTGTATCTCAGTTATTTACAACAAACTGTGCCTGGAATAGTCTACAAGAAACATCAACGTGTCAAAATATACCACAGTTTAAGAGGAAGGGAGAAGTATTTTACAATGGTAAAGTCAAAGAAAAAAATGCTGCAATTCTTATGAGATGAATTCAGTGTTACAGTGTTACATTCTCAGCCTATTTAAAGCTGCTGCCCCCCATGAAGCAGAAAAATTTTCAACGCCACCCTTTGTGAAAATCCTGTAATTTAGTGTATGGGGAAGGGGCAAAAATTTTAAGTAATTTTTAAGTAATTACCAAATTTGTTTGATTTAACTTGATACTTTTGCCCTGGGAAATTGCATTCCTTTTAATAAAATTAAAATGTCTATTGCAGAAAAAGCTTAAATGCTCTTTTATGTAAATACATTTATTTCAAAATGCTATAAATATGTATATTTATTTTTAATGCTCTGTATTATTTATTTTATTTTATTTTGCAAAGTTTTTTTATGTTTAAAAATCTTTATTCTTAATTAGATAATTAAAAAGAACATCAAAAATAATTACACTAAAAGAGTAATATCAATGATTACAGTATGTCAGTGGGATGGTTGTGCTTCATGGTTCAGAGCCAGTTTCTGAACGTTCGGTTCATTATTGTTAGAGAGATGAAGGCACAAGTCCCCTCTTTCCACAATTTGGAGTCAACTTTTTTTTTTTGTAATGAGATCAGCCACAGCACAAAATTAATAATTCACAACCATGATAAAGAACTACCGTATTTTCCCCAAAATAAGACACTGTCATATATATTTTTGGGCTGTGAAAAACCATATTAGGTCTTATTTTTGGGGTAGGTCATTATTTATGTACACCTGCCAGTAGAAGCTCTCCTCCTTGGGGTCCCCCCCCCCCAAGAGAGCCCCATCTTGATATTTCTTCTTGTCCCTGCTGCTGATCCGAGCCACTGACAGATGTGGCTCTTTTGGCTATAGCGGCTATAGGGTTAATGTGAACTTCCCGCTCTTTGCAATTGGATGGCTCAGAGCACATGGTCAAAGCAAAGATGGCAGTACCTCGTTGGCCATATTAGTTTTTCCCCCCTTTTTTGTTTTCACCTCCTCTTTTGGGTGGTGAAAACTTTGTAAGATCAAAACATGCCCACCACCCCTACCACCCAAAACAAGTTCACATCCCTTCAGCATCCTCCTAGCACCCATGGGGGGGGGGCGGGCAGGGCGGTACTGCCCCTGTTGAGAACCAATGCTCTAAGTGCTAACATTTTGCTGAATTAATGAGGGCCACACTGTCTAAAAGGGAAATCAGGTGTGATCGGCCTTTTCATCAGTCTTTATACTTTTTGATTGACTTACTCATCTCTCCTACTATAGAGGGTGGGTTCAGTTCTTTGTTCTTGCAGCGTTTCCTGCCAAGATTGATTCCTTGAGGTGATGGTCTGCATAAGGAGCAGAGGTAAGGCCTTTAACTGAAACCAAGGAAGGCCTTTTCTCTATGAACATTATAGAGTTGTGTGTGATCTAGATTGGGACTGAAGCAGAGAGCAAAAAGGTTAAAGCTTCCCTGAATCCCACAGTGTGAATTGGTTCCCCAATGTTACTTTCAAATAAGAATGAACACAGCTTTTTGATCAGTTGTAGTTGACTCTGAGAAGCTCCACATTTCAGTTGCTTGTGGATAGAATGTATGAAACAAAACAAAACATCAACATCCTCAGTTAATGAGGTTCTGGTCAAAACAAAAGGCTGCAATTCATTTTTTAATGTTTTGGTTCTTTAACGTTTTCTGCTGTGAATTTTGACATTATAGTACTTTAATTCTAACATAATTATTTCCATTAAATGAAATTTGTCTTCAAATGTCCACTGCACATTGGAATTGGAACCTGAAGATGTGTACCCAGCACAAATCAGTTCTGTTGCTTATAAAAATTAGATATCAATTAATGAACAAAGATCAGTAGCACTCCTGCTTTTGAACTTGTAACACTAAAAAGATTTTGGGTCCTCTGTTTTTGAACTTAGAATCCTTTTGGTACATTTGCCTTAAATCAGCAATGTGGGAGATGTATAGGCATCCATTGTGAATGTAATAGTTGTGCTGACTGAGATTCAGATTCAGATTTTCTTCTAAATATCCTCTTGCATTAACAGCATTCACAAGTGACACAAAATTCATAGAACTAACTTGACTGAGCTTAATATGTACAGACTGTGCTTCCCATTCGAAAGGTCTTAGGTTCAATCTGTGCTTTTGCCGGTGAGGTGAATACAGTCTCAACTAGCTAAGATGGCTGAGAGCCAGCTGAGCTGATATTCGGCTAGCTGAGTCTGTGTTGAATCCAAAGCCCTGCCAGACTCGGGATGTTGGAAATTATTTAGGTTTACCCTGACCTTGGCCTAATGCTTGTGCTGGCACAGTGGCAGTGAGCCTGTGGTTTAGCTTCAGGGTAACTGAGCTTCTCCTATTCTCTGTCCCTTTCTTGGCTGCTCTGCTGGCTGATCTCAATTGGCACAGTAGTTGCAATCCAGGTAATCTGAGCTGAGTCAGCATAAGGGCAGTTGTGCCCACAAAAAGAGGCTTTAAACCTTTGCAAAACCCACTGAGTTTGTATTGCATTGCCCGAGGATGGGGACTAGCTCCGTATAAGAGAGCAGAAGGTTGCTGCCATCCCAAAGTAGGTTTATCTCCTGGTTCTATAAGGACCCAAAGAGGTATATGTTCAACTTGAGTCAAGGGGTATTGCTACTTCCACTGTATTTTCTACCTCAACAAGTATATTTCTGCTGAAAAATATAGTGCTGATGAAACATATGTTTTCTTTCCAAGATGTATCACATTTCCAACAGCTTGATGGAAGTTATATTTTGCTGGGAAATAAGGCATGCAGTTCTAGTTTGGCATGTTTCTCAGGAGAAATATATTGTATTTTGTAACAGCGGCAGCTACTTTGGCAGGTGTCTGGCGGAGGTTTGTGTGGAGGCAGATGTGGTTAAAAGGCCATGTGCAGTGAATACCCCTGATCTGGAGAATACAGAAGTCAAATTAATTGTTTGATGAAGTTAATTCCTGTGAGAATGGAAAGGCTTTACAGAGTAACCCCTATGCACGAGAAACCTGAGCCAATATCCATAGCCCCCCTTCTCCTGATGAAAGCCTTTTTCTCTAATGGGAAAAACCCTCATGAGAATAAGATCTCTTCCATCAGTATAAGAGAACTTTCTGGTGTCATCATTGCTTGTGTTATGTACTGTACTGTTAGAAAGTTAAAGATTTGGATTGTTGTATCTTTTGACAATTTAATGCGTTTTTGATATATCTTGGCTTTGTGTATGTAAATAATTCTGGCTAACAGTAAACTAAGCACAACGGAGAGCTTAATACAACATGTTTTGTTTGTTTGTATTTGTTGAAGCTGTTTAGCAAACTTGTTAATCTTATCATAAATATCCAGCACAGCTTTGCTACCCATTTTAAAAAAAATAACTGGGGTTGCAAGATATCCATTGTTTATCCATGGCTTCCGCTTTCACAACTGTATTTTGTGCTACTCTACAGTTTGTAAAAATAAGACTTCATAGGAAAAAAAAAAACAATAATCCATAAGGAATAAATCATACATCATATATGAGCTCAGGTCGTCAACCAATGTATAGAGTCAACCATTAAAAACAAACTCTTTCTCAATTCACTGTAAGCACATGTGGGGCCAGTTTGGATGGTGATCCTCAGGTATGAGTAGTGATGATACAAAGCTCTTCCTGCTACTGTCATAGCCCTGTGCAGAGACAGCAGTGTGGAAAGGAAGAATCATCCACCTCTAAATGTATGGAACCCATGGCCACAAGGAGAACCAGGTTACTTGAATGTTACTTAATGACTGTGGGCTGGATTTGGCAGAATCCAAGTGAACCTTAGAGAACAGGAGTCCTTTGCAAGTGCAGGAGAGAACAGGGAAGGTCTCACCTATGTGAGTGTCCTTTTTACCAATTAAAATTTACTAGGGATGATTTGATGTTAACTGTCTCATATACTCTTTTTATTTTTTTATTTGTTATTTTCTATCCTAAAAAAATAAAACAAATATGTTGCTTATCTCCTGTCATGTTACAAAGTCAATCAAATTCCCCCCAACATTTCAGCCCAATATAATTCATATCTCCTTTCCCATCTTAAAAAACATACGTTCATACTTAATTTCCTTTATATCCCATCCATATTCTAACTATCTTCACTTGCATTTATTTCCATCTAATACAAAAGACACAGAGAGAAAAATACAGTACAATATTGAACTAGCCTGTCTAGTTTTAACAGTACTGTATACTCAATGTTATAATTAATTCTTCAATTAACCAAACATCTTAGAATATTTTTAGCTGATTTAATATACAATAAATGTCATCAACAGGGTATACAGTATTCTAAGAGATACCTAATTTCAAAAGGCTTCTATAACTCGTCAGTATTTTATGGACTACATTGCAAATGAGTTACATCTTGGTCTATAGATTCCTATCTGTACCTAACTAGCACAATTCTTTTAAAGGTCTAACAGAGTACTGTAACATTTATTTATATTTACGGTTGGACTTTACATTTACATTTCCCATTTCCCATATCATGACAAATAATTCATAGCTTTAGACAATCAAATACAGAGAAAGAACTTTTTATGTAATTGATTCACTAAGATCAGTTCTCTCTTTGTATCTTCTCTTTTCTTGCTAGGTCCATTATCTTCATAAGTTGTTTTTCTATCTTATTGGTTGTTTTGCTGCTGGAAAGTTGCCAAGCTCTTATCTCATCTGTAACAAATCCATATCCACATTCAATAGAACATATATGTGTATTTTCCTCTTCTCTGAATTCTTTGAATTTGGCCTATCCACAAGTACATCTTGCACATCTCTTATTGTATTTGTCTGCAGATTAAGATCAGCTCTCTGTTCTAGTTCTATCTCCTGTTCAAGACTAAATTAAGCTCTCTTCACAAGTTCATCCTGTGCAGTTTTCATTGTGGTTATCTATAGACTAAAATTAGCACTCTGCTCTTACTCTGTATCCTGATCAAGATTAAAAATCGCTATCCTCAGAGGGTGGTCCCATCTTTGATATAATAGTATCTATAACTTTCTGTAAACCAAGTATAATTGTACTGGCAAACTTTTCGTCTGACATACTTATCCTGCTCATTATGTTCTTGTAGCTCATATCAAAGCATTAATATCTTGTAATTGTGTTTTCTGCCACTCAGTTTCCAAGAGATAGGGGTGTAAAAATAGGAGGCTGGGTTGAAGAGAGAGAAAGAAAAAGAAAAAGAAGCAAGAGGCTGGTAAGAGCTACTATCCAGCAGTCTGTTTTGAAAACATTGAGTCCAACCAAGGTGAAATAAACATTCCTTTGAAAAAAAGCTTTTGCAGGGCTTCTCTCAAACTACCTTATGTCCACCACACATAAAAAAAAAGGGGGAAAAAGTTTCATTTTAAAGATTTTTTATGGATTTGCTTTGCCTTTTTGCCTATTGCCTTCCTTTCATAGGAAGACAATAGACAAAAAGGCAAAGCAAATCCATAAAAACAAGTGTGTAAGAAATCACTTATTCAGATATTTCCGTACTTTCCACACATTCACACCCCTTCGACGAAAGCTGCTCTTCTACAGAGTAGGGGTTAGTGCTTATTTGAAGAAAGAATTCCAAACATCACCAAGATGGAACTCTACATAGACAGCGGGGTGATATCAATTCTACTCATGACGAGTAGTCATGTTTCTCTGTTTTAGCAAACTAGCAAAAAGTGGTTTGTGTGTGTGTGAGAGAGAGAGAGAGAGAGGGAGGGAGGGAGAGAGAGAGGAGAATACTGTGGCACCTTCAAGAATGTTTTTCTATATGAGCTTTTATGAATCAAAACACACTTCAGGAAATTGATTTTGATTAACAAAACCTCTGTGGAAGCAAATGTAGTATTCTTTATGGTGAGACTGTATTTTGTCATCTCATTCCTCTTTTTGGTCTAAGCCTTATTTGCATGTTGAAGACACTACTTTTCATAATATTTGCTGAATGACATTTAGTGTATAAATCTTATTAGGATAAAGCACAGCACTGGTTTGGGAAGGTTGGAGGTTGATATATGGGTGGGAGTGTAAAAAATACTTGCCATTGTGGATTTTAATCAATATTCTGTAAGTGGAAGTGGAAAAAATGTTTAGCAAAGATCTTTTAAATGAGCTGTCAGAATCTCCATCTGATACCTTCAATATTAGTACTATATGCTTATAAAAGGGGTTGTTTTTCTATACTCTAGATTTTAGAAAATCAAATTAAGGAAACTTTTACATTAAGAAAAGCATGTGACATGATATGAAGCATGTTTATCTCAGTGAGTCTTCTTAGGGTCATGCCCTTCACCAAAATTCTAAATATGCCTACTCAAAAGTAAGCCTCACTGGTCCAAATCCAATTTGTAGAATAGATCCTTTGCATTAATGACATTTATATGTGCTGACTTACTACCCAACAACAGATTCAATTAATCCATTTGAGATTGGCAATTTGATTTGAGTTAGTTCAGATAAGTGTGTGTGTGTGTGTGTGTGTGTGTGTGTGTGTGTGTGTGAGAGAGAGAGAGAGAGAGAGAGAGAGAGAATGTTCACGAAGAGTAATGAACTAGAAGGGGGACCTTCTTCTATTTATAAACAACCTGCAAAGTCAGGGTTTGTACAGAGAAGACTGCACAGGAGATGTTGTCCTCCTCAGAAGGCTGTTCTCTATGTGAGGATAGGAGAGAGATTAGTTAGATTGCAGTTTTCCTGCACTTAGAGGATGAAGGTCTCAAGAGGAGAGGTTCCTTTATGAGTTGATACTCTCTCTCTCTATATATATATATCTACCACCACCACCACCACCACTACTACTACTACTAACAACAACAACAACAGCAACAACAATCATCAAACTGCAGAACTGGAAGGGACACTACGGATCATCAAGTCCAGTCCCTGTCAAGGAGGCACATAAGAGTATGATTCAGATTGATGGAAAGTAAATGTTTTGAATTACTACAATGGCTGGATAGTTTAGTGAGTTAGGTATCTAGCTGTGGAGCCAGAGGCTGGCAGTTCAGTTCCCCAGTTGGCCTCCTTGATTATCTCTAGGGTCCCTTCCATGTCAGCAGTTCTAAGATGATGCTGGTGATTACCACACAGACAGAATGAATGGCCAGATTAAGGAGCAAAAACAATGCTGGGCAAGTGTCATTAGAAGGGAGGGAAAGATATCAGAGCAGCATAGAAAAAAGGCACAGAAATCACAGATATTCCTCCATAAATTTTAACTGGCAGATGGGTGAGCATTTGGAACTACTGTAAGTGTGTGTGTGATCGCTGCTGTCTTTCCTGAAACAGGCAAAGACCTTCCTTTTCAGGCAAGGTTTCCCTGAATGAGGGAATAACTACTATGTGGCTTTTATATGGATTAACATGCATGATTGCATTGACTGATTTCAAAAGAACACCAGCATTTTCCATGTTAGTTTCCACTCCTCATAATGGATTTTTTTTTCTTTTTGCATGCTCTTTGTAGCTTTAATGCTACCTTTTTAATGTTCTAATGCTTCTTCTAATTCCATGTTCTTAACTTGAATATGGTTTAAATGTTCTGGGCTGTATATTGTCCCACATTATTGTAAGTCACCTTGGGTCCTTTTCCAAGGAGAAAGGTGGGGTAAAAATATTCAAAACTAAATAAATAAATAAATATGCTTAGAGGCTAAAATATGCCTTTTACTTTATACAATTTTATTCTTAAGAACTTTAATATTTTAAGAGAAGTATTTTCTGTCTTTTCATTTTCAAATGCTATGTTATTTTATGTTATTAAGTGCTTACATTTTAGCATGTAATTGAATAACTCTCATTCTTGTTTTACTCTTTCAATTTATGCTTCTGTATTTTATATGACTTACGTTCTGCCATGTTTTCTTCATAATGGTTAGAATATTTTGATTTTATAACAACTCTGAAGTAGTTCATACATATGGAACATAGAAGAAATGTAGATAAATCAAGCTTGTAAAATTAGACAAGCTGATGTTGCCTGGAATTATTGCAGCAATGAAAAGATTTAATTTTATACTTTGATACTATTGTTTCTGATTTTTCGATTTCATTTTGAAAATAACTTTATTAGGATAAATGCCCATTGTGACTAAGCCAAACTTCTGATATTTTTTCTTGTAAGGTCAATAGGACTTGTTTGTGTGTGTGTGTGTGTGTGTGTGTGTGTGTGTGTGTGTGTGTGTGTGTGTGTGTGTGTGTGTGTGGTGTGTGTGTGTGTGTGCCTGTGCCTGTGCCTGTGAGTATCTGTGTGTTTTGGGGCATTTGTTGAACTAACCTGACAGTGGGACACAAAGAAAGGTCTTTCCAACCCCCAACCCCAGATTATGGTATGCTCATATAGGGAGATGCAGTCCTTTATTCACTTTGAGTTCAAGTCATGTGAAGGTTTACAATTCATAGCCAACACTTGGAATTGTGCCTGTAAGTAGACTGTAGCCAGTGAGGCTTTTGAAGGAAGTAATTTCTGTTCTGGTCAGCATTGGACGCTGCATTTTTAACCTATTGGAGATTCCAGGAAGCTTTCAAAGGGAGCTATGCACAAAACTGGCGCCTCACAGTAGCCAAAACAGGATGTTACTAAAGCATGTGTTAGCAGCAGCAGCAGCAATAGCAACAACAACAACAACAAAATAAATACCAAATCATGTGCTATATCATTGAATTACAGACAAGTGGTAGGACAGATAGCCATAACAAGATATCTCCGGAGCTAGGTTTTGGGTTTTGCCATTTACTTCCTTTTGGTTATTTTTAACCCTGTTTAGTGGAAATTCTGTGAAAATTCTGTTTCAATTACTATAATACAATACTTTATAAATTTTTGCCTCCTCTCCCATACCTTTATACTTTTAGGAGGAAAGAACTGTAGAATTTAAATATCCATGGTTTCAGTCCAAGGACTCTGAATGGTTGGTTTGTAAAACAAAATCTGTCATTGGTTACATGTGCATTTTGTTTTTCTTATCATTAATGACTACATGGCCAGTAGGTAGAGTGGGATTCTCCTGCTATGCTGAAAATAACTTTTTCATTCACAAAGGTGAGAATTTCACCAGTTGTTGTTTCTGATGATCAGATTTGCTGAAGTGGCCAATTTTTTTTCATGTACTAAAATAGCTTTTTTAAAAAAATGAAAATGGTAGAGAACAAAAGGAATAGGTTCCTTTATCCCTGATGTGAGTGCGACTCTTCTCTGCATTGCACATCAAAGGCATCAAAATGCACATTTAGAAAATACTTGTAGGGAGCTATAGCCAAATGGTTCCAGTCAAGGTATTTATAGGAGCCATCATTAGCACACATGCCGTGTTTTAGACTAACAAATGAACGAAGTGTTCAAAGTGCCTTGGAGAATAGGAACCACTGAAGCTGTCACTAGAAATTGTTTGAGTGATATGTCTTAAAAAGCCATCCCATTATTATAAGTTCTTTCAAGTTCCAAGCACTGTCTCTGTTTGCATAGAAGGCTCATATAAAATTGTCAGATATCGATATTGATGCTACACTGAATTTAACATGTTTAAAATTAATGTGCATTGAATTTTTTTGTCCTAATGAAATGTGCAGTATATCAAAGAGGCTGTAGGAAATGGAAGAACCTTTTATAGACATTTCTCAATGGTTCTTAACTTGAAGCCATATTTCCCAAGCCAGAAATGTATTTATTAACAAATAATATTTCAGGCATGTTGGCCAGATGCTTTCATTCAGTTCAATTCTAAGGATTCTCTTGCTTCCGCAGCTCTTCCAGCTGATTTTTAGACTGTATTATAGGATATTCTACAAGATAACTGTAGAACAGCCACTGAGCATACTGCTTGGAAAATGAATTTATTAACTCTAACTTCATTGTGGTTACAGGGTTTGGTCAGTTGACTGCCACATTGCCCCAAATGATTGGCGGGGATCTTAAAACATGTGGGAGGAAATAGATAAATTGAAGATCTGTTAACAAAAAGCAGAGAGAAATCTCCTTTGGACATTCTCCTGCTGCCATATAAATTGTATGAACCCGAGCTGCACAGCTTTTCATCAGGACAGGTTTAGAGGCAATGATAGAAAAAGAGGGTTGGCAATCATTTTTAAACTGATCTGTTAAAACAGGAAACTCATTTACAGCAATATACAGCCTCTGTGTTGATACACAATTAAAGACTGAGTATAAGCTAGATTTCTGCAAGTAAAATTAATTTTCAAAGTCTGTTTTATTAATACAGGTGTTTGACAGTGCCTTATTTGTCTTGTAGCATTGTCGTGAGTTTGATTCACAAGGACTGCAATCATAAACACATTACCTGAGAATGAGTAAGTCCCATTGAACTTAATAGGAAATGCATCTGAGCAAATGCACACACCACTGCACTTCATGTTTATGTACTGTACGAATGTGACTGCTTACATATCACTCAACCTACAATCCTGTGCACAGCTTTAAAATATTAGGCACTGTTAAATACAGTGGGATATATTTCTATAATTAACATAGATTTCAGTATTGTTAATACACAATTGCACCTACACACCTTGTTATTATAGTGTAGCTACATATTTTACAAGTCTGGGCCTGGTAAACAAGAACAGCAACAAATATCCAAACTGAATATCAGACAAACAGATGAACCACTAGAATATATTTGTGTAGCAGATTTATACTAAATCTGAATACAGTATTTGAGATGCATATAGATCTCATATTACTGGTTATATTCAAGAATCAGCCTGTAATAATGCACAGCAGGACTATTTCAGCCTGAAAGCCTCAGCAACAGCTTCACTATTTTTATGCAAATTGAGAATTTCAAGAGATTATGGAGTAATTTTTATTCCAAGTGCAATGATGAGGCTATATTTTCCTTTGACACATTGTCCACGTGTGCAACAGTGAATTCATCAAAAACCAACAATGGCTTTTTTTCTAGATTAAACTATATAATTTCATCAAAGATTTGACCATCCAGCTTTGTCAGTTACTAATCATCTGCTTTTCCTGCTGGAATTCAATGAGTACTATTAGGAATTAAGACTTCCCGTATCTGCATTACCTGTTCCTTCACCTGCAGAAACTGCAGATTCTGGTTCTGTGTCATGTTGTGGTACCTCTGTAATGCTTCTGGACTGATACAGTTTATGTTACTATTAAGCATGCAGCTCTGTTGAAGAAAATCCACCTCATTATAAAGGATGTTAAATTTATGAATATCATACTGCCTACTAGAGAACCATAGATTCTATGGGACAACATAGTCTGTGGAGGAACCAAAGAAATGGACTCCTGCAGGGTAGCATGTTAGGCCCTACACTGTTTAACATATATACCAATGACCAGCTGTTGCCGGAAGCCTAGGATTTTTCTGTATACAGAGGACCTAGCAATTGCTGCACCAAGTGCAACCTTTGAGGCTGATGAGAAGTACCTGACTGAGGTTCTGTATCTAATTACTATATATTACAGAGATAACCAGTTGAAACCAAACTGGCTAAAAACTCAACTCGGTGCTTTCCACTTGAAAAACTGTGAGGCATCAAGAACATTTCAGGTGACATGGAATGGTACCAGGCCAGAGCACTTTGCTACCCAAAAATATTTGGGAGTTACCTTGGATCAAACTCTCATTTTCAAGAATCATTGTTCCAATACCAACCAGAACATTTTTGCTAGGAACAAAGTTCTGAGGAAAATAATGGGTACGGGATGGG
>JAHTLZ010003542.1:45121519-45138528 GCA_023846285.1 Phrynocephalus versicolor | reverse complement strand
CATCCCAACCGAACTGCTGAGATCTTGGATTTCAGGAACTATCCATATACTTTTTCCTTTCTTCTTCTGAGACAGAAAATATTTCACAATAGAGATGGGCATGAAACAATTTTTTAATTTGTTTCATTATTTGTTATTTGTTTCGTTACCTAATGAAACGAATAACGAACTGACCCATCAAAGAAAAACGAAACAGAAATTTCCACTTTGTTTGTTTTGTTTCTCATTTTCCCATAGGAATGCATTGAAGCAACTTCTCTGTTCTGTTCCCATTTGCTGTTTTTTCTGTCTCTTCTTTCAGTTAAGCATGACCTTATTGCCATGTAGGTCTGTGCTCTCACAAGATGGTCTTTCTTCCCCAGCAAGATAATAATGAGTCAAGAGAAAAGCTCTCTCTTCATTTGTGGACAACTCAATCTGAATTGAAGCGTAATCTGTACAAATGGAGTTATCTCCTCATGATCATCAACCCTGATATTTTAGGTTTTCTAACTGCATGTGGAGACCCTACAGATGGGGAGCGCTTTGCTTTTCAGATTTAACTCTCTGCACTATTGAGATCTAAGAGAGAAAGAGGGATGGTAGCCTGTTGTCTCTCCGTACAGGTTAGGAGGAATAAGCCTTGTACTGCATGCTTGAATGGGGCTAGTGTAATGCCATTGTGTGCTTGGTAGATAAGACACTGTGAGAAAGAGAGGGGGGGGGGAAATGGAGCTGCAGCAGCTCCAAGTGTCTCATAACTTATAATTTCACCCTAACTGGTGGGGAATGGTGTAGTCAGTGTGAAAAAAATGGCTTAGGGCATGATAGCAAAGCTGTGTGACGCTCCTTAAAGCCAACAGCAGTGTAAACTGTGTTACCTGCTTGGTAACAAACTGACAAGCATACCACCAATGTGAAAGTAGCAGCCTAACTAACTCAGCCTGCTATGGGATGTGATGCCCGGACCATTGAATCATAGGCTGTGCTAAATGTGATTAGGTGCTGTCACAATAAATTTAGTCCTCATCTGTTAGAGACTAAACCAAGTTAAAGGTCGTATGATGGTTTTATTTGGTCTAATTGAAAATTATAGTGAATAAGAATAATTTAAAAACCTTACCTAAATGAGTGACTTTATTGAAAATGGTGGGTGCTTCTGCTTTCCGAGGTATGGTAATTGCCATAAGCTTTATGCCATGTGATCATAATAGAGGTCAGGACATTAATGAAGTGAACAGTCCACCATTTGCAGATGCCAGCAAAACAAGGCCTTTGAAGAATCTGTCACTGGAACCTGTCTTGCCTTTGTTGCTTCAGTGCAGAAGATAATTTTAATCGGATACCCCCCTTTTAACTACTGCTTCCAGTGGATTCTGGGAACTGTAGTACAAAATAATATTACTTACAAGTTCTGAGCATTGTGCATACTCCACTTATGTATTAAAAATAATTATTATTTTAATATGTATACTCTACTTGTGAATTTAAAAAACAGCTTTATAAAAATACCCCATAATCACTAAAATAAAATATGCATTTTAATTTTGATAATCTTGATGACCCCTAGATATTTTAGAACACAAGTCATATCCCACTTCTGGCAGGGGTGATAATGGGAAGGATAGTTATCACATACATATAGAATGTCCGATTAGGGGTGGGTTGATTTAAACACCATTATTTTTGAGATAGCACGAAGGTGCACAATATATCTGTGCATATGAACAGTGCATAAAATGAGGCTTCTAAAGCTAGGACAGGTGGGTTCATTTATGAGCAGGGGATGTACAGGATTGCCTAGGCCTAAACTATGCATTTTTATTTCACATTTGGAATCGAAAGAGTTCAAGCTGCATTCATAAATAACACACCTCCTGGAAAAATAATGGGGCCACAGCACCACTTCTTTAAATGCCTTTTCCTGGAAATTCTTTTGCCCCATAGGTGGCATGCGATTGGACCAGCCCCGCTCTTCCCTGCTTTTGTGCTGAGGACCCCCCTCTCTGTGAACTGTTCCAGGCCCCAAATACTATTTCTGCTCACATCTCTTTGTTGGAATATGGGGAGACTCTTACTACTGCCCAGAGAAGCAAAAGGTTTGGTCCTGAAGGTCTCCCTAGCCTCAGTTCCTCCCATGAGAATTGTAGGATGCTGAGAACTGTAAACCCCCCCCCCAAAAAAAAAACCTCCTCTGAGTTTATGCAATCATCTCTAGGAATAATTATATTCATTTGGCTGATGGGAGCAAAGCATTCAGTGCCATGAAATGCCTGCAAGCCTAATTTCCTTCACAAAAGAAATGTTGAAAGCCAATTCATATTTTCTTTATATTTATCCATTCTTATCAATGCTTATGAGACTGCTGGAGAGCTCAGTGGTTTAGGTCTCTGCCTGTGAAACCAGAGGTTGGGAGTTCAATTCCCCACTGTGTCCTCTTGAGAGGGGCTGAACTCAAAGATCCATTGAACACTTCCAGCTTTGTGGATCTAAGATGATGGTGATGATGATGACTGAGCTTTCCCCCTCATAAGCAGACTGAGATTTACAGTACTGTACATTGTTACTTTGATTTTTTTTCCAGCTTTACTATCTGTTATCATGGTACTGTCAGTTCTTTGTGAGGACTGCTCATGCAAACTTAATGTTTTTAGATTCTAGAGGATAGGCACATATGATTATTTTTTTGAAAGATATGACTTAGGAAATGTCATTATAATTGGAAGGTATATTGTTAGAAATATTACATACAGTGGTAACTCTACATACAAGAGCAATTCAATTAAGATTAGAAAACTATTGGCATTTTAACTGCTGCCTTACAAATTTTAGATGTGGTCTGCAGTACGTAAAATTTTTCATTTTTTTGATTTATTTCTTTTATTTTATTAGATACAGCTGCTCTACCTATGAGTTGTTCAACTTATGAGCAAGCATTTGGAACAGATTAAACATGTAAGTAGAGGTACCACTGTAGGTACCACACTTAAGTGAGGAAGAACCGACATTACCCCTATTTATATTATTTATTTATTATCCCTGCTGGATATATGCTACTTTCAGGTTCAGAGGCAGTATGCCACTGAATGCCATCATCTGGCAAGCAGTGATAGAGAACAACTGTTGTCATGGTCTCAGTCTCAAGTGTGAAGGAGGAAGGGTATGATTGGTTAAGCTGTTGGCTGAAGAGCTGGACCGGGCTCCCAATGCAGAGCTCACCCAACCGAGTTTTAACCGATTCAACTAAGCTCCTCCAATTCTTATCATTCTCTATAAAGGAACATAAGATAGGCACCCCATGTTCACTTGGAGCTGTCTTGTCTTATGAGTGCTGATGCTGAATATGGACAGAGCAGAACAGATATTGTCACCAAGTCCTGTTTGTGGACCTTCCAGAGAAATCTGATCAGCCACTGGGGAAAATCTGATGCAGAACCAGAGGTCTAATCTGGCAGGGCTTTTCTGTCCCTGCTATCTCCTGTTCTTGTTATCTTCGCATTCATACAGAACCTGTTTCCATTATGTTGCTAAGCCACCAAGTGAAGGAGTTAAAATGAGAATGCTCATATGTATCATAACACTGATACGTATCATAACATTGATACAAATTACACTGCGGGCAGCAGTGAGGCTTAATATTGTTACTTTAAATCATTTTACTTTCAATGACATTAATCCATTGTTTTTAAAAACAAGGTCCACTTGTTACTTTTTAATATAGTCTTCTGGGGGAATCATTCTGGACCACCAATTATGAATACAGTGGTACCTTTTAAGACAAATGCCTCGTAAGACAAAAAATTCATAGGAAGAAAAAAAAATCCGGGAATATACATGCTTTGCGTGACAAAAACATTCTGTATTGGGTGCTTTGCAAGACAATAAACCATTCTATATATACCCAGGAAAAAATCCCCCGGTTATTTTGTCTTTCTTCTAGCTTCCAGAATAGATTAATCCATTCCCAATGCATTCCTATGGGAAACCACATTTTGCAAGACAGTTTTTTTTTTAAAATATAAAATGAAGCGACCCATAGCCTCCAGAAAGGATTAATCCATTTTCAATGCATTCTTTTGGGAAAACACATTTTGTAAGACAAAATTTTCATAAGACAAATTGACCCGTAAAATGAATTCATCTTTCTAAAGAGATACCACTGTACAGTGGTACCTCTACTTATGAGTTTAATCCGTTCTGAATGCAGGCTTATAAGTCAAACAACTCATAAGCAGAGCTGTCGTATCTAAATAAATATATAATTGAAAAATAAAAATAAAAAATGTAAGTAGAGCACACTGCATCTCAAATTTGTAAGGCAGCAGTTAAAACGCTAATGGTTTTCTGCTCTTAAGTCAAATTGCTTGTAAGTAGACCTGCTCCTAAGTAGAGGTACCAAGGTATATTGTGTTTAATTTTGAATGAACATACACAGACCATGGATTTTTTTTAAAGTGTGTAACCGTTGCTGTTATTTTTACATAAAATATTAATAATATGAATGTTTTATGTTTCATAGAGATGTTTTCATGTTCTGGGAAAGCTCATATTAAATGTGTCTATGTATGCTTTTAATACACCCAAGTATCCTTTGAGGATACTGAGCAGTGTTCCCAGCCTAGCACAAATATCTGTTCATACTCGCCCATCAGGTATGGTGCTGCCACATTCAGAGAAGCAAATTGGTATACACAGAAATGCCTGTGACACATCATAAGCCTCTTTTAGCTTAGCTTACACTTGGTCTCTCTTGGGCACTATTCTTTCTAGTGAACAGCAGAGCAGTTCAGGGTTGATTTAATACATGCTGCCTTTTCTCTGCCACTCTGAGACCTTGAATCTGCATTTGATCAGCTCTTTTCTGCTTGTCAGAAATAATAATAGAAGCAACACAAGGTTTGAGCCTCTGTGAAAAAACTCGTGCTTATTTTCCAGTTGCACATGCAGGCATATATCTGCGTAGAGAAATACATATGCATTTCTTTCCCATGTTTGAGTGTTGATACTTTTACTTCCACTTTTTTCTTTATGCTTCATAACAATATTTATTCAAACCGGGTGCTATTTAATAGGCCGCATTCTTATACTCCCAGCCCCATTGAGGAGCTCATTGAACACTCAGTACTCAACAAATTCCTGCAAGGTTACCCAGGGGAGACAAGATTCATACTTGCTGTACCTATCTTTTCTCAAACATCCGTAGTGCACCTATGCAGCTTTCATGCCCCATGTGTGCTCAGTGAATGAGCAGAGACTTTCCCCCAGTTTCGAAGAAACCCATGTGTTTTGGAAGTTCAGGGAAACTTTTATACAGTTATGTTGCTCAAGAGAGAGAATTATGTATTGAACTTTTACATCATTTTTCTAATCACATGGTGTATTTATAAATGCAGGCTTGAGTCAGCACCCAGGAGTTCAGAACCAAGCATAAATACCACAAGTATGCTGGCTGGGTTGTTTGCTGGTTTAGGTGTCTGGCGGCTTAGCCGGAGGTTGGACGTTTGATTGCTGTAACTTCTATCACTAGAACCATTCTGTGTGGCTTTGGGCCTTTGCAGGAAATCTCCAGGGGAAGGGAATGGGAGATTACCTTCAAGTACTTTCTATCTGGAAAACCCAGGAAAGGATTGGCATAAATTAGAATTGACTTGGTGGGGCATGAATAATAATAATAATCATCATCATCATCATCATCATCATCATCATCATCATCACCATCATCATCACAGGGCTCTCACAACCCAAAGCACTCTGACCCAATACTGCTTTCAGCTCTCATCTTCACACATACCAATATTTTGACACAACAAAGCCCATTTCAGACCTCTTGTAGAGGTGTGATTGTGTGACATTTTCTCACTAAAGATGAGAGGTTAGCAATATTACTGGAATCGAGTGTGATAAAATGTGTACACATTTAAAAGGTAGTAAATAAAGCCGGTAGTGTAACACTTAAGCCATTATTGATGACATTTAATTTTATATGGTGTTCTTAATCCACTTATTATCTAATCTGAATATAAATACAAACAAAAACTGAAACATAGATTTACTTCCCAAACACTTGATGAACAATAAAGCCTAGTGGATACTCAGTTTAAAGGCACAATACAGTACTTAATTTCATTAAAAAGTATGTAGATTCAGAGACTCAATTCAGAGACTGTGCAACATTTCTATCAATAAACAGTTCACCAGAGAGACTAAAAAACTCATTGTAGTGTACAATTTTTGTTTTACTAACACTTTTTGAAACACTCTTAGCCCCTTCTACGATCTTTCTTCAACCCTAAAGAAAGCTCCTTTAAGCTTAATCCTGTATGGCTGCTTTTCTCAATAAGACCTGTCTGACTTATCACCTATTAATTAACTGAACCCCATCCAGCACCTTTCTTTATCCAGCGCTGTCTGCTTGCTTTGCTAAAAGCCTACTTTTAAATCATTAATCACTATATTCTTAATGTTCCCCTGCCACTTTACAGATTGTGTGATTCTATATGTTGTTACTGGCCATGTTGTGTTTAGGAGGCTAGTCAGTTTACTTGCCTGTCACATTGTGACATATACCCAAGTATATCTGCACCCATATTTACTGTATGTCAGCATGCATGCATACACTGCATTTCTGAGACATAAAGCTGAAGGAAGCTTTATGGATAGTTCACAAGATAGTTCTTGAAACAAGATCTATTTATGGTATTACAGTACAATAAAGCCCAATGTAAACGTGTAAATTATGTGTTTATGTGTGAACAGATACATAAATAACTGAACGATAGGTCTAGGGTCTCAAGAACTGTTTTAAAAAATGAAGGGCTATGAAACTGGGGATAGTTAGGACTATATATAAATGGAGATTTTTTTAAAAAAAAAACACCCTGTTGTAATGTTGGTGAAGCATTCTCAGTAGGAATGGGGGTATGAGAATGTGTGTGTCATTGTCTATGTTGTATGTACAAATGAATGTGTCCATGGGATTGGGTTGTTGTATTTTAGTTGTTGTTAGCTGACCACTGTAGTGCCTCAGCACTAGATGGGTGGGATATAAATAAATGTAATGATTAAAATAAAATAAAAGTGTGCATGTGTTAATGAGAGAATGTATATATAAAAGAGAGAGGTGACTCTGCTCACTGTGGTTCTCAGAGCTAAAGGCTTTAAGAAAAAGATGGGATTTAAAGAGGGATTTGAAACAAGGAAAAGAGTTGTTACCTCTACACAAAAGTACTCCCCGGTATGCAGGGTGGGAAGCAAAAGAAGGACCTATATACTCGAGTTTTTGCTGGGTGTTTCAGCCCTTATTTTTGGCTGAAAAATACGCCTTGGCTTATACTTGAGTCAATAAGTTTCCCAGTATTTTGGGGGTAAAATTAGGTGCTTGGATGGCTTGGGGAGGGCACCAGAGGGCAAATCCTGATGGGGCAAGTGATAGTGGTGCCTCCGCTTCCCATATGAATCCAATGAGAAGGTTTAGTTAGGGACACCCCCTTTGGAGCTTTATAACTCAGCCTCCTTACCTCCAAATGTTTCTAAATTTCAGGGGATTCCCTAATATCACTTTCTGAAGGTACCCATGCTACTTTGGTGTCCCCAAGGTAAGTAATTTTTGAGTGCATGTTTTCTAAAAAAAAAAGCACTCAAAATTATTTTTAAAAATATGCAAGCAAAATCACTTTCTGAAGGTACCCCTGCTCCTCTGCTGCTCCCAAACAAAGTAATTTTGAGTGCATGTTTTTTAAAAAATATGCACTCAAAATTATTTTAAAAATATGCACTCAAAATTTACTTACCTTGGGAGTCCAATGTAGCAGGGATACATTTCCAAAATGATTTTAGGGAATCCCATGAAATCTTGAAAGATTTAGTGGCAAGGGGACTTAGTTATGAAGCTCTAAAGGGGCTGGGAGTAGTATTGGCAACTGGACTGTGGAGGCAATCAGGGAGTTTACTCTATGGTATTAACTCCCTAATTGCCTCTACACTCCTAGCGCATGTTGCCAGTTACTATCCCCAGCCCCTTTAGAGCTCCACTGGTATACCATATATACTCGAGTATAACGGAAAAAAGCACGCTATTGGCTTATCCTCGAGTCAATAAGTTTTCTCAATTTTGGGGGGTAAAATTAGGCCCTTGGCTTATACTTGGGTATATACTGTAAATACAGGTACCTTACAATCTGATTACAAGCCTAGTATACAGTACAAATGTTTCAAATACTGATTTGGTTTAAAATTCTTCATGGCTTTCTGTATATACCATACCTTGTGCCGCACAGAAATCTGCTGTGTTAGTCCTGATCTCTTATCTCTAAATTATGAAAACCCTTCATGACTGGACCCTTTCTATATTGATTACCCACCATTCTTTCTGTTTCCTTTTGTTTTTTCCCCCTTGACTTTAAGGTATCAGAACATGGAACAGTTGATAAATAGATTGAAAAGTTACTTCTGTTTCATTGCTGCTTCTCTCAGGACCTCTTGTACCTTCTGGTGAAATGATACTGTGTTGTTTGTTCCTCTAATAGTCCTCGGTGATACATAACACGTATTGTTTTGTCTCAGACACAAACTATACTCTTTGAGGGAATTGTTTGGCCTTGGCTCTGAAGCCCTTCTGTTGTCTCAAAGGTGGATACTTGAGTAGAAAATGGTTGTCACTACATTAAGATCAATAGATCATGCCAATTCCCTCCTCTCTCAGCACACAAAAGTGAAGGAGGAGGAGGGAGGCAAGATTTATCTTGATATTTTCATTGTATTTTGTTGACATCTATCAGCATTAAAATGCTTTTGTAAAATATCTTGGCCTTTGGGTTGGAAAACCTTGGGCTGTATCTGCTCCTGAGGTCCCCATCCAGTCAGGCCACACTTTTCCTCCATGACACCATCACTGGGTTGTTTCCCAGTTATTACCTGAATATTTCTCCCCCATTCTGAAAGAAGGAAATATCTCTTCGAAGACTTAATTTCTAAACACCAGCAGGAATCTGTCAATTCTAACTCACTTTATATGTTATTTGCACTTGCTGCTAAATATCTTGTAGGCTGCCTTGGTGGAATATGAGCAAAATGAATGGATGGATGGTTCTGAAAGAGGTTCTCCTTCCTCATTCTTCAGCATGTAAATTCTAGAGTTGATTTCAGGGCCAGCGCCAACAGTTGGTATCTGCTCAATCCCATATTCCAGGTAGTTTCCAATTGCTGGATTCTCTTTGCCTGGCTGTTCCATAGCCTCGATACTGGTCTGCTACCTCTTTACCTGTCCTTTCTCTGTGGGTAGTACCTAGGAGAGGGTACAGCCAGGCCAAGAGGCTCCAGGAACAGAGCAAGGTTGGCAGATTTTAGAGCTTTGTCAGAAGTCTCAGGGAATTGCTAACCTTCCCATGGTCTCCAGTTGGAGAGGCAGAATTCAAGGTAAGTGGTGCTGAAGAAAGAAACAGATTGATCTTTGGACGTACTGTCATTTTAAACCCTAAGTACAAAACCTTGGCTGGAATGGTGCCAAAACTGCACTTTCTGGGCTGTGAACTGTGCAACCCCCATTTTCTCCCCTTCTTGCTTCTGGGTTGCCATATTACATAGTTAACCAAATTTTGAAAGGATTTGAGCCCATAAATCTGGATTCCTGTTATTCCTTGCTGTACAAGGGAGCTGACCCAAAAGGTTTGAAGATCCTGCCACCCTTGCCTGCTCTACCTCTCCATCATCTCAAGAATCTACTCTCATCTCTGTCTTTTTGGATGACAGTTGAAGGCAATATGATGCTGCTAACCTGGTGGTAACTGTAGTGAGGAGGAGTAAAAGAAAAGGCGAGAGAGCACAAAGCCTCTAAAATCCATTGCATTTTCTGATGTTATGGTCTGTGCTGATAAAGCCCAAAAAGAAAGGAAAATAAATAGGCAGTCTAATGGTGAGGCGAGTTACTTACACACAGGACTTTTTTTTGCCAAATTTCTCCATCAAAACTCTTAGGAACCAATACTAGATAGTAGGATCAGGTGGCAACTTAATACATCACAAAAATGAAGGAAATTAACCACTGAAAATATATGGATATGTACACGGGCACACATTTAAAAATAATTATGTTAGTTTTATTTGGAAATATCATATACCTTAGTGAGATGACTGTGACTAATTGACTGGTGTGTTTGCCTACATTGGCTTAACTCAAATTGCTAGTGACAGATAGAGTAGATTCTCTGAATCAAGTGCAGAACAGTAAATCCCACTGATTCTGTGGTTTTGTTTTATTTGGGACGTCTGTCCATTGTGCCGGTGCTATTTGTTCATTTCAAGCCTTCTACTCTACCTCCTTATAGTCAATATATTATAAAAATGTTCAAATTAAAGTAAGATAATCATATTTTTTCCCATTCCCAGTAGTCTTCCATTCAGATGTTTGACCAAAGTTGTCAGCTTCAACAATGCTCTGTACTCCAAGTCCATAAACTGGAGAGTAATCCAGGAAGCAAATTAGGTGCAAAATTGACGGAAGTCAACACATTTACCAGAAAATGAGCCATTAAATACAATATTGACCATGAGTTTCCAAAAAGCATCCAGTAGACCACTGTAAGAACAGAATCCTGAACAAGATATGCCTGTTGTTTGATCCAAGTGGCTCTTCTGTATTTACTAAGATACGTCTTTAGAGTTCCACTACAATTGCTCTGCCATAATGGCTCAAAATGTGATATTGTCCATAAGTATGTATTGTGTAGCTATAAGAAAATGCCCCATCCCCATTTTATGGATAGTTTTGTCATTTATCTGGTTTTGAATTTCCCCTTTGAAACAATAAATTGGGACATTTGCTATAAGGTAGTTTTGACCTTCCTGAATATGAAAATCATACTGAGTGAATTTTTTTTTAGTTTGTGATAGATCTCCTCTTTCATTTCATTCTGTACTCTAGATGGGGTTGAGTCAATATTAGATCACTCCATGGCAGAATTTATAGCAAGCCTACCAGAACAAAGAGCATCCTGGAAAACGCAACTAGATTACTGTTTATCAGTTACTTATGAATTATGAAACCTAAAACATTCAATTCCTCAGCCTGTTTGCCTCTTATTTCCAAGGCAAATAGTATATGATGACACCACAACAATAGCAGTGATTTATTGTTATTATGTTCTTTCTCATCATTTATATGCCTCCATTCTGCCAGGTGGCATTCAAGCCAGAATAGCAAAATATCACCATAAAACATGATATCATAAAAAGTGCAAAATGGAAGCAAAATGAACCAGCACGCCAATATAAAATGGAGATAAAAGCAGCAGTTAAAACAATTCACCTCTCTGAAAGCCCATTATCCTACTACCCAAATGCAATGGACCTAACAAACAAATGCAATCAGATATCAAATTAGGCTACTACCAAGAATTAACTACAAAAAAGCTCAGCCAACACAGTGCAGGCTTTGCCTGGAGCCTAAAGAATAACAAAGAAGTTCCTCAAAAGGATCCTCATTTAGAAGAAGATCTGTAATTGGGAATTTAATCACAAAACTAAATCTAATCTTAGCCTGACCTTGCGTAGACCCACTGAAATGATTATAACCTGTTAGCTGCAAGTGACTTAAGGGTGGTGGTGTTTTATGATTATCTCGCCAGGCAGGCAAGTTCATAAGAGAGCAGATGATTTGAATCTGAACATACTAGTGTTCTAAAATAGTGTTTAAGGTGTAGGCAGAGATGTCTGTATTTTGTTCCCTGGAACAGTGTTTAGCTATGTTTTGGTTAGATTAGTTTGGGGCCACATGTATCCCTTCAGATGTTGTCCGATGGCAGCTGTCATAAGCTCTTACAGGTTATGCTGGCTGCAATTGGCAGAAACTGGATGGCCATTCATTCCTCATCTGTGATTTAAAGCTTCCATTTCTTACCTACTTACCCAACAAGAGAGGATTTGAGTTCTCTAACTGATCATAGCAAGAAAACATTGCTTCTTGTTTTTTCATGACACAGATTCTGTGAAGAAGCTCCAACAAAGTTGGGTTTGAACTGCCTGAACCCGATCCCTATGCAGTACACTTTTAAAAATCAGATAATCTTACCTTTAATGCTCCTATCATTTGAAATTGGTTTGACACTAGCAGTATACCTTATGTTTCTTGATGTCTAATTATTTAAAGCCAGCATTGCCCCATGTGATTATGATGAAGTGAACAGATTTCTCATCATATCTGGCAAGAACGGTAATAAGGATCTTCCTGAACAAATCAACGAAACATGCAGTTTGTTAACTTGTTTAACTGGGATAAGTGGATTAGCAGTTGCCATTTGATATGAAGCAGGTTGGACTGAGCAGAAAATGTAAGAAGTCAGATGTAATCGGAGAAATAACTACTGTACTTCCCCCCCCCCTCTCTGTCCAGAAAGAATGAAAAAGGCCTGGGGGAATATTTTGTGCTTTAAAACTTAAGCTAACCAATTAACAACCACCATTTAGTTTATACTTGCTAAAGTTAAATTGGTGTGTATGATTTTAAAATCTTCTGTAGGTTTAGTACAGTATTGTAGTGCTATTTTCTTCAAGCTGTTCATCAGTATACCTGCTGTATTTTGTTCATCCCATGGAAGGTAATGGCTTGAGTCCAGATTGGTCAAGTTCATTGGACTGAATTCAATGACTGACTTTCCTCACTGATTTCAGCGAGGCTTAGGAGCAACTGACTTGGTCTTGATCCAGTCCAGTGGGACCCATTCGCAATGACAGAATGAAGTAAGGCAACCATCCATCAACTTGCTACCTGACCTTCATATTGTAATTTAGAACTTCTCAGAAACCTCTCAGAAAAAAGAGAGAGAAAAATCACCCTAAATCTCTAGTTCTCAAGGTTATTTTTAAAAGTATGTAGACCACTTGAAAATTGCTAGGGATCTCAGTGGACTACTTAATTTTGCTGTTGTTCTTCAAATCGAATCCCATAAATCAGTCATGTTCTAAAATTTTAGAAACTCTTCAGTACTTCCATCATTGTCAGGAATGGCTATTATAGAAACTATTAGCTCTGGGCCAGAGCCTTGTTTAGCTTGTTCAATATCCTGTCCTGCTCCATGGACAAAATGACATTGAGACTTTTTAACTGCAAAATAAAAATGAATTGCAAGGCTAGGTCTAGTTATTTATTATTCTTTTTCTACTTGAATGTGCCATGTGGTATATGAGTGATTTGCAGACAAGAGTGTGAGAACCTCTACACCAAACCAGCAACTCATTAATTGCAACCGTTTCAAACATTGATCAACTGAGACATCTTTTACTGATAGTTAAAGCCTCTTTTATGGAAGCGATAAAAGACTGTTTCCCACTGAGCTTCCCTGCTATTGAAGATTTAGATTATGACTAGTTTGCCAAATTTAAGACTGAGCCTAACAATACTGTATTTCCAACAGCCCCATATACAGACAGAGGTGAATCTTCTGCCTATGAAAAGTCTGTAATACAGACTCTGTATGAATCATGCACATACCCACCACATAGAAAGGACCCCTTGCTTCCACTCCAGAAGGCTATGGCTATGACAGATGCTGCATCAAGTGCCACAGAAAAGGGTTCACATAGTTTTTGCAGATGGCATCAATCAGATGCTCTGCTTTGAAGACAGATCATGGGCTCGGATTAGTAAGGCATGCTGTTCAAAGAACCATTTGTTTCCATGCAAATGGTGCAACAGGATAGAAACCAGGGAAGCTCCCAGGAACAGCCAACCCAGAGGGCTCTCCTGCAGTTGTTTGCCCAGGTGGAGTAGATCCATTGAAAAAAAAGCACAGCTTCTCAGGTATATACCACATATGCTCGAGTATAAGCCAAGGGCCTAATTTTACCCCCAAAACTGGGGAAACTTATTGACTCAGGTATAAGCCAAGGCCGTTTTCCCCTGCTATACTAGAATATATATGGTATACTGGCAGAAGTCTAAAGGGGCTGGGGGTATTAATTGGTAAGTGTGCTGGGAGTGTGGAGATGATTAGGGAGTTAACACCCTAGAGTAAACTCCCTGATTGCCACCACAGTCACTGCACAGTTGCCAATACTATCTCCAGCCCCTTTAGAGCTTCATAACTTAGTCCCCATACCCCAAAATGTTTCCAAATTTCAGGGGGTTCCCTAAAATTGCTTTCTGAAGGAACCCTTGCTACCTTGGAGTCCCAAGGTAAGTAAATGTTGATTGCATATTTATAAAAATAATTTTGGAGTGTATATTTTTTAAATTGTATGCATCAAAAATTACTTACCTTGGGGGCAACAAGGTAGCAGGGGTACCTTCAGAAAGCGATTTTAGGGAACCCCCTGAAATTTGGAAACATTTGGGGATAAGGGTAATGAGTTATGAAGCTCCAAAGGGGAAAAAAACCCTTCTAATTGGAATCATACGCTAAGTGGCAGCAGATCTATCTCCTGCCCCATCAGCTTTGGAATAGAAGTTTTTTTCTAGGGGCACCCCCATTGGAGCTTCATAATTCAGCCCCCTTATCCCCAAATGTTTCCACATTTCAGGGAGCTCCCTAAAATCGCTTTCTGAAGGTACTTCTGCTACTTTGGAGTCCCAAGATAAGTAAATTATAAAATAATATTCGAGTGCATATTTTTTTAAAAAATGCACTCAAAAATTACTTACCTTGGGGGGTGCCAAAGTAGCAGGGGTACCTTCAGAAAGTGATTTTAGGGAATCCCCTGAAATTTGGAAACATTTTGGGGTAAGGGGGGCTGAGTTATGAAGTTCCGCCCCATCAGGACTTGCCCTCCGCCGGCCTCCCCAAGCTGTCCGAACACCTAATTTTACCCCAAAAAACTGGGAAACGTATTGACTTGAGTATAAGCCAAGGGTGCTTTTTTTCACAGCCAAAAATAAGGGCTGAAAAACTTGACTTATACTCAAGTATATACGGAAAGTACAGTAGCATTGATTAAATGTGTCTGTTGTATATGGGACTGACAAGTGGATTTAATTTTTATATTCTGAAGAAAATGCCCGTAACAACTTTATTTATTTATTTATTTATTTATTGGTTTTTCCATCTTATTGTCCATACATTTTTTAAATCCTCAATTGTCTATACACATGTTTTAGAGATTGTGATAATCTTATTTTATCTACACATGATTGTTGTTTTTTGCTTATGTGTTAGAGAGTATATGTTAATGTTAATTTGATTTTTAATTTTTAGGTTTCATATTTATTCCTGTGTTATTAATTTTAAAGTATATTTCATACTTGTACATTTAATTTGAAATAACTTAAAATAAAAGCTCTATCATGACAGTGAAATTCTTCTCACTTCTCTCTTTTTCTGTCTCCCCTACTAAGCATATACACATTCCCTCTTTTTCTCCTCTCATTCATACATACAGTATTTAGAACTGTATTGGAAGGTTTGGAGCAATCGGTATGTTCCCTGGATATTGTATAGCAACCATCTCTTCTTCCTTCTTCTACTTCTCTGCTCTTCCTCAAACTGTGCCTTCCTTCAGATCAAGTAAGACCTTGCACAGTGGTGGATTCAGCTGCCTGGGACAATTGGCTACACATTCTGGTTTCTTGCAAGTAGCACATGGATCTCTTACTTCTTATAGCTCTTACTGCTTGGGTTAGCATATGAAACCACAAACTGCTTCATCAGCGTCTGCCCCCAATGATTTTGGAACATGAATATGCAACAGGCTGTCCTACAGTGGCAAGATTTGAAACACTTGGTGTGAGAGCAACAAAAAGAGGAAATTTAGATATCATTCCAAGAAGATGTTTTTGATACCTTATTAGGAGAAGGAAAACATAATCCAGAAGCAGTAAGTGAATCCTTGCATGCTGTCTTTTGTTATCAGGCCTTAGTTCCATTTTCTTGTTCCAGCTAGTCAGAGTCCAGAGAGTCACATAATAAGGGACATGCCATTAGTTCTCATTAAGCAACCTCCAGAAAGAAAAAGAAATCCATAGGGCTGTGCAGCAGGTGCACATGTGGAGGTGAGGAGGGAGTTCAGTTCCATGGATACACAACTCATTCACCTTTCAAATAGCTCATTTGCCATCAGGAGATGACTATTAGTGTAGCAGAGCACTTAAAATGCAACTAGCCGTGCTTTTAGAACCCAAAGGGGTGTGAAAGGGAGAATAATCCTTTCTGAGCAGCAGGGGGTTGAAAAGGCACAGGAGGCAGAGGATCAAAGAGGTTAACAGGAAGAGAGCATATTTCAGCAATAATGAGGTTGCTGTCTGTCATCTCAATGTATTAAATGTATCCTACTTTGACAACCCTCTTGGCCTTTACCTTTTTTAAAAACCTTTATTTAGCTGTAGGTGTTGAGACTTGCTGCAGTACCAAGCTGAAAACAGAGGCTGCATTCTAAGTGGAAGCAGCAAAACCAGGAGTAAACCTGTGATCTTATAAGGTTCAAGTGCTCTTAAGTTATTATCCAGATCATTGCATTGATCCATTCCAGTGGTTGGGATTACCTGTTCAAAGCAACTAAAATCAATTGTTAACTAAATACATATCAGCACTGACCTAAAATCGCTTGTGCTTTTCAAATCAGGGGAATTGAGGAAAAAGTTTCATCTTGTTTCATATCATTCCTTAAATTCTATCTTGATCTGTGTTTTTTTAAAAAAATCCTGGCTCTTAAATAAAATTTATATTTGAGCACAGGCTGCCAGATATTTGGCTTTTTTTCAAATGCACAAATATACCAAGGCCAACCCTAATTGTGGGAAGAATAAAGCAGTTGTCTCAGGTAGCAGCAGACCTCCAGCTAGATTTCCTTACCCTCCCTTCCCCAAAATTCTGCTGTATTGAAGGACAGAGGTGAATGAGCTACACAACCTATCTTACACCCCTTAAACTGGTTGGCTACCTTCAGGTATGGTGACACTCATTCTATATTTTCTGTAATGAAGAAAGATTCAACTGCCAGGCCAGCTGGCCTTTGTACATGGAACATACTAGACGATTGGAAAGAAACTGTCTTCTATTATTATTATTATTATTATTATTATTATTATTATTATTATTATTATTATT
>JAHTLZ010003542.1:45101670-45121509 GCA_023846285.1 Phrynocephalus versicolor | reverse complement strand
TTATTATTATTATTATTATTATTATTATTATTATTATTATTATTATTCACTGAAGAAGACAGAGACCACATGCCCCAAACAGAGCCTATCTTCGTAGGGAGGAAAACCAAAGAATTAAGCCAGATAGTAATAACCAGGGAGGAAGTCCTTGCATGTCTTGTTAAACTAAATGCTAACAAATCACCAGGACCAGATGACATCCATCCACGAGTTCTCAAGGAACTTAAAGATGAAATTGCTGATGTCCTAGCCAAAATATATAATCTTTCTCTCAAATCAGGCATTGCGCCTAATGACTGGAAGGTAGCGAATGTAACACCAATCTTCAAAAAAGGATCCAGAGGTGATCCAGGAAATTACCAGCCGGTCAGTTTGGCATGTGTCCCAGGTAAAGTGATGGAAACCATCTTAAAAGATAAAATTAATAGGCACATAGAAGAGAAGGCACTGCTGAAGGAGAGCCAACATGGCTTTTGCAAGGGCAAATCATGTCTCCCTAATCTGTTGGAATTTTTAGAGAGTGGCAACAAGCATGTGGATAATGGAGATCCAGTTGACATTGTTTATCTGGACTTTCAGAAGGCTTTTGACAAGGTCCCGCACCAAAGGCTCTTGAATAAACTTGCCAGTCATGGAATCAAGGGACAGGTCTTGTCCTGGATCAGCAACTGGCTAAGGGACAGGAAACAGAGAGTAGCACTAAATGGACACTTCTCCAAGTGGCGGGAGGTAAAGAGTGGGGTCCCTCAAGGTTCTGTACTGGGACCCCTGCTTTTCAACCTCTTCATAAATGATCTAGAAGTAGGAGTAAATAGCAAGGTATCCCAATTTGCTGACAACATGAATTATGTTTAACATTAGTAAGTGCAGAGTGATGCATGTTGGGGGGAAAACCCCCAATTACATTTATAAACTGTTGGGGTCTGAACTCTCTGCAACAAACCAGGAAAGGGACCTTGGTGTCCTGGTGGACAGCTCAATGAAGGTGTCAACCTAGTGTGCCACAGCAGTGAAAAAAGCAAACTCAGTGATAGGGATCATGACACCCAACTCTTCTCAGCTTTCCTTCTCATCTAAGTAATCTGATGTCAGTTCCTGAAATCAGTAATGGGCTGGATGAGGACAAATAAACTGAAACTTACTCCAGATGAGATAGAAGTGCTATTTTTATTTTTATTTTTATTTTTTTTTATTTAGAGTATTTTACCCCACCTTTCTCCTTGGGAGAAAGCAAATGAATGAGTAGAATCTGCTCAAAAAGCAGATGAATGAGTAGATCTACAACCTGGAAACTTGGGATGGCATTACACTCCCCCTAAAAAGTCAGGTTCGCAGATTAGGTATACTCTTGGATTGATTGCTGAGCCTGGGTTCCCAGGTTTTGGCAGTGGCCAGGAATGCTTTTATATAGTTAAAACTGGAGTACTGTAGGAGCTTCACCCATTCCTCGAGATGTCTGATTTGGCTACAGTCATGTGTGTTGCATCCCAGCTGAATTACTATAATACACTCCATGTGTTGCTGCCTTTGAAGATGGTTTGGAAACTTCAGCTGGTGCAAAATGAGCAACCAGACTATTGAGTGGATAGTGCCCCTGCTACAACAACTACACTGGCTGCCAGTCTATTTCCAGGCTCACTTCAAAGTGCCGGTCATTACCAATAAATCTCTATGCAGCTTGGCTCCAGGCTAATTGAAGAAACATATCACCCCATATGAGCTTTCTCAGCTTATAAGTCAGAGAAGTCCCATCTTTTGATCCCATTGCCAACCCAGGCACAGTTGATGGGGACACGAGAAAGGACATTCCCTGTGGCATATTCCAGGTTATGGAATGCTCTCTCTCTCTCAGGAGGTCAAGTTGGCTCCCTCCCTTTCATCCTTCTGCCAACCACTGAAGACCCATAATGGGGAGAAAGGCGGCATAAAAATAAAGTTATTATTATTATTTAATTATTATTTAACAATCATGATAAATCCCTGCATGCCATTTTAAAGTTAAGATTGTGTTTAATGTCTACCTGCTTTTAATCAGTCACTTGCATTTTAATTAATCTATACTTTTATGTTGATCTTGCTATGTTTTTAATTTTATTCATTTAATCCGGTGAATTGCAAACTATAAATAAAACAAGGCAGACTATAAATAAAACCAGCAAGCAAACAAGCATAGAAATACAGTACTTTACAAGGGGCTGTAAGTGTTTCTCTATGAGTCTTCTGATCTCCCTGTATAACAGAGTTACAAATCTTTAAAGATGGGAGTTAGTTATCAGATATTGACTACAGCATACGGTAATCCCCATCACTTGCTAGGCTAGTTTGGTCAGGTTAGTAAACTGAAACAAGTAGGCATTCATTAGAAAGTGGAAAACCAAGGAGGAGAAATCCTCAGAATGCCAATAAGAATTTTATATCAATTTTTATTTAATTAGAAAACCCGGTCCCTCCATGCCGCCCTCCCATGCACCCCCGAGAAGCCTCTGGGGTGTGTGGGCGGGTGGTAGCGGGCAATCCGGTCACGCCACGTGGCCCTCCCATGCACCCCTGAGAAACCTCTGGGGTGTGTGGGAGGGCCGCGTGAGCGGGCGGGTGGCGGCGGCAGGTAAGATCCCCCCACCCGCTTCCACATATTGTGGATTTTCGTGGATTTTTGTCCAAAACATTTCAGGATTTATCAAAATAAGAAAATAAATGGAGTACATACAATAATAATTTGGTCATATACAAGCAAGCTCTGATGAAGAAAAAGAAGCAGCAGAGAGACTGTAAGCGAAGAATTAGTGGTTTGTACTTTGAGATTAATATTATTAAGAGAGATGAAGACTTGCTTTTAGAATTCACTGATATAACAGATGGTAAGGTGCTTGAGATGTTGAGATAGGAGGCTACATTGATATTAGGGACAGCACAAAACAGACGTCCTAGGAAAGGCCAAGTGAAAGGCCAAATACAATTCTTTTAGGGAGCTGGTTCAGAAGAATGCATTAAATTTAATGAGTGCATATGGGAGAGCTTGTATATTTTAAGTATTCTCTGCATGTCCCTAGTAAAACCTGAGAGATCTGACATTGTAAAGAAAAAAATCTGTATGAACATGCAAGAAGGGATAAAGGCCGATATGACTTTTGCATTAGAAGGAAAGGGGGAACTAGTGTGGATGCATAATTTGGGATGTTGCCAAGCAGTTAAGATGTAAGGGTTAGTTCTCATAATTTGCAGCAATGGCCTAGTTCAGGGATGGCGAACCTTTTAGAGACCGAGTGCCCAAAGTGCAATTCAAAACCCACTAATTTTTTTGCAAAGTGCCAATACAGTAATTTAACCTATATACAGGTGGCTATGAAGGGGCGATGTCGGGTGCGCACAGAAAGGGCTCCAAGTGCCACCTTTGGCACCCGTGCCATAGGTTCACCATCCCTGGCCTAGTTGCTCCCCCCCCCCATATCCCCATCCCACTGTGCTCTAGTAATTTTAGGTTAGCATAATCACAAGACAAAATACAAGGTGATGCTGGCATGTGAAGTCATTATGCTGGAAAACATGTAACTGTGCACTTGATCCACTTTCCTATCATTACTGGAGCAACAACTGCAGAAATCATCTTAGATCTAAGGTGGCTTGGGGTGAAGTACATATAATATGTAGTTATCTGATTGTTTTTCCTTAAACCCTTAAGGAGAGTCAAATGTTGAACAGCATACCATCAAGTGGTGGGGAGGACAATGGGATAGTTCTCTAGGAAGCTGTCTGATTACAAGTCAGATCAGGGACTGGATCCACCTAATTGAGTAGTCTCTATACTCATTGACAGCATGACTCATTGGGGTTTCAAACTGTGTTAAATATGTTACTCTTCTTCTCTGTGCTTGAATGTACGTATAACACATCAACAACTTTTGAGTAACCCCTGAAGCTACTATTAAGACCTTTGTTTGTCATTCCCAAGGACTGCCAAGGATTTTTGGATGTGGCTCTTGTGAAGAGCAAAAATTTGAGGAATTTCTGAAAAAAAATTCTTAAAATTTGATTTGCTTAGGTTTTTGCCTCTCACTGCCTCACTCCATGGCTAGATTATGTTTGCACAGATGATTCAGCTTTATTTTTGATTGGTCAGACTGCATGGAAAGTGACATCATATACAGTAGATTGGTCACTTAATGGTATTGGACATAAGTGTCTTCATTCTACAGGCATATTTGAGGCAGTTAAAAAGTTTCTTGCCTACCTTCATGTTTGATGCCACTTCTAATATTTCTATGGCACTGATGTTGATGATAATGTGGTATTTCTCTGCAAGATTTGCATTCTGATAGTATTGCAAAAAATAAATGAGACAAGATAAAACCTGACCAAATGTTTGTTATTTTCATTAGAATGATGGTGTTGTCCATGGCTGAAATGGATCTGCTCCATTCAGGGTCTGTTGCCCTTGGTTTCTGCTCTCTCTACATGATACAGAATATTGTTACAGATCAAATTATATTTTTCACTTTGTACTTACCTTTATAAAACGAAATAAAGTAACATCATTTTGTCATTCACCTGGCATTCTAACTATAACCCGGAATGATGTTACATCTCAAAGGCAAGGACTAGTTTGTTCTCAAGTTCCTTTTTTCAAATCACAGTATGTAATTACAAAATGCAATTTTAAAAATCCTCTAATTCAAGAATTAGAAGCACAAAGGGATTCCAGAAAACAATCAGATAAGTATCCATTTATTTAACTCAACATATAGAATTATGTTGCCAATAGCTTCTTCAGAGTTTAAATCTTAATTAGCTAAAGAGTGTTTTTAAACCTTTTCCTCTTTTTTCAGAGAGTCACATTGAAATCCTCTGGAACCCACTCACCATGGTAAGAAATTACTGTCATTAAATAAATGTTTATGTACTAGAGTTGTCCTTTGCTTCTCTATATATCTCATAACTAAATAATACACAGTAATGTGTTTAAAGCCTCTGCTTTGTTTCTGTAAGCTAATTCACACAAAACAGAAGGTTCCATTTATAGTCCTATGAGCCCAAATTAGTGTGAACATCTCAGTAGCTAGCTCTTCATCAAGCTCAGTTGTAATGCCCTCATGTACATGCACAGCAGGAAGTTTCACATGGGAGGAGGGACATTAGACCTTCCTCAACATACTGTAGTACAGTGGACCCTCATAAAACAAACGGCATGTATAACATAAAATCTGTACAACATGAAAAAATTCCAGAGATAGGGGAAATTTACTTAACATAATCAACTATGGGGCAAATCCGTACAACATAAAAATGTTGCGATTAGGGATTACTCTGTTTTCAGTACATTCCTATGGGAAATTTGTATAAAGGAAAATCTGCTTAATCGAATTTCATTTGGAATGAATTAATTCCTTTATACAAGGTACCACTGTATGTATTGGCCCCTCAGCTGCTGTAGTTTGCTGGATACTGCTGATGGTTCACTTTGGTTGTAACTGCAGTGGCTTTCTTTGGTGCTGAAAGGTGTCAGAGCACCCTGCAAACTGTTAGGATGAAGCATCTCATCTGGAAGCGAAGAAGCAAAAGTCTTCTTTTTGCATTTGTTTCAGTTTTCAAATGTCAGCACTGTGTTTGTTTTTACAAGGGCAAAAAGATGTTGTAGTAGTGGGTTAGAAAAAGAGTTAAAATGTTTGGTGGGGGTAGGCAAGATTCCCCTCTTAGGATCTCTGGTAAGCAGTGTGGCTTTCTTGAGTGTGCCTACTTCAGAGCATTAGCCCAATCAGAGTGTCCCATTTGCACACACTGTGGAGCAAACAAAGTTCCCATAGCAAGCGGGGGGGGGGGAGATTCTTCACATAAAGGCCATGGGTATGTGTAAAAAAATTAGAAGAAATTCAGAAATGATTGGGAGAGGCAAGATAGGCTCTAAGGGCAACAGAAATATAATCAGGCAAATTCTACTTTGTCAGACAAATGGAACTAAAATAGAACAATGAATGACATATTAGTTTCACCAGTAGAACATTCTAAATATTCATTGGCTATAGGAGTCTTGGGTGTGTGGTACATCTCACAAGCAGTAATTTATTTATTTATTCTTGGTTTAGAGTTCTGGTGTAAAATGGATGTGTGTGTGTGTGTGTGTGTGTGTGTCTCTGTCTGTCTGTCTGCGTAGACAGTCCTAAAGTCTGTATGAGGTAGCGAATCATCCATCCCACAGTCACACACACAAAGAATTGTAAGTGTGATGGAGACTCAGTATAGCAATATGCATAAAAGAAAAAGAGAGAAGAAAAACAAGAAGAAAATTCTGGAATACAGCCAGCCTAATAATACACCTTGGATGGGAAATGCCTGTTTGAGGATAAGTGGAAGAGAGTTGGGTTTTGTAGAGTTCAGTGAGGTCACTCGGATTCCTCCCCAGGAGCCCAATGATTCAAGTTCCCGTGAGAAGTTTTCATTGAGGATGTTACCACATTGTCAAAAAAAAATGTGGGAAATGCTTTAGAATTGGGACAGGCTGATTCACATTTTCACTTGGAAAAAAAGCAAATGTATTGTAAATCTTGTCTCTTCCCCCTATCCCAAGTATATAGTTTTTGCCTCCATTGGGACTACTACTTCTTTTACATTAGATCTCTTCACACAGGTTTGGGCAGTGTAGTCACTTCAATCAATACAGAATGATCATTCACTCTCTGTCATTCTTATAGTGCAGTAGTTCCCAACCCAGATTTCTTTGACTGCAGCTCCCAGAAATCCTAACTAGCACAGGTAGGAATAAAGGCTTCTGGGACTTTTAATCCTAGAAAATTGGATGACCTAAGTTTGGGAACTACTGCTATAACGTGCTAGGAAATACTCTAGGCAGTCAAATGAAAACAAATAGAATAATATAACAATGAAAACAAACTGCAAAGGGTACAGTAATCAAATCAAATGATGTCAAAACCTCATAAGGCAAAATGAGCATCAAACCATAATTGGATAAGCAGCACAATGGTTGGATTTGCAAATTAAAAAAAAGAGAGGGGATTTATTTTCCCTTGTTTGCCCCTACAACTCCAACTGAAAAGACATTGGTTGCTTCTTCTTAAAAGAAAATCCGCCCCTACTTGAGTCATTGGACATCATTTTCCTTTGCTGTACCAAAAGAGAATTCTTGAAAAGTCTCTTTTTCTTTAAACTGAACTCAAAGCTTCTATTTCCTCAGTCTACGAGAAGAGGAAATGGACATTCTACCCTCGTTTACAGGTAGCTCTTCATAATTGCACACACTTCAGAGCTACAAGAGAGCTACATTAACAAGCAGCAAACAGTTTATCCAATTTCCTCCTCTTTGTGTCGATACAAGTAACATGAATAAACCCAGGGAACCTGATTTCCTTGGTGCAACTTCACAGTTTCTTTCACCATGTAGTCATACTCAAAAGGTTGCTAAGAAGATAAAATTAAAAACTAAAAATGTGGAGGAGGGCCATGTATATTCAATGGAGCTCATTGGAGGAAAGGTGTGATAAAAACACAACAAATAAATTGCTGCTTGCAACATAAAATGTAAAGGGCTATAGACTGCTGTTTCTTATTTTCTGGGCTTAACTGATTTGTACTCCCACCTGACAGGAATGTGCATGCATTTCAAAGATCATGTAGAGGAAGGTCATATTTTGCCCTTCATCAACAAACATTGTCAAAGCTTGCAGACATTAGGCTTTTCGGCTTTGGGGGATTCTGAGAGTTAATAAATTAACTTCCTTATCTCTGACTACACTATACTCAAGCGTAAGTAGAGAGCTTTCTTTGCAGAATGGCAAAAGTCTCCACCAATTAACAACTGGCATAACAACTGCATAACAGTTTGGCTGGTAAATCACTTTTATTACCACCTTGAAGCAATAAAAAGCTGTAATGTTTTGTTGAATGGAAACAGCAGAATTTTTCTTCAACTGATATTTTAGCTGTTATATATATATTCTGCCTACAGAGCCTTATTTTTTATTTCCTGATTTAGTGGAGCTACTTATTTGGTGTTAGTGGCCATCTGTTGAGAATTGCGGAAGGACTTATCTTTTTCTATTGGGATGCATTCTGCCTGAAAAAAAATCATTGTGCCTTTTTCTTGGTGAGGGGAAATTAGTGAACTGTCAAAGCAGTCAAACATGGACTGATGACACAGCTGTACAGTACTACTATCCTGACCATAAAAGTAGAAGTTTATCGTCAAGGAGTTTATATTGCTGAAATTACAATTAGAGATGGGCACGACTTAGCGGTATTCCCGTTTCCGTTTCCGTTACTTGTTTCCGTTACTCTACGGAAACGGAAACGGGAATTACTCCGCCAGACTTCGAGCTCGAACCGACGAACGAACAATTTGGTCTGATTTGTCATGCTCGTTACTTGCATCGCGCGATCGCGCGCGATGCCAAGCGGCACAGAAAAAAAGTTTTTAAAAGTTAAAAAGCCCGGTTCCCGCCCAAAAAGCAGGCGGAAATATGCCTGCCGTTCCTCAGGGCACCTACCAGAGGGGTGGTTTCTGGAGGTCCCCGCCCGGCCTCCCCCCCCCTCCGTCCTGCTGGGATGCTCTGTTGTGGTGGTGGGACTCGCCCGCCGCAAAAAGCCCAGTCTCGCCGCCGGCCGCCAAAGCACAAGCAAGCGGCACGGGCGGCACAGGAAAAAACTTTTTAAAACTCTCCCCCGGGTCTCCCCCCCACCCATTCCCGGGCCAAAAAGCAGGCAGAAAATGCCTGTTTGACTAAGGGCACTCACTAGGGCACCTACCGGAGGGGGGGTATCTGGTCTGGAGGGGGGGTGTCCCGGCTTCCCCCCCCCTCCGTCCTGGGCTGCTCTGGTCTGGTGGGACTCGCCGCAGGCTCGCAAAAAGCCCACTCTGCCGAGACGCCGACGGCCGCCGCAAACGCAAGCGGCACGGACGGCGCAGGAAAAAACTTTTAAACTCTCCCCCCACCCATTCCCGGGCCAAAAAGCAGGCGGAAAATGCCTGTTTGACTAAGGGCACTCACTAGGGCACCTACCGGAGGGGGGGTTTCTGGTCTGGAGGGGGGGTCCCGCCTCCCCCCGTCCTGGGCAGCCGGACTCGAGTCGCCTCACATGCGGTGCGGGCGGGGGATCGAAAATGGGGCGGCGAATGCAATATTGTTTTTGAAATCGTGGTCCAAAAACACACAAGCACAACAGAAACATGCGGAAATGTATGAACTGCCAGATTTTTCACAGTAGCAGTGGGTTTTTTCTTGCAACAAAATGTCTCTCCTCTCCTCCTCTGTCCTCCATTGATTTTATTTTATTTTATTTTATTTACACCTGCGCAGTGTGCAATGATGGGCTGGCCCAGTGGCCTGGCCAGCCATGTGGGAGGGGACGACCATGCAAATTTTTGGAGCCATCTCACCAATCGCATGGCCACTTGGCCACTGAGACTTCTGGGATGTGCCAAAAAGCCCCCTAAAACTTGCCCTAGCCCCCTAACCCCCTAACCCTAATCCTTGACTCCTTACCCATACGTCACAGACTATCTTCTTAGTGGGTCAGAGAGGCACCCAGAGGTGCAACCCACTAGCCCACCATAACCTTACCCGTCATTAGCCTAACCCTAGCCCTAACCCTAATCCACCTTAGCCCATAGCCAGATCGACTTGCATTGCACTACACACGCAAGTACGATTCCCTTCTTTGTGGGACATGGCAGGTGCGACCCGCTCGTGGGACAAGGTGCTTGAGCAGGTGCAGTGGCACTGCCTGGCCTGCAAATGGCGACACGCTCGTACCAGGGTATCAGGTACTTGAGCAGGTCTCACTGCCTGCAAATGGTATGCATATCCATATGGTTATGCATGCCATTTTGCAGCAGCAGCAGGTGAGGAGGGGAGACCCCCATGTTTAGGGGTCTCTTGGAGCCTGCTGCTGCTGTCCCTTCCTTTATAGCGGGCCGGCGGAGGCACCCACCCCACAGAGGTGCCTCCAGGAGCCCGCTACCCCCCCAAGAAAAACCAGTATAACGATAACGAAAAAACGAAAAAACGAACCGACTATTTTTTCGATTTTTCGCGAAAAACGGAAACGAAACGAATCGGACCCTAGCCGAAACCAAAACCGAAAACGAAGTTTTTTTTCTGAGTCGTGCCCATCTCTAATTACAATGTTCGGTTACTCAAAATTCCTGTTTAAATTATTCAAATACATACTGCTTTCAAAAGCCATTCAAAGCATTGATCAGCATGAATTTCATACCTCTGCGTAATAGAAATACCTAAATTGAAACCTTTCTAAGCCTTCTTTATACAATAAAATGAGGTGTGATTGTGTGCCATTGTTTTCTTTTCTTTGACTCCGATGGGACTGATGCTACATTATTTTGGGGCAAGCTCCCCCATCAATTCTTCCTTTTTGGAATTATTGCTCCCTCCTATTCTTCCTGCTTACTATTGCTTAGATTCTAATTCATGCTTTCCTTCCAATTTCTATGTGACACAATTCTGCTAATTATTATGATTACTGCATCTGTTCAACAGCCTTTGTACCCCTTTCTAAAGAGATTTATCACAGAGGCACACCTGCTGCCATTATACTGAACTTGATGTTCTAGTGTTAATTTCATCCAGAAATTACATTATTATTCTGTTGAATATTCTGTGGTTATGAATGAGAAATGAACCCATACATATGTGTCTGTGTATCCATGGGCAGAACTTGGAAGGAACTAGTTACAACTAGCTAGTGATTTGTAAGTAAATTACTTCTTGCAGTAACAGTCTAGTTGTAACATAATGAATTGCTCCTATGATTACAAAGGTGTGGACTCACCAGATATTGGAGTCGAGATATTGCATAGTTCAGGTGACTGGCAGTTTTGACGTAGTAACTGGTTGGTATGGAGTCAATTAAAATTCTTTCAATTATTGTGATTAAATAGTCACAATAATTAGCAGAATTGTGTCACATAGGAGCTGGAAGGAAAGCATGAATTGGAAGCTTAGTTATATCATTATTTTTGTTGGGAACTGAGCCAACAACCATGACAGATCCTTGGGTAAAGTTTGAAAAAGCTATATTTGGGTGCCTAAATTCAGCTGCAGTCCTCACTAGAAGAAACCCACTGAATCAATGGAATTTATATAATTGCTTCTGTAATTGATTCCAGGGTCAACTATACCCTCCCAAACACTAGACAGCATGTGATTTGGAGTTTTTGGGAGCTGTGCCCTGAAAAGACTGATATCCCGGGAACAGCTGGTTTCATGGCTCAAAATAATTCATTTGAGCCATGAAACCAGCTGTTCCTGGGATATCAGTCTTTTTCCTATCACCTTACCAAATTCCAGACAATATATATTGTGTCCTTGATCAATTGCCAGACATGACTGCACAGTATTTGAGAACTAGTTCCAAAATCCATGCCTAGTACCAGTTTATATCCAGAAAGTACTTGTACAGCATATTGTTGGATTTTGCCAAAGTGTTGTAATTCAGCAGACCACTAGGGTACAGAGCTGGCCTGAAAGAGGCAATTACCTCCAATAATGAAACAGTGAGGAACAGAAAAGCTTTTGCCACCACCTCATGAGGGTCCATGTTGCTTCACTGCACCAACTTTGCACTGCTTAGTAGCAACAGTGGCAGTGGAGGCAATAGCAACTGGCCCTTGAAGAGATCCCCATCATGGCTTGTATCCTGTGATGGACTTTTCCTCCAGGAATCTGTCCAATCCCTTTTGAAGGCATCCATGCCAGATGCCATCACCACATCCTGTGGCAGGGAGTTCCACAGACTAACACCACACTGAGTAAAAAAATATATTTTCTTTTATCTGTTCTCACTCTCCCAACCCTCAATTTCTGGTATTTTGTGAGAGGGAGAAGAGTGTCCCTCTATCTACTTTACTCATGCCCTGCATTATTTTGTATGTCTCAATCATATTCCCACTCAGGCGCCTTTTTTCCAGACTAAAGATTCACGTGCCTTTTTTCCAGACTAAATAAAATGAATTAAAATAAATGATCCAGCCTGCAGGCTGCCGAACCAGCCCGCGTGCTCCCAACCTGACCTACGGGCCGCCGAACCGGCCCGCAGGCTGGCAGGAATACCCCCCCCCAAAAAAAACCAAACCCCGACTCTTTTCTCTTGGAAGAGAATCGAGTGAGATTTGATTGGTGGCATCTATCTCTAGCTGTACTGCCCCAGCTTTCACCTAATCACTGACACATAGAATACTCCTGTCCTGCTGGAGGTAACATTTTTGTTCATGTATCCCAGACAGCATCTGCCTTCCTTACAACATTCATGTATCTGACTCATGCACAACTTCTGATTCATTGTAGTTGATCAGATTCTCTTGAACAACAGCATTGCATACCCAGAAGTTACAATTCACTTCCCCATTCATTGTTTACTATTCCTTTTGCATTGATTTTCAGCTGGAATCAATGACAACCTTGCATGGAAAGGAAAGTGTACAAAACTCCACTTTGGAATTTCTTTTGAATATAACTAAACTAATAAGATGCTTGTAGTCTTTCATAATCTGCAAAACTGTCTGAAATATTTTAACACTTCTGTTAACCTGTCAAACAATTTCATTTACAACAGAACTGAGTTCCAGTTATGTTATATGTTACACATTACCTTTTTATTGCCGTTAGAAAAAAAATATGTGTTGTCATGAGAGTTCTTTTCTTTTCCCTACTAGCAAACATGTTTATCAACTGCATCTTAATGAACAGAAATCTCACTTTAAAAACCATGTATGTCACTAGATGTCTATCATTAAATATTGAAACTGTGTTTTCAGATTTCTTACCATGAAGTTCCTTCTTTGTGTGTCTCTCTCTCTGTGTATACACCGGAAGAAAGGTGTCATCAAGCTTTGGCATTAAGTTTTGCAGAAGAACAAGTCATCAGGCATGTGTTGAGAGGATCTCTGAAACATCCGCTGATGAAGGCTGAATACGTATTCTGGCTACAGGGAATGCAGATGAATTGTTGTGGGGAAATGGGACACAGAGAACTGGGAATGAAAAGTGAATGAAATGTCTGGAATCCTAAACAGAAGTGCTCTTCATTCTAAGATTTTATTGCAGTGAGACAGTACTAAATGCACTTTACTAATATTCTGTTCTTTTTTGTTTGTTTGTTTGTTTGTTTCAGATACAAGTTTACAGACACACTAACTGGAATATCTTCCAGAAGGATTTCAAAACTACAAATGCTGCCTAAGGAGGAAATCTCTCCTGTAAATCTGTTCAGGTGTTAAAATTTCCTATCAATGCAAGTATCATTCGCCTTGGAATGTCTATCCATTTCTATAATGACTCTCCTTTTATCTTAGCATTGCTAAAGTTATTACACAATTGTCAAAAAGCAAACTCAAATGACAATGCTGGTGTTCATTGTGTGAGCAAAACTGAATTGAACATGAAATTAAACAGACCAAATAATAATAAAAATGTTGTTTATATTTTCTAAATTGTCTGTGTATTTGTTTTTATTGAGAGATGAATAATAAAATATTGTGTTTCTAAAGGTGAGTTCATTATCTACTCCTAGGAGGGCTAAAAATGCTGTGGCATCATAATACACTCAATGATGACATAAATACTTTGGCTTTTTTCATTAAATATGAATATGTTACTTAAGGAGGATTGGGACAATTATTTCCTTCAAAAATGTGGATTATCTGAGGGCCTTTTCACACGACCCCTAAGATCTGCTGGCCACTTAAATTCAGACCAGAGATCTTGGGGGTTCGTTGCTCTTCCTGCGTCCCCACCCCTCCACACTTCCTTGCTCCTGTCTGCGTGAGGGGAGGGAGAAAAAAAGAGAGGAAAAAATGCAGGCTCACCTCCGAAGCCGCCCGGAGCCCCGTTGTCGTCCTGATTCCTTCTCTTAAAGGGGCGGGAGGCAAAAAACAACAACAACAAACAGAAGCGAGGAGAGCCTGGCACTCTAGGTTACATCTGGATCTGGGGATTTTCACCCTCCGAGAGCAGGTACATGAAAAGTGCGCTGGGACGCGCTTAGGTGGGCGTGGTCGCACTTAATTTTCTGCAAACTCTGGAGCTGGTGGGGAAACAATGGTAAGCTCCGGAGCTGGGAGCCATTTGCGGCAGAGTTTAGGGGTCATGTACATATACCCTGAGTTAATTATAAGGGTCTGGGTACAATGAAGAGAATTGTACTCTTAAGTTTTGGCTCTATAGCCAGATACTTAAACTACTGAGATAACCCGCCTAATTAGTATACTAGATAGGCAATTTTTCTTGGATATTTTTTCATTAGTGTGTCAATTGGTTGATAAAGATATTTGTTATCCTGTATAAAAGAAGGCTCAAATGTTTAAAACGAGGGAGGAGAAGCTGTAAATTAGAGATCAACGGTACACTTCTATGGACATTTTATCAGAAAAAAGGCCCATTCTCTTAACTGGGATTTAATTCCAAGTAGACTTTCTGAAGAGCCAATGAAACGAGTCACCAGCCCAAATCTTGTTGTATAACATAAACAAAGTTTAATGTTGGTCTGTTCTTCCTTGGTAAATAAAGAGTCCCTGTTATGACTCTTAGGGATGTTCACATCAAGTCTGCATGTGTGTATGGCCCTGAGAATCACAGCACGGACATGCACTTGAATGTGGGCCATAGAATCAATGGAATTTGCAGAGGGAATGACTCAATAAATCTTCATAATTCAGTGGGCGTATTGCAGTTGTGACTTGCTACTGGATTTCAGCCATTGTCTATGTTTAAACTCTCATGAGCAGACCCAGTTGTCTTATATAATATTGTGTGTGTGTGTGTGTGTGTGTGTGAATTCTACCAGAGTTGCTATTTACATGTTTAGAGAAGGAATATGGATTATTTAAAAAATTGGAGAGGGAGATGAACAAAAGTTATGCAGTTCTAAAGGATAGAGTTTTGCTAAATATATGTATTTTTGTATGCAATTCTGCCAAATACATGGGGGTTTTGCAAGCAATTTTCCATAATGTAATGTTTTACCTTATTTTCGTGAATACACCCATTTCTGAGGGAAATTTCCCCTAAGGTGCTCATTTCTTTAGGCACATTTTGATGGAACTTGACCAGAAATTTCGAGGAGGTGTAAGTACCGAAGGGTAACTGTGTGTCAGTCCACTTAATGGTTCAGGAAGCATGAGTTATATAGATTTATATTAGATTGTGAGCCAACCAGATTAATTTCTCTCCCATTGCTACTCAAAAGATCACTGATATTTTGACAAAACCTTTTCTTTGTTTTCCTTCTGTTCTCCCCAGGTACATAACTGATATGATTAATGGGATGTTCTGGGTTATTGCCTTATGTTTTGCTTCCAAAATTGCCCAAACAGTTTTGAGTGAAGCTTTTAGTCAAAATATGAGATGGAAAATATTTGGAAGATGTGGTTGGCTCAAATCTCTCACTTCCACCAATATAAGCCATAACTCAGTTGTGAATGATTCACCCTCCTTCCCATGGTAATTTTTCACAAGATTGGTACCCAGGTAATGAACATTCCTGTCTTGAAGTAAAAGTGTGATCTCCCAGGACCTTGTTGTAAAGAAGATCTTGATTTATGAAAGGAGTTGGAGGTGAAATGTGTTATGCTTCCCTACTGTATATTCCTGTCACTGCGTGCACTCTTTTTTCCTCTCAAAATGCTTGAATAAAGCTGCTTTCATCATGATAGCTGGTATTTCTATTGCTATGTGGTGGTTATGCTCTGTAATTTCTAGTGCTTGGCAATGCTTTTATAATATGAAATATTGTACTTACTGTTGGTCTGTCGGCAATCTAATCCGTGCTGCGACCACTTAGTTAGTCTTATTAGCAGTACATACTACTTTCATTGTGGGATGCAGCATTCTGTGAGTTAGGCGCCTGGCTGCAGAGTAATAAGGTGGGAGTTTTGATTCCCTACTGTGCCTCTTAGGAGAAAAGCCAGCCTTGGATGGGCAAGATGTACAGTCCTAACACCCTTAAAGGAATGGAAACCATTCATGATTATATACTGCCCCATAGCACTTCAAGCACTCTCTGGGATGTTTACACTTAATTATGCAGACTACACATTGCACATACACCCAGCAAGCTGGGTACTCATATTACCGAGCTCGGAAGGATAGAAGCCTCCTACCTGGAATTGAGTCCCAGGCTATGAGAACAGTTTTAACTGCAATACTGGCATTTAACCACTGCACCGTGTGTGTGTGTGTGTGTGTGTGTGTGTGTGTACGTACATGGAAAAATGGAATTTGCTCATTCCAACCTCAGAAGTAAAAATTAAAACAGCCAGCACCATTAAGAAGCCCAAGGGATTTCTACCATAACAGACATCCAAAGGCCTGTGTGTTTATTAATGATAAGGAGAGAATGAGATTCCTTATACCAAATCAGACTACTGTATTTTCAAATGAATTATAACATTTTCTACTCTGGGTGGCAGCAGCTCTCTAGAACCTTATGCAGTTGTCATTCCCATCACTTCCTTCCAGCAAGATGCCAGGAGTTGAACATGGAGCTTCCTATTACATATAGAGTCTGGCTGGATTCTGACCAAAGAAGCAATTGGTTCAGTACCCCATCTTCTGCAATGTCCAATCAGAGGTTTCTGGGAAGCCCACAAGAAAGGGAATGAACACAATGTAACCTTCTTGGTTATTTCTCCCTAAAATTTATATTATGTAAAACAGCCTCAGCCCTCAGTTGTGTCTCAAATCTTCTTAAAGCAAGGTGTTCGATGCCATCAGCAGTGGTTCCCTAGCCTCGGGTCCTAAGTAGAACAATACAATCATAGAGTAGTGAAGTTGGAAGGGGCATACAAGGCCATCAAGTCCAATCTCCTGCTCTCATAGTAAATTTCACTAGAGTAGGTCCATTGAATTAATGGGGTTTTGGTGAATCTACTCTTCTTCATGCTCATTGATTCAAATGGGCCTACTATAGTTGTGACTCAAACAGTAAAGTAAATCATGATCAGAGCAGGCCTATTTCAATCAATGGTATGGAAGAGTTGATTCACTGAATCCCCATTGATTCAATGGGCCTACTGTTGTGCAATTTACTACACTACACAAAGAGGTTTGGGCCAATATATACCACCCCATAACCCAGCGGTGTGAAAACTCTGGAGGTCTGAGGGCTGCATACAAAGCAAAGCAAAGCAAAGTGTTCTGCTTATATACCGCCCCATACCACTTTAAGTAGTCTTAACACACACCTGTGATCTCAGACAGTCATCTGTGCAGCCTCCCAAACCCCCTTAAAAAGAAATCATTCAAAAAGTTTATTTGTCTCCAGCACACTCTGTTTTTGAATAAAGACCCCCCTCAATCCTATAGCAATTCAAGTGAGCAAAACAGAACAAACGAAAAACACAAAACCCTGCTAAAATTGCACAACAGAGGATGCAAGGGACATTGTACTTTTAATAGCTTGTTGACTCTACGTAGTGCTTGTGTGCACACTAGGTTTCTGGGCATGCTGCATACAGTCTTTATGCCACAATTTGTTTACTCCTGCCAAACATATATTTACAGTATACGCCCAGTAATGTGTAAGAGACTTGAGTCCTCCAAAAATGTCTTATGACTAAATTCTTTAATCCTAGCACATTACATTTAAAAGACACATCAAAAGTATCACCCCTCCCCAGTATCATCACCAGGATTTCAACTAGACTTTTAAAACAAGACAAAAATGAAACAAAACACAGCACCATTTTGTTTTGTTTTTTTCCTATCATGTTTCCATTTCCTTAATTTCCTAAACCAATTTCCCTCCATTATAGCTAAACAACGGTATGTAATTTTCAGTAATTATTACCTGGGGTGACACCTTTCAACCCAGGAGGAAATAAACTGGTAGAGTCAATTAGCTTCAACATAATCTGCATGTTCATTATAATTCTTGCAAAGGCTATGGACACTTTCAGTAGCAGAAGACCATTTCAATGCCATTCTTGATACTAAAAATGTTTTATAAAATTTAATGGAACTGTAAGGGTTTAGAAATGGTTCTAGACATAGTTCAGCAGCAGCGTCTTTTGTAAGAAATAAACAATAGCTGATGCTATAGCTGTGAAATCAAATGTATAGTGCCCTTAAATCCCATATTTTACTTGTTCTGGGATCTTAGGGAAGGGAGATCAAGGCTGACAAAGTGGAATTTATGATGTCTTCATCTTGGGTCCAGATCAATTTAAAAGCGCAATTTGTATCTGGCTGTCAACCCCTTGAAATTCTATTCAGGCCACAGGAGAACTGTAGGCAAATGTGGCAGTGAGCATCCAGCAATAAACCCAGTTTCAGTAGAGCTGCAAGAGTTCCCCCCTTGGATTCATGGAATGAATGGAGTCAGTAATTGAATTAAATTGTTGATTTTAATTGGTGCTTTTCTCTGTCAAGCAGCACTTAGTGAAAAAGCCAGTATTGTCAGCAATCTATGTGTACAGCATTTGATCCGGCAAGCAGCTGGTTCAACAAGATGTTAATTTGGAATTCATATGTGTGGTGCTATAAGCAGGAATTTGACAGTGGGCACAATCCAGAGAGAGGTTAGTAGGCTTTTTCATGCATATGTAAAATGCCAGAATGCATAAAGAATAATGTTATCAGTGCCTCCTAGTAATTACCTCCAGTGACAGAAGCATTGTGAGTTTGTATACCAGTTGCTGAGAAACACGAGGGAGGGTGTTGTGATGCTTATGTCCTGCTGGTGAGCGTCCCAGAATGTGACAACAGAATGCTGGAATAGGTAACTTTTGGGCCAATTTAGTGTTGCACTTTTTATGTTTTGATTGTGCTTATACAGGGCAGGGGTTTGGCAACAGTTTCTGTGGTGTGGTGGTTTTGTCAGAACACGAGGGCTGAGGAGACCCAGATTCAGATTCTCACTCAATTATTATACTTATCAGATTATTTTAGGTAAATATGTCTTTGGTGTCATTCAATGCTGAACAAGCATGGACTTTATTTGAGTTACTGTCTACATTGCTTCACAAAACCCCACCTCTCTTTTCCTTAAGAAATCAGCATGTTTAATGAAACATTAAAACTTGTCTACTGAGTAAGTGCTGCACAGAAGGAGTGGGTCAAAGCCATGTCCTCAGAAACACATGTGCCATTTGGTCATCAACCACCGAAGCTGATACTAGAATCAAGTTTCCTCAAAACCTCTGGCCCTCCCAACAATCACCCCCCCCACAGACTGCCTTAGAACTATGGAAAGTGAGCAAGGAGCTAAGACAGGCATGTCCAAACTTCGGCCCTCCCAATGTTTTGGACCACATCTCCCAGAATCCCAAGCCTGTAGTGTATTTCCAATGGCAAAGGACTGTGGGAGTTGTGTTCCAAAACATCTGGAGGGACGAAGTTTGGACATGCCTGAGCTAAGAGGTAACCAGGCAAAAGCACATGACTCCCCACTGCCTGGCCAAGAACAGCCATGGCCCTTAAGGAAAGCTTTAAATAGATAATGTGCCAGGGTTGGAAGATCAAAGGATAATCTGAGAAAATGGGGGCTTCTCAATAGATGACACCTTGTGTGAATGTGGAGAAGAACAAACCATCACACACATGCTATGATGCGTACAATACCCTTCAGCATGCATGGAGGAAGATCTTTTTATGCTGGAAAGACAGAATACTGTTGATGTGGCCTGGTATTGGGTGAATGCCATCTAGTTTTTTTTAAAAAAAATCTTATTTATTTTATATACCTTTCACAAGTAATGATTTTATTTTTTATACTCTGCTTAGTAGTGTATGTTTATCTGTCAATATAATTTGCTGGTACTTCTGACATGAAGAAAGAAAGAAAGAAAGAAAGAAAGAAAGAAAGAAAGAAAGAAAGAAA